>OX387609.1:17528611-18231111 GCA_947568835.1 Protonemura montana
CTGCCCCTTGTCCTGCCCCATGTCCTGCTCCATGTCATTTCCCATGTCCCATGTCCTGCCCCATTGCCTGCCCCATGTCCTGCCCCATGTCCTGCCAGATGTCCTGCCACATGTCCTGCCCCATGTCCTGCCCCATGTCCTGTCCCATTTCCTGCCCCATGTCCTGCCCCATGTCCTGCCCCTAGTCCTGCCCAATGTCCTGTTTCATGTCCTGCCCCATGTCCTGCCCCATGTCCTGTCCCATGTCCTGCCTCATGTCCTGCCCCATGTCCTACCCTATGTCCTGCCCCATGTCCTGCCCCATGTCCTGCCTTATGTCCTGCCCTATGTCCTGTCCCATGTCCTGCCCCATGTCCTGCCCCATGTCCTGTCCCATGTCATGTCCCATGTCCTGCTACATGTCCTGTTCCATGTCCTGCCCCATGTCCTGCCCCATGTCCTGCCCCATGTCCTGCCCCATGTCCTGCCCCATGTCCTGTCTCATGTCCTGCACCATGTCCTGCCCCATGTCCTGCCCCATGTCCTGCCCCATGTCCTGCTCCATGTCCTGCCCCATGTCCTGCCCCATGTCCCATGTCCTGCCCCATGTCCTGCCCCATGTCCTGTCCCATGTCCTGCCCCATGTCATGCCCCATGTCCTGCCCCATGTCCTGCCCCATGTCCCATGTCCTGCCTCATGTCCTGCCCCTTGTCCTGTCCTATTTCCTGCCCCATGTCCTGCCCCATGTCCTGCCCCGTGTCCTGCCCCATGTCCTGCCCCATGTTCTGCCCCATGTCCTGCCCCATGTCTTGCCCTATGTCCCATGTCCTGCCCCATGTCCTGCCCCATGTCCTGCCCCATGTCCTTCCCTATGTCCTGTCCCATGTCCTGCCCCATGTCCTGCCCCATGTCCTGCCCCATGTCCTGCTCCATGTCCTTCCCCTGTCCAGTCCCATGTCCCATGTCCTGCCCCATGTCCTGCCACATGTCCTGCCCCATGTCCTGCCATATGTCCTGTCCCATGTCCTGCCCTTTGTCCTGTCCCATTTCCTGCCCCATGTCCTGCCCCATGTCCTGCCCCATGTCCTGCCCCATGTCCTGCCCCATGTCTTGCCCCATGTCCCATGTCCTGCCCCATGTCCTGCCCTATGTCCTGCCCCATGTCTTGCTCCATGTCCCATGTCCTAGCCCATGTCCTGCCCCATGTCCTGCCCCATGTCCTGCCCTATGTTCTGCCCCATGTCCTGCCCCATGTCCTGCTCCATGTCCTGCCCCATGTCCTGCCCCATGTCCCATGTCATGCCCCATGTCCTGCCCCATGTCCTGCCCCATGTCCTGTCCCATGTCCTGCTCCATGTCCTGCCCCATGTCTTGCCCTATGTCCCATGTCCTGCCTCATGTCCTGCCCCATGTCCTGCCCCATGTCCTGCCCCATGTCCTGCGCCATGTCCTGCCCCATGTCCTGCCCTATGTCCTGCCCCATGTCCTGCCCCATGTCCTGCCCTATGTCCTGTCCCATGTCCTGTCCCATGTCATGTCCCATGTCCTGCCCCATGTCCTGCCCCATGTCCTGCTCCATGTCCTGCCCCATGTCCTGCCCCATGTCCCATGTCATGCCCCATGTCCTGTTCCATGTCCTGCCTATGTCCTGCCCCATGTCCTGCCCCATGTCCTGCCCTATGTCCTGTCCCATGTCCTGCCCCTTGTCCTGCCCCATGTCCTGCTCCATGTCCTGCTCCATGTCCCATGTCCTGCCCCATTTCCTGCCCCATGTCCTGCCCCATGTCCTGCCCCATGTTCTGCCACATGTCCTGCCCCATGTCCTGCCCCATGTCCTGTCCCATGTCCTGCCCCATGTCCTGCCCCATGTCCTGCCCCTAGTCCTCCCCTATGTCCTGTCCCATGTCCTGCCCCATGTCCTGCCCCATGTCCTGTCCCATGTCCTGCCTCATGTCCTGCCCAATGTCCTGCCCTATGTCCTGCCCCATGTCCTGCCCCATGTCCTGCCCCATGTCCTGCCCTAT
Source organism: Protonemura montana (assembly GCA_947568835.1). Lineage (NCBI taxonomy): Eukaryota > Metazoa > Arthropoda > Insecta > Plecoptera > Nemouridae > Protonemura > Protonemura montana. The sequence goes on from OX387609.1 coordinate 17,530,616, forward strand.
GTCCTGCCCCATGTCCTGCCCTATCCTGCCCTATGTCCTGTCCCATGTCCTGCCCCATGTCCTGCCCCATGTCCTGTCCCATGTCATGTCCCATGTCCTGCTCCATGTCCTGTTCCATGTCCTGCCCCATGTCCTGCCCCATGTCCTGCCCCATGTCCTGCCCCATGTCCTGCCCCATGTCATGCCCCATGTCCTGCCCCATGTCCTGCCCCATGTCCCATGTCCTGCCCCATGTCCTGCCCTTTGTCCTGTCCCATTTCCTGCCCCATGTCCTGCTTATGTCCTGCCCCATGTCCTGCCCCATGTCCTGCCCCATGTCTTGCCCCATGTCCCATGTCCTGCCCCATGTCCTGCCCCATGTCCTGCCCCATGTCCTTCCCTATGTCCTGTCCCATGTCCTGCCCCATGTCCTGCCCCATGTCCTGCTCCATGTCCTCCCCCTGTCCTGCCCCATGTCCCATGTCCTGCCCCATGTCCTGCCCCATGTCCTGCCCCATGTCCTGCCCTATGTCTTGTCCCATGTCCTGCCCCATGTCCTGCCCCATGTCCTGCCCTATGTCCTGCCCCATGTCTTGCCCCATGTCCCATGTCCTGCCCCATGTCCTGCCCCATGTCCTGCCCCATGTCCTGCCCTATGTCCTGCCCCATGTCCTGCCCCATGTCCTGCTCCATGTCCTGCCCCATGTCCTGCCCCATGTCCCATGTCCTGCCCCATGTCCTGCCCTATGTCCTGCCCCATGTCTTGCCCCATGTCCCATGTCCTGTCCCATGTCCTGTCCCATGTCATGTTCCATGTCCTGCTCCATGTCCTGCCCCATGTCCTGCCCCATGTCCTGCCCTATGTCCTGCCCCATGTCCTGCCCCATGTCCTGCTCCATGTCCTGCCCCATGTCCTGACCCATGTCCCATGTCATGCCCCATGTCCTGCTCCATGTCCTGCCCCATGTCCTGCCCCATTTCCTGCCCCATGTCCTGCCCTATGTCCTGTCCCATGTCCTGCCCCTTGTCCTGCCCCATGTCCTGCTCCATGTCCTTTCCCATGTCCCATGTCCTGCCCCATTGCCTGCCCCATGTCCTGCCCCATGTCCTGCCCCATGTCCTGCCACATGTCCTGCCCCATGTCCTGCCCCATGTCCTGTCCCATTTCCTGCCCCATGTCCTGCCCCATGTCCTGCCCCTAGTCCTGCCCAATGTCCTGTCCCATGTCCTGCCCCATGTCCTGCCCCATGTCCTGTCCCATGTCCTGCCTCATGTCCTGCCCCATGTCCTGTCCCATGTCCTGCCCCATGTCCTGCCCCATGTCCTGCCCCTAGTCCTCCCCTATGTCCTGTCCCATGTCCTGCCCCATGTCCTGCCCCATGTCCTGTCCCATGTCCTGCCTCATGTCCTGCCCAATGTCCTGCCCTATGTCCTGCCCCATGTCCTGCCCCATGTCCTGCCCCATGTCCTGCCCTATGTCCTGCCCCATGTCCTGCCCTATGTCCTGCCCTATGTCCTGTCCCATGTCCTGCCCCATGTCCTGCCCCATGTCCTGTCCCATGTCATGTCCCATGTCCTGCTCCATGTCCTGTTCCATGTCCTGCCCCATGTCCTGCCCCATGTCCTGCCCCATGTCCTGCCCCATGTCCTGCCCCATGTCCTGTGCCATGTCCTGCACCATGTCCTGCCCCATGTCCTGCCCCATGTCCTGCCCCATGTCCTGCTCCATGTCCTGCCCCATGTCCTGCCCCATGTCCCATGTCCTGCCCCATGTCCTGCCCCATGTCCTGTCCCATGTCCTGCCCCATGTCATGCCCCATGTCCTGCCCCATGTCCTGCCCCATGTCCCATGTCCTGCCTCATGTCCTGCCCCTTGTCCTGTCCTATTTCCTGCCCCATGTCCTGCCCCATGTCCTGCCCCGTGTCCTGCCCCATGTCCTGCCCCATGTCTTGCCCCATGTTCCATGTCCTGCCCCATGTCCTGCCCCATGTCCTGCCCCATGTCCTTCCCTATGTCCTGTCCCATGTCCTGCCCCATGTCCTGCCCCATGTCCTGCTCCATGTCCTCCCCCTGTCCTGCCCCATGTCCCATGTCCTGCCCCATGTCCTGCCCCATGTCCTGCCCCATGTCCTGCCCTATGTCTTGTCCCATGTCCTGCCCCATGTCCTGCCCCATGTCCTGCCCTATGTCCTGCCCCATGTCTTGCCCCATGTCCCATGTCCTGCCCCATGTCCTGCCCCATGTCCTGCCCCATGTCCTGCCCTATGTCCTGCCCCATGTCCTGCCCTATGTCCTGCCCCATGTCCTGCCCCTTGTCCTGCCCCATGTCCTGCTCCATGTCCTGCCCCATGTCCCATGTCCTGCCCCATTTCCTGCCCCATGTCCTGCCCCATATCCTGTCCCATGTCCTGCCTCATGTCCTGCCCCATGTCCTGCCCTATGTCCTGCCCCATGCCCTGCCCCATGTCCTGCCCCATGTCCTGCCCTATATCCTGCCCCATGTCCTGCCCTATGTCCTGTCCCATGTCCTGCTCCATGTCCTGCCCCATGTCCTGCCCCATGTCCCATGTCTTGCCCCATGTCCTGCCCCATGTCCTGTCCCATGTCCTGCCCCATGTCATGCCCCATGTCCTGCCCCATGTCCTGCCCCATGTCCCATGTCCTGCCTCTTGTCCTGCCCCTTGTCCTGTCCTATTTCCTGCCCCATGTCCTGCCCCATGTCCTGCCCCGTGTCCTGCCCCATGTCCTGCCCCATGTTCTGCCCCATGTCCTGCCCCATGTCTTGCCCCATGTCCAATGTCCTGCCCCATGTCCTGCCCCATGTCCTGCCCCATGTCCTTCCCTATGTCCTGTCCCATGTCCTGCCCCATGTCCTGCCCCATGTCCTGCCCCATGTCCTGCTCCATGTCCTTCCCCTGTCCAGCCCCATGTCCCATGTCCTGCCCCATGTCCTGCCACATGTCCTGCCCCATGTCCTGCCATATGTCCTGTCCCATGTCCTGCCCCATGTCCTGCCCTATGTCCTGCCCCATGTCCTGCCCCATGTCCTGCTCCATGTCCTGCCCCATGTCCTGCCCCATGTCCCATGTCTTGCCCCATATCCTGCCCTATGTCCTGCCCCATGTCCTGCCCCATGTCCTGCCCATGTCCTGTCCCATGTCCTGCCCCATGTCCTATGTCCTGCCCCATGTCCTGCCCCTTGTCCTGTCCCATTTCCTGCCCCATGTCCTGACCTATGTCCTGTCCCATGTCCTGCCCCTTGTCCTGCACCATGTCCTGCTCCATGTCCTGCCCCATGTCCCATGTCCTGCCCCATTTCCTGCCCCATGTCCTGCCCCATGTCCTGCCCCATGTCCTGCCACATGTCCTGCCCCATGTCCTGCCCCATGTCCTGCCCCATGTCCTGCCCATGTCCTGTCCCATGTCCTGCCCCATGTCATGCCCCATGTCCTGCCCCATGTCCTGCCCCATGTCCTATGTCCTGCCCCATGTCCTGCCCCTTGTCCTGTCCCATTTCCTGCCCCATGTCCTGCCCTATGTCCTGTCCCATGTCCTGCCCCTTGTCCTGCCCCATGTCCTGCTCCATGTCCTGCCCCATGTCCCATGTCCTGCTCCATGTCCTTCCCCTGTCCAGCCCCATGTCCCATGTCCTGCCCCATGTCCTGCCACATGTCCTGCCCTATGTCCTGTCCCATGTCCTGCCCCTTGTCCTGCCCCATGTCCTGCTCCATGTCCTGCCCCATGTCCCATGTCCTGCTCCATGTCCTTCCCCTGTCCAGCCCCATGTCCCATGTCCTGCCCCATGTCCTGCCACATGTCCTGCCCCATATCCTGCCCCATGTCCTGCCCCATGTCCTGCCCTATGTCCTGTCTTATGTCCTGCCCCATGTAATGCCCCATGTCCTGCTCCATGTCCTCCCCCTGTCCTGCCCTATGTCCTATGTCCTGCCCCATGTCCTGCCCCTTGTCCTGTCCCATTTCCTGCCCCATGTCCTGCCCTATGTCCTGTCCCATGTCCTGCCCCTTGTCCTGCCCCATGTCCTGCTCCATGTCCTGCCCTATGTCCCATGTCCTGCTCCATGTCCTTCCCCTGTCCAGCCCCATGTCCCATGTCCTGCCCCATGTCCTGCCACATGTCCTGCCCTATGTCCTGTCCCATGTCCTGCCTCATATCCTGCCCCATGTCCTGCCCCATGTCCTGCCCCATGTCCTGCCCCATGTCCTGTCCCATGTCCTGCCCCATGTCATGCCCCATGTCCTGCCCCATGTCCTGCCCCATGTCCCATGTCCTGCCCCATGTCCTGCCCTTTGTCCTGTCCCATTTCCTGCCCCATGTCCTGCCCCATGTCCTGCCCCATGTCCTGCCCCATGTCCTGCCCCATGTCTTGCCCCATGTCCCATGTCCTGCCCCATGTCCTGCCCCATGTCCTGCCCCATGTCCTTCCCTATGTCCTGTCCCATGTCCTGCCCCATGTCCTGCCCCATGTCCTGCTCCATGTCCTCCCCCTGTCCTGTCCCATGTCCCATGTCCTGCCCCATGTCCTGCCCCATGTCCTGCCCCATGTCCTGCCCTATGTCTTGTCCCATGTCCTGCCCAATGTCCTGCCCCATGTCCTGCCCTATGTCCTGCCCCTTGTCTTGCCCCATGTCCCATGTCCTGCCCCATGTCCTGCCCAATGTCCTGCCCCATGTCCTGCCCTATGTCCTGCCCCATGTCCTGCCCCATGTCCTGCTCCATGTCCTGCCCCATGTCCTGCCCCATGTCCCATGTCATGCCCCATGTCCTGCCCCATGTCCTGCCCCATGTCCTGTCCCATGACCTGCTCTATGTCCTGCCCCATGTCTTGCCCCATGTCCCATGTCCTGCCTCATGTCCTGCCCCATGTCCTGCCCCATATCCTGCCCCATGTCCTGCCCCATGTCCTGCCCCATGTCCTGCCCTATGTCCTGCCCCATGTCCTTCCCCATGTCCTGCCCTATGTCCTGTCCCATGTCCTGTCCCATGTCATGTCCCATGTCCTGCTCCATGTCCTGCCCCATGTCCTGCCCCATGTCCTGCCCTATGTCCTGCCCCATGTCCTGCCCCATGTCCTGCTCCATGTCCTGCCCCATGTCCTGCCCCATGTCCCATGTCATGCCCCATGTCCTGCCCCATGTCCTGCCCCATGTCCTGCCCCATGTCCTGCCCCATGTCCTGCCCTATGTCCTGTCCCATGTCCTGCCCCTTGTCCTGCCCCATGTCCTGCTCCATGTCCTTCCCCATGTCCCATGTCCTGCCCCATTGCCTGCCCCATGTCCTGCCCCATGTCCTGCCCCATGTCCTGCCACATGTCCTGCCCCAAGTCCTGCCCCATGTCCTGTCCCATTTCCTGCCCCATGTCCTGCCCCATGTCCTGCCCCTAGTCCTGCCCTATGTCCTGTCCCATGTCCTGCCCCATGTCCTGCCCCATGTCCTGTCCCATGTCCTGCCTCATGTCCTGCCCCATGTCCTACCCTATGTCCTGCCCCATGTCCTGCCCCATGTCCTGCCCCATGTCCTGCCCTATGTCCTGCCCCAAGTCCTGCCTTATGTCCTGCCCTATGTCCTGTCCCATGTCCTGCCCCATGTCCTGCCCCATGTCCTGTCCCATGTCATGTCCCATGTCCTGCTCCATGTCCTGTTCCATGTCCTGCCCCATGTCCTGCACCATGTCCTGCCCCATGTCCTGCCCCATGTCCTGCCCCATGTCCTGTCTCATGTCCTGCACCATGTCCTGCCCCATGTCCTGCCCCATGTCCTGCCCCATGTCCTGCTCCATGTCCTGCCCCATGTCCTGCCCCATGTCCCATGTCCTGCCCCATGTCCTGCCCCATGTCCTGTCCCATGTCCTGCCCCATGTCATGCCCCATGTCCTGCCCCATGTCCTGCCCCATGTCCCATGTCCTGCCTCATGTCCTGCCCCTTGTCCTGTCCTATTTCCTGCCCCATGTCCTGCCCCATGTCCTGCCCCGTGTCCTGCCCCATGTCCTGCCCCATGTCCTGCCCCATGTCCTGCCCCATGTCCTGCCCCATGTCCTGCCCCATGTCTTGCCCCATGTCCCATGTCCTGCCCCATGTCCTGCCCTATGTCCTGTCCCATGTCCTGTCCCATGTCATGTCCCATGTCCTGCTCCATGTCCTGCCCCATGTCCTGCCCCATGTCCTGCCCTATGTCCTGCCCCATGTCCTGCCCCATGTCCTGCTCCATGTCCTGCCCCATGTCCTGCCCCAAGTCCCATGTCATGCCCCATGTCCTGCCCCATGTCCTGCCCCATGTCCTGCCCCATTTCCTGCCGTATGTCCTGCCCTATGTCCTGTCCCATGTCCTGCCCCTTGTCCTGCCCCATGTCCTGCTCCATGTCCTTTCCCATGTCCCATGTCCTGCCCCATTGCCTGCCCCATGTCCTGCCCCATGTCCTGCCCCATGTCCTGCCACATGTCCTGCCCCATGTCCTGCCCCATGTCCTGTCCCATTTCCTGCCCCATGTCCTGCCCCATGTCCTGCCCCTAGTCCTGCCCAATGTCCTGTTTCATGTCCTGCCCCATGTCCTGCCCCATGTCCTGTCCCATGTCCTGCCTCATGTCCTGCCCCATGTCCTACCCTATGTCCTGCCCCATGTCCTGCCCCATGTCCTGCCTTATGTCCTGCCCTATGTCCTGTCCCATGTCCTGCCCCATGTCCTGCCCCATGTCCTGTCCCATGTCATGTCCCATGTCCTGCTACATGTCCTGTTCCATGTCCTGCCCCATGTCCTGCCCCATGTCCTGCCCCATGTCCTGCCCCATGTCCTGCCCCATGTCCTGTCTCATGTCCTGCACCATGTCCTGCCCCATGTCCTGCCCCATGTCCTGCCCCATGTCCTGCTCCATGTCCTGCCCCATGTCCTGCCCCATGTCCCATGTCCTACCCCATGTCCTGCCCCATGTCCTGTCCCATGTCCTGCCCCATGTCATGCCCCATGTCCTGCCCCATGTCCTGCCCCATGTCCCATGTCCTGCCTCATGTCCTGCCCCTTGTCCTGTCCTATTTCCTGCCCCATGTCCTGCCCCATGTCCTGCCCCGTGTCCTGCCCCATGTCCTGCCCCATGTTCTGCCCCATGTCCTGCCCCATGTCTTGCCCTATGTCCCATGTCCTGCCCCATGTCCTGCCCCATGTCCTGCCCCATGTCCTTCCCTATGTCCTGTCCCATGTCCTGCCCCATGTCCTGCCCCATGTCCTGCCCCATGTCCTGCTCCATGTCCTTCCCCTGTCCAGTCCCATGTCCCATGTCCTGCCCCATGTCCTGCCACATGTCCTGCCCCATGTCCTGCCATATGTCCTGTCCCATGTCCTGCCCTTTGTCCTGTCCCATTTCCTGCCCCATGTCCTGCCCCATGTCCTGCCCCATGTCCTGCCCCATGTCCTGCCCCATGTCTTGCCCCATGTCCCATGTCCTGCCCCATGTCCTGCCCTATGTCCTGCCCCATGTCTTGCTCCATGTCCCATGTCCTAGCCCATGTCCTGCCCCATGTCCTGCCCCATGTCCTGCCCTATGTCCTGCCCCATGTCCTGCCCCATGTCCTGCTCCATGTCCTGCCCCATGTCCTGCCCCATGTCCCATGTCATGCCCCATGTCCTGCCCCATGTCCTGCCCCATGTCCTGTCCCATGTCCTGCTCCATGTCCTGCCCCATGTCTTGCCCTATGTCCCATGTCCTGCCTCATGTCCTGCCCCATGTCCTGCCCCATGTCCTGCCCCATGTCCTGCGCCATGTCCTGCCCCATGTCCTGCCCTATGTCCTGCCCCATGTCCTGCCCCATGTCCTGCCCTATGTCCTGTCCCATGTCCTGTCCCATGTCATGTCCCATGTCCTGCCCCATGTCCTGCCCCATGTCCTGCTCCATGTCCTGCCCCATGTCCTGCCCCATGTCCCATGTCATGCCCCATGTCCTGTTCCATGTCCTGCCTATGTCCTGCCCCATGTCATGCCCCATGTCCTGCCCTATGTCCTGCCCCTTGTCTTGCCCCATGTCCCATGTCCTGCCCCATGTCCTGCCCCATGTCCTGCCCCATGTCCTGCCCTATGTCCTGCCCCATGTCCTGCCCCATGTCCTGCTCCATGTCCTGCCCCATGTCCTGCCCCATGTCCCATGTCATGCCCCATGTCCTGCCCCATGTCCTGCCCCATGTCCTGTCCCATGACCTGCTCTATGTCCTGCCCCATGTCTTGCCCCATGTCCCATGTCCTGCCTCATGTCCTGCCCCATGTCCTGCCCCATGTCCTGCCCCATGTCCTGCCCCATGTCCTGCCCCATGTCCTGCCCTATGTCCTGCCCCATGTCCTGCACCATGTCCTGCCCTATGTCCTGTCCCATGTCCTGTCCCATGTCATGTCCCATGTCCAGCTCCATGTCCTGCCCCATGTCCTGCCCCATGTCCTGCCCTATGTCCTGCCCCATGTCCTGCCCCATGTCCTGCTCCATGTCCTGCCCCATGTCCTGCCCCATGTCCCATGTCATGCCCCATGTCCTGCCCCATGTCCTGCCCCATGTCCTGCCCCATGTCTTGCCCCATGTCCCATGTCCTGCCCCATGTCCTGCCCTATGTCCTGTCCCATGTCCTGTCCCATGTCATGTCCCATGTCCTGCTCCATGTCCTGCCCCATGTCCTGCCCCATGTCCTGCCCTATGTCCTGCCCCATGTCCTGCCCCATGTCCTGCTCCATGTCCTGCCCCATGTCCTGCCCCAAGTCCCATGTCATGCCCCATGTCCTGCCCCATGTCCTGCCCCATGTCCTGCCCCATTTCCTGCCGTATGTCCTGCCCTATGTCCTGTCCCATGTCCTGCCCCTTGTCCTGCCCCATGTCCTGCTCCATGTCCTTTCCCATGTCCCATGTCCTGCCCCATTGCCTGCCCCATGTCCTGCCCCATGTCCTGCCCCATGTCCTGCCACATGTCCTGCCCCATGTCCTGCCCCATGTCCTGTCCCATTTCCTGCCCCATGTCCTGCCCCATGTCCTGCCCCTAGTCCTGCCCAATGTCCTGTTTCATGTCCTGCCCCATGTCCTGCCCCATGTCCTGTCCCATGTCCTGCCTCATGTCCTGCCCCATGTCCTACCCTATGTCCTGCCCCATGTCCTGCCCCATGTCCTGCCTTATGTCCTGCCCTATGTCCTGTCCCATGTCCTGCCCCATGTCCTGCCCCATGTCCTGTCCCATGTCATGTCCCATGTCCTGCTACATGTCCTGTTCCATGTCCTGCCCCATGTCCTGCCCCATGTCCTGCCCCATGTCCTGCCCCATGTCCTGCCCCATGTCCTGTCTCATGTCCTGCACCATGTCCTGCCCCATGTCCTGCCCCATGTCCTGCCCCATGTCCTGCTCCATGTCCTGCCCCATGTCCTGCCCCATGTCCCATGTCCTGCCCCATGTCCTGCCCCATGTCCTGTCCCATGTCCTGCCCCATGTCATGCCCCATGTCCTGCCCCATGTCCTGCCCCATGTCCCATGTCCTGCCTCATGTCCTGCCCCTTGTCCTGTCCTATTTCCTGCCCCATGTCCTGCCCCATGTCCTGCCCCGTGTCCTGCCCCATGTCCTGCCCCATGTTCTGCCCCATGTCCTGCCCCATGTCTTGCCCTATGTCCCATGTCCTGCCCCATGTCCTGCCCCATGTCCTGCCCCATGTCCTTCCCTATGTCCTGTCCCATGTCCTGCCCCATGTCCTGCACCATGTCCTGCCCCATGTCCTGCTCCATGTCCTTCCCCTGTCCAGTCCCATGTCCCATGTCCTGCCCCATGTCCTGCCACATGTCCTGCCCCATGTCCTGCCATATGTCCTGTCCCATGTCCTGCCCTTTGTCCTGTCCCATTTCCTGCCCCATGTCCTGCCCCATGTCCTGCCCCATGTCCTGCCCCATGTCCTGCCCCATGTCTTGCCCCATGTCCCATGTCCTGCCCCATGTCCTGCCCTATGTCCTGCCCCATGTCTTGCTCCATGTCCCATGTCCTAGCCCATGTCCTGCCCCATGTCCTGCCCCATGTCCTGCCCTATGTCCTGCCCCATGTCCTGCCCCATGTCCTGCTCCATGTCCTGCCCCATGTCCTGCCCCATGTCCCATGTCATGCCCCATGTCCTGCCCCATGTCCTGCCCCATGTCCTGTCCCATGTCCTGCTCCATGTCCTGCCCCATGTCTTGCCCTATGTCCCATGTCCTGCCTCATGTCCTGCCCCATGTCCTGCCCCATGTCCTGCCCCATGTCCTGCGCCATGTCCTGCCCCATGTCCTGCCCTATGTCCTGCCCCATGTCCTGCCCCATGTCCTGCCCTATGTCCTGTCCCATGTCCTGTCCCATGTCATGTCCCATGTCCTGCCCCATGTCCTGCCCCATGTCCTGCTCCATGTCCTGCCCCATGTCCTGCCCCATGTCCCATGTCATGCCCCATGTCCTGTTCCATGTCCTGCCTATGTCCTGCCCCATGTCATGCCCCATGTCCTGCCCTATGTCCTGCCCCTTGTCTTGCCCCATGTCCCATGTCCTGCCCCATGTCCTGCCCCATGTCCTGCCCCATGTCCTGCCCTATGTCCTGCCCCATGTCCTGCCCCATGTCCTGCTCCATGTCCTGCCCCATGTCCTGCCCCATGTCCCATGTCATGCCCCATGTCCTGCCCCATGTCCTGCCCCATGTCCTGTCCCATGACCTGCTCTATGTCCTGCCCCATGTCTTGCCCCATGTCCCATGTCCTGCCTCATGTCCTGCCCCATGTCCTGCCCCATGTCCTGCCCCATGTCCTGCCCCATGTCCTGCCCCATGTCCTGCCCTATGTCCTGCCCCATGTCCTGCACCATGTCCTGCCCTATGTCCTGTCCCATGTCCTGTCCCATGTCATGTCCCATGTCCAGCTCCATGTCCTGCCCCATGTCCTGCCCCATGTCCTGCCCTATGTCCTGCCCCATGTCCTGCCCCATGTCCTGCTCCATGTCCTGCCCCATGTCCTGCCCCATGTCCCATGTCATGCCCCATGTCCTGCCCCATGTCCTGCCCCATGTCCTGCCCCATGTCCTGCCCCATGTCCTGCCCTATGTCCTGTCCCATGTCCTGCCCCTTGTCCTGCCCCATGTCCTGCTCCATGTTCTTCCCCATGTCCCATGTCCTGCCCCATTGCCTGCCCCATGTCCTGCCCCATGTCCTGCCCCATGTCCTGCCACATGTCCTGCCCCATGTCCTGCCCCATGTCCTGTCCCATTTCCTGCCCCATGTCCTGCCCCATGTCCTGCCCCTAGTCCTGCCCTATGTCCTGTCCCATGTCCTGCCCCATGTCCTGCCCCATGTCCTGTCCCATGTCCTGCCTCATGTCCTGCCCCATGTCCTACCCTATGTCCTGCCCCATGTCCTGCCCCATGTCCTGCCCCATGTCCTGCCCTATGTCCTGCCCCATGTCCTGCCTTATGTCCTGCCCTATGTCCTGTCCCATGTCCTGCCCCATGTCCTGCCCCATGTCCTGTCCCATGTCATGTCCCATGTCCTGCTCCATGTCCTGTTCCATGTCCTGCCCCATGTCCTGCACCATGTCCTGCCCCATGTCCTGCCCCATGTCCTGCCCCATGTCCTGTTTCATGTCCTGCACCATGTCCTGCCCCATGTCCTGCCCCATGTCCTGCCCCATGTCCTGCTCCATGTCCTGCCCCATGTCCTGCCCCATGTCCCATGTCCTGCCCCATGTCCTGCCCCATGTCCTGTCCCATGTCCTGCCCCATGTCATGCCCCATGTCCTGCCCCATGTCCTGCCCCATGTCCCATGTCCTGCCTCATGTCCTGCCCCTTGTCCTGTCCTATTTCCTGCCCCATGTCCTGCCCCATGTCCTGCCCCGTGTCCTGCCCCATGTCCTGCCCCATGTCCTGCCCCATGTCCTGCCCCATGTCCTGCCCCATGTCCTGCCCCATGTCTTGCCCCATGTCCCATGTCCTGCCCCATGTCCTGCCCTATGTCCTGTCCCATGTCCTGTCCCATGTCATGTCCCATGTCCTGCTCCATGTCCTGCCCCATGTCCTGCCCCATGTCCTGCCCTATGTCCTGCCCCATGTCCTGCCCCATGTCCTGCTCCATGTCCTGCCCCATGTCCTGCCCCAAGTCCCATGTCATGCCCCTTGTCCTGCCCCATGTCCTGCCCCATGTCCTGCCCCATTTCCTGCCGTATGTCCTGCCCTATGTCCTGTCCCATGTCCTGCCCCTTGTCCTGCCCCATGTCCTGCTCCATGTCCTTTCCCATGTCCCATGTCCTGCCCCATTGCCTGCCCCATGTCCTGCCCCATGTCCTGCCCCATGTCCTGCCACATGTCCTGCCCCATGTCCTGCCCCATGTCCTGTCCCATTTCCTGCCCCATGTCCTGCCCCATGTCCTGCCCCTAGTCCTGCCCAATGTCCTGTTTCATGTCCTGCCCCATGTCCTGCCCCATGTCCTGTCCCATGTCCTGCCTCATGTCCTGCCCCATGTCCTACCCTATGTCCTGCCCCATGTCCTGCCCCATGTCCTGCCTTATGTCCTGCCCTATGTCCTGTCCCATGTCCTGCCCCATGTCCTGCCCCATGTCCTGTCCCATGTCATGTCCCATGTCCTGCTACATGTCCTGTTCCATGTCCTGCCCCATGTCCTGCCCCATGTCCTGCCCCATGTCCTGCCCCATGTCCTGCCCCATGTCCTGTCTCATGTCCTGCACCATGTCCTGCCCCATGTCCTGCCCCATGTCCTGCCCCATGTCCTGCTCCATGTCCTGCCCCATGTCCTGCCCCATGTCCCATGTCCTGCCCCATGTCCTGCCCCATGTCCTGTCCCATGTCCTGCCCCATGTCATGCCCCATGTCCTGCCCCATGTCCTGCCCCATGTCCCATGTCCTGCCTCATGTCCTGCCCCTTGTCCTGTCCTATTTCCTGCCCCATGTCCTGCCCCATGTCCTGCCCCGTGTCCTGCCCCATGTCCTGCCCCATGTTCTGCCCCATGTCCTGCCCCATGTCTTGCCCTATGTCCCATGTCCTGCCCCATGTCCTGCCCCATGTCCTGCCCCATGTCCTTCCCTATGTCCTGTCCCATGTCCTGCCCCATGTCCTGCCCCATGTCCTGCCCCATGTCCTGCTCTATGTCCTTCCCCTGTCCAGTCCCATGTCCCATGTCCTGCCCCATGTCCTGCCACATGTCCTGCCCCATGTCCTGCCATATGTCCTGTCCCATGTCCTGCCCTTTGTCCTGTCCCATTTCCTGCCCCATGTCCTGCCCCATGTCCTGCCCCATGTCCTGCCCCATGTCCTGCCCCATGTCTTGCCCCATGTCCCATGTCCTGCCCCATGTCCTGCCCTATGTCCTGCCCCATGTCTTGCTCCATGTCCCATGTCCTAGCCCATGTCCTGCCCCATGTCCTGCCCCATGTCCTGCCCTATGTCCTGCCCCATGTCCTGCCCCATGTCCTGCTCCATGTCCTGCCCCATGTCCTGCCCCATGTCCCATGTCATGCCCCATGTCCTGCCCCATGTCCTGCCCCATGTCCTGTCCCATGTCCTGCTCCATGTCCTGCCCCATGTCTTGCCCTATGTCCCATGTCCTGCCTCATGTCCTGCCCCATGTCCTGCCCCATGTCCTGCCCCATGTCCTGCGCCATGTCCTGCCCCATGTCCTGCCCTATGTCCTGCCCCATGTCCTGCCCCATGTCCTGCCCTATGTCCTGTCCCATGTCCTGTCCCATGTCATGTCCCATGTCCTGCCCCATGTCCTGCCCCATGTCCTGCTCCATGTCCTGCCCCATGTCCTGCCCCATGTCCCATGTCATGCCCCATGTCCTGTTCCATGTCCTGCCTATGTCCTGCCCCATGTCCTGCCCCATGTCCTGCCCCATGTCCTATGTCCTGCCCCATGTCCTGCCCCTTGTCCTGTCCCATTTCCTGCCCCATGTCCTGCCCTATGTCCTGTCCCATGTCCTGCCCCTTGTCCTGCCCCATGTCCTGCTCCATGTTCTGCCCCATGTCCCATGTCCTGCTCCATGTCCTTCCCCTGTCCAGCCCCATGTCCCATGTCCTGCCCCATGTCCTGCCACATGTCCTGCCCTATGTCCTGTCCCAAGTCCTGCCCCTTGTCCTGCCCCACGTCCTGCTCCATGTCCTGCCCCATGTCCCATGTCCTGCTCCATGTCCTTCCCCTGTCCAGCCCCATGTCCCATGTCCTGCCCCATGTCCTGCCACATGTCCTGCCCCATATCCTGCCCCATGTCCTGCCCCATGTCCTGCCCTATGTCCTGTCTTATGTCCTGCCCAATGTAATGCCCCATGTCCTGCTCCATGTCCTCCCCCTGTCCTGCCCTATGTCCTATGTCCTGCCCCATGTCCTGCCCCTTGTCCTGTCCCATTTCCTGCCCCATGTCCTGCCCTATGTCCTGTCCCATGTCCTGCCCCTTGTCCTGCCCCATGTCCTGCTCCATGTCCTGCCCCATGTCCCATGTCCTGCTCCATGTCCTTCCCCTGTCCAGCCCCATGTCCCATGTCCTGCCCCATGTCCTGCCACATGTCCTGCCCTATGTCCTGTCCCATGTCCTGCCTCATGTCCTGCCCCATGTCCTGCCCCATGTCCTGCCCCATGTCCTGCCCCATGTCCTGTCCCATGTCCTGCCCCATGTCATGCCCCATGTCCTGCCCCATGTCCTGCCCCATGTCCCATGTCCTGCCCCATGTCCTGCCCTTTGTCCTGTCCCATTTCCTGCCCCATGTCCTGCCCCATGTCCTGCCCCATGTCCTGCCCCATGTCCTGCCCCATGTCTTGCCCCATGTCCCATGTCCTGCCCCATGTCCTGCCCCATGTCCTGCCCCATGTCCTTCCCTATGTCCTGTCCCATGTCCTGCCCCATGTCCTGCCCCATGTCCTGCTCCATGTCCTCCCCCTGTCCTGTCCCATGTCCCATGTCCTGCCCCATGTCCTGCCCCATGTCCTGCCCCATGTCCTGCCCTATGTCTTGTCCCATGTCCTGCCCAATGTCCTGCCCCATGTCCTGCCCTATGTCCTGCCCCTTGTCTTGCCCCATGTCCCATGTCCTGCCCCATGTCCTGCCCCATGTCCTGCCCCATGTCCTGCCCTATGTCCTGCCCCATGTCCTGCCCCATGTCCTGCTCCATGTCCTGCCCCATGTCCTGCCCCATGTCCCATGTCATGCCCCATGTCCTGCCCCATGTCCTGCCCCATGTCCTGTCCCATGACCTGCTCTATGTCCTGCCCCATGTCTTGCCCCATGTCCCATGTCCTGCCTCATGTCCTGCCCCATGTCCTGCCCCATGTCCTGCCCCATGTCCTGCCCCATGTCCTGCCCCATGTCCTGCCCTATGTCCTGCCCCATGTCCTGCCCCATGTCCTGCCCTATGTCCTGTCCCATGTCCTGTCCCATGTCATGTCCCATGTCCTGCTCCATGTCCTGCCCCATGTCCTGCCCCATGTCCTGCCCTATGTCCTGCCCCATGTCCTGCCCCATGTCCTGCTCCATGTCCTGCCCCATGTCCTGCCCCATGTCCCATGTCATGCCCCATGTCCTGCCCCATGTCCTGCCCCATGTCCTGCCCCATGTCCTGCCCCATGTCCTGCCCTATGTCCTGTCCCATGTCCTGCCCCTTGTCCTGCCCCATGTCCTGCTCCATGTCCTTCCCCATGTCCCATGTCCTGCCCCATTGCCTGCCCCATGTCCTGCCCCATGTCCTGCCCCATGTCCTGCCACATGTCCTGCCCCATGTCCTGCCCCATGTCCTGTCCCATTTCCTGCCCCATGTCCTGCCCCATGTCCTGCCCCTAGTCCTGCCCTATGTCCTGTCCCATGTCCTGCCCCATGTCCTGCCCCATGTCCTGTCCCATGTCCTGCCCCTTGTCCTGCCCCATGTCCTGCTCCATGTTCTTCCCCATGTCCCATGTCCTGCCCCATTGCCTGCCCCATGTCCTGCCCCATGTCCTGCCCCATGTCCTGCCACATGTCCTGCCCCATGTCCTGCCCCATGTCCTGTCCCATTTCCTGCCCCATGTCCTGCCCCATGTCCTGCCCCTAGTCCTGCCCTATGTCCTGTCCCATGTCCTGCCCCATGTCCTGCCCCATGTCCTGTCCCATGTCCTGCCTCATGTCCTGCCCCATGTCCTACCCTATGTCCTGCCCCATGTCCTGCCCCATGTCCTGCCCCATGTCCTGCCCTATGTCCTGCCCCATGTCCTGCCTTATGTCCTGCCCTATGTCCTGTCCCATGTCCTGCCCCATGTCCTGCCCCATGTCCTGTCCCATGTCATGTCCCATGTCCTGCTCCATGTCCTGTTCCATGTCCTGCCCCATGTCCTGCACCATGTCCTGCCCCATGTCCTGCCCCATGTCCTGCCCCATGTCCTGTTTCATGTCCTGCACCATGTCCTGCCCCATGTCCTGCCCCATGTCCTGCCCCATGTCCTGCTCCATGTCCTGCCCCATGTCCTGCCCCATGTCCCATGTCCTGCCCCATGTCCTGCCCCATGTCCTGTCCCATGTCCTGCCCCATGTCATGCCCCATGTCCTGCCCCATGTCCTGCCCCATGTCCCATGTCCTGCCTCATGTCCTGCCCCTTGTCCTGTCCTATTTCCTGCCCCATGTCCTGCCCCATGTCCTGCCCCGTGTCCTGCCCCATGTCCTGCCCCATGTCCTGCCCCATGTCCTGCCCCATGTCCTGCCCCATGTCCTGCCCCATGTCTTGCCCCATGTCCCATGTCCTGCCCCATGTCCTGCCCTATGTCCTGTCCCATGTCCTGTCCCATGTCATGTCCCATGTCCTGCTCCATGTCCTGCCCCATGTCCTGCCCCATGTCCTGCCCTATGTCCTGCCCCATGTCCTGCCCCATGTCCTGCTCCATGTCCTGCCCCATGTCCTGCCCCAAGTCCCATGTCATGCCCCTTGTCCTGCCCCATGTCCTGCCCCATGTCCTGCCCCATTTCCTGCCGTATGTCCTGCCCTATGTCCTGTCCCATGTCCTGCCCCTTGTCCTGCCCCATGTCCTGCTCCATGTCCTTTCCCATGTCCCATGTCCTGCCCCATTGCCTGCCCCATGTCCTGCCCCATGTCCTGCCCCATGTCCTGCCACATGTCCTGCCCCATGTCCTGCCCCATGTCCTGTCCCATTTCCTGCCCCATGTCCTGCCCCATGTCCTGCCCCTAGTCCTGCCCAATGTCCTGTTTCATGTCCTGCCCCATGTCCTGCCCCATGTCCTGTCCCATGTCCTGCCTCATGTCCTGCCCCATGTCCTACCCTATGTCCTGCCCCATGTCCTGCCCCATGTCCTGCCTTATGTCCTGCCCTATGTCCTGTCCCATGTCCTGCCCCATGTCCTGCCCCATGTCCTGTCCCATGTCATGTCCCATGTCCTGCTACATGTCCTGTTCCATGTCCTGCCCCATGTCCTGCCCCATGTCCTGCCCCATGTCCTGCCCCATGTCCTGCCCCATGTCCTGTCTCATGTCCTGCACCATGTCCTGCCCCATGTCCTGCCCCATGTCCTGCCCCATGTCCTGCTCCATGTCCTGCCCCATGTCCTGCCCCATGTCCCATGTCCTGCCCCATGTCCTGCCCCATGTCCTGTCCCATGTCCTGCCCCATGTCATGCCCCATGTCCTGCCCCATGTCCTGCCCCATGTCCCATGTCCTGCCTCATGTCCTGCCCCTTGTCCTGTCCTATTTCCTGCCCCATGTCCTGCCCCATGTCCTGCCCCGTGTCCTGCCCCATGTCCTGCCCCATGTTCTGCCCCATGTCCTGCCCCATGTCTTGCCCTATGTCCCATGTCCTGCCCCATGTCCTGCCCCATGTCCTGCCCCATGTCCTTCCCTATGTCCTGTCCCATGTCCTGCCCCATGTCCTGCCCCATGTCCTGCCCCATGTCCTGCTCTATGTCCTTCCCCTGTCCAGTCCCATGTCCCATGTCCTGCCCCATGTCCTGCCACATGTCCTGCCCCATGTCCTGCCATATGTCCTGTCCCATGTCCTGCCCTTTGTCCTGTCCCATTTCCTGCCCCATGTCCTGCCCCATGTCCTGCCCCATGTCCTGCCCCATGTCCTGCCCCATGTCTTGCCCCATGTCCCATGTCCTGCCCCATGTCCTGCCCTATGTCCTGCCCCATGTCTTGCTCCATGTCCCATGTCCTAGCCCATGTCCTGCCCCATGTCCTGCCCCATGTCCTGCCCTATGTCCTGCCCCATGTCCTGCCCCATGTCCTGCTCCATGTCCTGCCCCATGTCCTGCCCCATGTCCCATGTCATGCCCCATGTCCTGCCCCATGTCCTGCCCCATGTCCTGTCCCATGTCCTGCTCCATGTCCTGCCCCATGTCTTGCCCTATGTCCCATGTCCTGCCTCATGTCCTGCCCCATGTCCTGCCCCATGTCCTGCCCCATGTCCTGCGCCATGTCCTGCCCCATGTCCTGCCCTATGTCCTGCCCCATGTCCTGCCCCATGTCCTGCCCTATGTCCTGTCCCATGTCCTGTCCCATGTCATGTCCCATGTCCTGCCCCATGTCCTGCCCCATGTCCTGCTCCATGTCCTGCCCCATGTCCTGCCCCATGTCCCATGTCATGCCCCATGTCCTGTTCCATGTCCTGCCTATGTCCTGCCCCATGTCCTGCCCCATGTCCTGCCCCATGTCCTATGTCCTGCCCCATGTCCTGCCCCTTGTCCTGTCCCATTTCCTGCCCCATGTCCTGCCCTATGTCCTGTCCCATGTCCTGCCCCTTGTCCTGCCCCATGTCCTGCTCCATGTTCTGCCCCATGTCCCATGTCCTGCTCCATGTCCTTCCCCTGTCCAGCCCCATGTCCCATGTCCTGCCCCATGTCCTGCCACATGTCCTGCCCTATGTCCTGTCCCAAGTCCTGCCCCTTGTCCTGCCCCACGTCCTGCTCCATGTCCTGCCCCATGTCCCATGTCCTGCTCCATGTCCTTCCCCTGTCCAGCCCCATGTCCCATGTCCTGCCCCATGTCCTGCCACATGTCCTGCCCCATATCCTGCCCCATGTCCTGCCCCATGTCCTGCCCTATGTCCTGTCTTATGTCCTGCCCAATGTAATGCCCCATGTCCTGCTCCATGTCCTCCCCCTGTCCTGCCCTATGTCCTATGTCCTGCCCCATGTCCTGCCCCTTGTCCTGTCCCATTTCCTGCCCCATGTCCTGCCCTATGTCCTGTCCCATGTCCTGCCCCTTGTCCTGCCCCATGTCCTGCTCCATGTCCTGCCCCATGTCCCATGTCCTGCTCCATGTCCTTCCCCTGTCCAGCCCCATGTCCCATGTCCTGCCCCATGTCCTGCCACATGTCCTGCCCTATGTCCTGTCCCATGTCCTGCCTCATGTCCTGCCCCATGTCCTGCCCCATGTCCTGCCCCATGTCCTGCCCCATGTCCTGTCCCATGTCCTGCCCCATGTCATGCCCCATGTCCTGCCCCATGTCCTGCCCCATGTCCCATGTCCTGCCCCATGTCCTGCCCTTTGTCCTGTCCCATTTCCTGCCCCATGTCCTGCCCCATGTCCTGCCCCATGTCCTGCCCCATGTCCTGCCCCATGTCTTGCCCCATGTCCCATGTCCTGCCCCATGTCCTGCCCCATGTCCTGCCCCATGTCCTTCCCTATGTCCTGTCCCATGTCCTGCCCCATGTCCTGCCCCATGTCCTGCTCCATGTCCTCCCCCTGTCCTGTCCCATGTCCCATGTCCTGCCCCATGTCCTGCCCCATGTCCTGCCCCATGTCCTGCCCTATGTCTTGTCCCATGTCCTGCCCAATGTCCTGCCCCATGTCCTGCCCTATGTCCTGCCCCTTGTCTTGCCCCATGTCCCATGTCCTGCCCCATGTCCTGCCCCATGTCCTGCCCCATGTCCTGCCCTATGTCCTGCCCCATGTCCTGCCCCATGTCCTGCTCCATGTCCTGCCCCATGTCCTGCCCCATGTCCCATGTCATGCCCCATGTCCTGCCCCATGTCCTGCCCCATGTCCTGTCCCATGACCTGCTCTATGTCCTGCCCCATGTCTTGCCCCATGTCCCATGTCCTGCCTCATGTCCTGCCCCATGTCCTGCCCCATGTCCTGCCCCATGTCCTGCCCCATGTCCTGCCCCATGTCCTGCCCTATGTCCTGCCCCATGTCCTGCCCCATGTCCTGCCCTATGTCCTGTCCCATGTCCTGTCCCATGTCATGTCCCATGTCCTGCTCCATGTCCTGCCCCATGTCCTGCCCCATGTCCTGCCCTATGTCCTGCCCCATGTCCTGCCCCATGTCCTGCTCCATGTCCTGCCCCATGTCCTGCCCCATGTCCCATGTCATGCCCCATGTCCTGCCCCATGTCCTGCCCCATGTCCTGCCCCATGTCCTGCCCCATGTCCTGCCCTATGTCCTGTCCCATGTCCTGCCCCTTGTCCTGCCCCATGTCCTGCTCCATGTCCTTCCCCATGTCCCATGTCCTGCCCCATTGCCTGCCCCATGTCCTGCCCCATGTCCTGCCCCATGTCCTGCCACATGTCCTGCCCCATGTCCTGCCCCATGTCCTGTCCCATTTCCTGCCCCATGTCCTGCCCCATGTCCTGCCCCTAGTCCTGCCCTATGTCCTGTCCCATGTCCTGCCCCATGTCCTGCCCCATGTCCTGTCCCATGTCCTGCCTCATGTCCTGCCCCATGTCCTACCCTATGTCCTGCCCCATGTCCTGCGCCATGTCCTGCCCCATGTCCTGCCCTATGTTCTGCCCCATGTCCTGCCCCATGTCCTGCCCTATGTCCTGTCCCATGTCCTGTCCCATGTCATGTCCCATGTCCTGCCCCATGTCCTGCCCCATGTCCTGCTCCATGTCCTGCCCCATGTCCTGCCCCATGTCCCATGTCATGCCCCATGTCCTGTTCCATGTCCTGCCTATGTCCTGCCCCATGTCCTGCCCCATGTCCTGCCCTATGTCCTGTCCCATGTCCTGCCCCTTGTCCTGCCCCATGTCCTGCTCCATGTCCTGCTCCATGTCCCATGTCCTGCCCCATTTCCTGCCCCATGTCCTGCCCCATGTCCTGCCCCATGTTCTGCCACATGTCCTGCCCCATGTCCTGCCCCATGTCCTGTCCCATGTCCTGCCCCATGTCCTGCCCCATGTCCTGCCCCTAGTCCTCCCCTATGTCCTGTCCCATGTCCTGCCCCATGTCCTGCCCCATGTCCTGTCCCATGTCCTGCCTCATGTCCTGCCCAATGTCCTGCCCTATGTCCTGCCCCATGTCCTGCCCCATGTCCTGCCCCATGTCCTGCCCTATGTCCTGCCCCATGTCCTGCCCTATGTCCTGCCCTATGTCCTGTCCCATGTCCTGCCCCATGTCCTGCCCCATGTCCTGTCCCATGTCATGTCCCATGTCCTGCTCCATGTCCTGTTCCATGTCCTGCCCCATGTCCTGCCCCATGTCCTGCCCCATGTCCTGCCCCATGTCCTGCCCCATGTCATGCCCCATGTCCTGCCCCATGTCCTGCCCCATGTCCCATGTCCTGCCCCATGTCCTGCCCTTTGTCCTGTCCCATTTCCTGCCCCATGTCCTGCCCCATGTCCTGCCCCATGTCCTGCCCCATGTCCTGCCCCATGTCTTGCCCCATGTCCCATGTCCTGCCCCATGTCCTGCCCCATGTCCTGCCCCATGTCCTTCCCTATGTCCTGTCCCATGTCCTGCCCCATGTCCTGCCCCATGTCCTGCTCCATGTCCTCCCCCTGTCCTGCCCCATGTCCCATGTCCTGCCCCATGTCCTGCCCCATGTCCTGCCCCATGTCCTGCCCTATGTCTTGTCCCATGTCCTGCCCCATGTCCTGCCCCATGTCCTGCCCTATGTCCTGCCCCATGTCTTGCCCCATGTCCCATGTCCTGCCCCATGTCCTGCCCCATGTCCTGCCCCATGTCCTGCCCTATGTCCTGCCCCATGTCCTGCCCCATGTCCTGCTCCATGTCCTGCCCCATGTCCTGCCCCATGTCCCATGTCCTGCCCCATGTCCTGCCCTATGTCCTGCCCCATGTCTTGCCCCATGTCCCATGTCCTGTCCCATGTCCTGTCCCATGTCATGTTCCATGTCCTGCTCCATGTCCTGCCCCATGTCCTGCCCCATGTCCTGCCCTATGTCCTGCCCCATGTCCTGCCCCATGTCCTGCTCCATGTCCT
Source organism: Protonemura montana (assembly GCA_947568835.1). Classification (NCBI taxonomy): domain Eukaryota; kingdom Metazoa; phylum Arthropoda; class Insecta; order Plecoptera; family Nemouridae; genus Protonemura; species Protonemura montana. Next base: position 17,552,779 of record OX387609.1, read on the forward strand.
GCCCCATGTCCTGACCCATGTCCCATGTCATGCCCCATGTCCTGCTCCATGTCCTGCCCCATGTCCTGCCCCATTTCCTGCCCCATGTCCTGCCCTATGTCCTGTCCCATGTCCTGCCCCTTGTCCTGCCCCATGTCCTGCTCCATGTCCTATCCCATGTCCCATGTCCTGCCCCATTGCCTGCCCCATGTCCTGCCCCATGTCCTGCCCCATGTCCTGCCACATGTCCTGCCCCATGTCCTGCCCCATGTCCTGTCCCATTTCCTGCCCCATGTCCTGCCCCATGTCCTGCCCCTAGTCCTGCCCAATGTCCTGTCCCATGTCCTGCCCCATGTCGTGCCCCATGTCCTGTCCCATGTCCTGCCTCATGTCCTGCCCCATGTCCTGTCCCATGTCCTGCCCCATGTCCTGCCCCATGTCCTGCCCCTAGTCCTCCCCTATGTCCTGTCCCATGTCCTGCCCCATGTCCTGCCCCATGTCCTGTCCCATGTCCTGCCTCATGTCCTGCCCAATGTCCTGCCCTATGTCCTGCCCCATGTCCTGCCCCATGTCCTGCCCCATGTCCTGCCCTATGTCCTGCCCCATGTCCTGCCCTATGTCCTGCCCTATGTCCTGTCCCATGTCCTGCCCCATGTCCTGCCCCATGTCCTGTCCCATGTCATGTCCCATGTCCTGCTCCATGTCCTGTTCCATGTCCTGCCCCATGTCCTGCCCCATGTCCTGCCCCATGTCCTGCCCCATGTCCTGCCCCATGTCCTGTGCCATGTCCTGCACCATGTCCTGCCCCATGTCCTGCCCCATGTCCTGCCCCATGTCCTGCCCCATGTCCTGCTCCATGTCCTGCCCCATGTCCTGCCCCATGTCCCATGTCCTGCCCCATGTCCTGCCCCATGTCCTGTCCCATGTCCTGCCCCATGTCATGCCCCATGTCCTGCCCCATGTCCTGCCCCATGTCCCATGTCCTGCCTCATGTCCTGCCCCTTGTCCTGTCCTATTTCCTGCCCCATGTCCTGCCCCATGTCCTGCCCCGTGTCCTGCCCCATGTCCTGCCCCATGTTCTGCCCCATGTCCTGCCCCATGTCTTGCCCCATGTCCCATGTCCTGCCCCATGTCCTGCCCCATGTCCTGTCCCATGTCATGTCCCATGTCCTGCTCCATGTCCTGTTCCATGTCCTGTCCCATGTCCTGCCCCATGTCATGCCCCATGTCCTGCCCCATGTCCTGCCCCATGTCCTGCCCCTTGTCCTGTCCCATTTCCTGCCCCATGTCCTGCCCTATGTCCTGTCCCATGTCCTGCCCCTTGTCCTGCCCCATGTCCTGCTCCATGTCCTGCCCCATGTCCCATGTCCTGCTCCATGTCCTTCCCCTGTCCAGCCCCATGTCCCATGTTCTGCCCCATGTCCTGCCACATGTCCTGCCCCATGTCCTGCCCCATGTCCTGCCCCATGTCCTGCCCTATGTCCTGTCTTATGTCCTGCCCCATGTAATGCCCCATGTCCTGCTCCATGTCCTCCCCCTGTCCTGCCCTATGTCTTATGTCCTGCCCCATGTCCTGCCTCATGGCCTGCCCCATGTCCTGCCCTATGTCCTGTCCCATGTCCTGCCCCATTTCCTGCCCCATGTCCTGCTCCATGTCCTGCCCCATGTCCTGCCCCATGTCCCGCTCCATGTCCTCCCCCTGTCCTGCCTCATGTCCCATGTCCTGCCCCATGTCCTGCCCCATGTCCTGCCCCATGTCCTGCCCCATGTCCTTTCCCATGTCCTGCCCCATGTTTTGCCCCATGACCTGTCCAATGTCCTGCCTCATGTCCTGCCCCATGTCCTGCCCCATGTCCTGCCCCATGTCCTGCCCCATGTCCTGTCCCATGTCCTGCCCCATGTCATGCCCCATGTCCTGCCCCATGTCCTGCCCCATGTCCCATGTCCTGCCCCATGTCCTGCCCTTTGTCCTGTCCCATTTCCTGCCCCATGTCCTGCCCCATGTCCTGCCCCATGTCCTGCCCCATGTCCTGCCCCATGTCTTGCCCCATGTCCCATGTCCTGCCCCATGTCCTGCCCCATGTCCTGCCCCATGTCCTTCCCTATGTCCTGTCCCATGTCCTGCCCCATGTCCTGCCCCATGTCCTGCTCCATGTCCTCCCCCTGTCCTGCCCCATGTCCCATGTCCTGCCCCATGTCCTGCCCCATGTCCTGCCCCATGTCCTGCCCTATGTCTTGTCCCATGTCCTGCCCCATGTCCTGCCCCATGTCCTGCCCTATGTCCTGCCCCATGTCTTGCCCCATGTCCCATGTCCTGCCCCATGTCCTGCCCCATGTCCTGCCCCATGTCCTGCCCTATGTCCTGCCCCATGTCCTGCCCCATGTCCTGCTCCATGTCCTGCCCCATGTCCTGCCCCATGTCCCATGTCATGCCCCATGTCCTGCCCCATGTCCTGCCCCATGTCCTGTCCCATGTCCTGCTCCATGTCCTGCCCCATGTCTTGCCCCATGTCCCATGTCCTGCCTCATGTCCTGCCCCATGTCCTGCCCCATGTCCTGCCCCATGTCCTGCCCCATGTCCTGCCCCATGTCCTGCCCTATGTCCTGTCCCATGTCCTGTCCCATGTCATGTCCCATGTCCTGCTCCATGTCCTGCCCCATGTCCTGCCCCATGTCCTGCCCTATGTCCTGCCCCATGTCCTGCCCCATGTCCTGCTCCATGTCCTGCCCCATGTCCTGCCCCAAGTCCCATGTCATGCCCCATGTCCTGCCCCATGTCCTGCCCCATGTCCTGCCCCATTTCCTGCCGTATGTCCTGCCCTATGTCCTGTCCCATGTCCTGCCCCTTGTCCTGCCCCATGTCCTGCTCCATGTCCTTTCCCATGTCCCATGTCCTGCCCCATTGCCTGCCCCATGTCCTGCCCCATGTCCAGCCCCATGTCCTGCCACATGTCCTGCCCCATGTCCTGCCCCATGTCCTGTCCCATTTCCTGCCCCATGTCCTGCCCCATGTCCTGCCCCTAGTCCTGCCCAATGTCCTGTTTCATGTCCTGCCCCATGTCCTGCCCCATGTCCTGTCCCATGTCCTGCCTCATGTCCTGCCCCATGTCCTACCCTATGTCCTGCCCCATGTCCTGCCCCATGTCCTGCCTTATGTCCTGCCCTATGTCCTGTCCCATGTCCTGCCCCATGTCCTGCCCCATGTCCTGTCCCATGTCATGTCCCATGTCCTGCTACATGTCCTGTTCCATGTCCTGCCCCATGTCCTGCCCCATGTCCTGCCCCATGTCCTGCCCCATGTCCTGCCCCATGTCCTGTCTCATGTCCTGCACCATGTCCTGCCCCATGTCCTGCCCCATGTCCTGCCCCATGTCCTGCCCCATGTCCCATGTCCTGCCCCATGTCCCGTGTCCTGCCCCATGTCCTGCCCCATGTCCTGTCCCATGTCCTGCCCCATGTCATGCCCCATGTCCTGCCCCATGTCCTGCCCCATGTCCCATGTCCTGCCTCATGTCCTGCCCCTTGTCCTGTCCTATTTCCTGCCCCATGTCCTGCCCCATGTCCTGCCCCGTGTCCTGCCCCATGTCCTGCCCCATGTTCTGCCCCATGTCCTGCCCCATGACTTGCCCTATGTCCCATGTCCTGCCCCATGTCCTGCCCCATGTCCTGCCCCATGTCCTTCCCTATGTCCTGTCCCATGTCCTGCCCCATGTCCTGCCCCATGTCCTGCCCCATGTCCCATGTCATGCCCCATGTCCTGTTCCATGTCCTGCCTATGTCCTGCCCCATGTCCTGCCCCATGTCCTGCCCTATGTCCTGTCCCATGTCCTGCCCCTTGTCCTGCCCCATGTCCTGCTCCATGTCCTGCTCCATGTCCCATGTCCTGCCCCATTTCCTGCCCCATGTCCTGCCCCATGTCCTGCCCCATGTTCTGCCACATGTCCTGCCCCATGTCCTGCCCCATGTCCTGTCCCATGTCCTGCCCCATGTCCTGCCCCATGTCCTGCCCCTAGTCCTCCCCTATGTCCTGTCCCATGTCCTGCCCCATGTCCTGCCCCATGTCCTGTCCCATGTCCTGCCTCATGTCCTGCCCAATGTCCTGCCCTATGTCCTGCCCCATGTCCTGCCCCATGTCCTGCCCCATGTCCTGCCCTATGTCCTGCCCCATGTCCTGCCCTATGTCCTGCCCTATGTCCTGTCCCATGTCCTGCCCCATGTCCTGCCCCATGTCCTGTCCCATGTCATGTCCCATGTCCTGCTCCATGTCCTGTTCCATGTCCTGCCCCATGTCCTGCCCCATGTCCTGCCCCATGTCCTGCCCCATGTCCTGCCCCATGTCATGCCCCATGTCCTGCCCCATGTCCTGCCCCATGTCCCATGTCCTGCCCCATGTCCTGCCCTTTGTCCTGTCCCATTTCCTGCCCCATGTCCTGCCCCATGTCCTGCCCCATGTCCTGCCCCATGTCCTGCCCCATGTCTTGCCACATGTCCCATGTCCTGCCCCATGTCCTGCCCCATGTCCTGCCCCATGTCCTTCCCGATGTCCTGTCCCATGTCCTGCCCCATGTCCTGCCCCATGTCCTGCTCCATGTCCTCCCCCTGTCCTGCCCCATGTCCCATGTCCTGCCCCATGTCCTGCCCCATGTCCTGCCCCATGTCCTGCCCTATGTCTTGTCCCATGTCCTGCCCCATGTCCTGCCCCATGTCCTGCCCTATGTCCTGCCCCATGTCTTGCCCCATGTCCCATGTCCTGCCCCATGTCCTGCCCCATGTCCTGCCCCATGTCCTGCCCTATGTCCTGCCCCATGTCCTGCCCCATGTCCTGCTCCATGTCCTGCCCCATGTCCTGCCCCATGTCCCATGTCCTGCCCCATGTCCTGCCCTATGTCCTGCCCCATGTCTTGCCCCATGTCCCATGTCCTGTCCCATGTCCTGTCCCATGTCATGTCCCATGTCCTGCCCCATGTCCTGCTCCATGTCCTGCCCCATGTCCTGACCCATGTCCCATGTCATGCCCCATGTCCTGCCCCATGTCCTGCCCCATGTCCTGCCCCATTTCCTGCCCCATGTCCTGCCCTATGTCCTGTCCCATGTCCTGCCCCTTGTCCTGCCCCATGTCCTGCTCCATGTCCTTTCCCATGTCCCATGTCCTGCCCCATTGCCTGCCCCATGTCCTGCCCCATGTCCTGCCCCATGTCCTGCCACATGTCCTGCCCCATGTCCTGCCCCATGTCCTGTCCCATTTCCTGCCCCATGTCCTGCCCCATGTCCTGCCCCTAGTCCTGCCCAATGTCCTGTCCCATGTCCTGCCCCATGTCCTGCCCCATGTCCTGTCCCATGTCCTGCCTCATGTCCTGCCCCATGTCCTGTCCCATGTCCTGCCCCATGTCCTGCCCCATGTCCTGCCCCTAGTCCTCCCCTATGTCCTGTCCCATGTCCTGCCCCATGTCCTGCCCCATGTCCTGTCCCATGTCCTGCCTCATGTCCTGCCCAATGTCCTGCCCTATGTCCTGCCCCATGTCCTGCCCCATGTCCTGCCCCATGTCCTGCCCTATGTCCTGCCCCATGTCCTGCCCTATGTCCTGCCCTATGTCCTGTCCCATGTCCTGCCCCATGTCCTGCCCCATGTCCTGTCCCATGTCATGTCCCATGTCCTGCTCCATGTCCTGTTCCATGTCCTGCCCCATGTCCTGCCCCATGTCCTGCCCCATGTCCTGCCCCATGTCCTGCCCCATGTCCTGTGCCATGTCCTGCACCATGTCCTGCCCCATGTCCTGCCCCATGTCCTGCCCCATGTCCTGCTCCATGTCCTGCCCCATGTCCTGCCCCATGTCCCATGTCCTGCCCCATGTCCTGCCCCATGTCCTGTCCCATGTCCTGCCCCATGTCATGCCCCATGTCCTGCCCCATGTCCTGCCCCATGTCCCATGTCCTGCCTCATGTCCTGCCCCTTGTCCTGTCCTATTTCCTGCCCCATGTCCTGCCCCATGTCCTGCCCCGTGTCCTGCCCCATGTCCTGCCCAATGTTCTGCCCCATGTCCTGCCCCATGTCTTGCCCCATGTCCCATGTCCTGCCCCATGTCCTGCCCCATGTCCTGTCCCATGTCATGTCCCATGTCCTGCTCCATGTCCTGTTCCATGTCCTGTCCCATGTCCTGCCCCATGTCATGCCCCATGTCCTGCCCCATGTCCTGCCCCATGTCCTATGTCCTGCCCCATGTCCTGCCCCTTGTCCTGTCCCATTTCCTGCCCCATGTCCTGCCCTATGTCCTGTCCCATGTCCTGCCCCTTGTCCTGCCCCATGTCCTGCTCCATGTCCTGCCCCATGTCCCATGTCCTGCTCCATGTCCTTCCCCTGTCCAGCCCCATGTCCCATGTCCTGCCCCATGTCCTGCCACATGTCCTGCCCCATGTCCTGCCCCATGTCCTGCCCCATGTCCTGCCCTATGTCCTGTCTTATGTCCTGCCCCATGTAATGCCCCATGTCCTGCTCCATGTCCTCCCCCTGTCCTGCCCTATGTCTTATGTCCTGCCCCATGTCCTGCCTCATGGCCTGCCCCATGTCCTGCCCTATGTCCTGTCCCATGTCCTGCCCCATTTCCTGCCCCATGTCCTGCTCCATGTCCTGCCCCATGTCCTGCCCCATGTCCCGCTCCATGTCCTCCCCCTGTCCTGCCTCATGTCCCATGTCCTGCCCCATGTCATGCCCCATGTCCTGCCCCATGTCCAGCCCCATGTCCCATGTCCTGCCCCATGTCCTGCAATTTGTCCTGTCCCATTTCCTGCCCCATGTCCTGCCCCATGTCCTGCCCCATGTCCTGCCCCATGTCCTGCCCCATGTCTTGCCCCATGTCCCATGTCCTGCCCCATGTCCTGCCCCATGTCCTGCCCCATGTCCTTCCCTATGTCCTGTCCCATGTCCTGCCCCATGTCCTGCCCCATGTCCTGCTCCATGTCCTCCCCCTGTCCTGCCCCATGTCCCATGTCCTGCCCCATGTCCTGCCCCATGTCCTGCCCCATGTCCTGCCCTATGTCTTGTCCCATGTCCTGCCCCATGTCCTGCCCCATGTCCTGCCCTATGTCCTGCCCCATGTCTTGCCCCATGTCCCATGTCCTGCCCCATGTCCTGCCCCATGTCCTGCCCCATGTCCTGCCCTATGTCCTGCCCCATGTCCTGCCCCATGTCCTGCTCCATGTCCTGCCCCATGTCCTGCCCCATGTCCCATGTCATGCCCCATGTCCTGCCCCATGTCCTGCCCCATGTCCTGTCCCATGTCCTGCTCCATGTCCTGCCCCATGTCTTGCCCCATGTCCCATGTCCTGCCTCATGTCCTGCCCCATGTCCTGCCCCATGTCCTGCCCCATGTCCTGCCCCATGTCCTGCCCCATGTCCTGCCCTATGTCCTGTCCCATGTCCTGTCCCATGTCATGTCCCATGTCCTGCTCCATGTCCTGCCCCATGTCCTGCCCCATGTCCTGCCCTATGTCCTGCCCCATGTCCTGCCCCATGTCCTGCTCCATGTCCTGCCCCATGTCCTGCCCCAAGTCCCATGTCATGCCCCATGTCCTGCCCCATGTCCTGCCCCATGTCCTGCCCCATTTCCTGCCGTATGTCCTGCCCTATGTCCTGTCCCATGTCCTGCCCCTTGTCCTGCCCCATGTCCTGCTCCATGTCCTTTCCCATGTCCCATGTCCTGCCCCATTGCCTGCCCCATGTCCTGCCCCATGTCCAGCCCCATGTCCTGCCACATGTCCTGCCCCATGTCCTGCCCCATGTCCTGTCCCATTTCCTGCCCCATGTCCTGCCCCATGTCCTGCCCCTAGTCCTGCCCAATGTCCTGTTTCATGTCCTGCCCCATGTCCTGCCCCATGTCCTGTCCCATGTCCTGCCTCATGTCCTGCCCCATGTCCTACCCTATGTCCTGCCCCATGTCCTGCCCCATGTCCTGCCTTATGTCCTGCCCTATGTCCTGTCCCATGTCCTGCCCCATGTCCTGCCCCATGTCCTGTCCCATGTCATGTCCCATGTCCTGCTACATGTCCTGTTCCATGTCCTGCCCCATGTCCTGCCCCATGTCCTGCCCCATGTCCTGCCCCATGTCCTGCCCCATGTCCTGTCTCATGTCCTGCACCATGTCCTGCCCCATGTCCTGCCCCATGTCCTGCCCCATGTCCTGCTCCATGTCCTGCCCCATGTCCTGCCCCATGTCCCATGTCCTGCCCCATGTCCTGCCCCATGTCCTGTCCCATGTCCTGCCCCATGTCATGCCCCATGTCCTGCCCCATGTCCTGCCCCATGTCCTGCCCTATGTCCTGTCCCATGTCCTGTCCCATGTCATGTCCCATGTCCTGCTCCATGTCCTGCCCCATGTCCTGCCCCATGTCCTGCCCTATGTCCTGCCCCATGTCCTGCCCCATGTCCTGCTCCATGTCCTGCCCCATGTCCTGCCCCAAGTCCCATGTCATGCCCCATGTCCTGCCCCATGTCCTGCCCCATGTCCTGCCCCATTTCCTGCCGTATGTCCTGCCCTATGTCCTGTCCCATGTCCTGCCCCTTGTCCTGCCCCATGTCCTGCTCCATGTCCTTTCCCATGTCCCATGTCCTGCCCCATTGCCTGCCCCATGTCCTGCCCCATGTCCAGCCCCATGTCCTGCCACATGTCCTGCCCCATGTCCTGCCCCATGTCCTGTCCCATTTCCTGCCCCATGTCCTGCCCCATGTCCTGCCCCTAGTCCTGCCCAATGTCCTGTTTCATGTCCTGCCCCATGTCCTGCCCCATGTCCTGTCCCATGTCCTGCCTCATGTCCTGCCCCATGTCCTACCCTATGTCCTGCCCCATGTCCTGCCCCATGTCCTGCCTTATGTCCTGCCCTATGTCCTGTCCCATGTCCTGCCCCATGTCCTGCCCCATGTCCTGTCCCATGTCATGTCCCATGTCCTGCTACATGTCCTGTTCCATGTCCTGCCCCATGTCCTGCCCCATGTCCTGCCCCATGTCCTGCCCCATGTCCTGCCCCATGTCCTGTCTCATGTCCTGCACCATGTCCTGCCCCATGTCCTGCCCCATGTCCTGCCCCATGTCCTGCTCCATGTCCTGCCCCATGTCCTGCCCCATGTCCCATGTCCTGCCCCATGTCCTGCCCCATGTCCTGTCCCATGTCCTGCCCCATGTCATGCCCCATGTCCTGCCCCATGTCCTGCCCCATGTCCCATGTCCTGCCTCATGTCCTGCCCCTTGTCCTGTCCTATTTCCTGCCCCATGTCCTGCCCCATGTCCTGCCCCGTGTCCTGCCCCATGTCCTGCCCCATGTTCTGCCCCATGTCCTGCCCCATGTCTTGCCCTATGTCCCATGTCCTGCCCCATGTCCTGCCCCATGTCCTGCCCCATGTCCTTCCCTATGTCCTGTCCCATGTCCTGCCCCATGTCCTGCCCCATGTCCTGCCCCATGTCCTGCTCCATGTCCTTCCCCTGTCCAGTCCCATGTCCCATGTCCTGCCCCATGTCCTGCCACATGTCCTGCCCCATGTCCTGCCATATGTCCTGTCCCTTGTCCTGCCCTTTGTCCTGTCCCATTTCCTGCCCCATGTCCTGCCCCATGTCCTGCCCCATGTCCTGCCCCATGTCCTGCCCCATGTCTTGCCCCATGTCCCATGTCCTGCCCCATGTCCTGCCCTATGTCCTGCCCCATGTCTTGCTCCATGTCCCATGTCCTAGCCCATGTCCTGCCCCATGTCCTGCCCCATGTCCTGCCCTATGTCCTGCCCCATGTCCTGCCCCATGTCCTGCTCCATGTCCTGCCCCATGTCCTGCCCCATGTCCCATGTCATGCCCCATGTCCTGCCCCATTTCCTGCCCCATGTCCTGTCCCATGTCCTGCTCCATGTCCTGCCCCATGTCTTGCCCTATGTCCCATGTCCTGCCTCATGTCCTGCCCCATGTCCTGCCCCATGTCCTGCCCCATGTCCTGCGCCATGTCCTGCCCCATGTCCTGCCCTATGTCCTGCCCCATGTCCTGCCCCATGTCCTGCCCTATGTCCTGTCCCATGTCCTGTCCCATGTCATGTCCCATGTCCTGCCCCATGTCCTGCCCCATGTCCTGCTCCATGTCCTGCCCCATGTCCTGCCCCATGTCCCATGTCATGCCCCATGTCCTGTTCCATGTCCTGCCCCATGTCCTGCCCCATGTCCTGCCCCATGTCCTGCCCTATGTCCTGTCCCATGTCCTGCCCCTTGTCCTGCCCCATGTCCTGATCCATGTCCTGCTCCATGTCCCATGTCCTGCCCCATTTCCTGCCCCATGTCCTGCCCCATGTCCTGCCCCATGTTCTGCCACATGTCCTGCCCCATGTCCTGCCCCATGTCCTGTCCCATGTCCTGCCCCATGTCCTGCCCCATGTCCTGCCCCTAGTCCTCCCCTATGTCCTGTCCCATGTCCTGCCCCATGTCCTGCCCCATGTCCTGTCCCATGTCCTGCCTCATGTCCTGCCCAATGTCCTGCCCTATGTCCTGCCCCATGTCCTGCCCCATGTCCTGCCCCATGTCCTGCCCTATGTCCTGCCCCATGTCCTGCCCTATGTCCTGCCCTATGTCCTGTCCCATGTCCTGCCCCATGTCCTGCCCCATGTCCTGTCCCATGTCATGTCCCATGTCCTGCTCCATGTCCTGTTCCATGTCCTGCCCCATGTCCTGCCCCATGTCCTGCCCCATGTACTGCCCCATGTCCTGCCCCATGTCATGCCCCATGTCCTGCCCCATGTCCTGCCCCATGTCCCATGTCCTGCCCCATGTCCTGCCCCATGTCCTGTCCCATGTCATGTCCCATGTCCTGCTCCATGTCATGTCCCATGTCCTGCTCCATGTCCTGTTCCATGTCCTGCCCCATGTCCTGCCCCATGTCCTGCCCCATGTCATGTCCCATGTCCTGCTCCATGTCCTGTTCCATGTCCTGCCCCATGTCCTGCCCCATGTCCTGCCCCATGTCCTGCCCCATGTCCTGCCCCATGTCCTGTGCCATGTCCTGCACCATGTCCTGCCCCATGTCCTGCCCCATGTCCTGCCCCATGTCCTGCTCCATGTCCTGCCCCATGTCCTGCCCCATGTCCCATGTCCTGCCCCATGTCCTGCCCCATGTCCTGTCCCATGTCCTGCCCCATGTCATGCCCCATGTCCTGCCCCATGTCCTGCCCCATGTCCCATGTCCTGCCTCATGGCCTGCCCCTTGTCCTGTCCTATTTCCTGCCCCATGTCCTGCCCCATGTCCTGCCCCGTGTCCTGCCCCATGTCCTGCCCCATGTTCTGCCCCATGTCCTGCCCCATGTCTTGCCCCATGTCCCATGTCCTGCCCCATGTCCTGCCCCATGTCCTGTCCCATGTCATGTCCCATGTCCTGCTCCATGTCCTGATCCATGTCCTGTCCCATGTCCTGCCCCATGTCATGCCCCATGTCCTGCCCCATGTCCTGCCCCATGTCCTATGTCCTGCCCCATGTCCTGCCCCTTGTCCTGTCCCATTTCCTGCCCCATGTCCTGCCCTATGTCCTGTCCCATGTCCTGCCCCTTGTCCTGCCCCATGTCCTGCTCCATTTCCTGCCCCATGTCCCATGTCCTGCTCCATGTCCTTCCCCTGTCCAGCCCCATGTCCCATGTCCTGCCCCATGTCCTGCCACATGTCCTGCCCCATGTCCTGCCCCATGTCCTGCCCCATGTCCTGCCCTATGTCCTGTCTTATGTCCTGCCCCATGTAATGCCCCATGTCCTGCTCCATGTCCTCCCCCTGTCCTGCCCTATGTCTTATGTCCTGCCCCATGTCCTGCCTCATGGCCTGCCCCATGTCCTGCCCTATGTCCTGTCCCATGTCCTGCCCCATTTCCTGCCCCATGTCCTGCTCCATGTCCTGCCCCATGTCCTGCCCCATGTCCCGCTCCATGTCCTCCCCCTGTCCTGCCTCATGTCCCATGTCCTGCCCCATGTCCTGCCCCATGTCCTGCCCCATGTCCTGCCCCATGTCCTTTCCCATGTCCTGCCCCATGTTTTGCCCCATGTCCTGTCCAATGTCCTGCCTCATGTCCTGCCCCATGTCCTGCCCCATGTCCTGCCCCATGTCCTGCCCCATGTCCTGTCCCATGTCCTGCCCCATGTCATGCCCCATGTCCTGCCCCATGTCCTGCCCCATGTCCCATGTCCTGCCCCATGTCCTGCCCTTTGTCCTGTCCCATTTCCTGCCCCATGTCCTGCCCCATGTCCTGCCCCATGTCCTGCCCCATGTCCTGCCCCATGTCTTGCCCCATGTCCCATGTCCTGCCCCATGTCCTGCCCCATGTCCTGCCCCATGTCCTTCCCTATGTCCTGTCCCATGTCCTGCCCCATGTCCTGCCCCATGTCCTGCTCCATGTCCTCCCCCTGTCCTGCCCCATGTCCCATGTCCTGCCCCATGTCCTGCCCCATGTCCTGCCCCATGTCCTGCCCTATGTCTTGTCCCATGTCCTGCCCCATGTCCTGCCCCATGTCCTGCCCTATGTCCTGCCCCATGTCTTGCCCCATGTCCCATGTCCTGCCCCATGTCCTGCCCCATGTCCTGCCCCATGTCCTGCCCTATGTCCTGCCCCATGTCCTGCCCCATGTCCTGCTCCATGTCCTGCCCCATGTCCTGCCCCATGTCCCATGTCATGCCCCATGTCCTGCCCCATGTCCTGCCCCATGTCCTGTCCCATGTCCTGCTCCATGTCCTGCCCCATGTCTTGCCCCATGTCCCATGTCCTGCCTCATGTCCTGCCCCATGTCCTGCCCCATGTCCTGCCCCATGTCCTGCCCCATGTCCTGCCCCATGTCCTGCCCTATGTCCTGTCCCATGTCCTGTCCCATGTCATGTCCCATGTCCTGCTCCATGTCCTGCCCCATGTCCTGCCCCATGTCCTGCCCTATGTCCTGCCCCATGTCCTGCCCCATGTCCTGCTCCATGTCCTGCCCCATGTCCTGCCCCAAGTCCCATGTCATGCCCCATGTCCTGCCCCATGTCCTGCCCCATGTCCTGCCCCATTTCCTGCCGTATGTCCTGCCCTATGTCCTGTCCCATGTCCTGCCCCTTGTCCTGCCCCATGTCCTGCTCCATGTCCTTTCCCATGTCCCATGTCCTGCCCCATTGCCTGCCCCATGTCCTGCCCCATGTCCAGCCCCATGTCCTGCCACATGTCCTGCCCCATGTCCTGCCCCATGTCCTGTCCCATTTCCTGCCCCATGTCCTGCCCCATGTCCTGCCCCTAGTCCTGCCCAATGTCCTGTTTCATGTCCTGCCCCATGTCCTGCCCCATGTCCTGTCCCATGTCCTGCCTCATGTCCTGCCCCATGTCCTACCCTATGTCCTGCCCCATGTCCTGCCCCATGTCCTGCCTTATGTCCTGCCCTATGTCCTGTCCCATGTCCTGCCCCATGTCCTGCCCCATGTCCTGTCCCATGTCATGTCCCATGTCCTGCTACATGTCCTGTTCCATGTCCTGCCCCATGTCCTGCCCCATGTCCTGCCCCATGTCCTGCCCCATGTCCTGCCCCATGTCCTGTCTCATGTCCTGCACCATGTCCTGCCCCATGTCCTGCCCCATGTCCTGCCCCATGTCCTGCTCCATGTCCTGCCCCATGTTCTGCCCCATGTCCCATGTCCTGCCCCATGTCCTGCCCCATGTCCTGTCCCATGTCCTGCCCCATGTCATGCCCCATGTCCTGCCCCATGTCCTGCCCCATGTCCCATGTCCTGCCTCATGTCCTGCCCCTTGTCCTGTCCTATTTCCTGCCCCATGTCCTGCCCCATGTCCTGCCCCGTGTCCTGCCCCATGTCCTGCCCCATGTTCTGCCCCATGTCCTGCCCCATGTCTTGCCCTATGTCCCATGTCCTGCCCCATGTCCTGCCCCATGTCCTGCCCCATGTCCTTCCCTATGTCCTGTCCCATGTCCTGCCCCATGTCCTGCCCCATGTCCTGCCCCATGTCCTGCTCCATGTCCTTCCCCTGTCCAGTCCCATGTCCCATGTCCTGCCCCATGTCCTGCCACATGTCCTGCCCCATGTCCTGCCATATGTCCTGTCCCATGTCCTGCCCTTTGTCCTGTCCCATTTCCTGCCCCATGTCCTGCCCCATGTCCTGCCCCATGTCCTGCCCCATGTCCTGCCCCATGTCTTGCCCCATGTCCCATGTCCTGCCCCATGTCCTGCCCTATGTCCTGCCTTATGTCTTGCTCCATGTCCCATGTCCTAGCCCATGTCCTGCCCCATGTCCTGCCCCATGTCCTGCCCTATGTCCTGCCCCATGTCCTGCCCCATGTCCTGCTCCATGTCCTGCCCCATGTCCTGCCCCATGTCCCATGTCATGCCCCATGTCCTGCCCCATTTCCTGCCCCATGTCCTGTCCCATGTCCTGCTCCATGTCCTGCCCCATGTCTTGCCCTATGTCCCATGTCCTGCCTCATGTCCTGCCCCATGTCCTGCCCCATGTCCTGCCCCATGTCCTGCCCCATGTCCTGCGCCATGTCCTGCCCCATGTCCTGCCCTATGTCCTGCCCCATGTCCTGCCCTATGTCCTGTCCCATGTCCTGTCCCATGTCATGTCCCATGTCCTGCCCCATGTCCTGCCCCATGTCCTGCTCCATGTCCTGCCCCATGTCCTGCCCCATGTCCCATGTCATGCCCCATGTCCTGTTCCATGTCCTGCCCCATGTCCTGCCCCATGTCCTGCCCCATGTCCTGCCCTATGTCCTGTCCCATGTCCTGCCCCTTGTCCTGCCCCATGTCCTGCTCCATGTCCTGCTCCATGTCCCATGTCCTGCCCCATTTCCTGCCCCATGTCCTGCCCCATGTCCTGCCCCATGTTCTGCCACATGTCCTGCCCCATGTCCTGCCCCATGTCCTGTCCCATGTCCTGCCCCATGTCCTGCCCCATGTCCTGCCCCTAGTCCTCCCCTATGTCCTGTCCCATGTCCTGCCCCATGTCCTGCCCCATGTCCTGTCCCATGTCCTGCCTCATGTCCTGCCCAATGTCCTGCCCTATGTCCTGCCCCATGTCCTGCCCCATGTCCTGCCCCATGTCCTGCCCTATGTCCTGCCCCATGTCCTGCCCTATGTCCTGCCCCATGTCCTGCTCCATGTCCTGATCCATGTCCTGTCCCATGTCCTGCCCCATGTCATGCCCCATGTCCTGCCCCATGTCCTGCCCCATGTCCTATGTCCTGCCCCATGTCCTGCCCCTTGTCCTGTCCCATTTCCTGCCCCATGTCCTGCCCTATGTCCTGTCCCATGTCCTGCCCCTTGTCCTGCCCCATGTCCTGCTCCATTTCCTGCCCCATGTCCCATGTCCTGCTCCATGTCCTTCCCCTGTCCAGCCCCATGTCCCATGTCCTGCCCCATGTCCTGCCACATGTCCTGCCCCATGTCCTGCCCCATGTCCTGCCCCATGTCCTGCCCTATGTCCTGTCTTATGTCCTGCCCCATGTAATGCCCCATGTCCTGCTCCATGTCCTCCCCCTGTCCTGCCCTATGTCTTATGTCCTGCCCCATGTCCTGCCTCATGGCCTGCCCCATGTCCTGCCCTATGTCCTGTCCCATGTCCTGCCCCATTTCCTGCCCCATGTCCTGCTCCATGTCCTGCCCCATGTCCTGCCCCATGTCCCGCTCCATGTCCTCCCCCTGTCCTGCCTCATGTCCCATGTCCTGCCCCATGTCCTGCCCCATGTCCTGCCCCATGTCCTGCCCCATGTCCTTTCCCATGTCCTGCCCCATGTTTTGCCCCATGTCCTGTCCAATGTCCTGCCTCATGTCCTGCCCCATGTCCTGCCCCATGTCCTGCCCCATGTCCTGCCCCATGTCCTGTCCCATGTCCTGCCCCATGTCATGCCCCATGTCCTGCCCCATGTCCTGCCCCATGTCCCATGTCCTGCCCCATGTCCTGCCCTTTGTCCTGTCCCATTTCCTGCCCCATGTCCTGCCCCATGTCCTGCCCCATGTCCTGCCCCATGTCCTGCCCCATGTCTTGCCCCATGTCCCATGTCCTGCCCCATGTCCTGCCCCATGTCCTGCCCCATGTCCTTCCCTATGTCCTGTCCCATGTCCTGCCCCATGTCCTGCCCCATGTCCTGCTCCATGTCCTCCCCCTGTCCTGCCCCATGTCCCATGTCCTGCCCCATGTCCTGCCCCATGTCCTGCCCCATGTCCTGCCCTATGTCTTGTCCCATGTCCTGCCCCATGTCCTGCCCCATGTCCTGCCCTATGTCCTGCCCCATGTCTTGCCCCATGTCCCATGTCCTGCCCCATGTCCTGCCCCATGTCCTGCCCCATGTCCTGCCCTATGTCCTGCCCCATGTCCTGCCCCATGTCCTGCTCCATGTCCTGCCCCATGTCCTGCCCCATGTCCCATGTCATGCCCCATGTCCTGCCCCATGTCCTGCCCCATGTCCTGTCCCATGTCCTGCTCCATGTCCTGCCCCATGTCTTGCCCCATGTCCCATGTCCTGCCTCATGTCCTGCCCCATGTCCTGCCCCATGTCCTGCCCCATGTCCTGCCCCATGTCCTGCCCCATGTCCTGCCCTATGTCCTGTCCCATGTCCTGTCCCATGTCATGTCCCATGTCCTGCTCCATGTCCTGCCCCATGTCCTGCCCCATGTCCTGCCCTATGTCCTGCCCCATGTCCTGCCCCATGTCCTGCTCCATGTCCTGCCCCATGTCCTGCCCCAAGTCCCATGTCATGCCCCATGTCCTGCCCCATGTCCTGCCCCATGTCCTGCCCCATTTCCTGCCGTATGTCCTGCCCTATGTCCTGTCCCATGTCCTGCCCCTTGTCCTGCCCCATGTCCTGCTCCATGTCCTTTCCCATGTCCCATGTCCTGCCCCATTGCCTGCCCCATGTCCTGCCCCATGTCCAGCCCCATGTCCTGCCACATGTCCTGCCCCATGTCCTGCCCCATGTCCTGTCCCATTTCCTGCCCCATGTCCTGCCCCATGTCCTGCCCCTAGTCCTGCCCAATGTCCTGTTTCATGTCCTGCCCCATGTCCTGCCCCATGTCCTGTCCCATGTCCTGCCTCATGTCCTGCCCCATGTCCTACCCTATGTCCTGCCCCATGTCCTGCCCCATGTCCTGCCTTATGTCCTGCCCTATGTCCTGTCCCATGTCCTGCCCCATGTCCTGCCCCATGTCCTGTCCCATGTCATGTCCCATGTCCTGCTACATGTCCTGTTCCATGTCCTGCCCCATGTCCTGCCCCATGTCCTGCCCCATGTCCTGCCCCATGTCCTGCCCCATGTCCTGTCTCATGTCCTGCACCATGTCCTGCCCCATGTCCTGCCCCATGTCCTGCCCCATGTCCTGCTCCATGTCCTGCCCCATGTTCTGCCCCATGTCCCATGTCCTGCCCCATGTCCTGCCCCATGTCCTGTCCCATGTCCTGCCCCATGTCATGCCCCATGTCCTGCCCCATGTCCTGCCCCATGTCCCATGTCCTGCCTCATGTCCTGCCCCTTGTCCTGTCCTATTTCCTGCCCCATGTCCTGCCCCATGTCCTGCCCCGTGTCCTGCCCCATGTCCTGCCCCATGTTCTGCCCCATGTCCTGCCCCATGTCTTGCCCTATGTCCCATGTCCTGCCCCATGTCCTGCCCCATGTCCTGCCCCATGTCCTTCCCTATGTCCTGTCCCATGTCCTGCCCCATGTCCTGCCCCATGTCCTGCCCCATGTCCTGCTCCATGTCCTTCCCCTGTCCAGTCCCATGTCCCATGTCCTGCCCCATGTCCTGCCACATGTCCTGCCCCATGTCCTGCCATATGTCCTGTCCCATGTCCTGCCCTTTGTCCTGTCCCATTTCCTGCCCCATGTCCTGCCCCATGTCCTGCCCCATGTCCTGCCCCATGTCCTGCCCCATGTCTTGCCCCATGTCCCATGTCCTGCCCCATGTCCTGCCCTATGTCCTGCCTTATGTCTTGCTCCATGTCCCATGTCCTAGCCCATGTCCTGCCCCATGTCCTGCCCCATGTCCTGCCCTATGTCCTGCCCCATGTCCTGCCCCATGTCCTGCTCCATGTCCTGCCCCATGTCCTGCCCCATGTCCCATGTCATGCCCCATGTCCTGCCCCATTTCCTGCCCCATGTCCTGTCCCATGTCCTGCTCCATGTCCTGCCCCATGTCTTGCCCTATGTCCCATGTCCTGCCTCATGTCCTGCCCCATGTCCTGCCCCATGTCCTGCCCCATGTCCTGCGCCATGTCCTGCCCCATGTCCTGCCCTATGTCCTGCCCCATGTCCTGCCCCATGTCCTGCCCTATGTCCTGTCCCATGTCCTGTCCCATGTCATGTCCCATGTCCTGCCCCATGTCCTGCCCCATGTCCTGCTCCATGTCCTGCCCCATGTCCTGCCCCATGTCCCATGTCATGCCCCATGTCCTGTTCCATGTCCTGCCCCATGTCCTGCCCCATGTCCTGCCCCATGTCCTGCCCTATGTCCTGTCCCATGTCCTGCCCCTTGTCCTGCCCCATGTCCTGCTCCATGTCCTGCTCCATGTCCCATGTCCTGCCCCATTTCCTGCCCCATGTCCTGCCCCATGTCCTGCCCCATGTTCTGCCACATGTCCTGCCCCATGTCCTGCCCCATGTCCTGTCCCATGTCCTGCCCCATGTCCTGCCCCATGTCCTGCCCCTAGTCCTCCCCTATGTCCTGTCCCATGTCCTGCCCCATGTCCTGCCCCATGTCCTGTCCCATGTCCTGCCTCATGTCCTGCCCAATGTCCTGCCCTATGTCCTGCCCCATGTCCTGCCCCATGTCCTGCCCCATGTCCTGCCCTATGTCCTGCCCCATGTCCTGCCCTATGTCCTGCCCTATGTCCTGTCCCATGTCCTGCCCCATGTCCTGCCCCATGTCCTGTCCCATGTCATGTCCCATGTCCTGCTCCATGTCCTGTTCCATGTCCTGCCCCATGTCCTGCCCCATGTCCTGCCCCATGTCCTGCCCCATGTCCTGCCCCATGTCATGCCCCATGTCCTGCCCCATGTCCTGCCCCATGTCCCATGTCCTGCCCCATGTCCTGCCCTTTGTCCTTTCCCATTTCCTGCCCCATGTCCTGCCCCATGTCCTGCCCCATGTCCTGCCCCATGTCCTGCCCCATGTCTTGCCCCATGTCCCATGTCCTGCCCCATGTCCTGCCCCATGTCCTGCCCCATGTCCTTCCCTATGTCCTGTCCCATGTCCTGCCCCATGTCCTGCCCCATGTCCTGCTCCATGTCCTCCCCCTGTCCTGCCCCATGTCCCATGTCCTGCCCCATGTCCTGCCCCATGTCCTGCCCCATGTCCTGCCCTATGTCTTGTCCCATGTCCTGCCCCATGTCCTGCCCCATGTCCTGCCCTATGTCCTGCCCCATGTCTTGCCCCATGTCCCATGTCCTGCCCCATGTCCTGCCCCATGTCCTGCCCCATGTCCTGCCCTATGTCCTGCCCCATGTCCTGCCCCATGTCCTGCTCCATGTCCTGCCCCATGTCCTGCCCCATGTCCCATGTCCTGCCCCATGTCCTGCCCTATGTCCTGCCCCATGTCTTGCCCCATGTCCCATGTCCTGTCAAATGTCCTGTCCCATGTCATGTCCCATGTCCTGCTCCATGTCCTGCCCCATGTCCTGCCCCATGTCCTGCCCTATGTCCTGCCCCATGTCCTGCCCCATGTCCTGCCCCATTTCCTGCCCCATGTCCTGCCCTATGTCCTGTCCCATGTCCTGCCCCTTGTCCTGCCCCATGTCCTGCTCCATGTCCTTTCCCATGTCCCATGTCCTGCCCCATTGCCTGCCCCATGTCCTGCCCCATGTCCTGCCCCATGTCCTGCCACATGTCCTGCCCCATGTCCTGCCCCATGTCCTGTCCCATTTCCTGCCCCATGTCCTGCCCCATGTCCTGCCCCTAGTCCTGCCCAATGTCCTGTCCCATGTCCTGCCCCATGTCCTGCCCCATGTCCTGTCCCATGTCCTGCCTCATGTCCTGCCCCATGTCCTACCCTATGTCCTGCCCCATGTCCTGCCCCATGTCCTGCCTTATGTCCTGCCCTATGTCCTGTCCCATGTCCTGCCCCATGTCCTGCCCCATGTCCTGTCCCATGTCATGTCCCATGTCCTGCTCCATGTCCTGTTCCATGTCCTGCCCCATGTCCTGCCCCATGTCCTGCCCCATGTCCTGCCCCATGTCCTGCCCCATGTCCTGTCTCATGTCCTGCACCATGTCCTGCCCCATGTCCTGCCCCATGTCCTGCCCCATGTCCTGCTCCATGTCCTGCCCCATGTCCTGCCCCATGTCCCATGTCCTGCCCCATGTCCTGCCCCATGTCCTGTCCCATGTCCTGCCCCATGTCATGCCCCATGTCCTGCCCCATGTCCTGCCCCATGTCCCATGTCCTGCCTCATGTCCTGCCCCTTGTCCTGTCCTATTTCCTGCCCCATGTCCTGTCCCATGTCCTGCCCCGTGTCCTGCCCCATGTCCTGCCCCATGTTCTGCCCCATGTCCTGCCCCATGTCTTGCCCTATGTCCCATGTCCTGCCCCATGTCCTGCCCCATGTCCTGCCCCATGTCCTTCCCTATGTCCTGTCCCATGTCCTGCCCCATGTCCTGCCCCATGTCCTGCCCCATGTCCTGCTCCATGTCCTTCCCCTGTCCAGTCCCATGTCCCATGTCCTGCCCCATGTCCTGCCACATGTCCTGCCCCATGTCCTGCCATATGTCCTGTCCCATGTCCTGCCCTTTGTCCTGTCCCATTTCCTGCCCCATGTCCTGCCCCATGTCCTGCCCCATGTCCTGCCCCATGTCCTGCCCCATGTCTTGCCCCATGTCCCATGTCCTGCCCAATGTCCTGCCCTATGTCCTGCCCCATGTCTTGCTCCATGTCCCATGTCCTAGCCCATGTCCTGCCCCATGTCCTGCCCCATGTCCTGCCCTATGTCCTGCCCCATGTCCTGCCCCATGTCCTGCTCCATGTCCTGCCCCATGTCCTGCCCCATGTCCCATGTCATGCCCCATGTCCTGCCCCATGTCCTGCCCCATGTCCTGTCCCATGTCCTGCTCCATGTCCTGCCCCATGTCTTGCCCTATGTCCCATGTCCTGCCTCATGTCCTGCCCCATGTCCTGCCCCATGTCCTGCCCCATGTCCTGCGCCATGTCCTGCCCCATGTCCTGCCCTATGTCCTGCCCCATGTCCTGCCCCATGTCCTGCCCTATGTCCTGCCCCATGTCCTGCCCCATGTCCTGCCCCATGTCCTGCCCTATGTCCTGCCCCATGTCCTGCCCCATGTCCTGCCCCATGTCCTGCCCCATGTCCTGTCCCATGTCCTGCCCCATGTCATGCCCCATGTCCTGCCCCATGTCCTGCCCCATGTCCCATGTCCTGCCCCATGTCCTGCCCTTTGTCCTGTCCCATTTCCTGCCCCATGTCCTGCCCCATGTCCTGCCCCATGTCCTGCCCCATGTCCTGCCCCATGTCTTGCCCCATGTCCCATGTCCTGCCCCATGTCCTGCCCCATGTCCTGCCCCATGTCCTTCCCTATGTCCTGTCCCATGTCCTGCCCCATGTCCTGCCCCATGTCCTGCTCCATGTCCTCCCCCTGTCCTGCCCCATGTCCCATGTCCTGCCCCATGTCCTGCCCCATGTCCTGCCCCATGTCCTGCCCTATGTCTTGTCCCATGTCCTGCCCCATGTCCTGCCCCATGTCCTGCCCTATGTCCTGCCCCATGTCTTGCCCCATGTCCCATGTCCTGCCCCATGTCCTGCCCCATGTCCTGCCCCATGTCCTGCCCTATGTCCTGCCCCATGTCCTGCCCCATGTCCTGCTCCATGTCCTGCCCCATGTCCTGCCCCATGTCCCATGTCATGCCCCATGTCCTGCCCCATGTCCTGCCCCATGTCCTGTCCCATGTCCTGCTCCATGTCCTGCCCCATGTCTTGCCCCATGTCCCATGTCCTGCCTCATGTCCTGCCCCATGTCCTGCCCCATGTCCTGCCCCATGTCCTGCCCCATGTCCTGCCCCATGTCCTGCCCTATGTCCTGTCCCATGTCCTGTCCCATGTCATGTCCCATGTCCTGCTCCATGTCCTGCCCCATGTCCTGCCCCATGTCCTGCCCTATGTCCTGCCCCATGTCCTGCCCCATGTCCTGCTCCATGTCCTGCCCCATGTCCTGCCCCAAGTCCCATGTCATGCCCCATGTCCTGCCCCATGTCCTGCCCCATGTCCTGCCCCATTTCCTGCCGTATGTCCTGCCCTATGTCCTGTCCTATGTCCTGCCCCTTGTCCTGCCCCATGTCCTGCTCCATGTCCTTTCCCATGTCCCATGTCCTGCCCCATTGCCTGCCCCATGTCCTGCCCCATGTCCAGCCCCATGTCCTGCCACATGTCCTGCCCCATGTCCTGCCCCATGTCCTGTCCCATTTCCTGCCCCATGTCCTGCCCCATGTCCTGCCCCTAGTCCTGCCCAATGTCCTGTTTCATGTCCTGCCCCATGTCCTGCCCCATGTCCTGTCCCATGTCCTGCCTCATGTCCTGCCCCATGTCCTACCCTATGTCCTGCCCCATGTCCTGCCCCATGTCCTGCCTTATGTCCTGCCCTATGTCCTGTCCCATGTCCTGCCCCATGTCCTGCCCCATGTCCTGTCCCATGTCATGTCCCATGTCCTGCTACATGTCCTGTTCCATGTCCTGCCCCATGTCCTGCCCCATGTCCTGCCCCATGTCCTGCCCCATGTCCTGCCCCATGTCCTTCCCTATGTCCTGTCCCATGTCCTGCCCCATGTCCTGCCCCATGTCCTGCCCCATGTCCTGCTCCATGTCCTTCCCCTGTCCAGTCCCATGTCCCATGTCCTGCCCCATGTCCTGCCACATGTCCTGCCCCATGTCCTGCCATATGTCCTGTCCCATGTCCTGCCCTTTGTCCTGTCCCATTTCCTGCCCCATGTCCTGCCCCATGTCCTGCCCCATGTCCTGCCCCATGTCCTGCCCCATGTCTTGCCCCATGTCCCATGTCCTGCCCAATGTCCTGCCCTATGTCCTGCCCCATGTCTTGCTCCATGTCCCATGTCCTAGCCCATGTCCTGCCCCATGTCCTGCCCCATGTCCTGCCCTATGTCCTGCCCCATGTCCTGCCCCATGTCCTGCTCCATGTCCTGCCCCATGTCCTGCCCCATGTCCCATGTCATGCCCCATGTCCTGCCCCATGTCCTGCCCCATGTCCTGTCCCATGTCCTGCTCCATGTCCTGCCCCATGTCTTGCCCTATGTCCCATGTCCTGCCTCATGTCCTGCCCCATGTCCTGCCCCATGTCCTGCCCCATGTCCTGCGCCATGTCCTGCCCCATGTCCTGCCCTATGTCCTGCCCCATGTCCTGCCCCATGTCCTGCCCTATGTCCTGCCCCATGTCCTGCCCCATGTCCTGCCCCATGTCCTGCCCTATGTCCTGCCCCATGTCCTGCCCCATGTCCTGCCCCATGTCCTGCCCCATGTCCTGTCCCATGTCCTGCCCCATGTCATGCCCCATGTCCTGCCCCATGTCCTGCCCCATGTCCCATGTCCTGCCCCATGTCCTGCCCTTTGTCCTGTCCCATTTCCTGCCCCATGTCCTGCCCCATGTCCTGCCCCATGTCCTGCCCCATGTCCTGCCCCATGTCTTGCCCCATGTCCCATGTCCTGCCCCATGTCCTGCCCCATGTCCTGCCCCATGTCCTTCCCTATGTCCTGTCCCATGTCCTGCCCCATGTCCTGCCCCATGTCCTGCTCCATGTCCTCCCCCTGTCCTGCCCCATGTCCCATGTCCTGCCCCATGTCCTGCCCCATGTCCTGCCCCATGTCCTGCCCTATGTCTTGTCCCATGTCCTGCCCCATGTCCTGCCCCATGTCCTGCCCTATGTCCTGCCCCATGTCTTGCCCCATGTCCCATGTCCTGCCCCATGTCCTGCCCCATGTCCTGCCCCATGTCCTGCCCTATGTCCTGCCCCATGTCCTGCCCCATGTCCTGCTCCATGTCCTGCCCCATGTCCTGCCCCATGTCCCATGTCATGCCCCATGTCCTGCCCCATGTCCTGCCCCATGTCCTGTCCCATGTCCTGCTCCATGTCCTGCCCCATGTCTTGCCCCATGTCCCATGTCCTGCCTCATGTCCTGCCCCATGTCCTGCCCCATGTCCTGCCCCATGTCCTGCCCCATGTCCTGCCCCATGTCCTGCCCTATGTCCTGTCCCATGTCCTGTCCCATGTCATGTCCCATGTCCTGCTCCATGTCCTGCCCCATGTCCTGCCCCATGTCCTGCCCTATGTCCTGCCCCATGTCCTGCCCCATGTCCTGCTCCATGTCCTGCCCCATGTCCTGCCCCAAGTCCCATGTCATGCCCCATGTCCTGCCCCATGTCCTGCCCCATGTCCTGCCCCATTTCCTGCCGTATGTCCTGCCCTATGTCCTGTCCTATGTCCTGCCCCTTGTCCTGCCCCATGTCCTGCTCCATGTCCTTTCCCATGTCCCATGTCCTGCCCCATTGCCTGCCCCATGTCCTGCCCCATGTCCAGCCCCATGTCCTGCCACATGTCCTGCCCCATGTCCTGCCCCATGTCCTGTCCCATTTCCTGCCCCATGTCCTGCCCCATGTCCTGCCCCTAGTCCTGCCCAATGTCCTGTTTCATGTCCTGCCCCATGTCCTGCCCCATGTCCTGTCCCATGTCCTGCCTCATGTCCTGCCCCATGTCCTACCCTATGTCCTGCCCCATGTCCTGCCCCATGTCCTGCCTTATGTCCTGCCCTATGTCCTGTCCCATGTCCTGCCCCATGTCCTGCCCCATGTCCTGTCCCATGTCATGTCCCATGTCCTGCTACATGTCCTGTTCCATGTCCTGCCCCATGTCCTGCCCCATGTCCTGCCCCATGTCCTGCCCCATGTCCTGCCCCATGTCCTGTCTCATGTCCTGCACCATGTCCTGACCCATGTCCTGCCCCATGTCCTGCCCCATGTCCTGCTCCATGTCCTGCCCCATGTCCTGCCCCATGTCCCATGTCCTGCCCCATGTCCTGCCCCATGTCCTGTCCCATGTCCTGCCCCATGTCATGCCCCATGTCCTGCCCCATGTCCTGCCCCATGTCCCATGTCCTGCCTCATGTCCTGCCCCTTGTCCTGTCCTATTTCCTGCCCCATGTCCTGCCCCATGTCCTGCCCCGTGTCCTGCCCCATGTCCTGCCCCATGTTCTGCCCCATGTCCTGCCCCATGTCTTGCCCTATGTCCCATGTCCTGCCCCATGTCCTGCCCCATGTCCTGCCCCATGTCCTTCCCTATGTCCTGTCCCATGTCCTGCCCCATGTCCTGCCCCATGTCCTGCCCCATGTCCTGCTCCATGTCCTTCCCCTGTCCAGTCCCATGTCCCATGTCCTGCCCCATGTCCTGCCACATGTCCTGCCCCATGTCCTGCCCCATGTCTTGCCCCATGTCCCATGTCCTGCCCCATGTCCTGCCCTATGTCCTGCCCCATGTCTTGCTCCATGTCCCATGTCCTAGCCCATGTCCTGCCCCATGTCCTGCCCCATGTCCTGCCCTATGTCCTGCCCCATGTCCTGCCCCATGTCCTGCTCCATGTCCTGCCCCATGTCCTGCCCCATGTCCCATGTCATGCCCCATGTCCTGCCCCATTTCCTGCCCCATGTCCTGTCCCATGTCCTGCTCCATGTCCTGCCCCATGTCTTGCCCTATGTCCCATGTCCTGCCTCATGTCCTGCCCCATGTCCTGCCCCATGTCCTGCCCCATGTCCTGCGCCATGTCCTGCCCCATGTCCTGCCCTATGTCCTGCCCCATGTCCTGCCCTATGTCCTGTCCCATGTCCTGTCCCATGTCATGTCCCATGTCCTGCCCCATGTCCTGCCCCATGTCCTGCTCCATGTCCTGCCCCATGTCCTGCCCCATGTCCCATGTCATGCCCCATGTCCTGTTCCATGTCCTGCCCCATGTCCTGCCCCATGTCCTGCCCCATGTCCTGCCCTATGTCCTGTCCCATGTCCTGCCCCTTGTCCTGCCCCATGTCCTGCTCCATGTCCTGCTCCATGTCCCATGTCCTGCCCCATTTCCTGCCCCATGTCCTGCCCCATGTCCTGCCCCATGTTCTGCCACATGTCCTGCCCCATGTCCTGCCCCATGTCCTGTCCCATGTCCTGCCCCATGTCCTGCCCCATGTCCTGCCCCTAGTCCTCCCCTATGTCCTGTCCCATGTCCTGCCCCATGTCCTGCCCCATGTCCTGTCCCATGTCCTGCCTCATGTCCTGCCCAATGTCCTGCCCTATGTCCTGCCCCATGTCCTGCCCCATGTCCTGCCCCATGTCCTGCCCTATGTCCTGCCCCATGTCCTGCCCTATGTCCTGCCCTATGTCCTGTCCCATGTCCTGCCCCATGTCCTGCCCCATGTCCTGTCCCATGTCATGTCCCATGTCCTGCTCCATGTCCTGTTCCATGTCCTGCCCCATGTCCTGCCCCATGTCCTGCCCCATGTCCTGCCCCATGTCCTGCCCCATGTCATGCCCCATGTCCTGCCCCATGTCCTGCTCCATGTCCTGTTCCATGTCCTGCCCCATGTCCTGCCCCATGTCCTGCCCCATGTCCTGCCCCATGTCCTGCCCCATGTCATGCCCCATGTCCTGCCCCATGTCCTGCCCCATGTCCCATGTCCTGCCCCATGTCCTGCCCTTTGTCCTTTCCCATTTCCTGCCCCATGTCCTGCCCCATGTCCTGCCCCATGTCCTGCCCCATGTCCTGCCCCATGTCTTGCCCCATGTCCCATGTCCTGCCCCATGTCCTGCCCCATGTCCTGCCCCATGTCCTTCCCTATGTCCTGTCCCATGTCCTGCCCCATGTCCTGCCCCATGTCCTGCTCCATGTCCTCCCCCTGTCCTGCCCCATGTCCCATGTCCTGCCCCATGTCCTGCCCCATGTCCTGCCCCATGTCCTGCCCTATGTCTTGTCCCATGTCCTGCCCCATGTCCTGCCCCATGTCCTGCCCTATGTCCTGCCCCATGTCTTGCCCCATGTCCCATGTCCTGCCCCATGTCCTGCCCCATGTCCTGCCCCATGTCCTGCCCTATGTCCTGCCCCATGTCCTGCCCCATGTCCTGCTCCATGTCCTGCCCCATGTCCTGCCCCATGTCCCATGTCCTGCCCCATGTCCTGCCCTATGTCCTGCCCCATGTCTTGCCCCATGTCCCATGTCCTGTCCCATGTCCTGTCCCATGTCATGTCCCATGTCCTGCTCCATGTCCTGCCCCATGTCCTGCCCCATGTCCTGCCCTATGTCCTGCCCCATGTCCTGCCCCATGTCCTGCCCCATTTCCTGCCCCATGTCCTGCCCTATGTCCTGTCCCATGTCCTGCCCCTTGTCCTGCCCCATGTCCTGCTCCATGTCCTTTCCCATGTCCCATGTCCTGCCCCATTGCCTGCCCCATGTCCTGCCCCATGTCCTGCCCCATGTCCTGCCACATGTCCTGCCCCATGTCCTGCCCCATGTCCTGTCCCATTTCCTGCCCCATGTCCTGCCCCATGTCCTGCCCCTAGTCCTGCCCAATGTCCTGTCCCATGTCCTGCCCCATGTCCTGCCCCATGTCCTGTCCCATGTCCTGCCTCATGTCCTGCCCCATGTCCTACCCTATGTCCTGCCCCATGTCCTGCCCCATGTCCTGCCTTATGTCCTGCCCTATGTCCTGTCCCATGTCCTGCCCCATGTCCTGCCCCATGTCCTGTCCCATGTCATGTCCCATGTCCTGCTCCATGTCCTGTTCCATGTCCTGCCCCATGTCCTGCCCCATGTCCTGCCCCATGTCCTGCCCCATGTCCTGCCCCATGTCCTGTCTCATGTCCTGCACCATGTCCTGCCCCATGTCCTGCCCCATGTCCTGCCCCATGTCCTGCTCCATGTCCTGCCCCATGTCCTGCCCCATGTCCCATGTCCTGCCCCATGTCCTGCCCCATGTCCTGTCCCATGTCCTGCCCCATGTCATGCCCCATGTCCTGCCCCATGTCCTGCCCCATGTCCCATGTCCTGCCTCATGTCCTGCCCCTTGTCCTGTCCTATTTCCTGCCCCATGTCCTGTCCCATGTCCTGCCCCGTGTCCTGCCCCATGTCCTGCCCCATGTTCTGCCCCATGTCCTGCCCCATGTCTTGCCCTATGTCCCATGTCCTGCCCCATGTCCTGCCCCATGTCCTGCCCCATGTCCTTCCCTATGTCCTGTCCCATGTCCTGCCCCATGTCCTGCCCCATGTCCTGCCCCATGTCCTGCTCCATGTCCTTCCCCTGTCCAGTCCCATGTCCCATGTCCTGCCCCATGTCCTGCCACATGTCCTGCCCCATGTCCTGCCATATGTCCTGTCCCATGTCCTGCCCTTTGTCCTGTCCCATTTCCTGCCCCATGTCCTGCCCCATGTCCTGCCCCATGTCCTGCCCCATGTCCTGCCCCATGTCTTGCCCCATGTCCCATGTCCTGCCCTATGTCCTGCCCCATGTCCTGCCCCATGTCCTGCTCCATGTCCTGCCCCATGTCCTGCCCCATGTCCCATGTCATGCCCCATGTCCTGCCCCATGTCCTGCCCCATGTCCTGTCCCATGTCCTGCTCCATGTCCTGCCCCATGTCTTGCCCTATGTCCCATGTCCTGCCTCATGTCCTGCCCCATGTCCTGCCCCATGTCCTGCCCCATGTCCTGCGCCATGTCCTGCCCCATGTCCTGCCCTATGTCCTGCCCCATGTCCTGCCCCATGTCCTGCCCTATGTCCTGTCCCATGTCCTGTCCCATGTCATGTCCCATGTCCTGCCCCATGTCCTGCCCCATGTCCTGCTCCATGTCCTGCCCCATGTCCTGCCCCATGTCCCATGTCATGCCCCATGTCCTGTTCCATGTCCTGCCCCATGTCCTGCCCCATGTCCTGCCCCATGTCCTGCCCTATGTCCTATCCCATGTCCTGCCCCTTGTCCTGCCCCATGTCCTGCTCCATGTCCTGCTCCATGTCCCATGTCCTGCCCCATTTCCTGCCCCATGTCCTGCCCCATGTCCTGCCCCATGTTCTGCCACATGTCCTGCCCCATGTCCTGCCCCATGTCCTGTCCCATGTCCTGCCCCATGTCCTGCCCCGTGTCCTGCCCCTAGTCCTCCCCTATGTCCTGTCCCATGTCCTGCCCCATGTCCTGCCCCATGTCCTGTCCCATGTCCTGCCTCATGTCCTGCCCAATGTCCTGCCCTATGTCCTGCCCCATGTCCTGCCCCATGTCCTGCCCCATGTCCTGCCCTATGTCCTGCCCCATGTCCTGCCCTATGTCCTGCCCTATGTCCTGTCCCATTTCCTGCCCCATGTCCTGCCCCATGTCCTGTCCCATGTCATGTCCCATGTCCTGCTCCATGTCCTGTTCCATGTCCTGCCCCATGTCCTGCCCAATGTCCTGCCCCATGTCCTGCCCCATGTCCTGCCCCATGTCATGCCCCATGTCCTGCCCCATGTCCTGCCCCATGTCCCATGTCCTGTCCCATTTCCTGCCCCATGTCCTGCCCCATGTCCTGCCCCATGTCCTGCCCCATGTCCTGCCCCATGTCTTGCCCCATGTCCCATGTCCTGCCCCATGTCCTGCCCCATGTCCTGCCCCATGTCCTTCCCTATGTCCTGTCCCATGTCCTGCCCCATGTCCTGCCCCATGTCCTGCTCCATGTCCTCCCCCTGTCCTGCCCCATGTCCCATGTCCTGCCCCATGTCCTGCCCCATGTCCTGCCCCATGTCCTGCCCTATGTCTTGTCCCATGTCCTGCCCCATGTCCTGCCCCATGTCCTGCCCTATGTCCTGCCCCATGTCTTGCCCCATGTCCCATGTCCTGCCCCATGTCCTGCCCCATGTCCTGCCCCATGTCCTGCCCTATGTCCTGCCCCATGTCCTGCCCCATGTCCTGCTCCATGTCCTGCCCCATGTCTTGCCCCATGTCCCATGTCCTGCCTCATGTCCTGCCCCATGTCCTGCCCTATGTCCTGCCCCATGTCCTGCCCCATGTCCTGCCCCATGTCCTGCCCTATGTCCTGCCCCATGTCCTGCCCCATGTCCTGCCCTATGTCCTGTCCCATGTCCTGTCCCATGTCATGTCCCATGTCCTGCTCCATGTCCTGCCCCATGTCCTGCCCCATGTCCTGCCCTATGTCCTGCCCCATGTCCTGCCCCATGTCCTGCTCCATGTCCTGCCCCATGTCCTGCCCCATGTCCCATGTCATGCCCCATGTCCTGCCCCATGTCCTGCCCCATGTCCTGCCCCATGTCCTGCCCCATGTCCTGCCCTATGTCCTGTCCCATGTCCTGCCCCTTGTCCTGCCCCATGTCCTGCTCCATGTCCTTTCCCATGTCCCATGTCCTGCCCCATTGCCTGCCCCATGTCCTGCCCCATGTCCTGCCCCATGTCCTGCCACATGTCCTGCCCCATGTCCTGCCCCATGTCCTGTCCCATTTCCTGCCCCATGTCCTGCCCCATGTCCTGCCCCTAGTCCTGCCCTATGTCCTGTCCCATGTCCTGCCCCATGTCCTGCCCCATGTCCTGTCCCATGTCCTGCCTCATGTCCTGCCCCATGTCCTACCCTATGTCCTGCCCCATGTCCTGCCCCATGTCCTGCCCCATGTCCTGCCCTATGTCCTGCCCCATGTCCTGCCTTATGTCCTGCCCTATGTCCTGTCCCATGTCCTGCCCCATGTCCTGCCCCATGTCCTGTCCCATGTCATGTCCTATGTCCTGCTCCATGTCCTGTTCCATGTCCTGCCCCATGTCCTGCCCCATGTCCTGCCCCATGTCCTGCCCCATGTCCTGCCCCATGTCCTGTCTCATGTCCTGCACCATGTCCTGCCCCATGTCCTGCCCCATTTCCTGCCCCATGTCCTGCTCCATGTCCTGCCCCATGTCCTGCCCCATGTCCCATGTCCTGCCCCATGTCCTGCCCCATGTCCTGTCCCATGTCCTGCCCCATGTCATGCCCCATGTCCTGCCCCATGTCCTGCCCCATGTCCCATGTCCTGCCTCATGTCCTGCCCCTTGTCCTGTCCTATTTCCTGCCCCATGTCCTGCCCCATGTCCTGCCCCGTGTCCTGCCCCATGTCCTGCCCCATGTTCTGCCCCATGTCCTGCCCCATGTCCTGCCCCATGTCCTGTCCCATGTCATGTCCCATGTCCTGCTCCATGTCCTGTTCCATGTCCTGCCCCATGTCCTGCCCAATGTCCTGCCCCATGTCCTGCCCCATGTCCTGCCCCATGTCATGCCCCATGTCCTGCCCCATGTCCTGCCCCATGTCCCATGTCCTGTCCCATTTCCTGCCCCATGTCCTGCCCCATGTCCTGCCCCATGTCCTGCCCCATGTCCTGCCCCATGTCCTGCCCCATGTCTTGCCCCATGTCCCATGTCCTGCCCCATGTCCTGCCCCATGTCCTGCCCCATGTCCTTCCCTATGTCCTGTCCCATGTCCTGCCCCATGTCCTGCCCCATGTCCTGCTCCATGTCCTCCCCCTGTCCTGCCCCATGTCCCATGTCCTGCCCCATGTCCTGCCCCATGTCCTGCCCCATGTCCTGCCCTATGTCTTGTCCCATGTCCTGCCCCATGTCCTGCCCCATGTCCTGCCCTATGTCCTGCCCCATGTCTTGCCCCATGTCCCATGTCCTGCCCCATGTCCTGCCCCATGTCCTGCCCCATGTCCTGCCCTATGTCCTGCCCCATGTCCTGCCCCATGTCCTGCTCCATGTCCTGCCCCATGTCTTGCCCCATGTCCCATGTCCTGCCTCATGTCCTGCCCCATGTCCTGCCCCATGTCCTGCCCCATGTCCTGCCCCATGTCCTGCCCCATGTCCTGCCCTATGTCCTGCCCCATGTCCTGCCCCATGTCCTGCCCTATGTCCTGTCCCATGTCCTGTCCCATGTCATGTCCCATGTCCTGCTCCATGTCCTGCCCCATGTCCTGCCCCATGTCCTGCCCTATGTCCTGCCCCATGTCCTGCCCCATGTCCTGCTCCATGTCCTGCCCCATGTCCTGCCCCATGTCCCATGTCATGCCCCATGTCCTGTTCCATGTCCTGCCCCATGTCCTGCCCCATGTCCTGCCCCATGTCCTGCCCTATGTCCTGTCCCATGTCCTGCCCCTTGTCCTGCCCCATGTCCTGCTCCATGTCCTGCTCCATGTCCCATGTCCTGCCCCATTTCCTGCCCCATGTCCTGCCCCATGTCCTGCCCCATGTTCTGCCACATGTCCTGCCCCATGTCCTGCCCCATGTCCTGTCCCATGTCCTGCCCCATGTCCTGCCCCGTGTCCTGCCCCTAGTCCTCCCCTATGTCCTGTCCCATGTCCTGCCCCATGTCCTGCCCCATGTCCTGTCCCATGTCCTGCCTCATGTACTGCCCAATGTCCTGCCCTATGTCCTGCCCCATGTCCTGCCCCATGTCCTGCCCCATGTCCTGCCCTATGTCCTGCCCCATGTCCTGCCCTATGTCCTGCCCTATGTCCTGTCCCATTTCCTGCCCCATGTCCTGCCCCATGTCCTGTCCCATGTCATGTCCCATGTCCTGCTCCATGTCCTGTTCCATGTCCTGCCCCATGTCCTGCCCAATGTCCTGCCCCATGTCCTGCCCCATGTCCTGCCCCATGTCATGCCCCATGTCCTGCCCCATGTCCTGCCCCATGTCCCATGTCCTGTCCCATTTCCTGCCCCATGTCCTGCCCCATGTCCTGCCCCATATCCTGCCCCATGTCCTGCCCCATGTCTTGCCCCATGTCCCATGTCCTGCCCCATGTCCTGCCCCATGTCCTGCCCCATGTCCTTCCCTATGTCCTGTCCCATGTCCTGCCCCATGTCCTGCCCCATGTCCTGCTCCATGTCCTCCCCCTGTCCTGCCCCATGTCCCATGTCCTGCCCCATGTCCTGCCCCATGTCCTGCCCCATGTCCTGCCCTATGTCTTGTCCCATGTCCTGCCCCATGTCCTGCCCCATGTCCTGCCCTATGTCCTGCCCCATGTCTTGCCCCATGTCCCATGTCCTGCCCCATGTCCTGCCCCATGTCCTGCCCCATGTCCTGCCCTATGTCCTGCCCCATGTCCTGCCCCATGTCCTGCTCCATGTCCTGCCCCATGTCTTGCCCCATGTCCCATGTCCTGCCTCATGTCCTGCCCCATGTCCTGCCCCATGTCCTGCCCCATGTCCTGCCCCATGTCCTGCCCCATGTCCTGCCCTATGTCCTGCCCCATGTCCTGCCCCATGTCCTGCCCTATGTCCTGTCCCATGTCCTGTCCCATGTCATGTCCCATGTCCTGCTCCATGTCCTGCCCCATGTCCTGCCCCATGTCCTGCCCTATGTCCTGCCCCATGTCCTGCCCCATGTCCTGCTCCATGTCCTGCCCCATGTCCTGCCCCATGTCCCATGTCATGCCCCATGTCCTGCCCCATGTCCTGCCCCATGTCCTGCCCCATGTCCTGCCCCATGTCCTGCCCTATGTCCTGTCCCATGTCCTGCCCCTTGTCCTGCCCCATGTCCTGCTCCATGTCCTTTCCCATGTCCCATGTCCTGCCCCATTGCCTGCCCCATGTCCTGCCCCATGTCCTGCCCCATGTCCTGCCACATGTCCTGCCCCATGTCCTGCCCCATGTCCTGTCCCATTTCCTGCCCCATGTCCTGCCCCATGTCCTGCCCCTAGTCCTGCCCTATGTCCTGTCCCATGTCCTGCCCCATGTCCTGCCCCATGTCCTGTCCCATGTCCTGCCTCATGTCCTGCCCCATGTCCTACCCTATGTCCTGCCCCATGTCCTGCCCCATGTCCTGCCCCATGTCCTGCCCTATGTCCTGCCCCATGTCCTGCCTTATGTCCTGCCCTATGTCCTGTCCCATGTCCTGCCCCATGTCCTGCCCCATGTCCTGTCCCATGTCATGTCCCATGTCCTGCTCCATGTCCTGTTCCATGTCCTGCCCCATGTCCTGCCCCATGTCCTGCCCCATGTCCTGCCCCATGTCCTGCCCCATGTCCTGTCTCATGTCCTGCACCATGTCCTGCCCCATGTCCTGCCCCATTTCCTGCCCCATGTCCTGCTCCATGTCCTGCCCCATGTCCTGCCCCATGTCCCATGTCCTGCCCCATGTCCTGCCCCATGTCCTGTCCCATGTCCTGCCCCATGTCATGCCCCATGTCCTGCCCCATGTCCTGCCCCATGTCCCATGTCCTGCCTCATGTCCTGCCCCTTGTCCTGTCCTATTTCCTGCCCCATGTCCTGCCCCATGTCCTGCCCCGTGTCCTGCCCCATGTCCTGCCCCATGTTCTGCCCCATGTCCTGCCCCATGTCCTGCCCCATGTCCTGTCCCATGTCATGTCCCATGTCCTGCTCCATGTCCTGTTCCATGTCCTGCCCCATGTCCTGCCCAATGTCCTGCCCCATGTCCTGCCCCATGTCCTGCCCCATGTCATGCCCCATGTCCTGCCCCATGTCCTGCCCCATGTCCCATGTCCTGTCCCATTTCCTGCCCCATGTCCTGCCCCATGTCCTGCCCCATGTCCTGCCCCATGTCCTGCCCCATGTCTTGCCCCATGTCCCATGTCCTGCCCCATGTCCTGCCCCATGTCCTGCCCCATGTCCTTCCCTATGTCCTGTCCCATGTCCTGCCCCATGTCCTGCCCCATGTCCTGCTCCATGTCCTCCCCCTGTCCTGCCCCATGTCCCATGTCCTGCCCCATGTCCTGCCCCATGTCCTGCCCCATGTCCTGCCCTATGTCTTGTCCCATGTCCTGCCCCATGTCCTTCCCCATGTCCTGCCCTATGTCCTGCCCCATGTCTTGCCCCATGTCCCATGTCCTGCCCCATGTCCTGCCCCATGTCCTGCCCCATGTCCTGCCCTATGTCCTGCCCCATGTCCTGCCCCATGTCCTGCTCCATGTCCTGCCCCATGTCTTGCCCCATGTCCCATGTCCTGCCTCATGTCCTGCCCCATGTCCTGCCCCATGTCCTGCCCCATGTCCTGCCCCATGTCCTGCCCCATGTCCTGCCCTATGTCCTGCCCCATGTCCTGCCCCATGTCCTGCCCTATGTCCTGTCCCATGTCCTGTCCCATGTCATGTCCCATGTCCTGCTCCATGTCCTGCCCCATGTCCTGCCCCATGTCCTGCCCTATGTCCTGCCCCATGTCCTGCCCCATGTCCTGCTCCATGTCCTGCCCCATGTCCTGCCCCATGTCCCATGTCATGCCCCATGTCCTGCCCCATGTCCTGCCCCATGTCCTGCCCCATGTCCTGCCCCATGTCCTGCCCTATGTCCTGTCCCATGTCCTGCCCCTTGTCCTGCCCCATGTCCTGCTCCATGTCCTTTCCCATGTCCCATGTCCTGCCCCATTGCCTGCCCCATGTCCTGCCCCATGTCCT
This sequence comes from Protonemura montana, assembly GCA_947568835.1. NCBI lineage: Eukaryota > Metazoa > Arthropoda > Insecta > Plecoptera > Nemouridae > Protonemura > Protonemura montana. The sequence continues at coordinate 17,588,170 of OX387609.1, forward strand.
GCCCCATGTCCTGCCACATGTCCTGCCCCATGTCCTGCCCCATGTCCTGTCCCATTTCCTGCCCCATGTCCTGCCCCATGTCCTGCCCCTAGTCCTGCCCTATGTCCTGTCCCATGTCCTGAGCCATGTCCTGCCCCATGTCCTGTCCCATGTCCTGCCTCATGTCCTGCCCCATGTCCTACCCTATGTCCTGCCCCATGTCCTGCCCCATGTCCTGCCCCATGTCCTGCCCTATGTCCTGCCCCATGTCCTGCCTTATGTCCTGCCCTATGTCCTGTCCCATGTCCTGCCCCATGTCCTGCCCCATGTCCTGTCCCATGTCATGTCCCATGTCCTGCTCCATGTCCTGTTCCATGTCCTGCCCCATGTCCTGCCCCATGTCCTGCCCCATGTCCTGCCCCATGTCCTGCCCCATGTCCTGTCTCATGTCCTGCACCATGTCCTGCCCCATGTCCTGCCCCATTTCCTGCCCCATGTCCTGCTCCATGTCCTGCCCCATGTCCTGCCCCATGTCCCATGTCCTGCCCCATGTCCTGCCCCATGTCCTGTCCCATGTCCTGCCCCATGTCATGCCCCATGTCCTGCCCCATGTCCTGCCCCATGTCCCATGTCCTGCCTCATGTCCTGCCCCTTGTCCTGTCCTATTTCCTGCCCCATGTCCTGCCCCATGTCCTGCCCCGTGTCCTGCCCCATGTCCTGCCCCATGTTCTGCCCCATGTCCTGCCCCATGTCTTGCCCTATGTCCCATGTCCTGCCCCATGTCCTGCCCCATGTCCTGCCCCATGTCCTTCCCTATGTCCTGTCCCATGTCCTGCCCCATGTCCTGCCCCATGTCCTGCCCCATGTCTTGCTCCATGTCCTTCCCCTGTCCAGTCCCATGTCCCATGTCCTGCCCCATGTCCTGCCACATGTCCTGCCCCATGTCCTGCCATATGTCCTGTCCCATGTCCTGCCCTTTGTCCTGTCCCATTTCCTGCCCCATGTCCTGCCCCATGTCCTGCCCCATGTCCTGCCCCATGTCCTGCCCCATGTCTTGCCCCATGTCCCATGTCCTGCCCCATGTCCTGCCCTATGTCCTGCCCCATGTCTTGCTCCATGTCCCATGTCCTAGCCCATGTCCTGCCCCATGTCCTGCCCCATGTCCTGCCCCATGTCCTTCCCTATGTCCTGTCCCATGTCCTGCCCCATGTCCTGCCCCATGTCCTGCTCCATGTCCTCCCCCTGTCCTGCCCCATGTCCCATGTCCTGCCCCATGTCCTGCCCCATGTCCTGCCCCATGTCCTGCCCTATGTCTTGTCCCATGTCCTGCCCCATGTCCTGCCCCATGTCCTGCCCTATGTCCTGCCCCATGTCTTGCCCCCATGTCCCATGTCCTGCCCCATGTCCTGCCCCATGTCCTGCCCCATGTCCTGCCCTATGTCCTGCCCCATGTCCTGCCCCATGTCCTGCTCCATGTCCTGCCCCATGTCCTGCCCCATGTCCCATGTCCTGCCCCATTTCCTGCCCTATGTCCTGCCCCATGTCTTGCCCCATGTCCCATGTCCTGTCCCATGTCCTGTTCCATGTCATGTCCCATGTCCTGCTCCATGTCCTGCCCCATGTCCTGCCCCATGTCCTGCCCTATGTCCTGCCCCATGTCCTGCCCCATGTCCTGCTCCATGTCCTGCCCCATGTCCTGACCCATGTCCCATGTCATGCCCCATGTCCTGCCCCATGTCCTGCCCCATGTCCTGCCCCATTTCCTGCCCCATGTCCTGCCCTATGTCCTGTCCCATGTCCTGCCCCTTGTCCTGCCCCATGTCCTGCTCCATGTCCTTTCCCATGTCCCATGTCCTGCCCCATTGCCTGCCCCATGTCCTGCCCCATGTCCTGCCCCATGTCCTGCCACATGTCCTGCCCCATGTCCTGCCCCATGTCCTGTCCCATTTCCTGCCCCATGTCCTGCCCCATGTCCTGCCCCTAGTCCTGCCCAATGTCCTGTCCCATGTCCTGCCCCATGTCCTGCCCCATGTCCTGTCCCATGTCCTGCCTCATGTCCTGCCCCATGTCCTGTCCCATGTCCTGCCCCATGTCCTGCCCCATGTCCTGCCCCTAGTCCTCCCCTATGTCCTGTCCCATGTCCTGCCCCATGTCCTGCCCCATGTCCTGTCCCATGTCCTGCCTCATGTCCTGCCCAATGTCCTGCCCTATGTCCTGCCCCATGTCCTGCCCCATGTCCTGCCCCATGTCCTGCCCTATGTCCTGCCCCATGTCCTGCCCTATGTCCTGCCCTATGTCCTGTCCCATGTCCTGCCCCATGTCCTGCCCCATGTCCTGTCCCATGTCATGTCCCATGTCCTGCTCCATGTCCTGTTCCATGTCCTGCCCCATGTCCTGCCCCATGTCCTGCCCCATGTCCTGCCCCATGTCCTGCCCCATGTCCTGTGCCATGTCCTGCACCATGTCCTGCCCCATGTCCTGCCCCATGTCCTGCCCCATGTCCTGCTCCATGTCCTGCCCCATGTCCTGCCCCATGTCCCATGTCCTGCCCCATGTCCTGCCCCATGTCCTGTCCCATGTCCTGCCCCATGTCATGCCCCATGTCCTGCCCCATGTCCTGCCCCATGTCCCATGTCCTGCCTCATGTCCTGCCCCTTGTCCTGTCCTATTTCCTGCCCCATGTCCTGCCCCATGTCCTGCCCCATGTTCTGCCCCATGTCCTGCCCCATGTCTTGCCCCATGTCCCATGTCCTGCCCCATGTCCTGCCCCATGTCCTGTCCCATGTCATGTCCCATGTCCTGCTCCATGTCCTGTTCCATGTCCTGTCCCATGTCCTGCCCCATGTCATGCCCCATGTCCTGCCCCATGTCCTGCCCCATGTCCTATGTCCTGCCCCATGTCCTGCCCCTTGTCCTGTCCCACTTCCTGCCCCATGTCCTGCCCTATGTCCTGTCCCATGTCCTGCCCCTTGTCCTGCCCCATGTCCTGCTCCATGTACTGCCCCATGTCCCATGTCCTGCTCCATGTCCTTCCCCTGTCCAGCCCCATGTCCCATGTCCTGCCCCATGTCCTGCCACATGTCCTGCCCCATGTCCTGCCCCATGTCCTGCCCCATGTCCTGCCCTATGTCCTGTCTTATGTCCTGCCCCATGTAATGCCCCATGTCCTGCTCCATGTCCTCCCCCTGTCCTGCCCTATGTCTTATGTCCTGCCCCATGTCCTGCCTCATGGCCTGCCCCATGTCCTGCCCTATGTCCTGTCCCATGTCCTGCCCCATTTCCTGCCCCATGTCCTGCTCCATGTCCTGCCCCATGTCCTGCCCCATGTCCCGCTCCATGTCCTCCCCCTGTCCTGCCTCATGTCCCATGTCCTGCCCCATGTCCTGCCCCATGTCCTGCCCCATGTCCTGCCCCATGTCCTTTCCCATGTCCTGCCCCATGTTTTGCCCCATGTCCTGTCCAATGTCCTGCCTCATGTCCTGCCCCATGTCCTGCCCCATGTCCTGCCCCATGTCCTGCCCCATGTCCTGTCCCATGTCCTGCCCCATGTCATGCCCCATGTCCTGCCCCATGTCCTGCCCCATGTCCTGCCCTTTGTCCTGTCCCATTTCCTGCCCCATGTCCTGCCCCATGTCCTGCCCCATGTCCTGCCCCATGTCCTGCCCCATGTCTTGCCCCATGTCCCATGTCCTGCCCCATGTCCTGCCCCATGTCCTGCCCCATGTCCTTCCCTATGTCCTGTCCCATGTCCTGCCCCATGTCCTGCCCCATGTCCTGCTCCATGTCCTCCCCCTGTCCTGCCCCATGTCCCATGTCCTGCCCCATGTCCTGCCCCATGTCCTGCCCCATGTCCTGCCCTATGTCTTGTCCCATGTCCTGCCCCATGTCCTGCCCCATGTCCTGCCCTATGTCCTGCCCCATGTCTTGCCCCATGTCCCATGTCCTGCCCCATGTCCTGCCCCATGTCCTGCCCCATGTCCTGCCCTATGTCCTGCCCCATGTCCTGCCCCATGTCCTGCTCCATGTCCTGCCCCATGTCCTGCCCCATGTCCCATGTCATGCCCCATGTCCTGCCCCATGTCCTGCCCCATGTCCTGTCCCATGTCCTGCTCCATGTCCTGCCACATGTCTTGCCCCATGTCCCATGTCCTGCCTCATGTCCTGCCCCATGTCCTGCCCCATGTCCTGCCCCATGTCCTGCCCCATGTCCTGCCCCATGTCCTGCCCTATGTCCTGTCCCATGTCCTGTCCCATGTCATGTCCCATGTCCTGCTCCATGTCCTGCCCCATGTCCTGCCCCATGTCCTGCCCTATGTCCTGCCCCATGTCCTGCCCCATGTCCTGCTCCATGTCCTGCCCCATGTCCTGCCCCAAGTCCCATGTCATGCCCCATGTCCTGCCCCATGTCCTGCCCCATGTCCTGCCCCATTTCCTGCCGTATGTCCTGCCCTATGTCCTGTCCCATGTCCTGCCCCTTGTCCTGCCCCATGTCCTGCTCCATGTCCTTTCCCATGTCCCATGTCCTGCCCCATGTCTTGCTCCATGTCCTTCCCCTGTCCAGTCCCATGTCCCATGTCCTGCCCCATGTCCTGCCACATGTCCTGCCCCATGTCCTGCCATATGTCCTGTCCCATGTCCTGCCCTTTGTCCTGTCCCATTTCCTGCCCCATGTCCTGCCCCATGTCCTGCCCCATGTCCTGCCCCATGTCCTGCCCCATGTCTTGCCCCATGTCCCATGTCCTGCCCCATGTCCTGCCCTATGTCCTGCCCCATGTCTTGCTCCATGTCCCATGTCCTAGCCCATGTCCTGCCCCATGTCCTGCCCCATGTCCTGCCCCATGTCCTTCCCTATGTCCTGTCCCATGTCCTGCCCCATGTCCTGCCCCATGTCCTGCTCCATGTCCTCCCCCTGTCCTGCCCCATGTCCCATGTCCTGCCCCATGTCCTGCCCCATGTCCTGCCCCATGTCCTGCCCTATGTCTTGTCCCATGTCCTGCCCCATGTCCTGCCCCATGTCCTGCCCTATGTCCTGCCCCATGTCTTGCCCCATGTCCCATGTCCTGCCCCATGTCCTGCCCCATGTCCTGCCCCATGTCCTGCCCTATGTCCTGCCCCATGTCCTGCCCCATGTCCTGCTCCATGTCCTGCCCCATGTCCTGCCCCATGTCCCATGTCCTGCCCCATTTCCTGCCCTATGTCCTGCCCCATGTCTTGCCCCATGTCCCATGTCCTGTCCCATGTCCTGTCCCATGTCATGTCCCATGTCCTGCTCCATGTCCTGCCCCATGTCCTGCCCCATGTCCTGCCCTATGTCCTGCCCCATGTCCTGCCCCATGTCCTGCTCCATGTCCTGCCCCATGTCCTGACCCATGTCCCATGTCATGCCCCATGTCCTGCCCCATGTCCTGCCCCATGTCCTGCCCCATTTCCTGCCCCATGTCCTGCCCTATGTCCTGTCCCATGTCCTGCCCCTTGTCCTGCCCCATGTCCTGCTCCATGTCCTTTCCCATGTCCCATGTCCTGCCCCATTGCCTGCCCCATGTCCTGCCCCATGTCCTGCCCCATGTCCTGCCACATGTCCTGCCCCATGTCCTGCCCCATGTCCTGTCCCATTTCCTGCCCCATGTCCTGCCCCATGTCCTGCCCCTAGTCCTGCCCAATGTCCTGTCCCATGTCCTGCCCCATGTCCTGCCCCATGTCCTGTCCCATGTCCTGCCTCATGTCCTGCCCCATGTCCTGTCCCATGTCCTGCCCCATGTCCTGCCCCATGTCCTGCCCCTAGTCCTCCCCTATGTCCTGTCCCATGTCCTGCCCCATGTCCTGCCCCATGTCCTGTCCCATGTCCTGCCTCATGTCCTGCCCAATGTCCTGCCCTATGTCCTGCCCCATGTCCTGCCCCATGTCCTGCCCCATGTCCTGCCCTATGTCCTGCCCCATGTCCTGCCCTAAGTCCTGCCCTATGTCCTGTCCCATGTCCTGCCCCATGTCCTGCCCCATGTCCTGTCCCATGTCATGTCCCATGTCCTGCTCCATGTCCTGTTCCATGTCCTGCCCCATGTCCTGCCCCATGTCCTGCCCCATGTCCTGCCCCATGTCCTGCCCCATGTCCTGTGCCATGTCCTGCACCATGTCCTGCCCCATGTCCTGCCCCATGTCCTGCCCCATGTCCTGCTCCATGTCCTGCCCCATGTCCTGCCCCATGTCCCATGTCCTGCCCCATGTCCTGCCCCATGTCCTGTCCCATGTCCTGCCCCATGTCATGCCCCATGTCCTGCCCCATGTCCTGCCCCATGTCCCATGTCCTGCCTCATGTCCTGCCCCTTGTCCTGTCCTATTTCCTGCCCCATGTCCTGCCCCATGTCCTGCCCCATGTTCTGCCCCATGTCCTGCCCCATGTCTTGCCCCATGTCCCATGTCCTGCCCCATGTCCTGCCCCATGTCCTGTCCCATGTCATGTCCCATGTCCTGCTCCATGTCCTGTTCCATTTCCTGTCCCATGTCCTGCCCCATGTCATGCCCCATGTCCTGCCCCATGTCCTGCCCCATGTCCTATGTCCTGCCCCATGTCCTGCCCCTTGTCCTGTCCCATTTCCTGCCCCATGTCCTGCCCTATGTCCTGTCCCATGTCCTGCCCCTTGTCCTGCCCCATGTCCTGCTCCATGTCCTGCCCCATGTCCCATGTCCTGCTCCATGTCCTTCCCCTGTCCAGCCCCATGTCCCATGTCCTGCCCCATGTCCTGCCACATGTCCTGCCCCATGTCCTGCCCCATGTCCTGCCCCATGTCCTGCCCTATGTCCTGTCTTATGTCCTGCCCCATGTAATGCCCCATGTCCTGCTCCATGTCCTCCCCCTGTCCTGCCCTATGTCTTATGTCCTGCCCCATGTCCTGCCTCATGGCCTGCCCCATGTCCTGCCCTATGTCCTGTCCCATGTCCTGCCCCATTTCCTGCCCCATGTCCTGCTCCATGTCCTGCCCCATGTCCTGCCCCATGTCCCGCTCCATGTCCTCCCCCTGTCCTGCCTCATGTCCCATGTCCTGCCCCATGTCCTGCCCCATGTCCTGCCCCATGTCCTGCCCCATGTCCTTTCCCATGTCCTGCCCCATGTTTTGCCCCATGTCCTGTCCAATGTCCTGCCTCATGTCCTGCCCCATGTCCTGCCCCATGTCCTGCCCCATGTCCTGCCCCATGTCCTGTCCCATGTCCTGCCCCATGTCATGCCCCATGTCCTGCCCCATGTCCTGCCCCATGTCCCATGTCCTGCCCCATGTCCTGCCCTTTGTCCTGTCCCATTTCCTGCCCCATGTCCTGCCCCATGTCCTGCCCCATGTCCTGCCCCATGTCCTGCCCCATGTCTTGCCCCATGTCCCATGTCCTGCCCCATGTCCTGCCCCATGTCCTGCCCCATGTCCTTCCCTATGTCCTGTCCCATGTCCTGCCCCATGTCCTGCCCCATGTCCTGCTCCATGTCCTCCCCCTGTCCTGCCCCATGTCCCATGTCCTGCCCCATGTCCTGCCCCATGTCCTGCCCCATGTCCTGCCCTATGTCTTGTCCCATGTCCTGCCCCATGTCCTGCCCCATGTCCTGCCCTATGTCCTGCCCCATGTCTTGCCCCATGTCCCATGTCCTGCCCCATGTCCTGCCCCATGTCCTGCCCCATGTCCTGCCCTATGTCCTGCCCCATGTCCTGCCCCATGTCCTGCTCCATGTCCTGCCCCATGTCCTGCCCCATGTCCCATGTCATGCCCCATGTCCTGCCCCATGTCCTGCCCCATGTCCTGTCCCATGTCCTGCTCCATGTCCTGCCCCATGTCTTGCCCCATGTCCCATGTCCTGCCTCATGTCCTGCCCCATGTCCTGCCCCATGTCCTGCCCCATGTCCTGCCCCATGTCCTGCCCCATGTCCTGCCCTATGTCCTGTCCCATGTCCTGTCCCATGTCATGTCCCATGTCCTGCTCCATGTCCTGCCCCATGTCCTGCCCCATGTCCTGCCCTATGTCCTGCCCCATGTCCTGCCCCATGTCCTGCTCCATGTCCTGCCCCATGTCCTGCCCCAAGTCCCATGTCATGCCCCATGTCCTGCCCCATGTCCTGCCCCATGTCCTGCCCCATTTCCTGCCGTATGTCCTGCCCTATGTCCTGTCCCATGTCCTGCCCCTTGTCCTGCCCCATGTCCTGCTCCATGTCCTTTCCCATGTCCCATGTCCTGCCCCATTGCCTGCCCCATGTCCTGCCCCATGTCCAGCCCCATGTCCTGCCACATGTCCTGCCCCATGTCCTGCCCCATGTCCTGTCCCATTTCCTGCCCCATGTACTGCCCCATGTCCTGCCCCTAGTCCTGCCCAATGTCCTGTTTCATGTCCTGCCCCATGTCCTGCACCATGTCCTGTCCCATGTCCTGCCTCATGTCCTGCCCCATGTCCTACCCTATGTCCTGCCCCATGTCCTGCCCCATGTCCTGCCTTATGTCCTGCCCTATGTCCTGTCCCATGTCCTGCCCCATGTCCTGCCCCATGTCCTGTCCCATGTCATGTCCCATGTCCTGCTACATGTCCTGTTCCATGTCCTGCCCCATGTCCTGCCCCATGTCCTGCCCCATGTCCTGCCCCATGTCCTGCCCCATGTCCTGTCTCATGTCCTGCACCATGTCCTGCCCCATGTCCTGCCCCATGTCCTGCCCCATGTCCTGCTCCATGTCCTGCCCCATGTCCTGCCCCATGTCCCATGTCCTGCCCCATGTCCTGCCCCATGTCCTGTCCCATGTCCTGCCCCATGTCATGCCCCATGTCCTGCCCCATGTCCTGCCCCATGTCCCATGTCCTGCCTCATGTCCTGCCCCTTGTCCTGTCCTATTTCCTGCCCCATGTCCTGCCCCATGTCCTGCCCCGTGTCCTGCCCCATGTCCTGCCCCATGTTCTGCCCCATGTCCTGCCCCATGTCTTGCCCTATGTCCCATGTCCTGCCCCATGTCCTGCCCCATGTCCTGCCCCATGTCCTTCCCTATGTCCTGTCCCATGTCCTGCCCCATGTCCTGCCCCATGTCCTGCCCCATGTCCTGCTCCATGTCCTTCCCCTGTCCAGTCCCATGTCCCATGTCCTGCCCCATGTCCTGCCACATGTCCTGCCCCATGTCCTGCCATATGTCCTGTCCCATGTCCTGCCCTTTGTCCTGTCCCATTTCCTGCCCCATGTCCTGCCCCATGTCCTGCCCCATGTCCTGCCCCATTTCCTGCCCCATGTCCTGCCCTATGTCCTGTCCCATGTCCTGCCCCTTGTCCTGCCCCATGTCCTGCTCCATGTCCTTTCCCATGTCCCATGTCCTGCCCCATTGCCTGCCCCATGTCCTGCCCCATGTCCTGCCCCATGTCCTGCCACATGTCCTGCCCCATGTCCTGCCCCATGTCCTGTCCCATTTCCTGCCCCATGTCCTGCCCCATGTCCTGCCCCTAGTCCTGCCCAATGTCCTGTCCCATGTCCTGCCCCATGTCCTGCCCCATGTCCTGTCCCATGTCCTGCCTCATGTCCTGCCCCATGTCCTGTCCCATGTCCTGCCCCATGTCCTGCCCCATGTCCTGCCCCTAGTCCTCCCCTATGTCCTGTCCCATGTCCTGCCCCATGTCCTGCCCCATGTCCTGTCCCATGTCCTGCCTCATGTCCTGCCCAATGTCCTGCCCTATGTCCTGCCCCATGTCCTGCCCCATGTCCTGCCCCATGTCCTGCCCTATGTCCTGCCCCATGTCCTGCCCTAAGTCCTGCCCTATGTCCTGTCCCATGTCCTGCCCCATGTCCTGCCCCATGTCCTGTCCCATTTCCTGCCCCATGTCCTGCTCCATGTCCTGCCCCATGTCCTGCCCCATGTCCCGCTCCATGTCCTCCCCCTGTCCTGCCTCATGTCCCATGTCCTGCCCCATGTCCTGCCCCATGTCCTGCCCCATGTCCTGCCCCATGTCCTTTCCCATGTCCTGCCCCATGTTTTGCCCCATGTCCTGTCCAATGTCCTGCCTCATGTCCTGCCCCATGTCCTGCCCCATGTCCTGCCCCATGTCCTGCCCCATGTCCTGTCCCATGTCCTGCCCCATGTCATGCCCCATGTCCTGCCCCATGTCCTGCCCCATGTCCCATGTCCTGCCCCATGTCCTGCCCTTTGTCCTGTCCCATTTCCTGCCCCATGTCCTGCCCCATGTCCTGCCCCATGTCCTGCCCCATGTCCTGCCCCATGTCTTGCCCCATGTCCCATGTCCTGCCCCATGTCCTGCCCCATGTCCTGCCCCATGTCCTTCCCTATGTCCTGTCCCATGTCCTGCCCCATGTCCTGCCCCATGTCCTGCTCCATGTCCTCCCCCTGTCCTGCCCCATGTCCCATGTCCTGCCCCATGTCCTGCCCCATGTCCTGCCCCATGTCCTGCCCTATGTCTTGTCCCATGTCCTGCCCCATGTCCTGCCCCATGTCCTGCCCTATGTCCTGCCCCATGTCTTGCCCCATGTCCCATGTCCTGCCCCATGTCCTGCCCCATGTCCTGCCCCATGTCCTGCCCTATGTCCTGCCCCATGTCCTGCCCCATGTCCTGCTCCATGTCCTGCCCCATGTCCTGCCCCATGTCCCATGTCATGCCCCATGTCCTGCCCCATGTCCTGCCCCATGTCCTGTCCCATGTCCTGCTCCATGTCCTGCCCCATGTCTTGCCCCATGTCCCATGTCCTGCCTCATGTCCTGCCCCATGTCCTGCCCCATGTCCTGCCCCATGTCCTGCCCCATGTCCTGCCCCATGTCCTGCCCTATGTCCTGTCCCATGTCCTGTCCCATGTCATGTCCCATGTCCTGCTCCATGTCCTGCCCCATGTCCTGCCCCATGTCCTGCCCTATGTCCTGCCCCATGTCCTGCCCCATGTCCTGCTCCATGTCCTGCCCCATGTCCTGCCCCAAGTCCCATGTCATGCCCCATGTCCTGCCCCATGTCCTGCCCCATGTCCTGCCCCATTTCCTGCCGTATGTCCTGCCCTATGTCCTGTCCCATGTCCTGCCCCTTGTCCTGCCCCATGTCCTGCTCCATGTCCTTTCCCATGTCCCATGTCCTGCCCCATTGCCTGCCCCATGTCCTGCCCCATGTCCAGCCCCATGTCCTGCCACATGTCCTGCCCCATGTCCTGCCCCATGTCCTGTCCCATTTCCTGCCCCATGTACTGCCCCATGTCCTGCCCCTAGTCCTGCCCAATGTCCTGTTTCATGTCCTGCCCCATGTCCTGCACCATGTCCTGTCCCATGTCCTGCCTCATGTCCTGCCCCATGTCCTACCCTATGTCCTGCCCCATGTCCTGCCCCATGTCCTGCCTTATGTCCTGCCCTATGTCCTGTCCCATGTCCTGCCCCATGTCCTGCCCCATGTCCTGTCCCATGTCATGTCCCATGTCCTGCTACATGTCCTGTTCCATGTCCTGCCCCATGTCCTGCCCCATGTCCTGCCCCATGTCCTGCCCCATGTCCTGCCCCATGTCCTGTCTCATGTCCTGCACCATGTCCTGCCCCATGTCCTGCCCCATGTCCTGCCCCATGTCCTGCTCCATGTCCTGCCCCATGTCCTGCCCCATGTCCCATGTCCTGCCCCATGTCCTGCCCCATGTCCTGTCCCATGTCCTGCCCCATGTCATGCCCCATGTCCTGCCCCATGTCCTGCCCCATGTCCCATGTCCTGCCTCATGTCCTGCCCCTTGTCCTGTCCTATTTCCTGCCCCATGTCCTGCCCCATGTCCTGCCCCGTGTCCTGCCCCATGTCCTGCCCCATGTTCTGCCCCATGTCCTGCCCCATGTCTTGCCCTATGTCCCATGTCCTGCCCCATGTCCTGCCCCATGTCCTGCCCCATGTCCTTCCCTATGTCCTGTCCCATGTCCTGCCCCATGTCCTGCCCCATGTCCTGCCCCATGTCCTGCTCCATGTCCTTCCCCTGTCCAGTCCCATGTCCCATGTCCTGCCCCATGTCCTGCCACATGTCCTGCCCCATGTCCTGCCATATGTCCTGTCCCATGTCCTGCCCTTTGTCCTGTCCCATTTCCTGCCCCATGTCCTGCCCCATGTCCTGCCCCATGTCCTGCCCCATTTCCTGCCCCATGTCCTGCCCTATGTCCTGTCCCATGTCCTGCCCCTTGTCCTGCCCCATGTCCTGCTCCATGTCCTTTCCCATGTCCCATGTCCTGCCCCATTGCCTGCCCCATGTCCTGCCCCATGTCCTGCCCCATGTCCTGCCACATGTCCTGCCCCATGTCCTGCCCCATGTCCTGTCCCATTTCCTGCCCCATGTCCTGCCCCATGTCCTGCCCCTAGTCCTGCCCAATGTCCTGTCCCATGTCCTGCCCCATGTCCTGCCCCATGTCCTGTCCCATGTCCTGCCTCATGTCCTGCCCCATGTCCTGTCCCATGTCCTGCCCCATGTCCTGCCCCATGTCCTGCCCCTAGTCCTCCCCTATGTCCTGTCCCATGTCCTGCCCCATGTCCTGCCCCATGTCCTGTCCCATGTCCTGCCTCATGTCCTGCCCAATGTCCTGCCCTATGTCCTGCCCCATGTCCTGCCCCATGTCCTGCCCCATGTCCTGCCCTATGTCCTGCCCCATGTCCTGCCCTAAGTCCTGCCCTATGTCCTGTCCCATGTCCTGCCCCATGTCCTGCCCCATGTCCTGTCCCATGTCATGTCCCATGTCCTGCTCCATGTCCTGTTCCATGTCCTGCCCCATGTCCTGCCCCATGTCCTGCCCCATGTCCTGCCCCATGTCCTGCCCCATGTCCTGTGCCATGTCCTGCACCATGTCCTGCCCCATGTCCTGCCCCATGTCCTGCCCCATGTCCTGCTCCATGTCCTGCCCCATGTCCTGCCCCATGTCCCATGTCCTGCCCCATGTCCTGCCCCATGTCCTGTCCCATGTCCTGCCCCATGTCATGCCCCATGTCCTGCCCCATGTCCTGCCCCATGTCCCATGTCCTGCCTCATGTCCTGCCCCTTGTCCTGTCCTATTTCCTGCCCCATGTCCTGCCCCATGTCCTGCCCCATGTTCTGCCCCATGTCCTGCCCCATGTCTTGCCCCATGTCCCATGTCCTGCCCCATGTCCTGCCCCATGTCCTGTCCCATGTCATGTCCCATGTCCTGCTCCATGTCCTGTTCCATGTCCTGTCCCATGTCCTGCCCCATGTCATGCCCCATGTCCTGCCCCATGTCCTGCCCCATGTCCTATGTCCTGCCCCATGTCCTGCCCCTTGTCCTGTCCCATTTCCTGCCCCATGTCCTGCCCTATGTCCTGTCCCATGTCCTGCCCCTTGTCCTGCCCCATGTCCTGCTCCATGTCCTGCCCCATGTCCCATGTCCTGCTCCATGTCCTTCCCCTGTCCAGCCCCATGTCCCATGTCCTGCCCCATGTCCTGCCACATGTCCTGCCCCATGTCCTGCCCCATGTCCTGCCCCATGTCCTGCCCTATGTCCTGTCTTATGTCCTGCCCCATGTAATGCCCCATGTCCTGCTCCATGTCCTCCCCCTGTCCTGCCCTATGTCTTATGTCCTGCCCCATGTCCTGCCTCATGGCCTGCCCCATGTCCTGCCCTATGTCCTGTCCCATGTCCTGCCCCATTTCCTGCCCCATGTCCTGCTCCATGTCCTGCCCCATGTCCTGCCCCATGTCCCGCTCCATGTCCTCCCCCTGTCCTGCCTCATGTCCCATGTCCTGCCCCATGTCCTGCCCCATGTCCTGCCCCATGTCCTGCCCCATGTCCTTTCCCATGTCCTGCCCCATGTTTTGCCCCATGTCCTGTCCAATGTCCTGCCTCATGTCCTGCCCCATGTCCTGCCCCATGTCCTGCCCCATGTCCTGCCCCATGTCCTGTCCCATGTCCTGCCCCATGTCATGCCCCATGTCCTGCCCCATGTCCTGCCCCATGTCCCATGTCCTGCCCCATGTCCTGCCCTTTGTCCTGTCCCATTTCCTGCCCCATGTCCTGCCCCATGTCCTGCCCCATGTCCTGCCCCATGTCCTGCCCCATGTCTTGCCCCATGTCCCATGTCCTGCCCCATGTCCTGCCCCATGTCCTGCCCCATGTCCTTCCCTATGTCCTGTCCCATGTCCTGCCCCATGTCCTGCCCCATGTCCTGCTCCATGTCCTCCCCCTGTCCTGCCCCATGTCCCATGTCCTGCCCCATGTCCTGCCCCATGTCCTGCCCCATGTCCTGCCCTATGTCTTGTCCCATGTCCTGCCCCATGTCCTGCCCCATGTCCTGCCCTATGTCCTGCCCCATGTCTTGCCCCATGTCCCATGTCCTGCCCCATGTCCTGCCCCATGTCCTGCCCCATGTCCTGCCCTATGTCCTGCCCCATGTCCTGCCCCATGTCCTGCTCCATGTCCTGCCCCATGTCCTGCCCCATGTCCCATGTCATGCCCCATGTCCTGCCCCATGTCCTGCCCCATGTCCTGTCCCATGTCCTGCTCCATGTCCTGCCCCATGTCTTGCCCCATGTCCCATGTCCTGCCTCATGTCCTGCCCCATGTCCTGCCCCATGTCCTGCCCCATGTCCTGCCCCATGTCCTGCCCCATGTCCTGCCCTATGTCCTGTCCCATGTCCTGTCCCATGTCATGTCCCATGTCCTGCTCCATGTCCTGCCCCATGTCCTGCCCCATGTCCTGCCCTATGTCCTGCCCCATGTCCTGCCCCATGTCCTGCTCCATGTCCTGCCCCATGTCCTGCCCCAAGTCCCATGTCATGCCCCATGTCCTGCCCCATGTCCTGCCCCATGTCCTGCCCCATTTCCTGCCGTATGTCCTGCCCTATGTCCTGTCCCATGTCCTGCCCCTTGTCCTGCCCCATGTCCTGCTCCATGTCCTTTCCCATGTCCCATGTCCTGCCCCATTGCCTGCCCCATGTCCTGCCCCATGTCCAGCCCCATGTCCTGCCACATGTCCTGCCCCATGTCCTGCCCCATGTCCTGTCCCATTTCCTGCCCCATGTACTGCCCCATGTCCTGCCCCTAGTCCTGCCCAATGTCCTGTTTCATGTCCTGCCCCATGTCCTGCACCATGTCCTGTCCCATGTCCTGCCTCATGTCCTGCCCCATGTCCTACCCTATGTCCTGCCCCATGTCCTGCCCCATGTCCTGCCTTATGTCCTGCCCTATGTCCTGTCCCATGTCCTGCCCCATGTCCTGCCCCATGTCCTGTCCCATGTCATGTCCCATGTCCTGCTACATGTCCTGTTCCATGTCCTGCCCCATGTCCTGCCCCATGTCCTGCCCCATGTCCTGCCCCATGTCCTGCCCCATGTCCTGTCTCATGTCCTGCACCATGTCCTGCCCCATGTCCTGCCCCATGTCCTGCCCCATGTCCTGCTCCATGTCCTGCCCCATGTCCTGCCCCATGTCCCATGTCCTGCCCCATGTCCTGCCCCATGTCCTGTCCCATGTCCTGCCCCATGTCATGCCCCATGTCCTGCCCCATGTCCTGCCCCATGTCCCATGTCCTGCCTCATGTCCTGCCCCTTGTCCTGTCCTATTTCCTGCCCCATGTCCTGCCCCATGTCCTGCCCCGTGTCCTGCCCCATGTCCTGCCCCATGTTCTGCCCCATGTCCTGCCCCATGTCTTGCCCTATGTCCCATGTCCTGCCCCATGTCCTGCCCCATGTCCTGCCCCATGTCCTTCCCTATGTCCTGTCCCATGTCCTGCCCCATGTCCTGCCCCATGTCCTGCCCCATGTCCTGCTCCATGTCCTTCCCCTGTCCAGTCCCATGTCCCATGTCCTGCCCCATGTCCTGCCACATGTCCTGCCCCATGTCCTGCCATATGTCCTGTCCCATGTCCTGCCCTTTGTCCTGTCCCATTTCCTGCCCCATGTCCTGCCCCATGTCCTGCCCCATGTCCTGCCCCATGTCCTGCCCCATGTCTTGCCCCATGTCCCATGTCCTGCCCCATGTCCTGCCCTATGTCCTGCCCCATGTCTTGCTCCATGTCCCATGTCCTAGCCCATGTCCCGCCTATGTCCTGCCCCATGTCCTGCCCTATGTCCTGCCCCATGTCCTGCCCCATGTCCTGCTCCATGTCCTGCCCCATGTCCTGCCCCATGTCCCATGTCATGCCCCATGTCCTGCCCCATGTCCTGCCCCATGTCCTGTCCCATGTCCTGCTCCATGTCCTGCCCCATGTCTTGCCCTATGTCCCATGTCCTGCCTCATGTCCTGCCCCATGTCCTGCCCCATGTCCTGCCCCATGTCCTGCGCCATGTCCTGCCCCATGTCCTGCCCTATGTCCTGCCCCATGTCCTGCCCCATGTCCTGCCCTATGTCCTGTCCCATGTCCTGTCCCATGTCATGTCCCATGTCCTGCCCCATGTCCTGCCCCATGTCCTGCTCCATGTCCTGCCCCATGTCCTGCCCCATGTCCCATGTCATGCCCCATGTCCTGTTCCATGTCCTGCCCCATGTCCTGCCCCATGTCCTGCCCCATGTCCTGCCCTATGTCCTGTCCCATGTCCTGCCCCTTGTCCTGCCCCATGTCCTGCTCCATGTCCTGCTCCATGTCCCATGTCCTGCCCCATTTCCTGCCCCATGTCCTGCCCCATGTCCTGCCCCATGTTCTGCCACATGTCCTGCCCCATGTCCTGCCCCATGTCCTGTCCCATGTCCTGCCCCATGTCCTGCCCCATGTCCTGCCCCTAGTCCTCCCCTATGTCCTGTCCCATGTCCTGCCCCATGTCCTGCCCCATGTCCTGTCCCATGTCCTGCCTCATGTCCTGCCCAATGTCCTGCCCTATGTCCTGCCCCATGTCCTGCCCCATGTCCTGCCCCATGTCCTGCCCTATGTCCTGCCCCATGTCCTGCCCTATGTCCTGCCCTATGTCCTGTCCCATGTCCTGCCCCATGTCCTGCCCCATGTCCTGTCCCATGTCATGTCCCATGTCCTGCTCCATGTCCTGTTCCATGTCCTGCCCCATGTCCTGCCCCATGTCCTGCCCCATGTCCTGCCCCATGTCCTGCCCCATGTCATGCCCCATGTCCTGCCCCATGTCCTGCCCTTTGTCCTGTCCCATTTCCTGTCCCATGTCCTGCCCCATGTCCTGCCCCATGTCCTGCCCCATGTCCTGCCCCATGTCTTGCCCCATGTCCCATGTCCTGCCCCATGTCCTGCCCCATGTCCTGCCCCATGTCCTTCCCTATGTCCTGTCCCATGTCCTGCCCCATGTCCTGCCAAATGTCCTGCTCCATGTCCTCCCCCTGTCCTGCCCCATGTCCCATGTCCTGCCCCATGTCCTGCCCCATGTCCTGCCCCATGTCCTGCCCTATGTCTTGTCCCATGTCCTGCCCCATGTCCTGCCCCATGTCCTGCCCTATGTCCTGCCCCATGTCTTGCCCCATGTCCCATGTCCTGCCCCATGTCCTGCCCCATGTCCTGCCCCATGTCCTGCACTATGTCCTGCCCCATGTCCTGCCCCATGTCCTGCTCCATGTCCTGCCCCATGTCCTGCCCCATGTCCCATGTCCTGCCCCATGTCCTGCCCTATGTCCTGCCCCATGTCTTGCCCCATGTCCCATGTCCTGTCCCATGTCCTGTCCCATGTCATGTCCCATGTCCTGCTCCATGTCCTGCCCCATGTCCTGCCCCATGTCCTGCCCTATGTCCTGCCCCATGTCCTGCCCCATGTCCTGCCCCATTTCCTGCCCCATGTCCTGCCCTATGTCCTGTCCCATGTCCTGCCCCTTGTCCTGCCCCATGTCCTGCTCCATGTCCTTTCCCATGTCCCATGTCCTGCTCCATGTCCTGCCCCATGTCCTGCCCCATGTCCCATGTCCTGCCCCATGTCCTGCCCCATGTCCTGTCCCATGTCCTGCCCCATGTCATGCCCCATGTCCTGCCCCATGTCCTGCCCCATGTCCCATGTCCTGCCTCATGTCCTGCCCCTTGTCCTGTCCTATTTCCTGCCCCATGTCCTGCCCCATGTCCTGCCCCGTGTCCTGCCCCATGTCCTGCCCCATGTTCTGCCCCATGTCCTGCCCCATGTCTTGCCCTATGTCCCATGTCCTGCCCCATGTCCTGCCCCATGTCCTGCCCCATGTCCTTCCCTATGTCCTGTCCCATGTCCTGCCCCATGTCCTGCCCCATGTCCTGCCCCATGTCCTGCTCCATGTCCTTCCCCTGTCCAGTCCCATGTCCCATGTCCTGCCCCATGTCCTGCCACATGTCCTGCCCCATGTCCTGCCATATGTCCTGTCCCATGTCCTGCCCTTTGTCCTGTCCCATTTCCTGCCCCATGTCCTGCCCCATGTCCTGCCCCATGTCCTGCCCCATGTCCTGCCCCATGTCTTGCCCCATGTCCCATGTCCTGCCCCATGTCCTGCCCTATGTCCTGCCCCATGTCTTGCTCCATGTCCCATGTCCTAGCCCATGTCCCGCCTATGTCCTGCCCCATGTCCTGCCCTATGTCCTGCCCCATGTCCTGCCCCATGTCCTGCTCCATGTCCTGCCCCATGTCCTGCCCCATGTCCCATGTCATGCCCCATGTCCTGCCCCATGTCCTGCCCCATGTCCTGTCCCATGTCCTGCTCCATGTCCTGCCCCATGTCTTGCCCTATGTCCCATGTCCTGCCTCATGTCCTGCCCCATGTCCTGCCCCATGTCCTGCCCCATGTCCTGCGCCATGTCCTGCCCCATGTCCTGCCCTATGTCCTGCCCCATGTCCTGCCCCATGTCCTGCCCTATGTCCTGTCCCATGTCCTGTCCCATGTCATGTCCCATGTCCTGCCCCATGTCCTGCCCCATGTCCTGCTCCATGTCCTGCCCCATGTCCTGCCCCATGTCCCATGTCATGCCCCATGTCCTGTTCCATGTCCTGCCCCATGTCCTGCCCCATGTCCTGCCCCATGTCCTGCCCTATGTCCTGTCCCATGTCCTGCCCCTTGTCCTGCCCCATGTCCTGCTCCATGTCCTGCTCCATGTCCCATGTCCTGCCCCATTTCCTGCCCCATGTCCTGCCCCATGTCCTGCCCCATGTTCTGCCACATGTCCTGCCCCATGTCCTGCCCCATGTCCTGTCCCATGTCCTGCCCCATGTCCTGCCCCATGTCCTGCCCCTAGTCCTCCCCTATGTCCTGTCCCATGTCCTGCCCCATGTCCTGCCCCATGTCCTGTCCCATGTCCTGCCTCATGTCCTGCCCAATGTCCTGCCCTATGTCCTGCCCCATGTCCTGCCCCATGTCCTGCCCCATGTCCTGCCCTATGTCCTGCCCCATGTCCTGCCCTATGTCCTGCCCTATGTCCTGTCCCATGTCCTGCCCCATGTCCTGCCCCATGTCCTGTCCCATGTCATGTCCCATGTCCTGCTCCATGTCCTGTTCCATGTCCTGCCCCATGTCCTGCCCCATGTCCTGCCCCATGTCCTGCCCCATGTCCTGCCCCATGTCATGCCCCATGTCCTGCCCCATGTCCTGCCCTTTGTCCTGTCCCATTTCCTGCCCCATGTCCTGCCCCATGTCCTGCCCCATGTCCTGCCCCATGTCCTGCCCCATGTCTTGCCCCATGTCCCATGTCCTGCCCCATGTCCTGCCCCATGTCCTGCCCCATGTCCTTCCCTATGTCCTGTCCCATGTCCTGCCCCATGTCCTGCCAAATGTCCTGCTCCATGTCCTCCCCCTGTCCTGCCCCATGTCCCATGTCCTGCCCCATGTCCTGCCCCATGTCCTGCCCCATGTCCTGCCCTATGTCTTGTCCCATGTCCTGCCCCATGTCCTGCCCCATGTCCTGCCCTATGTCCTGCCCCATGTCTTGCCCCATGTCCCATGTCCTGCCCCATGTCCTGCCCCATGTCCTGCCCCATGTCCTGCACTATGTCCTGCCCCATGTCCTGCCCCATGTCCTGCTCCATGTCCTGCCCCATGTCCTGCCCCATGTCCCATGTCCTGCCCCATGTCCTGCCCTATGTCCTGCCCCATGTCTTGCCCCATGTCCCATGTCCTGTCCCATGTCCTGTCCCATGTCATGTCCCATGTCCTGCTCCATGTCCTGCCCCATGTCCTGCCCCATGTCCTGCCCTATGTCCTGCCCCATGTCCTGCCCCTTGTCCTGCCCCATGTCCTGCTCCATGTCCTTTCCCATGTCCCATGTCCTGCCCCATTGCCTGCCCCATGTCCTGCCCCATGTCCTGCCCCATGTCCTGCCACATGTCCTGCCCCATGTCCTGCCCCATGTCCTGTCCCATTTCCTGCCCCATGTCCTGCCCCATGTCCTGCCCCTAGTCCTGCCCAATGTCCTGTCCCATGTCCTGCCCCATGTCCTGCCCCATGTCCTGTCCCATGTCCTGCCTCATGTCCTGCCCCATGTCCTACCCTATGTCCTGCCCCATGTCCTGCCCCATGTCCTGCCTTATGTCCTGCCCTATGTCCTGTCCCATGTCCTGCCCCATGTCCTGCCCCATGTCCTGTCCCATGTCATGTCCCATGTCCTGCTCCATGTCCTGTTCCATGTCCTGCCCCATGTCCTGCCCCATGTCCTGCCCCATGTCCTGCCCCATGTCCTGCCCCATGTCCTGTCTCATGTCCTGCACCATGTCCTGCCCCGTGTCCTGCCCCATGTCCTGCCCCATGTCCTGCTCCATGTCCTGCCCCATGTCCTGCCCCATGTCCCATGTCCTGCCCCATGTCCTGCCCCATGTCCTGTCCCATGTCCTGCCCCATGTCATGCCCCATGTCCTGCCCCATGTCCTGCCCCATGTCCCATGTCCTGCCTCATGTCCTGCCCCTTGTCCTGTCCTATTTCCTGCCCCATGTCCTGTCCCATGTCCTGCCCCGTGTCCTGCCCCATGTCCTGCCCCATGTTCTGCCCCATGTCCTGCCCCATGTCTTGCCCTATGTCCCATGTCCTGCCCCATGTCCTGCCCCATGTCCTGCCCCATGTCCTTCCCTATGTCCTGTCCCATGTCCTGCCCCATGTCCTGCCCCATGTCCTGCCCCATGTCCTGCTCCATGTCCTTCCCCTGTCCAGTCCCATGTCCCATGTCCTGCCCCATGTCCTGCCACATGTCCTGCCCCATGTCCTGCCATATGTCCTGTCCCATGTCCTGCCCTTTGTCCTGTCCCATTTCCTGCCCCATGTCCTGCCCCATGTCCTGCCCCATGTCCTGCCCCATGTCCTGCCCCATGTCTTGCCCCATGTCCCATGTCCTGCCCCATGTCCTGCCCTATGTCCTGCCCCATGTCTTGCTCCATGTCCCATGTCCTAGCCCATGTCCTGCCCCATGTCCTGCCCCATGTCCTGCCCTATGTCCTGCCCCATGTCCTGCCCCATGTCCTGCTCCATGTCCTGCCCCATGTCCTGCCCCATGTCCCATGTCATGCCCCATGTCCTGCCCCATGTCCTGCCCCATGTCCTGTCCCATGTCCTGCTCCATGTCCTGCCCCATGTCTTGCCCTATGTCCCATGTCCTGCCTCATGTCCTGCCCCATGTCCTGCCCCATGTCCTGCCCCATGTCCTGCGCCATGTCCTGCCCCATGTCCTGCCCTATGTCCTGCCCCATGTCCTGCCCCATGTCCTGCCCTATGTCCTGTCCCATGTCCTGTCCCATGTCATGTCCCATGTCCTGCCCCATGTCCTGCCCCATGTCCTGCTCCATGTCCTGCCCCATGTCCTGCCCCATGTCCCATGTCATGCCCCATGTCCTGTTCCATGTCCTGCCCCATGTCCTGCCCCATGTCCTGCCCCATGTCCTGCCCTATGTCCTGTCCCATGTCCTGCCCCTTGTCCTGCCCCATGTCCTGCTCCATGTCCTGCTCCATGTCCCATGTCCTGCCCCATTTCCTGCCCCATGTCCTGCCCCATGTCCTGCCCCATGTTCTGCCACATGTCCTGCCCCATGTCCTGCCCCATGTCCTGTCCCATGTCCTGCCCCATGTCCTGCCCCATGTCCTGCCCCTAGTCCTCCCCTATGTCCTGTCCCATGTCCTGCCCCATGTCCTGCCCCATGTCCTGTCCCATGTCCTGCCTCATGTCCTGCCCAATGTCCTGCCCTATGTCCTGCCCCATGTCCTGCCCCATGTCCTGCCCCATGTCCTGCCCTATGTCCTGCCCCATGTCCTGCCCTATGTCCTGCCCTATGTCCTGTCCCATTTCCTGCCCCATGTCCTGCCCCATGTCCTGTCCCATGTCATGTCCCATGTCCTGCTCCATGTCCTGTTCCATGTCCTGCCCCATGTCCTGCCCCATGTCCTGCCCCATGTCCTGCCCCATGTCCTGCCCCATGTCATGCCCCATGTCCTGCCCCATGTCCTGCCCCATGTCCCATGTCCTGTCCCATTTCCTGCCCCATGTCCTGCCCCATGTCCTGCCCCATGTCCTGCCCCATGTCCTGCCCCATGTCTTGCCCCATGTCCCATGTCCTGCCCCATGTCCTGCCCCATGTCCTGCCCCATGTCCTTCCCTATGTCCTGTCCTATGTCCTGCCCCATGTCCTGCCCCATGTCCTGCTCCATGTCCTCCCCCTGTCCTGCCCCATGTCCCATGTCCTGCCCCATGTCCTGCCCCATGTCCTGCCCCATGTCCTGCCCTATGTCTTGTCCCATGTCCTGCCCCATGTCCTGCCCCATGTCCTGCCCTATGTCCTGCCCCATGTCTTACCCCATGTCCCATGTCCTGCCCCATGTCCTGCCCCATGTCCTGCCCCATGTCCTGCCCTATGTCCTGCCCCATGTCCTGCCCCATGTCCTGCTCCATGTCCTGCCCCATGTCTTGCCCCATGTCCCATGTCCTGCCTCATGTCCTGCCCCATGTCCTGCCCCATGTCCTGCCCCATGTCCTGCCCCATGTCCTGCCCCATGTCCTGCCCTATGTCCTGCCCCATGTCCTGCCCCATGTCCTGCCCTATGTCCTGTCCCATGTCCTGTCCCATGTCATGTCCCATGTCCTGCTCCATGTCCTGCCCCATGTCCTGCCCCATGTCCTGCCCTATGTCCTGCCCCATGTCCTGCCCCATGTCCTGCTCCATG
The DNA here is from genome assembly GCA_947568835.1 of Protonemura montana. Classification (NCBI taxonomy): domain Eukaryota; kingdom Metazoa; phylum Arthropoda; class Insecta; order Plecoptera; family Nemouridae; genus Protonemura; species Protonemura montana. The sequence continues at coordinate 17,611,145 of OX387609.1, forward strand.
TCCTGCCCCATGTCCTGCCCCATGTCCCATGTCAAGCCCCATGTCCTGCCCCATGTCCTGCCCCATGTCCTGCCCCATGTCCTGCCCCATGTCCTGCCCTATGTCCTGTCCCATGTCCTGCCCCTTGTCCTGCCCCATGTCCTGCTCCATGTCCTTTCCCATGTCACATGTCCTGCCCCATTGCCTGCCCCATGTCCTGCCCCATGTCCTGCCCCATGTCCTGCCACATGTCCTGCCCCATGTCCTGCCCCATGTCCTGTCCCATTTCCTGCCCCATGTCCTGCCCCATGTCCTGCCCCTAGTCCTGCCCTATGTCCTGTCCCATGTCCTGCCCCATGTCCTGCCCCATGTCCTGTCCCATGTCCTGCCTCATGTCCTGCCCCATGTCCTACCCTATGTCCTGCCCCATGTCCTGCCCCATGTCCTGCCCCATGTCCTGCCCTATGTCCTGCCCCATGTCCTGCCTTATGTCCTGCCCTATGTCCTGTCCCATGTCCTGCCCCATGTCCTGCCCCATGTCCTGTCCCATGTCATGTCCCATGTCCTGCTCCATGTCCTGTCTCATGTCCTGCACCATGTCCTGCCCCATGTCCTGCCCCATTTCCTGCCCCATGTCCTGCTCCATGTCCTGCCCCATGTCCTGCCCCATGTCCCATGTCCTGCCCCATGTCCTGCCCCATGTCCTGTCCCATGTCCTGCCCCATGTCATGCCCCATGTCCTGCCCCATGTCATGCCCCATGTCCTGCCCCATGTCCTGCCCCATGTCCCATGTCCTGCCTCATGTCCTGCCCCTTGTCCTGTCCTATTTCCTGCCCCATGTCCTGCCCCATGTCCTGCCCCGTGTCCTGCCCCATGTCCTGCCCCATGTTCTGCCCCATGTCCTGCCCCATGTCTTGCCCTATGTCCCATGTCCTGCCCCATGTCCTGCCCCATGTCCTGCCCCATGTCCTTCCCTATGTCCTGTCCCATGTCCTGCCCCATGTCCTGCCCCATGTCCTGCCCCATGTCCTGTCCCATTTCCTGCCCCATGTCCTGCCCCATGTCCTGCCCCTAGTCCTGCCCTATGTCCTGTCCCATGTCCTGCCCCATGTCCTGCCCCATGTCCTGTCCCATGTCCTGCCTCATGTCCTGCCCCATGTCCTACCCTATGTCCTGCCCCATGTCCTGCCCCATGTCCTGCCCCATGTCCTGCCCTATGTCCTGCCCCATGTCCTGCCTTATGTCCTGCCCTATGTCCTGTCCCATGTCCTGCCCCATGTCCTGCCCCATGTCCTGTCCCATGTCATGTCCCATGTCCTGCTCCATGTCCTGTCTCATGTCCTGCACCATGTCCTGCCCCATGTCCTGCCCCATTTCCTGCCCCATGTCCTGCTCCATGTCCTGCCCCATGTCCTGCCCCATGTCCCATGTCCTGCCCCATGTCCTGCCCCATGTCCTGTCCCATGTCCTGCCCCATGTCATGCCCCATGTCCTGCCCCATGTCATGCCCCATGTCCTGCCCCATGTCCTGCCCCATGTCCCATGTCCTGCCTCATGTCCTGCCCCTTGTCCTGTCCTATTTCCTGCCCCATGTCCTGCCCCATGTCCTGCCCCGTGTCCTGCCCCATGTCCTGCCCCATGTTCTGCCCCATGTCCTGCCCCATGTCTTGCCCTATGTCCCATGTCCTGCCCCATGTCCTGCCCCATGTCCTGCCCCATGTCCTTCCCTATGTCCTGTCCCATGTCCTGCCCCATGTCCTGCCCCATGTCCTGCCCCATGTCTTGCTCCATGTCCTTCCCCTGTCCAGTCCCATGTCCCATGTCCTGCCCCATGTCCTGCCACATGTCCTGCCCCATGTCCTGCCATATGTCCTGTCCCATGTCCTGCCCTTTGTCCTGTCCCATTTCCTGCCCCATGTCCTGCCCCATGTCCTGCCCCATGTCCTGCCCTATGTCCTGCCCCATGTCTTGCCCCATGTCCCATGTCCTGCCCCATGTCCTGCCCTATGTCCTGCCCCATGTCTTGCTCCATGTCCCATGTCCTAGCCCATGTCCTGCCCCATGTCCTGCCCCATGTCCTGCCCTATGTCCTGCCCCATGTCCTGCCCCATGTCCTGCTCCATGTCCTGCCCCATGTCCTGCCCCATGTCCCATGTCATGCCCCATGTCCTGCCCCATGTCCTGCCCCATGTCCTGTCCCATGTCCTGCTCCATGTCCTGCCCCATGTCTTGCCCTATGTCCCATGTCCTGCCTCATGTCCTGCCCCATGTCCTGCCCCATGTCCTGCCCCATGTCCTGCGCCATGTCCTGCCCCATGTCCTGCCCTATGTCCTGCCCCATGTCCTGCCCCATGTCCTGCCCTATGTCCTGTCCCATGTCCTGTCCCATGTCATGTCCCATGTCCTGCCCCATGTCCTGCCCCATGTCCTGCTCCATGTCCTGCCCCATGTCCTGCCCCATGTCCCATGTCATGCCCCATGTCCTGTTCCATGTCCTGCCCCATGTCCTGCCCCATGTCCTGCCCCATGTCCTGCCCTATGTCCTGTCCCATGTCCTGCCCCTTGTCCTGCCCCATGTCCTGCTCCATGTCCTGCCCCATGTCCCATGTCCTGCCCCATTTCCTGCCCCATGTCCTGCCCCATGTCCTGCCCCATGTTCTGCCACATGTCCTGCCCCATGTCCTGCCCCATGTCCTGTCCCATGTCCTGCCCCATGTCCTGCCCCATGTCCTGCCCCTAGTCCTCCCCTATGTCCTGTCCCATGTCCTGCCCCATGTCCTGCCCCATGTCCTGTCCCATGTCCTGCCTCATGTCCTGCCCAATGTCCTGCCCTATGTCCTGCCCCATGTCCTGCCCCATGTCCTGCCCCATGTCCTGCCCTATGTCCTGCCCCATGTCCTGCCCTATGTCCTGCCCTATGTCCTGTCCCATGTCCTGCCCCATGTCCTGCCCCATGTCCTGTCCCATGTCATGTGACATGTCCTGCTCCATGTCCTGTTCCATGTCCTGCCCCATGTCCTTCCCCATGTCCTGCCCCATGTCCTGCCCCATGTCCTGCCCCATGTCCTGTCCCATGTCCTGCACCATGTCCTGCCCCATGTCCTGCCCCATGTCCTGCCCCATGTCCTGCTCCATGTCCTGCCCCATGTCCTGCCCCATGTCCCATGTCCTGCCCCATGTCCTGCCCCATGTCCTGTCCCATGTCCTGCCCCATGTCATGCCCCATGTCCTGCCCCATGTCCTGCCCCATGTCCCATGTCCTGCCGCATGTCCTGCCCCTTGTCCTGTCCTATTTCCTGCCCCATGTCCTGCCCCATGTCCTGCCCCGTGTCCTGCCCCATGTCCTGCCCCATGTTCTGCCCCATGTCCTGCCCCATGTCTTGCCCCATGTCCCATGTCCTGCCCCATGTCCTGCCCCATGTCCTGCCCCATGTCCTTCCCTATGTCCTGTCCCATGTCCTGCCCCATGTCCTGCCCCATGTCCTGCCCCATGTCCTGCTCCATGTCCTTCCCCTGTCCAGTCCCATGTCCCATGTCCTGCCCCATGTCCTGCCACATGTCCTGCCCCATGTCCTGCCATATGTCCTGTCCCATGTCCTGCCCCATGTCCTGCCCTATGTCCTGCCCCATGTCCTGCCCCATGTCCTGCTCCATGTCCTGCCCCATGTCCTGCCCCATGTCCCATGTCTTGCCCCATATCCTGCCCTATGTCCTGCCCCATGTCCTGCCCCATGTCCTGCCCATGTCCTGTCCCATGTCCTGCCCCATGTCATGCCCCATGTCCTGCCCCATGTCCTGCCCCATGTCCTATGTCCTGCTTCATGTCCTGCCCCTTGTCCTGTCCCATTTCCTGCCCCATGTCCTGCCCTATGTCCTGTCCCATGTCCTGCCCCTTGTCCTGCCCCATGTCCTGCTCCATGTCCTGCCCCATGTCCCATGTCCTGCCCCATTTCCTGCCCCATGTCCTGCCCCATGTCCTGCCCCATGTCCTGCCACATGTCCTGCCCCATGTCCTGCCCCATGTCCTGCCCTATGTCCTGCCCCATGTCCTGCCCCATGTCCTGCCCCATGTCCTGCCCATGTCCTGTCCCATGTCCTGCCCCATGTCATGCCCCATGTCCTGCCCCATGTCCTGCCCCATGTCCTATGTCCTGCCCCATGTCCTGCCCCTTGTCCTGTCCCATTTCCTGCCCCATGTCCTGCCCTATGTCCTGTCCCATGTCCTGCCCCTTGTCCTGCCCCTTGTCCTGCTCCATGTCCTGCCCCATGTCCCATGTCCTGCTCCATGTCCTTCCCCTGTCCAGCCCCATGTCCCATGTCCTGCCCCATGTCCTGCCACATGTCCTGCCCCATGTCCTGCCCCATGTCCTGCCCCATGTCCTGCCCCATGTCCTGCCCTATGTCCTGCCCCATGTCCTGCCCCATGTCCTGCCCTATGTCCTGTCCCATGTCCTGTCCCATGTCATGTCCCATGTCCTGCTCCATGTCCTGCCCCATGTCCTGCCCCATGTCCTGCTCTATGTCCTGCCCCATGTCCTGCCCCATGTCCTGCTCCATGTCCTGTCCCATGTCCTGCCCCATGTCCTGCCCCATTTCCTGCCCCATGTCCTGCCCCATGTCCTGCCCCATGTCCTGCCACATGTCCTGCCCCATGTCCTGCCCCATGTCCTGCCCTATGTCCTGCCCCATGTCCTGCCCCATGTCCTGCCCCATGTCCTGCCCATGTCCTGTCCCATGTCCTGCCCCATGTCATGCCCCATGTCCTGCCCCATGTCCTGCCCCATGTCCTATGTCCTGCCCCATGTCCTGCCCCTTGTCCTGTCCCATTTCCTGCCCCATGTCCTGCCCTATGTCCTGTCCCATGTCCTGCCCCTTGTCCTGCCCCTTGTCCTGCTCCATGTCCTGCCCCATGTCCCATGTCCTGCTCCATGTCCTTCCCCTGTCCAGCCCCATGTCCCATGTCCTGCCCCATGTCCTGCCACATGTCCTGCACCATGTCCTGCCCCATGTCCTGCCCCATGTCCTGCCCCATGTCCTGCCCTATGTCCTGCCCCATGTCCTGCCCCATGTCCTGCCCTATGTCCTGTCCCATGTCCTGTCCCATGTCATGTCCCATGTCCTGCTCCATGTCCTGCCCCATGTCCTGCCCCATGTCCTGCCCTATGTCCTGCCCCATGTCCTGCCCCATGTCCTGCTCCATGTCCTGTCCCATGTCCTGCCCCATGTCCTGTCCCATGTCCTGTCCCATGTCATGTCCCATGTCCTGCTCCATGTCCTGCCCCATGTCCTGCCCCATGTCCTGCCCTATGTCCTGCCCCATGTCCTGCCCCATGTCCTGCTCCATGTCCTGCCCCATGTCCTGCCCCATGTCCCATGTCATGCCCCATGTCCTGCCCCATGTCCTGCCCCATGTCCTGCCCCATGTCCTGCCCCATGTCCTGCCCCTAGTCCTCCCCTATGTCCTGTCCCATGTCCTGCCCCATGTCCTGCCCCATGTCCTGTCCCATGTCCTGCCTCATGTCCTGCCCAATGTCCTGCCCTATGTCCTGCCCCATGTCCTGCCCCATGTCCTGCCCCATGTCCTGCCCTATGTCCTGCCCCATGTCCTGCCCTATGTCCTGCCCTATGTCCTGTCCCATGTCCTGCCCCATGTCCTGCCCCATGTCCTGTCCCATGTCATGTGACATGTCCTGCTCCATGTCCTGTTCCATGTCCTGCCCCATGTCCTGCCCCATGTCCTGCCCCATGTCCTGCCCCATGTCCTGCCCCATGTCCTGTCCCATGTCCTGCACCATGTCCTGCCCCATGTCCTGCCCCATGTCCTGCCCCATGTCCTGCTCCATGTCCTGCCCCATGTCCTGCCCCATGTCCCATGTCCTGCCCCATGTCCTGCCCCATGTCCTGTCCCATGTCCTGCCCCATGTCATGCCCCATGTCCTGCCCCATGTCCTGCCCCATGTCCCATGTCCTGCCGCATGTCCTGCCCCTTGTCCTGTCCTATTTCCTGCCCCATGTCCTGCCCCATGTCCTGCCCCGTGTCCTGCCCCATGTCCTGCCCCATGTTCTGCCCCATGTCCTGCCCCATGTCTTGCCCCATGTCCCATGTCCTGCCCCATGTCCTGCCCCATGTCCTGCCCCATGTCCTTCCCTATGTCCTGTCCCATGTCCTGCTCCATGTCCTGCCCCATGTCCTGCCCCATGTCCCATGTCCTGCCCCATGTCCTGCCCCATGTCCTGTCCCATGTCCTGCCCCATGTCATGCCCCATGTCCTGCCCCATGTCCTGCCCCATGTCCCATGTCCTGCCGCATGTCCTGCCCCTTGTCCTGTCCTATTTCCTGCCCCATGTCCTGCCCCATGTCCTGCCCCGTGTCCTGCCCCATGTCCTGCCCCATGTTCTGCCCCATGTCCTGCCCCATGTCTTGCCCCATGTCCCATGTCCTGCCCCATGTCCTGCCCCATGTCCTGCCCCATGTCCTTCCCTATGTCCTGTCCCATGTCCTGCCCCATGTCCTGCCCCATGTCCTGCCCCATGTCCTGCTCCATGTCCTTCCCCTGTCCAGTCCCATGTCCCATGTCCTGCCCCATGTCCTGCCACATGTCCTGCCCCATGTCCTGCCATATGTCCTGTCCCATGTCCTGCCCCATGTCCTGCCCTATGTCCTGCCCCATGTCCTGCCCCATGTCCTGCTCCATGTCCTGCCCCATGTCCTGCCCCATGTCCCATGTCTTGCCCCATATCCTGCCCTATGTCCTGCCGCATGTCCTGCCCCATGTCCTGCCCATGTCCTGTCCCATGTCCTGCCCCATGTCATGCCCCATGTCCTGCCCCATGTCCTGCCCCATGTCCTATGTCCTGCCCCATGTCCTGCCCCTTGTCCTGTCCCATTTCCTGCCCCATGTCCTGCCCTATGTCCTGTCCCATGTCCTGCCCCTTGTCCTGCCCCATGTCCTGCTCCATGTCCTGCCCCATGTCCCATGTCCTGCCCCATTTCCTGCCCCATGTCCTGCCCCATGTCCTGCCCCATGTCCTGCCACATGTCCTGCCCCATGTCCTGCCCCATGTCCTGCCCTATGTCCTGCCCCATGTCCTGCCCCATGTCCTGCCCCATGTCCTGCCCATGTCCTGTCCCATGTCCTGCCCCATGTCATGCCCCATGTCCTGCCCCATGTCCTGCCCCATGTCCTATGTCCTGCCCCATGTCCTGCCCCTTGTCCTGTCCCATTTCCTGCCCCATGTCCTGCCCTATGTCCTGTCCCATGTCCTGCCCCTTGTCCTGCCCCTTGTCCTGCTCCATGTCCTGCCCCATGTCCCATGTCCTGCTCCATGTCCTTCCCCTGTCCAGCCCCATGTCCCATGTCCTGCCCCATGTCCTGCCACATGTCCTGCCCCATGTCCTGCCCCATGTCCTGCCCCATGTCCTGCCCCATGTCCTGCCCTATGTCCTGCCCCATGTCCTGCCCCATGTCCTGCCCTATGTCCTGTCCCATGTCCTGTCCCATGTCATGTCCCATGTCCTGCTCCATGTCCTGCCCCATGTCCTGCCCCATGTCCTGCTCTATGTCCTGCCCCATGTCCTGCCCCATGTCCTGCTCCATGTCCTGTCCCATGTCCTGCCCCATGTCCTGCCCCATTTCCTGCCCCATGTCCTGCCCCATGTCCTGCCCCATGTCCTGCCACATGTCCTGCCCCATGTCCTGCCCCATGTCCTGCCCTATGTCCTGCCCCATGTCCTGCCCCATGTCCTGCCCCATGTCCTGCCCATGTCCTGTCCCATGTCCTGCCCCATGTCATGCCCCATGTCCTGCCCCATGTCCTGCCCCATGTCCTATGTCCTGCCCCATGTCCTGCCCCTTGTCCTGTCCCATTTCCTGCCCCATGTCCTGCCCTATGTCCTGTCCCATGTCCTGCCCCTTGTCCTGCCCCTTGTCCTGCTCCATGTCCTGCCCCATGTCCCATGTCCTGCTCCATGTCCTTCCCCTGTCCAGCCCCATGTCCCATGTCCTGCCCCATGTCCTGCCACATGTCCTGCCCCATGTCCTGCCCCATGTCCTGCCCCATGTCCTGCCCCATGTCCTGCCCTATGTCCTGCCCCATGTCCTGCCCCATGTCCTGCCCTATGTCCTGTCCCATGTCCTGTCCCATGTCATGTCCCATGTCCTGCTCCATGTCCTGCCCCATGTCCTGCCCCATGTCCTGCCCTATGTCCTGCCCCATGTCCTGCCCCATGTCCTGCTCCATGTCCTGTCCCATGTCCTGCCCCATGTCCTGCCACATGTCCTGCCCCATGTCCTGCCCCATGTCCTGCCCCATGTCCTGCCCCATGTCCTGCCCTATGTCCTGCCCCATGTTCTGCCCCATGTCCTGCCCTATGTCCTGTCCCATGTCCTGTCCCATGTCATGTCCCATGTCCTGCTCCATGTCCTGCCCCATGTCCTGCCCCATGTCCTGCCCTATGTCCTGCCCCATGTCCTGCCCCATGTCCTGCTCCATGTCCTGCCCCATGTCCTGCCCCATGTCCCATGTCATGCCCCATGTCCTGCCCCATGTCCTGCCCCATGTCCTGCCCCATGTCCTGCCCCATGTCCTGCCCCTAGTCCTCCCCTATGTCCTGTCCCATGTCCTGCCCCATGTCCTGCCCCATGTCCTGTCCCATGTCCTGCCTCATGTCCTGCCCAATGTCCTGCCCTATGTCCTGCCCCATGTCCTGCCCCATGTCCTGCCCCATGTCCTGCCCTATGTCCTGCCCCATGTCCTGCCCTATGTCCTGCCCTATGTCCTGTCCCATGTCCTGCCCCATGTCCTGCCCCATGTCCTGTCCCATGTCATGTGACATGTCCTGCTCCATGTCCTGTTCCATGTCCTGCCCCATGTCCTGCCCCATGTCCTGCCCCATGTCCTGCCCCATGTCCTGCCTCATGTCCTGTCCCATGTCCTGCACCATGTCCTGCCCCATGTCCTGCCCCATGTCCTGCTCCATGTCCTGCTCCATGTCCTGCCCCATGTCCTGCCCCATGTCCCATGTCCTGCCCCATGTCCTGCCCCATGTCCTGCCAAATGTCCTGCTCCATGTCCTCCCCCTGTCCTGCCCCATGTCCCATGTCCTGCCCCATGTCCTGCCCCATGTCCTGCCCCATGTCCTGCCCTATGTCTTGTCCCATGTCCTGCCCCATGTCCTGCCCCATGTCCTGCCCTATGTCCTGCCCCATGTCTTGCCCCATGTCCCATGTCCTGCCCCATGTCCTGCCCCATGTCCTGCCCCATGTCCTGCACTATGTCCTGCCCCATGTCCTGCCCCATGTCCTGCTCCATGTCCTGCCCCATGTCCTGCCCCATGTCCCATGTCCTGCCCCATGTCCTGCCCTATGTCCTGCCCCATGTCTTGCCCCATGTCCCATGTCCTGTCCCATGTCCTGTCCCATGTCATGTCCCATGTCCTGCTCCATGTCCTGCCCCATGTCCTGCCCCATGTCCTGCCCTATGTCCTGCCCCATGTCCTGCCCCATGTCCTGCCCCATTTCCTGCCCCATGTCCTGCCCTATGTCCTGTCCCATGTCCTGCCCCTTGTCCTGCCCCATGTCCTGCTCCATGTCCTTTCCCATGTCCCATGTCCTGCCCCATTGCCTGCCCCATGTCCTGCCCCATGTCCTGCCCCATGTCCTGCCACATGTCCTGCCCCATGTCCTGCCCCATGTCCTGTCCCATTTCCTGCCCCATGTCCTGCCCCATGTCCTGCCCCTAGTCCTGCCCAATGTCCTGTCCCATGTCCTGCCCCATGTCCTGCCCCATGTCCTGTCCCATGTCCTGCCTCATGTCCTGCCCCATGTCCTACCCTATGTCCTGCCCCATGTCCTGCCCCATGTCCTGCCTTATGTCCTGCCCTATGTCCTGTCCCATGTCCTGCCCCATGTCCTGCCCCATGTCCTGTCCCATGTCATGTCCCATGTCCTGCTCCATGTCCTGTTCCATGTCCTGCCCCATGTCCTGCCCCATGTCCTGCCCCATGTCCTGCCCCATGTCCTGCCCCATGTCCTGTCTCATGTCCTGCACCATGTCCTGCCCCGTGTCCTGCCCCATGTCCTGCCCCATGTCCTGCTCCATGTCCTGCCCCATGTCCTGCCCCATGTCCCATGTCCTGCCCCATGTCCTGCCCCATGTCCTGTCCCATGTCCTGCCCCATGTCATGCCCCATGTCCTGCCCCATGTCCTGCCCCATGTCCCATGTCCTGCCTCATGTCCTGCCCCTTGTCCTGTCCTATTTCCTGCCCCATGTCCTGTCCCATGTCCTGCCCCGTGTCCTGCCCCATGTCCTGCCCCATGTTCTGCCCCATGTCCTGCCCCATGTCTTGCCCTATGTCCCATGTCCTGCCCCATGTCCTGCCCCATGTCCTGCCCCATGTCCTTCCCTATGTCCTGTCCCATGTCCTGCCCCATGTCCTGCCCCATGTCCTGCCCCATGTCCTGCTCCATGTCCTTCCCCTGTCCAGTCCCATGTCCCATGTCCTGCCCCATGTCCTGCCACATGTCCTGCCCCATGTCCTGCCATATGTCCTGTCCCATGTCCTGCCCTTTGTCCTGTCCCATTTCCTGCCCCATGTCCTGCCCCATGTCCTGCCCCATGTCCTGCCCCATGTCCTGCCCCATGTCTTGCCCCATGTCCCATGTCCTGCCCCATGTCCTGCCCTATGTCCTGCCCCATGTCTTGCTCCATGTCCCATGTCCTAGCCCATGTCCTGCCCCATGTCCTGCCCCATGTCCTGCCCTATGTCCTGCCCCATGTCCTGCCCCATGTCCTGCTCCATGTCCTGCCCCATGTCCTGCCCCATGTCCCATGTCATGCCCCATGTCCTGCCCCATGTCCTGCCCCATGTCCTGTCCCATGTCCTGCTCCATGTCCTGCCCCATGTCTTGCCCTATGTCCCATGTCCTGCCTCATGTCCTGCCCCATGTCCTGCCCCATGTCCTGCCCCATGTCCTGCGCCATGTCCTGCCCCATGTCCTGCCCTATGTCCTGCCCCATGTCCTGCCCCATGTCCTGCCCTATGTCCTGTCCCATGTCCTGTCCCATGTCATGTCCCATGTCCTGCCCCATGTCCTGCCCCATGTCCTGCTCCATGTCCTGCCCCATGTCCTGCCCCATGTCCCATGTCATGCCCCATGTCCTGTTCCATGTCCTGCCCCATGTCCTGCCCCATGTCCTGCCCCATGTCCTGCCCTATGTCCTGTCCCATGTCCTGCCCCTTGTCCTGCCCCATGTCCTGCTCCATGTCCTGCTCCATGTCCCATGTCCTGCCCCATTTCCTGCCCCATGTCCTGCCCCATGTCCTGCCCCATGTTCTGCCACATGTCCTGCCCCATGTCCTGCCCCATGTCCTGTCCCATGTCCTGCCCCATGTCCTGCCCCATGTCCTGCCCCTAGTCCTCCCCTATGTCCTGTCCCATGTCCTGCCCCATGTCCTGCCCCATGTCCTGTCCCATGTCCTGCCTCATGTCCTGCCCAATGTCCTGCCCTATGTCCTGCCCCATGTCCTGCCCCATGTCCTGCCCCATGTCCTGCCCTATGTCCTGCCCCATGTCCTGCCCTATGTCCTGCCCTATGTCCTGTCCCATTTCCTGCCCCATGTCCTGCCCCATGTCCTGTCCCATGTCATGTCCCATGTCCTGCTCCATGTCCTGTTCCATGTCCTGCCCCATGTCCTGCCCCATGTCCTGCCCCATGTCCTGCCCCATGTCCTGCCCCATGTCATGCCCCATGTCCTGCCCCATGTCCTGCCCCATGTCCCATGTCCTGTCCCATTTCCTGCCCCATGTCCTGCCCCATGTCCTGCCCCATGTCCTGCCCCATGTCCTGCCCCATGTCTTGCCCCATGTCCCATGTCCTGCCCCATGTCCTGCCCCATGTCCTGCCCCATGTCCTTCCCTATGTCCTGTCCTATGTCCTGCCCCATGTCCTGCCCCATGTCCTGCTCCATGTCCTCCCCCTGTCCTGCCCCATGTCCCATGTCCTGCCCCATGTCCTGCCCCATGTCCTGCCCCATGTCCTGCCCTATGTCTTGTCCCATGTCCTGCCCCATGTCCTGCCCCATGTCCTGCCCTATGTCCTGCCCCATGTCTTACCCCATGTCCCATGTCCTGCCCCATGTCCTGCCCCATGTCCTGCCCCATGTCCTGCCCTATGTCCTGCCCCATGTCCTGCCCCATGTCCTGCTCCATGTCCTGCCCCATGTCTTGCCCCATGTCCCATGTCCTGCCTCATGTCCTGCCCCATGTCCTGCCCCATGTCCTGCCCCATGTCCTGCCCCATGTCCTGCCCCATGTCCTGCCCTATGTCCTGCCCCATGTCCTGCCCCATGTCCTGCCCTATGTCCTGTCCCATGTCCTGTCCCATGTCATGTCCCATGTCCTGCTCCATGTCCTGCCCCATGTCCTGCCCCATGTCCTGCCCTATGTCCTGCCCCATGTCCTGCCCCATGTCCTGCTCCATGTCCTGCCCCATGTCCTGCCCCATGTCCCATGTCAAGCCCCATGTCCTGCCCCATGTCCTGCCCCATGTCCTGCCCCATGTCCTGCCCCATGTCCTGCCCTATGTCCTGTCCCATGTCCTGCCCCTTGTCCTGCCCCATGTCCTGCTCCATGTCCTTTCCCATGTCACATGTCCTGCCCCATTGCCTGCCCCATGTCCTGCCCCATGTCCTGCCCCATGTCCTGCCACATGTCCTGCCCCATGTCCTGCCCCATGTCCTGTCCCATTTCCTGCCCCATGTCCTGCCCCATGTCCTGCCCCTAGTCCTGCCCTATGTCCTGTCCCATGTCCTGCCCCATGTCCTGCCCCATGTCCTGTCCCATGTCCTGCCTCATGTCCTGCCCCATGTCCTACCCTATGTCCTGCCCCATGTCCTGCCCCATGTCCTGCCCCATGTCCTGCCCTATGTCCTGCCCCATGTCCTGCCTTATGTCCTGCCCTATGTCCTGTCCCATGTCCTGCCCCATGTCCTGCCCCATGTCCTGTCCCATGTCATGTCCCATGTCCTGCTCCATGTCCTGTCTCATGTCCTGCACCATGTCCTGCCCCATGTCCTGCCCCATTTCCTGCCCCATGTCCTGCTCCATGTCCTGCCCCATGTCCTGCCCCATGTCCCATGTCCTGCCCCATGTCCTGCCCCATGTCCTGTCCCATGTCCTGCCCCATGTCATGCCCCATGTCCTGCCCCATGTCATGCCCCATGTCCTGCCCCATGTCCTGCCCCATGTCCCATGTCCTGCCTCATGTCCTGCCCCTTGTCCTGTCCTATTTCCTGCCCCATGTCCTGCCCCATGTCCTGCCCCGTGTCCTGCCCCATGTCCTGCCCCATGTTCTGCCCCATGTCCTGCCCCATGTCTTGCCCTATGTCCCATGTCCTGCCCCATGTCCTGCCCCATGTCCTGCCCCATGTCCTTCCCTATGTCCTGTCCCATGTCCTGCCCCATGTCCTGCCCCATGTCCTGCCCCATGTCTTGCTCCATGTCCTTCCCCTGTCCAGTCCCATGTCCCATGTCCTGCCCCATGTCCTGCCACATGTCCTGCCCCATGTCCTGCCATATGTCCTGTCCCATGTCCTGCCCTTTGTCCTGTCCCATTTCCTGCCCCATGTCCTGCCCCATGTCCTGCCCCATGTCCTGCCCTATGTCCTGCCCCATGTCTTGCCCCATGTCCCATGTCCTGCCCCATGTCCTGCCCTATGTCCTGCCCCATGTCTTGCTCCATGTCCCATGTCCTAGCCCATGTCCTGCCCCATGTCCTGCCCCATGTCCTGCCCTATGTCCTGCCCCATGTCCTGCCCCATGTCCTGCTCCATGTCCTGCCCCATGTCCTGCCCCATGTCCCATGTCATGCCCCATGTCCTGCCCCATGTCCTGCCCCATGTCCTGTCCCATGTCCTGCTCCATGTCCTGCCCCATGTCTTGCCCTATGTCCCATGTCCTGCCTCATGTCCTGCCCCATGTCCTGCCCCATGTCCTGCCCCATGTCCTGCGCCATGTCCTGCCCCATGTCCTGCCCTATGTCCTGCCCCATGTCCTGCCCCATGTCCTGCCCTATGTCCTGTCCCATGTCCTGTCCCATGTCATGTCCCATGTCCTGCCCCATGTCCTGCCCCATGTCCTGCTCCATGTCCTGCCCCATGTCCTGCCCCATGTCCCATGTCATGCCCCATGTCCTGTTCCATGTCCTGCCCCATGTCCTGCCCCATGTCCTGCCCCATGTCCTGCCCTATGTCCTGTCCCATGTCCTGCCCCTTGTCCTGCCCCATGTCCTGCTCCATGTCCTGCCCCATGTCCCATGTCCTGCCCCATTTCCTGCCCCATGTCCTGCCCCATGTCCTGCCCCATGTTCTGCCACATGTCCTGCCCCATGTCCTGCCCCATGTCCTGTCCCATGTCCTGCCCCATGTCCTGCCCCATGTCCTGCCCCTAGTCCTCCCCTATGTCCTGTCCCATGTCCTGCCCCATGTCCTGCCCCATGTCCTGTCCCATGTCCTGCCTCATGTCCTGCCCAATGTCCTGCCCTATGTCCTGCCCCATGTCCTGCCCCATGTCCTGCCCCATGTCCTGCCCTATGTCCTGCCCCATGTCCTGCCCTATGTCCCATGTCCTGCCCCATGTCCTGCCACATGTCCTGCACCATGTCCTGCCCCATGTCCTGCCCCATGTCCTGCCCCATGTCCTGCCCTATGTCCTGCCCCATGTCCTGCCCCATGTCCTGTCCCATGTCCTGCCCCATGTCCTGTCCCATGTCCTGTCCCATGTCATGTCCCATGTCCTGCTCCATGTCCTGCCCCATGTCCTGCCCCATGTCCTGCCCTATGTCCTGCCCCATGTCCTGCCCCATGTCCTGCTCCATGTCCTGCCCCATGTCCTGCCCCATGTCCCATGTCATGCCCCATGTCCTGCCCCATGTCCTGCCCCATGTCCTGCCCCATGTCCTGCCCCATGTCCTGCCCCTAGTCCTCCCCTATGTCCTGTCCCATGTCCTGCCCCATGTCCTGCCCCATGTCCTGTCCCATGTCCTGCCTCATGTCCTGCCCAATGTCCTGCCCTATGTCCTGCCCCATGTCCTGCCCCATGTCCTGCCCCATGTCCTGCCCTATGTCCTGCCCCATGTCCTGCCCTATGTCCTGCCCTATGTCCTGTCCCATGTCCTGCCCCATGTCCTGCCCCATGTCCTGTCCCATGTCATGTGACATGTCCTGCTCCATGTCCTGTTCCATGTCCTGCCCCATGTCCTGCCCCATGTCCTGCCCCATGTCCTGCCCCATGTCCTGCCCCATGTCCTGTCCCATGTCCTGCACCATGTCCTGCCCCATGTCCTGCCCCATGTCCTGCCCCATGTCCTGCTCCATGTCCTGCCCCATGTCCTGCCCCATGTCCCATGTCCTGCCCCATGTCCTGCCCCATGTCCTGTCCCATGTCCTGCCCCATGTCATGCCCCATGTCCTGCCCCATGTCCTGCCCCATGTCCCATGTCCTGCCGCATGTCCTGCCCCTTGTCCTGTCCTATTTCCTGCCCCATGTCCTGCCCCATGTCCTGCCCCGTGTCCTGCCCCATGTCCTGCCCCATGTTCTGCCCCATGTCCTGCCCCATGTCTTGCCCCATGTCCCATGTCCTGCCCCATGTCCTGCCCCATGTCCTGCCCCATGTCCTTCCCTATGTCCTGTCCCATGTCCTGCTCCATGTCCTGCCCCATGTCCTGCCCCATGTCCCATGTCCTGCCCCATGTCCTGCCCCATGTCCTGTCCCATGTCCTGCCCCATGTCATGCCCCATGTCCTGCCCCATGTCCTGCCCCATGTCCCATGTCCTGCCGCATGTCCTGCCCCTTGTCCTGTCCTATTTCCTGCCCCATGTCCTGCCCCATGTCCTGCCCCGTGTCCTGCCCCATGTCCTGCCCCATGTTCTGCCCCATGTCCTGCCCCATGTCTTGCCCCATGTCCCATGTCCTGCCCCATGTCCTGCCCCATGTCCTGCCCCATGTCCTTCCCTATGTCCTGTCCCATGTCCTGCCCCATGTCCTGCCCCATGTCCTGCCCCATGTCCTGCTCCATGTCCTTCCCCTGTCCAGTCCCATGTCCCATGTCCTGCCCCATGTCCTGCCACATGTCCTGCCCCATGTCCTGCCATATGTCCTGTCCCATGTCCTGCCCCATGTCCTGCCCTATGTCCTGCCCCATGTCCTGCCCCATGTCCTGCTCCATGTCCTGCCCCATGTCCTGCCCCATGTCCCATGTCTTGCCCCATATCCTGCCCTATGTCCTGCCGCATGTCCTGCCCCATGTCCTGCCCATGTCCTGTCCCATGTCCTGCCCCATGTCATGCCCCATGTCCTGCCCCATGTCCTGCCCCATGTCCTATGTCCTGCCCCATGTCCTGCCCCTTGTCCTGTCCCATTTCCTGCCCCATGTCCTGCCCTATGTCCTGTCCCATGTCCTGCCCCTTGTCCTGCCCCATGTCCTGCTCCATGTCCTGCCCCATGTCCCATGTCCTGCCCCATTTCCTGCCCCATGTCCTGCCCCATGTCCTGCCCCATGTCCTGCCACATGTCCTGCCCCATGTCCTGCCCCATGTCCTGCCCTATGTCCTGCCCCATGTCCTGCCCCATGTCCTGCCCCATGTCCTGCCCATGTCCTGTCCCATGTCCTGCCCCATGTCATGCCCCATGTCCTGCCCCATGTCCTGCCCCATGTCCTATGTCCTGCCCCATGTCCTGCCCCTTGTCCTGTCCCATTTCCTGCCCCATGTCCTGCCCTATGTCCTGTCCCATGTCCTGCCCCTTGTCCTGCCCCTTGTCCTGCTCCATGTCCTGCCCCATGTCCCATGTCCTGCTCCATGTCCTTCCCCTGTCCAGCCCCATGTCCCATGTCCTGCCCCATGTCCTGCCACATGTCCTGCCCCATGTCCTGCCCCATGTCCTGCCCCATGTCCTGCCCCATGTCCTGCCCTATGTCCTGCCCCATGTCCTGCCCCATGTCCTGCCCTATGTCCTGTCCCATGTCCTGTCCCATGTCATGTCCCATGTCCTGCTCCATGTCCTGCCCCATGTCCTGCCCCATGTCCTGCTCTATGTCCTGCCCCATGTCCTGCCCCATGTCCTGCTCCATGTCCTGTCCCATGTCCTGCCCCATGTCCTGCCCCATTTCCTGCCCCATGTCCTGCCCCATGTCCTGCCCCATGTCCTGCCACATGTCCTGCCCCATGTCCTGCCCCATGTCCTGCCCTATGTCCTGCCCCATGTCCTGCCCCATGTCCTGCCCCATGTCCTGCCCATGTCCTGTCCCATGTCCTGCCCCATGTCATGCCCCATGTCCTGCCCCATGTCCTGCCCCATGTCCTATGTCCTGCCCCATGTCCTGCCCCTTGTCCTGTCCCATTTCCTGCCCCATGTCCTGCCCTATGTCCTGTCCCATGTCCTGCCCCTTGTCCTGCCCCTTGTCCTGCTCCATGTCCTGCCCCATGTCCCATGTCCTGCTCCATGTCCTTCCCCTGTCCAGCCCCATGTCCCATGTCCTGCCCCATGTCCTGCCACATGTCCTGCCCCATGTCCTGCCCCATGTCCTGCCCCATGTCCTGCCCCATGTCCTGCCCTATGTCCTGCCCCATGTCCTGCCCCATGTCCTGCCCTATGTCCTGTCCCATGTCCTGTCCCATGTCATGTCCCATGTCCTGCTCCATGTCCTGCCCCATGTCCTGCCCCATGTCCTGCCCTATGTCCTGCCCCATGTCCTGCCCCATGTCCTGCTCCATGTCCTGCCCCATGTCCTGCCCCATGTCCCATGTCATGCCCCATGTCCTGCCCCATGTCCTGCCCCATGTCCTGCCCCATGTCCTGCCCCATGTCCTGCCCCTAGTCCTCCCCTATGTCCTGTCCCATGTCCTGCCCCATGTCCTGCCCCATGTCCTGTCCCATGTCCTGCCTCATGTCCTGCCCAATGTCCTGCCCTATGTCCTGCCCCATGTCCTGCCCCATGTCCTGCCCCATGTCCTGCCCTATGTCCTGCCCCATGTCCTGCCCTATGTCCTGCCCTATGTCCTGTCCCATGTCCTGCCCCATGTCCTGCCCCATGTCCTGTCCCATGTCATGTGACATGTCCTGCTCCATGTCCTGTTCCATGTCCTGCCCCATGTCCTGCCCCATGTCCTGCCCCATGTCCTGCCCCATGTCCTGCCTCATGTCCTGTCCCATGTCCTGCACCATGTCCTGCCCCATGTCCTGCCCCATGTCCTGCTCCATGTCCTGCTCCATGTCCTGCCCCATGTCCTGCCCCATGTCCCATGTCCTGCCCCATGTCCTGCCCCATGTCCTGTCCCATGTCCTGCCCCATGTCATGCCCCATGTCCTGCCCCATGTCCTGCCCCATGTCCCATGTCCTGCCGCATGTCCTGCCCCTTGTCCTGTCCTATTTCCTGCCCCATGTCCTGCCCCATGTCCTGCCCCGTGTCCTGCCCCATGTCCTGCCCCATGTTCTGCCCCATGTCCTGCCCCATGTCTTGCCCCATGTCCCATGTCCTGCCCCATGTCCTGCCCCATGTCCTGCCCCATGTCCTTCCCTATGTCCTGTCCCATGTCCTGCCCCATGTCCTGCCCCATGTCCTGCCCCATGTCCTGCTCCATGTCCTTCCCCTGTCCAGTCCCATGTCCCATGTCCTGCCCCATGTCCTGCCACATGTCCTGCCCCATGTCCTGCCATATGTCCTGTCCCATGTCCTGCCCCATGTCCTGCCCTATGTCCTGCCCCATGTCCTGCCCCATGTCCTGCTCCATGTCCTGCCCCATGTCCTGCCCCATGTCCCATGTCTTGCCCCATATCCTGCCCTATGTCCTGCCCCATGTCCTGCCCCATGTCCTGCCCATGTCCTGTCCCATGTCCTGCCCCATGTCATGCCCCATGTCCTGCCCCATGTCCTGCCCCATGTCCTATGTCCTGCCCCATGTCCTGCCCCTTGTCCTGTCCCATTTCCTGCCACATGTCCTGCCCTATGTCCTGTCCCATGTCCTGCCCCTTGTCCTGCCCCATGTCCTGCTCCATGTCCTGCCCCATGTCCCATGTCCTGCCCCATTTCCTGCCCCATGTCCTGCCCCATGTCCTGCCCCATGTCCTGCCACATGTCCTGCCCCATGTCCTGCCCCATGTCCTGCCCTATGTCCTGCCCCATGTCCTGCCCCATGTCCTGCCCCATGTCCTGCCCCATGTCCTGCCCTATGTCCTGCCCCATGTCCTGCCCTATGTCCTGCCCTATGTCCTGTCCCATGTCCTGCCCCATGTCCTGCCCCATGTCCTGTCCCATGTCATGTGACATGTCCTGCTCCATGTCCTGTTCCATGTCCTGCCCCATGTCCTGCCCCATGTCCTGCCCCATGTCCTGCCCCATGTCCTGCCCCATGTCCTGTCCCATGTCCTGCACCATGTCCTGCCCCATGTCCTGCCCCATGTCCTGCCCCATGTCCTGCTCCATGTCCTGCCCCATGTCCTGCCCCATGTCCCATGTCCTGCCCCATGTCCTGCCCCATGTCCTGTCCCATGTCCTGCCCCATGTCATGCCCCATGTCCTGCCCCATGTCCTGCCCCATGTCCCATGTCCTGCCGCATGTCCTGCCCCTTGTCCTGTCCTATTTCCTGCCCCATGTCCTGCCCCATGTCCTGCCCCGTGTCCTGCCCCATGTCCTGCCCCATGTTCTGCCCCATGTCCTGCCCCATGTCTTGCCCCATGTCCCATGTCCTGCCCCATGTCCTGCCCCATGTCCTGCCCCATGTCCTTCCCTATGTCCTGTCCCATGTCCTGCCCCATGTCCTGCCCCATGTCCTGCCCCATGTCCTGCTCCATGTCCTTCCCCTGTCCAGTCCCATGTCCCATGTCCTGCCCCATGTCCTGCCACATGTCCTGCCCCATGTCCTGCCATATGTCCTGTCCCATGTCCTGCCCCATGTCCTGCCCTATGTCCTGCCCCATGTCCTGCCCCATGTCCTGCTCCATGTCCTGCCCCATGTCCTGCCCCATGTCCCATGTCTTGCCCCATATCCTGCCCTATGTCCTGCCCCATGTCCTGCCCCATGTCCTGCCCATGTCCTGTCCCATGTCCTGCCCCATGTCATGCCCCATGTCCTGCCCCATGTCCTGCCCCATGTCCTATGTCCTGCTTCATGTCCTGCCCCTTGTCCTGTCCCATTTCCTGCCCCATGTCCTGCCCTATGTCCTGTCCCATGTCCTGCCCCTTGTCCTGCCCCATGTCCTGCTCCATGTCCTGCCCCATGTCCCATGTCCTGCCCCATTTCCTGCCCCATGTCCTGCCCCATGTCCTGCCCCATGTCCTGCCACATGTCCTGCCCCATGTCCTGCCCCATGTCCTGCCCTATGTCCTGCCCCATGTCCTGCCCCATGTCCTGCCCCATGTCCTGCCCATGTCCTGTCCCATGTCCTGCCCCATGTCATGCCCCATGTCCTGCCCCATGTCCTGCCCCATGTCCTATGTCCTGCCCCATGTCCTGCCCCTTGTCCTGTCCCATTTCCTGCCCCATGTCCTGCCCTATGTCCTGTCCCATGTCCTGCTCCATGTCCTGCCCCATGTCCTGCCCCATGTCCCATGTCATGCCCCATGTCCTGCCCCATGTCCTGCCCCATGTCCTGCCCCATGTCCTGCCCCATGTCCTGCCACATGTCCTGCCCCATGTCCTGCCCCATGTCCTGCCCCATGTCCTGCCCCATGTCCTGCCCTATGTCCTGCCCCATGTCCTGCCCCATGTCCTGCCCTATGTCCTGTCCCATGTCCTGTCCCATGTCATGTCCCATGTCCTGCTCCATGTCCTGCCCCATGTCCTGCCCCATGTCCTGCTCTATGTCCTGCCCCATGTCCCGCCCCATGTCCTGCTCCATGTCCTGTCCCATGTCCTGCCCCATGTCCTGCCCCATTTCCTGCCCCATGTCCTGCCCCATGTCCTGCCCCATGTCCTGCCACATGTCCTGCCCCATGTCCTGCCCCATGTCCTGCCCTATGTCCTGCCCCATGTCCTGCCCCATGTCCTGCCCCATGTCCTGCCCATGTCCTGTCCCATGTCCTGCCCCATGTCATGCCCCATGTCCTGCCCCATGTCCTGCCCCATGTCCTATGTCCTGCCCCATGTCCTGCCCCTTGTCCTGTCCCATTTCCTGCCCCATGTCCTGCCCTATGTCCTGTCCCATGTCCTGCCCCTTGTCCTGCCCCTTGTCCTGCTCCATGTCCTGCCCCATGTCCCATGTCCTGCTCCATGTCCTTCCCCTGTCCAGCCCCATGTCCCATGTCCTGCCCCATGTCCTGCCACATGTCCTGCACCATGTCCTGCCCCATGTCCTGCCCCATGTCCTGCCCCATGTCCTGCCCTATGTCCTGCCCCATGTCCTGCCCCATGTCCTGCCCTATGTCCTGTCCCATGTCCTGTCCCATGTCATGTCCCATGTCCTGCTCCATGTCCTGCCCCATGTCCTGCCCCATGTCCTGCCCTATGTCCTGCCCCATGTCCTGCCCCATGTCCTGCTCCATGTCCTGTCCCATGTCCTGCCCCATGTCCTGCCACATGTCCTGCCCCATGTCCTGCCCCATGTCCTGCCCCATGTCCTGCCCCATGTCCTGCCCTATGTCCTGCCCCATGTTCTGCCCCATGTCCTGCCCTATGTCCTGTCCCATGTCCTGTCCCATGTCATGTCCCATGTCCTGCTCCATGTCCTGCCCCATGTCCTGCCCCATGTCCTGCCCTATGTCCTGCCCCATGTCCTGCCCCATGTCCTGCTCCATGTCCTGCCCCATGTCCTGCCCCATGTCCCATGTCATGCCCCATGTCCTGCCCCATGTCCTGCCCCATGTCCTGCCCCATGTCCTGCCCCATGTCCTGCCCCTAGTCCTCCCCTATGTCCTGTCCCATGTCCTGCCCCATGTCCTGCCCCATGTCCTGTCCCATGTCCTGCCTCATGTCCTGCCCAATGTCCTGCCCTATGTCCTGCCCCATGTCCTGCCCCATGTCCTGCCCCATGTCCTGCCCAATGTCCTGCCCCATTTCCTGCCCCATGTCCTGCCCCATGTCCTGCCCCATGTCCTGTCCCATGTCCTGCACCATGTCCTGCCCCATGTCCTGCCCCATGTCCTGCCCCATGTCCTGCTCCATGTCCTGCCCCATGTCCTGCCCCATGTCCCATGTCCTGCCCCATGTCCTGCCCCATGTCCTGTCCCATGTCCTGCCCCATGTCATGCCCCATGTCCTGCCCCATGTCCTGCCCCATGTCCCATGTCCTGCCGCATGTCCTGCCCCTTGTCCTGTCCTATTTCCTGCCCCATGTCCTGCCCCATGTCCTGCCCCGTGTCCTGCCCCATGTCCTGCCCCATGTTCTGCCCCATGTCCTGCCCCATGTCTTGCCCCATGTCCCATGTCCTGCCCCATGTCCTGCCCCATGTCCTGCCCCATGTCCTTCCCTATGTCCTGTCCCATGTCCTGCCCCATGTCCTGCCCCATGTCCTGCCCCATGTCCTGCTCCATGTCCTTCCCCTGTCCAGTCCCATGTCCCATGTCCTGCCCCATGTCCTGCCACATGTCCTGCCCCATGTCCTGCCATATGTCCTGTCCCATGTCCTGCCCCATGTCCTGCCCTATGTCCTGCCCCATGTCCTGCCCCATGTCCTGCTCCATGTCCTGCCCCATGTCCTGCCCCATGTCCCATGTCTTGCCCCATATCCTGCCCTATGTCCTGCCCCATGTCCTGCCCCATGTCCTGCCCATGTCCTGTCCCATGTCCTGCCCCATGTCATGCCCCATGTCCTGCCCCATGTCCTGCCCCATGTCCTATGTCCTGCTTCATGTCCTGCCCCTTGTCCTGTCCCATTTCCTGCCCCATGTCCTGCCCTATGTCCTGTCCCATGTCCTGCCCCTTGTCCTGCCCCATGTCCTGCTCCATGTCCTGCCCCATGTCCCATGTCCTGCCCCATTTCCTGCCCCATGTCCTGCCCCATGTCCTGCCCCATGTCCTGCCACATGTCCTGCCCCATGTCCTGCCCCATGTCCTGCCCTATGTCCTGCCCCATGTCCTGCCCCATGTCCTGCCCCATGTCCTGCCCATGTCCTGTCCCATGTCCTGCCCCATGTCATGCCCCATGTCCTGCCCCATGTCCTGCCCCATGTCCTATGTCCTGCCCCATGTCCTGCCCCTTGTCCTGTCCCATTTCCTGCCCCATGTCCTGCCCTATGTCCTGTCCCATGTCCTGCTCCATGTCCTGCCCCATGTCCTGCCCCATGTCCCATGTCATGCCCCATGTCCTGCCCCATGTCCTGCCCCATGTCCTGCCCCATGTCCTGCCCCATGTCCTGCCACATGTCCTGCCCCATGTCCTGCCCCATGTCCTGCCCCATGTCCTGCCCCATGTCCTGCCCTATGTCCTGCCCCATGTCCTGCCCCATGTCCTGCCCTATGTCCTGTCCCATGTCCTGTCCCATGTCATGTCCCATGTCCTGCTCCATGTCCTGCCCCATGTCCTGCCCCATGTCCTGCTCTATGTCCTGCCCCATGTCCTGCCCCATGTCCTGCTCCATGTCCTGTCCCATGTCCTGCCCCATGTCCTGCCCCATTTCCTGCCCCATGTCCTGCCCCATGTCCTGCCCCATGTCCTGCCACATGTCCTGCCCCATGTCCTGCCCCATGTCCTGCCCTATGTCCTGCCCCATGTCCTGCCCCATGTCCTGCCCCATGTCCTGCCCATGTCCTGTCCCATGTCCTGCCCCATGTCATGCCCCATGTCCTGCCCCATGTCCTGCCCCATGTCCTATGTCCTGCCCCATGTCCTGCCCCTTGTCCTGTCCCATTTCCTGCCCCATGTCCTGCCCTATGTCCTGTCCCATGTCCTGCCCCTTGTCCTGCCCCTTGTCCTGCTCCATGTCCTGCCCCATGTCCCATGTCCTGCTCCATGTCCTTCCCCTGTCCAGCCCCATGTCCCATGTCCTGCCCCATGTCCTGCCACATGTCCTGCACCATGTCCTGCCCCATGTCCTGCCCCATGTCCTGCCCCATGTCCTGCCCTATGTCCTGCCCCATGTCCTGCCCCATGTCCTGCCCTATGTCCTGTCCCATGTCCTGTCCCATGTCATGTCCCATGTCCTGCTCCATGTCCTGCCCCATGTCCTGCCCCATGTCCTGCCCTATGTCCTGCCCCATGTCCTGCCCCATGTCCTGCTCCATGTCCTGTCCCATGTCCTGCCCCATGTCCTGCCACATGTCCTGCCCCATGTCCTGCCCCATGTCCTGCCCCATGTCCTGCCCCATGTCCTGCCCTATGTCCTGCCCCATGTTCTGCCCCATGTCCTGCCCTATGTCCTGTCCCATGTCCTGTCCCATGTCATGTCCCATGTCCTGCTCCATGTCCTGCCCCATGTCCTGCCCCATGTCCTGCCCTATGTCCTGCCCCATGTCCTGCCCCATGTCCTGCTCCATGTCCTGCCCCATGTCCTGCCCCATGTCCCATGTCATGCCCCATGTCCTGCCCCATGTCCTGCCCCATGTCCTGCCCCATGTCCTGCCCCATGTCCTGCCCCTAGTCCTCCCCTATGTCCTGTCCCATGTCCTGCCCCATGTCCTGCCCCATGTCCTGTCCCATGTCCTGCCTCATGTCCTGCCCAATGTCCTGCCCTATGTCCTGCCCCATGTCCTGCCCCATGTCCTGCCCCATGTCCTGCCCAATGTCCTGCCCCATTTCCTGCCCCATGTCCTGCCCCATGTCCTGCCCCATGTCCTGCCACATGTCCTGCCCCATGTCCTGCCCCATGTCCTGCCCTATGTCCTGCCCCATGTCCTGCCCCATGTCCTGCCCCATGTCCTGCCCATGTCCTGTCCCATGTCCTGCCCCATGTCATGCCCCATGTCCTGCCCCATGTCCTGCCCCATGTCCTATGTCCTGCCCCATGTCCTGCCCCTTGTCCTGTCCCATTTCCTGCCCCATGTCCTGCCCTATGTCCTGTCCCATGTCCTGCCCCTTGTCCTGCCCCTTGTCCTGCTCCATGTCCTGCCCCATGTCCCATGTCCTGCTCCATGTCCTTCCCCTGTCCAGCCCCATGTCCCATGTCCTGCCCCATGTACTGCCACATGTCCTGCCCCATGTCCTGCCCCATGTCCTGCCCCATGTCCTGCCCCATGTCCTGCCCTATGTCCTGCCCCATGTCCTGCCCCATGTCCTGCCCTATGTCCTGTCCCATGTCCTGTCCCATGTCATGTCCCATGTCCTGCTCCATGTCCTGCCCCATGTCCTGCCCCATGTCCTGCTCTATGTCCTGCCCCATGTCCTGCCCCATGTCCTGCTCCATGTCCTGTCCCATGTCCTGCCCCATGTCCTGCCCCATTTCCTGCCCCATGTCCTGCCCCATGTCCTGCCCCATGTCCTGCCACATGTCCTGCCCCATGTCCTGCCCCATGTCCTGCCCTATGTCCTGCCCCATGTCCTGCCCCATGTCCTGCCCCATGTCCTGCCCATGTCCTGTCCCATGTCCTGCCCCATGTCATGCCCCATGTCCTGCCCCATGTCCTGCCCCATGTCCTATGTCCTGCCCCATGTCCTGCCCCTTGTCCTGTCCCATTTCCTGCCCCATGTCCTGCCCTATGTCCTGTCCCATGTCCTGCCCCTTGTCCTGCCCCTTGTCCTGCTCCATGTCCTGCCCCATGTCCCATGTCCTGCTCCATGTCCTTCCCCTGTCCAGCCCCATGTCCCATGTCCTGCCCCATGTCCTGCCACATGTCCTGCCCCATGTCCTGCCCCATGTCCTGCCCCATGTCCTGCCCCATGTCCTGCCCTATGTCCTGCCCCATGTCCTGCCCCATGTCCTGCCCTATGTCCTGTCCCATGTCCTGTCCCATGTCATGTCCCATGTCCTGCTCCATGTCCTGCCCCATGTCCTGCCCCATGTCCTGCCCTATGTCCTGCCCCATGTCCTGCCCCATGTCCTGCTCCATGTCCTGTCCCATGTCCTGCCCCATGTCCTGCCACATGTCCTGCCCCATGTCCTGCCCCATGTCCTGCCCCATGTCCTGCCCCATGTCCTGCCCTATGTCCTGCCCCATGTTCTGCCCCATGTCCTGCCCTATGTCCTGTCCCATGTCCTGTCCCATGTCATGTCCCATGTCCTGCTCCATGTCCTGCCCCATGTCCTGCCCCATGTCCTGCCCTATGTCCTGCCCCATGTCCTGCCCCATGTCCTGCTCCATGTCCTGCCCCATGTCCTGCCCCATGTCCCATGTCATGCCCCATGTCCTGCCCCATGTCCTGCCCCATGTCCTGCCCCATGTCCTGCCCCATGTCCTGCCCCTAGTCCTCCCCTATGTCCTGTCCCATGTCCTGCCCCATGTCCTGCCCCATGTCCTGTCCCATGTCCTGCCTCATGTCCTGCCCAATGTCCTGCCCTATGTCCTGCCCCATGTCCTGCCCCATGTCCTGCCCCATGTCCTGCCCTATGTCCTGCCCCATGTCCTGCCCTATGTCCTGCCCTATGTCCTGTCCCATGTCCTGCCCCATGTCCTGCCCCATGTCCTGTCCCATGTCATGTGACATGTCCTGCTCCATGTCCTGTTCCATGTCCTGCCCCATGTCCTGCCCCATGTCCTGCCCCATGTCCTGCCCCATGTCCTGCCTCATGTCCTGTCCCATGTCCTGCACCATGTCCTGCCCCATGTCCTGCCCCATGTCCTGCTCCATGTCCTGCTCCATGTCCTGCCCCATGTCCTGCCCCATGTCCCATGTCCTGCCCCATGTCCTGCCCCATGTCCTGTCCCATGTCCTGCCCCATGTCATGCCCCATGTCCTGCCCCATGTCCTGCCCCATGTCCCATGTCCTGCCGCATGTCCTGCCCCTTGTCCTGTCCTATTTCCTGCCCCATGTCCTGCCCCATGTCCTGCCCCGTGTCCTGCCCCATGTCCTGCCCCATGTTCTGCCCCATGTCCTGCCCCATGTCTTGCCCCATGTCCCATGTCCTGCCCCATGTCCTGCCCCATGTCCTGCCCCATGTCCTTCCCTATGTCCTGTCCCATGTCCGGCCCCATGTCCTGCCCCATGTCCTGCCCCATGTCCTGCTCCATGTCCTTCCCCTGTCCAGTCCCATGTCCCATGTCCTGCCCCATGTCCTGCCACATGTCCTGCCCCATGTCCTGCCATATGTCCTGTCCCATGTCCTGCCCCATGTCCTGCCCTATGTCCTGCCCCATGTCCTGCCCCATGTCCTGCTCCATGTCCTGCCCCATGTCCTGCCCCATGTCCCATGTCTTGCCCCATATCCTGCCCTATGTCCTGCCCCATGTCCTGCCCCATGTCCTGCCCATGTCCTGTCCCATGTCCTGCCCCATGTCATGCCCCATGTCCTGCCCCATGTCCTGCCCCATGTCCTATGTCCTGCCCCATGTCCTGCCCCTTGTCCTGTCCCATTTCCTGCCACATGTCCTGCCCTATGTCCTGTCCCATGTCCTGCCCCTTGTCCTGCCCCATGTCCTGCTCCATGTCCTGCCCCATGTCCCATGTCCTGCCCCATTTCCTGCCCCATGTCCTGCCCCATGTCCTGCCCCATGTCCTGCCACATGTCCTGCCCCATGTCCTGCCCCATGTCCTGCCCTATGTCCTGCCCCATGTCCTGCCCCATGTCCTGCCCCATGTCCTGCCCATGTCCTGTCCCATGTCCTGCCCCATGTCATGCCCCATGTCCTGCCCCATGTCCTGCCCCATGTCCTATGTCCTGCCCCATGTCCTGCCCCTTGTCCTGTCCCATTTCCTGCCCCATGTCATGCCCTATGTCCTGTCCCATGTCCTGCCCCTTGTCCTGCCCCTTGTCCTGCTCCATGTCCTGCCCCATGTCCCATGTCCTGCTCCATGTCCTTCCCCTGTCCAGCCCCATGTCCCATGTCCTGCCCCATGTCCTGCCACATGTCCTGCCCCATGTCCTGCCCCATGTCCTGCCCCATGTCCTGCCCCATGTCCTGCCCTATGTCCTGCCCCATGTCCTGCCCCATGTCCTGCCCTATGTCCTGTCCCATGTCCTGTCCCATGTCATGTCCCATGTCCTGCTCCATGTCCTGCCCCATGTCCTGCCCCATGTCCTGCTCTATGTCCTGCCCCATGTCCTGCCCCATGTCCTGCTCCATGTCCTGTCCCATGTCCTGCCCCATGTCCTGCCCCATTTCCTGCCCCATGTCCTGCCCCATGTCCTGCCCCATGTCCTGCCACATGTCCTGCCCCATGTCCTGCCCCATGTCCTGCCCTATGTCCTGCCCCATGTCCTGCCCCATGTCCTGCCCCATGTCCTGCCCATGTCCTGTCCCATGTCCTGCCCCATGTCATGCCCCATGTCCTGCCCCATGTCCTGCCCCATGTCCTATGTCCTGCCCCATGTCCTGCCCCTTGTCCTGTCCCATTTCCTGCCCCATGTCCTGCCCTATGTCCTGTCCCATGTCCTGCCCCTTGTCCTGCCCCTTGTCCTGCTCCATGTCCTGCCCCATGTCCCATGTCCTGCTCCATGTCCTTCCCCTGTCCAGCCCCATGTCCCATGTCCTGCCCCATGTCCTGCCACATGTCCTGCCCCATGTCCTGCCCCATGTCCTGCCCCATGTCCTGCCCCATGTCCTGCCCTATGTCCTGCCCCATGTCCTGCCCCATGTCCTGCCCTATGTCCTGTCCCATGTCCTGTCCCATGTCATGTCCCATGTCCTGCTCCATGTCCTGCCCCATGTCCTGCCCCATGTCCTGCTCTATGTCCTGCCCCATGTCCTGCCCCATGTCCTGCTCCATGTCCTGTCCCATGTCCTGCCCCATGTCCTGCCCCATTTCCTGCCCCATGTCCTGCCCCATGTCCTGCCCCATGTCCTGCCACATGTCCTGCCCCATGTCCTGCCCCATGTCCTGCCCTATGTCCTGCCCCATGTCCTGCCCCATGTCCTGCCCCATGTCCTGCCCATGTCCTGTCCCATGTCCTGCCCCATGTCATGCCCCATGTCCTGCCCCATGTCCTGCCCCATGTCCTATGTCCTGCCCCATGTCCTGCCCCTTGTCCTGTCCCATTTCCTGCCCCATGTCCTGCCCTATGTCCTGTCCCATGTCCTGCCCCTTGTCCTGCCCCTTGTCCTGCTCCATGTCCTGCCCCATGTCCCATGTCCTGCTCCATGTCCTTCCCCTGTCCAGCCCCATGTCCCATGTCCTGCCCCATGTCCTGCCACATGTCCTGCCCCATGTCCTGCCCCATGTCCTGCCCCATGTCCTGCCCCATGTCCTGCCCTATGTCCTGCCCCATGTCCTGCCCCATGTCCTGCCCTATGTCCTGTCCCATGTCCTGTCCCATGTCATGTCCCATGTCCTGCTCCATGTCCTGCCCCATGTCCTGCCCCATGTCCTGCCCTATGTCCTGCCCCATGTCCTGCCCCATGTCCTGCTCCATGTCCTGTCCCATGTCCTGCCCCATGTCCTGCCACATGTCCTGCCCCATGTCCTGCCCCATGTCCTGCCCCATGTCCTGCCCCATGTCCTGCCCTATGTCCTGCCCCATGTTCTGCCCCATGTCCTGCCCTATGTCCTGTCCCATGTCCTGTCCCATGTCATGTCCCATGTCCTGCTCCATGTCCTGCCCCATGTCCTGCCCCATGTCCTGCCCTATGTCCTGCCCCATGTCCTGCCCCATGTCCTGCTCCATGTCCTGCCCCATGTCCTGCCCCATGTCCCATGTCATGCCCCATGTCCTGCCCCATGTCCTGCCCCATGTCCTGCCCCATGTCCTGCCCCATGTCCTGCCCCTAGTCCTCCCCTATGTCCTGTCCCATGTCCTGCCTTATGTCCTGCCCCATGTCCTGTCCCATGTCCTGCCTCATGTCCTGCCCAATGTCCTGCCCTATGTCCTGCCCCATGTCCTGCCCCATGTCCTGCCCCATGTCCTGCCCTATGTCCTGCCCCATGTCCTGCCCTATGTCCTGCCCTATGTCCTGTCCCATGTCCTGCCCCATGTCCTGCCCCATGTCCTGTCCCATGTCATGTGACATGTCCTGCTCCATGTCCTGTTCCATGTCCTGCCCCATGTCCTGCCCCATGTCCTGCCCCATGTCCTGCCCCATGTCCTGCCCCATGTCCTGTCCCATGTCCTGCACCATGTCCTGCCCCATGTCCTGCCCCATGTCCTGCTCCATGTCCTGCTCCATGTCCTGCCCCATGTCCTGCCCCATGTCCCATGTCCTGCCCCATGTCCTGCCCCATGTCCTGTCCCATGTCCTGCCCCATGTCATGCCCCATGTCCTGCCCCATGTCCTGCCCCATGTCCCATGTCCTGCCGCATGTCCTGCCCCTTGTCCTGTCCTATTTCCTGCCCCATGTCCTGCCCCATGTCCTGCCCCGTGTCCTGCCCCATGTCCTGCCCCATGTTCTGCCCCATGTCCTGCCCCATGTCTTGCCCCATGTCCCATGTCCTGCCCCATGTCCTGCCCCATGTCCTGCCCCATGTCCTTCCCTATGTCCTGTCCCATGTCCTGCCCCATGTCCTGCCCCATGTCCTGCCCCATGTCCTGCTCCATGTCCTTCCCCTGTCCAGTCCCATGTCCCATGTCCTGCCCCATGTCCTGCCACATGTCCTGCCCCATGTCCTGCCATATGTCCTGTCCCATGTCCTGCCCCATGTCCTGCCCTATGTCCTGCCCCATGTCCTGCCCCATGTCCTGCTCCATGTCCTGCCCCATGTCCTGCCCCATGTCCCATGTCTTGCCCCATATCCTGCCCTATGTCCTGCCCCATGTCCTGCCCCATGTCCTGCCCATGTCCTGTCCCATGTCCTGCCCCATGTCATGCCCCATGTCCTGCCCCATGTCCTGCCCCATGTCCTGCCCCATGTCCCATGTCCTGCCCCATGTCCTGCCCCATGTCCTGCCCCATGTCCTGCCCTATGTCTTGTCCCATGTCCTGCCCCATGTCCTGCCCCATGTCCTGCCCTATGTCCTGCCCCATGTCTTGCCCCATGTCCCATGTCCTGCCCCATGTCCTGCCCCATGTCCTGCCCCATGTCCTGCCCTATGTCCTGCCCCATGTCCTGCCCCATGTCCTGCTCCATGTCCTGCCCCATGTCTTGCCCCATGTCCCATGTCCTGCCTCATGTCCTGCCCCATGTCCTGCCCCATGTCCTGCCCCATGTCCTGCCCCATGTCCTGCCCCATGTCCTGCCCTATGTCCTGCCCCATGTCCTGCCCCATGTCCTGCCCTATGTCCTGTCCCATGTCCTGTCCCATGTCATGTCCCATGTCCTGCTCCATGTCCTGCCCCATGTCCTGCCCCATGTCCTGCCCTATGTCCTGCCCCATGTCCTGCCCCATGTCCTGCTCCATGTCCTGCCCCATGTCCTGCCCCATGTCCCATGTCATGCCCCATGTCCTGCCCCATGTCCTGCCCCATGTCCTGCCCCATGTCCTGCCCCATGTCCTGCCCTATGTCCTGTCCCATGTCCTGCCCCTTGTCCTGCCCCATGTCCTGCTCCATGTCCTTTCCCATGTCCCATGTCCTGCCCCATTGCCTGCCCCATGTCCTGCCCCATGTCCTGCCCCATGTCCTGCCACATGTCCTGCCCCATGTCCTGCCCCATGTCCTGTCCCATTTCCTGCCCCATGTCCTGCCCCATGTCCTGCCCCTAGTCCTGCCCTATGTCCTGTCCCATGTCCTGTCCCATGTCATGTCCCATGTCCTGCTCCATGTCCTGCCCCATGTCCTGCCCCATGTCCTGCCCTATGTCCTGCCCCATGTCCTGCCCCATGTCCTGCTCCATGTCCTGTCCCATGTCCTGCCCCATGTCCTGCCACATGTCCTGCCCCATGTCCTGCCCCATGTCCTGCCCCATGTCCTGCCCCATGTCCTGCCCTATGTCCTGCCCCATGTTCTGCCCCATGTCCTGCCCTATGTCCTGTCCCATGTCCTGTCCCATGTCATGTCCCATGTCCTGCTCCATGTCCTGCCCCATGTCCTGCCCCATGTCCTGCCCTATGTCCTGCCCCATGTCCTGCCCCATGTCCTGCTCCATGTCCTGCCCCATGTCCTGCCCCATGTCCCATGTCATGCCCCATGTCCTGCCCCATGTCCTGCCCCATGTCCTGCCCCATGTCCTGCCCCATGTCCTGCCCCTAGTCCTCCCCTATGTCCTGTCCCATGTCCTGCCCCATGTCCTGCCCCATGTCCTGTCCCATGTCCTGCCTCATGTCCTGCCCAATGTCCTGCCCTATGTCCTGCCCCATGTCCTGCCCCATGTCCTGCCCCATGTCCTGCCCTATGTCCTGCCCCATGTCCTGCCCTATGTCCTGCCCTATGTCCTGTCCCATGTCCTGCCCCATGTCCTGCCCCATGTCCTGTCCCATGTCATGTGACATGTCCTGCTCCATGTCCTGTTCCATGTCCTGCCCCATGTCCTGCCCCATGTCCTGCCCCATGTCCTGCCCCATGTCCTGCCTCATGTCCTGTCCCATGTCCTGCACCATGTCCTGCCCCATGTCCTGCCCCATGTCCTGCTCCATGTCCTGCTCCATGTCCTGCCCCATGTCCTGCCCCATGTCCCATGTCCTGCCCCATGTCCTGCCCCATGTCCTGTCCCATGTCCTGCCCCATGTCATGCCCCATGTCCTGCCCCATGTCCTGCCCCATGTCCCATGTCCTGCCGCATGTCCTGCCCCTTGTCCTGTCCTATTTCCTGCCCCATGTCCTGCCCCATGTCCTGCCCCGTGTCCTGCCCCATGTTCTGCCCCATGTTCTGCCCCATGTCCTGCCCCATGTCTTGCCCCATGTCCCATGTCCTGCCCCATGTCCTGCCCCATGTCCTGCCCCATGTCCTTCCCTATGTCCTGTCCCATGTCCTGCCCCATGTCCTGCCCCATGTCCTGCCCCATGTCCTGCTCCATGTCCTTCCCCTGTCCAGTCCCATGTCCCATGTCCTGCCCCATGTCCTGCCACATGTCCTGCCCCATGTCCTGCCATATGTCCTGTCCCATGTCCTGCCCCATGTCCTGCCCTATGTCCTGCCCCATGTCCTGCCCCATGTCCTGCTCCATGTCCTGCCCCATGTCCTGCCCCATGTCCCATGTCTTGCCCCATATCCTGCCCTATGTCCTGCCCCATGTCCTGCCCCATGTCCTGCCCATGTCCTGTCCCATGTCCTGCCCCATGTCATGCCCCATGTCCTGCCCCATGTCCTGCCCCATGTCCTATGTCCTGCCCCATGTCCTGCCCCTTGTCCTGTCCCATTTCCTGCCACATGTCCTGCCCTATGTCCTGTCCCATGTCCTGCCCCTTGTCCTGCCCCATGTCCTGCTCCATGTCCTGCCCCATGTCCCATGTCCTGCCCCATTTCCTGCCCCATGTCCTGCCCCATGTCCTGCCCCATGTCCTGCCACA
The DNA here is from genome assembly GCA_947568835.1 of Protonemura montana. Classification (NCBI taxonomy): domain Eukaryota; kingdom Metazoa; phylum Arthropoda; class Insecta; order Plecoptera; family Nemouridae; genus Protonemura; species Protonemura montana. The sequence goes on from OX387609.1 coordinate 17,644,535, forward strand.
TGTCCTGCCCCATGTCCTGCCCCATGTCCTGCCCTATGTCCTGCCCCATGTCCTGCCCCATGTCCTGCCCCATGTCCTGCCCATGTCCTGTCCCATGTCCTGCCCCATGTCATGCCCCATGTCCTGCCCCATGTCCTGCCCCATGTCCTATGTCCTGCCCCATGTCCTGCCCCTTGTCCTGTCCCATTTCCTGCCCCATGTCATGCCCTATGTCCTGTCCCATGTCCTGCCCCTTGTCCTGCCCCTTGTCCTGCTCCATGTCCTGCCCCATGTCCCATGTCCTGCTCCATGTCCTTCCCCTGTCCAGCCCCATGTCCCATGTCCTGCCCCATGTCCTGCCACATGTCCTGCCCCATGTCCTGCCCCATGTCCTGCCCCATGTCCTGCCCCATGTCCTGCCCTATGTCCTGCCCCATGTCCTGCCCCATGTCCTGCCCTATGTCCTGTCCCATGTCCTGTCCCATGTCATGTCCCATGTCCTGCTCCATGTCCTGCCCCATGTCCTGCCCCATGTCCTGCTCTATGTCCTGCCCCATGTCCTGCCCCATGTCCTGCTCCATGTCCTGTCCCATGTCCTGCCCCATGTCCTGCCCCATTTCCTGTCCCATGTCCTGCCCCATTGCCTGCCCCATGTCCTGCCCCATGTCCTGCCCCATGTCCTGCCACATGTCTTGCCCCATGTCCTGCCCCATGTCCTGTCCCATTTCCTGCCCCATGTCCTGCCCCATGTCCTGCCCCTAGTCCTGCCCTATGTCCTGTCCCATGTCCTGTCCCATGTCATGTCCCATGTCCTGCTCCATGTCCTGCCCCATGTCCTGCCCCATGTCCTGCCCTATGTCCTGCCCCATGTCCTGCCCCATGTCCTGCTCCATGTCCTGTCCCATGTCCTGCCCCATGTCCTGCCACATGTCCTGCCCCATGTCCTGCCCCATGTCCTGCCCCATGTCCTGCCCCATGTCCTGCCCTATGTCCTGCCCCATGTTCTGCCCCATGTCCTGCCCTATGTCCTGTCCCATGTCCTGTCCCATGTCATGTCCCATGTCCTGCTCCATGTCCTGCCCCATGTCCTGCCCCATGTCCTGCCCTATGTCCTGCCCCATGTCCTGCCCCATGTCCTGCTCCATGTCCTGCCCCATGTCCTGCCCCATGTCCCATGTCATGCCCCATGTCCTGCCCCATGTCCTGCCCCATGTCCTGCCCCATGTCCTGCCCCATGTCCTGCCCCTAGTCCTCCCCTATGTCCTGTCCCATGTCCTGCCCCATGTCCTGCCCCATGTCCTGTCCCATGTCCTGCCTCATGTCCTGCCCAATGTCCTGCCCTATGTCCTGCCCCATGTCCTGCCCCATGTCCTGCCCCATGTCCTGCCCTATGTCCTGCCCCATGTCCTGCCCTATGTCCTGCCCTATGTCCTGTCCCATGTCCTGCCCCATGTCCTGCCCCATGTCCTGTCCCATGTCATGTGACATGTCCTGCTCCATGTCCTGTTCCATGTCCTGCCCCATGTCCTGCCCCATGTCCTGCCCCATGTCCTGCCCCATGTCCTGCCTCATGTCCTGTCCCATGTCCTGCACCATGTCCTGCCCCATGTCCTGCCCCATGTCCTGCTCCATGTCCTGCTCCATGTCCTGCCCCATGTCCTGCCCCATGTCCCATGTCCTGCCCCATGTCCTGCCCCATGTCCTGTCCCATGTCCTGCCCCATGTCATGCCCCATGTCCTGCCCCATGTCCTGCCCCATGTCCCATGTCCTGCCGCATGTCCTGCCCCTTGTCCTGTCCTATTTCCTGCCCCATGTCCTGCCCCATGTCCTGCCCCGTGTCCTGCCCCATGTTCTGCCCCATGTTCTGCCCCATGTCCTGCCCCATGTCTTGCCCCATGTCCCATGTCCTGCCCCATGTCCTGCCCCATGTCCTGCCCCATGTCCTTCCCTATGTCCTGTCCCATGTCCTGCCCCATGTCCTGCCCCATGTCCTGCCCCATGTCCTGCTCCATGTCCTTCCCCTGTCCAGTCCCATGTCCCATGTCCTGCCCCATGTCCTGCCACATGTCCTGCCCCATGTCCTGCCATATGTCCTGTCCCATGTCCTGCCCCATGTCCTGCCCTATGTCCTGCCCCATGTCCTGCCCCATGTCCTGCTCCATGTCCTGCCCCATGTCCTGCCCCATGTCCCATGTCTTGCCCCATATCCTGCCCTATGTCCTGCCCCATGTCCTGCCCCATGTCCTGCCCATGTCCTGTCCCATGTCCTGCCCCATGTCATGCCCCATGTCCTGCCCCATGTCCTGCCCCATGTCCTATGTCCTGCCCCATGTCCTGCCCCTTGTCCTGTCCCATTTCCTGCCACATGTCCTGCCCTATGTCCTGTCCCATGTCCTGCCCCTTGTCCTGCCCCATGTCCTGCTCCATGTCCTGCCCCATGTCCCATGTCCTGCCCCATTTCCTGCCCCATGTCCTGCCCCATGTCCTGCCCCATGTCCTGCCACATGTCCTGCCCCATGTCCTGCCCCATGTCCTGCCCTATGTCCTGCCCCATGTCCTGCCCCATGTCCTGCCCCATGTCCTGCCCATGTCCTGTCCCATGTCCTGCCCCATGTCATGCCCCATGTCCTGCCCCATGTCCTGCCCCATGTCCTATGTCCTGCCCCATGTCCTGCCCCTTGTCCTGTCCCATTTCCTGCCCCATGTCATGCCCTATGTCCTGTCCCATGTCCTGCCCCTTGTCCTGCCCCTTGTCCTGCTCCATGTCCTGCCCCATGTCCCATGTCCTGCTCCATGTCCTTCCCCTGTCCAGCCCCATGTCCCATGTCCTGCCCCATGTCCTGCCACATGTCCTGCCCCATGTCCTGCCCCATGTCCTGCCCCATGTCCTGCCCCATGTCCTGCCCTATGTCCTGCCCCATGTCCTGCCCCATGTCCTGCCCTATGTCCTGTCCCATGTCCTGTCCCATGTCATGTCCCATGTCCTGCTCCATGTCCTGCCCCATGTCCTGCCCCATGTCCTGCTCTATGTCCTGCCCCATGTCCTGCCCCATGTCCTGCTCCATGTCCTGTCCCATGTCCTGCCCCATGTCCTGCCCCATTTCCTGCCCCATGTCCTGCCCCATGTCCTGCCCCATGTCCTGCCACATGTCCTGCCCCATGTCCTGCCCCATGTCCTGCCCTATGTCCTGCCCCATGTCCTGCCCCATGTCCTGCCCCATGTCCTGCCCATGTCCTGTCCCATGTCCTGCCCCATGTCATGCCCCATGTCCTGCCCCATGTCCTGCCCCATGTCCTATGTCCTGCCCCATGTCCTGCCCCTTGTCCTGTCCCATTTCCTGCCCCATGTCCTGCCCTATGTCCTGTCCCATGTCCTGCCCCTTGTCCTGCCCCTTGTCCTGCTCCATGTCCTGCCCCATGTCCCATGTCCTGCTCCATGTCCTTCCCCTGTCCAGCCCCATGTCCCATGTCCTGCCCCATGTCCTGCCACATGTCCTGCCCCATGTCCTGCCCCATGTCCTGCCCCATGTCCTGCCCCATGTCCTGCCCTATGTCCTGCCCCATGTCCTGCCCCATGTCCTGCCCTATGTCCTGTCCCATGTCCTGTCCCATGTCATGTCCCATGTCCTGCTCCATGTCCTGCCCCATGTCCTGCCCCATGTCCTGCCCTATGTCCTGCCCCATGTCCTGCCCCATGTCCTGCTCCATGTCCTGTCCCATGTCCTGCCCCATGTCCTGCCACATGTCCTGCCCCATGTCCTGCCCCATGTCCTGCCCCATGTCCTGCCCCATGTCCTGCCCTATGTCCTGCCCCATGTTCTGCCCCATGTCCTGCCCTATGTCCTGTCCCATGTCCTGTCCCATGTCATGTCCCATGTCCTGCTCCATGTCCTGCCCCATGTCCTGCCCCATGTCCTGCCCTATGTCCTGCCCCATGTCCTGCCCCATGTCCTGCTCCATGTCCTGCCCCATGTCCTGCCCCATGTCCCATGTCATGCCCCATGTCCTGCCCCATGTCCTGCCCCATGTCCTGCCCCATGTCCTGCCCCATGTCCTGCCCCTAGTCCTCCCCTATGTCCTGTCCCATGTCCTGCCTTATGTCCTGCCCCATGTCCTGTCCCATGTCCTGCCTCATGTCCTGCCCAATGTCCTGCCCTATGTCCTGCCCCATGTCCTGCCCCATGTCCTGCCCCATGTCCTGCCCTATGTCCTGCCCCATGTCCTGCCCTATGTCCTGCCCTATGTCCTGTCCCATGTCCTGCCCCATGTCCTGCCCCATGTCCTGTCCCATGTCATGTGACATGTCCTGCTCCATGTCCTGTTCCATGTCCTGCCCCATGTCCTGCCCCATGTCCTGCCCCATGTCCTGCCCCATGTCCTGCCCCATGTCCTGTCCCATGTCCTGCACCATGTCCTGCCCCATGTCCTGCCCCATGTCCTGCTCCATGTCCTGCTCCATGTCCTGCCCCATGTCCTGCCCCATGTCCCATGTCCTGCCCCATGTCCTGCCCCATGTCCTGTCCCATGTCCTGCCCCATGTCATGCCCCATGTCCTGCCCCATGTCCTGCCCCATGTCCCATGTCCTGCCGCATGTCCTGCCCCTTGTCCTGTCCTATTTCCTGCCCCATGTCCTGCCCCATGTCCTGCCCCGTGTCCTGCCCCATGTCCTGCCCCATGTTCTGCCCCATGTCCTGCCCCATGTCTTGCCCCATGTCCCATGTCCTGCCCCATGTCCTGCCCCATGTCCTGCCCCATGTCCTTCCCTATGTCCTGTCCCATGTCCTGCCCCATGTCCTGCCCCATGTCCTGCCCCATGTCCTGCTCCATGTCCTTCCCCTGTCCAGTCCCATGTCCCATGTCCTGCCCCATGTCCTGCCACATGTCCTGCCCCATGTCCTGCCATATGTCCTGTCCCATGTCCTGCCCCATGTCCTGCCCTATGTCCTGCCCCATGTCCTGCCCCATGTCCTGCTCCATGTCCTGCCCCATGTCCTGCCCCATGTCCCATGTCTTGCCCCATATCCTGCCCTATGTCCTGCCCCATGTCCTGCCCCATGTCCTGCCCATGTCCTGTCCCATGTCCTGCCCCATGTCATGCCCCATGTCCTGCCCCATGTCCTGCCCCATGTCCTGCCCCATGTCCCATGTCCTGCCCCATGTCCTGCCCCATGTCCTGCCCCATGTCCTGCCCTATGTCTTGTCCCATGTCCTGCCCCATGTCCTGCCCCATGTCCTGCCCTATGTCCTGCCCCATGTCTTGCCCCATGTCCCATGTCCTGCCCCATGTCCTGCCCCATGTCCTGCCCCATGTCCTGCCCTATGTCCTGCCCCATGTCCTGCCCCATGTCCTGCTCCATGTCCTGCCCCATGTCTTGCCCCATGTCCCATGTCCTGCCTCATGTCCTGCCCCATGTCCTGCCCCATGTCCTGCCCCATGTCCTGCCCCATGTCCTGCCCCATGTCCTGCCCTATGTCCTGCCCCATGTCCTGCCCCATGTCCTGCCCTATGTCCTGTCCCATGTCCTGTCCCATGTCATGTCCCATGTCCTGCTCCATGTCCTGCCCCATGTCCTGCCCCATGTCCTGCCCTATGTCCTGCCCCATGTCCTGCCCCATGTCCTGCTCCATGTCCTGCCCCATGTCCTGCCCCATGTCCCATGTCATGCCCCATGTCCTGCCCCATGTCCTGCCCCATGTCCTGCCCCATGTCCTGCCCCATGTCCTGCCCTATGTCCTGTCCCATGTCCTGCCCCTTGTCCTGCCCCATGTCCTGCTCCATGTCCTTTCCCATGTCCCATGTCCTGCCCCATTGCCTGCCCCATGTCCTGCCCCATGTCCTGCCCCATGTCCTGCCACATGTCCTGCCCCATGTCCTGCCCCATGTCCTGTCCCATTTCCTGCCCCATGTCCTGCCCCATGTCCTGCCCCTAGTCCTGCCCTATGTCCTGTCCCATGTCCTGCCCCATGTCCTGCCCCATGTCCTGTCCCATGTCCTGCCTCATGTCCTGCCCCATGTCCTACCCTATGTCCTGCCCCATGTCCTGCCCCATGTCCTGCCCCATGTCCTGCCCTATGTCCTGCCCCATGTCCTGCCTTATGTCCTGCCCTATGTCCTGTCCCATGTCCTGCCCCATGTCCTGCCCCATGTCCTGTCCCATGTCATGTCCCATGTCCTGCTCCATGTCCTGTTCCATGTCCTGCCCCATGTCCTGCCCCATGTCCTGCCCCATGTCCTGCCCCATGTCCTGCCCCATGTCCTGTCTCATGTCCTGCACCATGTCCTGCCCCATGTCCTGCCCCATTTCCTGCCCCATGTCCTGCTCCATGTCCTGCCCCATGTCCTGCCCCATGTCCTGCCCCATGTCCTGCCCCATGTCCTGTCCCATGTCCTGCCCCATGTCATGCCCCATGTCCTGCCCCATGTCCTGCCCCATGTCCCATGTCCTGCCTCATGTCCTGCCCCTTGTCCTGTCCTATTTCCTGCCCCATGTCCTGCCCCATGTCCTGCCCCGTGTCCTGCCCCATGTCCTGCCCCATGTTCTGCCCCATGTCCTGCCCCATGTCCTGCCCCATGTCCTGTCCCATGTCATGTCCCATGTCCTGCTCCATGTCCTGTTCCATGTCCTGCCCCATGTCCTGCCCAATGTCCTGCCCCATGTCCTGCCCCATGTCCTGCCCCATGTCATGCCCCATGTCCTGCCCCATGTCCTGCCCCATGTCCCATGTCCTGTCCCATTTCCTGCCCCATGTCCTGCCCCATGTCCTGCCCCATGTCCTGCCCCATGTCCTGCCCCATGTCTTGCCCCATGTCCCATGTCCTGCCCCATGTCCTGCCCCATGTCCTGCCCCATGTCCTTCCCTATGTCCTGTCCCATGTCCTGCCCCATGTCCTGCCCCATGTCCTGCTCCATGTCCTCCCCCTGTCCTGCCCCATGTCCCATGTCCTGCCCCATGTCCTGCCCCATGTCCTGCCCCATGTCCTGCCCTATGTCTTGTCCCATGTCCTGCCCCATGTCCTGCCCCATGTCCTGCCCTATGTCCTGCCCCATGTCTTGCCCCATGTCCCATGTCCTGCCCCATGTCCTGCCCCATGTCCTGCCCCATGTCCTGCCCTATGTCCTGCCCCATGTCCTGCCCCATGTCCTGCTCCATGTCCTGCCCCATGTCTTGCCCCATGTCCCATGTCCTGCCTCATGTCCTGCCCCATGTCCTGCCCCATGTCCTGCCCCATGTCCTGCCCCATGTCCTGCCCCATGTCCTGCTCCATGTCCTGCCCCATGTCCTGCCCCATGTCCCATGTCTTGCCCCATATCCTGCCCTATGTCCTGCCCCATGTCCTGCCCCATGTCCTGCCCATGTCCTGTCCCATGTCCTGCCCCATGTCATGCCCCATGTCCTGCCCCATGTCCTGCCCCATGTCCTGCCCCATGTCCCATGTCCTGCCCCATGTCCTGCCCCATGTCCTGCCCCATGTCCTGCCCTATGTCTTGTCCCATGTCCTGCCCCATGTCCTGCCCCATGTCCTGCCCTATGTCCTGCCCCATGTCTTGCCCCATGTCCCATGTCCTGCCCCATGTCCTGCCCCATGTCCTGCCCCATGTCCTGCCCTATGTCCTGCCCCATGTCCTGCCCCATGTCCTGCTCCATGTCCTGCCCCATGTCTTGCCCCATGTCCCATGTCCTGCCTCATGTCCTGCCCCATGTCCTGCCCCATGTCCTGCCCCATGTCCTGCCCCATGTCCTGCCCCATGTCCTGCCCTATGTCCTGCCCCATGTCCTGCCCCATGTCCTGCCCTATGTCCTGTCCCATGTCCTGTCCCATGTCATGTCCCATGTCCTGCTCCATGTCCTGCCCCATGTCCTGCCCCATGTCCTGCCCTATGTCCTGCCCCATGTCCTGCCCCATGTCCTGCTCCATGTCCTGCCCCATGTCCTGCCCCATGTCCCATGTCATGCCCCATGTCCTGCCCCATGTCCTGCCCCATGTCCTGCCCCATGTCCTGCCCCATGTCCTGCCCCATGTCCTGCCCTATGTCCTGTCCCATGTCCTGCCCCTTGTCCTGCCCCATGTCCTGCTCCATGTCCTTTCCCATGTCCCATGTCCTGCCCCATTGCCTGCCCCATGTCCTGCCCCATGTCCTGCCCCATGTCCTGCCACATGTCCTGCCCCATGTCCTGCCCCATGTCCTGTCCCATTTCCTGCCCCATGTCCTGCCCCATGTCCTGCCCCTAGTCCTGCCCTATGTCCTGTCCCATGTCCTGCCCCATGTCCTGCCCCATGTCCTGTCCCATGTCCTGCCTCATGTCCTGCCCTATGTCCTACCCTATGTCCTGCCCCATGTCCTGCCCCATGTCCTGCCCCATGTCCTGCCCTATGTCCTGCCCCATGTCCTGCCTTATGTCCTGCCCTATGTCCTGTCCCATGTCCTGCCCCATGTCCTGCCCCATGTCCTGTCCCATGTCATGTCCCATGTCCTGCTCCATGTCCTGTTCCATGTCCTGCCCCATGTCCTGCCCCATGTCCTGCCCCATGTCCTGCCCCATGTCCTGCCCCATGTCCTGTCTCATGTCCTGCACCATGTCCTGCCCCATGTCCTGCCCCATTTCCTGCCCCATGTCCTGCTCCATGTCCTGCCCCATGTCCTGCCCCATGTCCTGCCCCATGTCCTGCCCCATGTCCTGTCCCATGTCCTGCCCCATGTCATGCCCCATGTCCTGCCCCATGTCCTGCCCCATGTCCCATGTCCTGCCTCATGTCCTGCCCCTTGTCCTGTCCTATTTCCTGCCCCATGTCCTGCCCCATGTCCTGCCCCGTGTCCTGCCCCATGTCCTGCCCCATGTTCTGCCCCATGTCCTGCCCCATGTCCTGCCCCATGTCCTGTCCCATGTCATGTCCCATGTCCTGCTCCATGTCCTGTTCCATGTCCTGCCCCATGTCCTGCCCAATGTCCTGCCCCATGTCCTGCCCCATGTCCTGCCCCATGTCATGCCCCATGTCCTGCCCCATGTCCTGCCCCATGTCCCATGTCCTGTCCCATTTCCTGCCCCATGTCCTGCCCCATGTCCTGCCCCATGTCCTGCCCCATGTCCTGCCCCATGTCTTGCCCCATGTCCCATGTCCTGCCCCATGTCCTGCCCCATGTCCTGCCCCATGTCCTTCCCTATGTCCTGTCCCATGTCCTGCCCCATGTCCTGCCCCATGTCCTGCTCCATGTCCTCCCCCTGTCCTGCCCCATGTCCCATGTCCTGCCCCATGTCCTGCCCCATGTCCTGCCCCATGTCCTGCCCTATGTCTTGTCCCATGTCCTGCCCCATGTCCTGCCCCATGTCCTGCCCTATGTCCTGCCCCATGTCTTGCCCCATGTCCCATGTCCTGCCCCATGTCCTGCCCCATGTCCTGCCCCATGTCCTGCCCTATGTCCTGCCCCATGTCCTGCCCCATGTCCTGCTCCATGTCCTGCCCCATGTCTTGCCCCATGTCCCATGTCCTGCCTCATGTCCTGCCCCATGTCCTGCCCCATGTCCTGCCCCATGTCCTGCCCCATGTCCTGCCCCATGTCCTGCCCTATGTCCTGCCCCATGTCCTGCCCCATGTCCTGCCCTATGTCCTGTCCCATGTCCTGTCCCATGTCATGTCCCATGTCCTGCTCCATGTCCTGCCCCATGTCCTGCCCCATGTCCTGCCCTATGTCCTGCCCCATGTCCTGCCCCATGTCCTGCTCCATGTCCTGCCCCATGTCCTGCCCCATGTCCCATGTCATGCCCCATGTCCTGCCCCATGTCCTGCCCCATGTCCTGCCCCATGTCCTGCCCCATGTCCTGCCCTATGTCCTGTCCCATGTCCTGCCCCTTGTCCTGCCCCATGTCCTGCTCCATGTCCTTTCCCATGTCCCATGTCCTGCCCCATTGCCTGCCCCATGTCCTGCCCCATGTCCTGCCCCATGTCCTGCCACATGTCCTGCCCCATGTCCTGCCCCATGTCCTGTCCCATTTCCTGCCCCATGTCCTGCCCCATGTCCTGCCCCTAGTCCTGCCCTATGTCCTGTCCCATGTCCTGCCCCATGTCCTGCCCCATGTCCTGTCCCAAGTCCTGCCTCATGTCCTGCCCCATGTCCTACCCTATGTCCTGCCCCATGTCCTGCCCCATGTCCTGCCCCATGTCCTGCCCTATGTCCTGCCCCATGTCCTGCCTTATGTCCTGCCCTATGTCCTGTCCCATGTCCTGCCCCATGTCCTGCCCCATGTCCTGTCCCATTTCATGTCCCATGTCCTGCTCCATGTCCTGTTCCATGTCCTGCCCCATGTCCTGCCCCATGTCCTGCCCCATGTCCTGCCCCATGTCCTGCCCCATGTCCTGTCTCATGTCCTGCACCATGTCCTGCCCCATGTCCTGCCCCATTTCCTGCCCCATGTCCTGCTCCATGTCCTGCCCCATGTCCTGCCCCATGTCCCATGTCCTGCCCCATGTCCTGCCCCATGTCCTGTCCCATGTCCTGCCCCATGTCATGCCCCATGTCCTGCCCCATGTCCTGCCCCATGTCCCATGTCCTGCCTCATGTCCTGCCCCTTGTCCTGTCCTATTTCCTGCCCCATGTCCTGCCCCATGTCCTGCCCCGTGTCCTGCCCCATGTCCTGCCCCATGTTCTGCCCCATGTCCTGCCCCATGTCTTGCCCTATGTCCCATGTCCTGCCCCATGTCCTGCCCCATGTCCTGCCCCATGTCCTTCCCTATGTCCTGTCCCATGTCCTGCCCCATGTCCTGCCCCATGTCCTGCCCCATGTCTTGCTCCATGTCCTTCCCCTGTCCAGTCCCATGTCCCATGTCCTGCCCCATGTCCTGCCACATGTCCTGCCCCATGTCCTGCCATATGTCCTGTCCCATGTCCTGCCCTTTGTCCTGTCCCATTTCCTGCCCCATGTCCTGCCCCATGTCCTGCCCCATGTCCTGCCCCATGTCCTGCCCCATGTCTTGCCCCATGTCCCATGTCCTGCCCCATGTCCTGCCCTATGTCCTGCCCCATGTCTTGCTCCATGTCCCATGTCCTAGCCCATGTCCTGCCCCATGTCCTGCCCCATGTCCTGCCCCATGTCCTTCCCTATGTCCTGTCCCATGTCCTGCCCCATGTCCTGCCCTATGTCCTGCTCCATGTCCTCCCCCTGTCCTGCCCCATGTCCCATGTCCTGCCCCATGTCCTGCCCCATGTCCTGCCCCATGTCCTGCCCTATGTCTTGTCCCATGTCCTGCCCCATGTCCTGCCCCATGTCCTGCCCTATGTCCTGCCCCATGTCTTGCCCCATGTCCCATGTCCTGCCCCATGTCCTGCCCCATGTCCTGCCCCATGTCCTGCCCTATGTCCTGCCCCATGTCCTGCCCCATGTCCTGCTCCATGTCCTGCCCCATGTCCTGCCCCATGTCCCATGTCCTGCCCCATTTCCTGCCCTATGTCCTGCCCCATGTCTTGCCCCATGTCCCATGTCCTGTCCCATGTCCTGTCCCATGTCATGTCCCATGTCCTGCTCCATGTCCTGCCCCATGTCCTGCCCCATGTCCTGCCCTATGTCCTGCCCCATGTCCTGCCCCATGTCCTGCTCCATGTCCTGCCCCATGTCCTGACCCATGTCCCATGTCATGCCCCATGTCCTGCCCCATGTCCTGCCCCATGTCCTGCCCCATTTCCTGCCCCATGTCCTGCCCTATGTCCTGTCCCATGTCCTGCCCCTTGTCCTGCCCCATGTCCTGCTCCATGTCCTTTCCCATGTCCCATGTCCTGCCCCATTGCCTGCCCCATGTCCTGCCCCATGTCCTGCCCCATGTCCTGCCACATGTCCTGCCCCATGTCCTGCCCCATGTCCTGTCCCATTTCCTGCCCCATGTCCTGCCCCATGTCCTGCCCCTAGTCCTGCCCAATGTCCTGTCCCATGTCCTGCCCCATGTCCTGCCCCATGTCCTGTCCCATGTCCTGCCTCATGTCCTGCCCCATGTCCTGTCCCATGTCCTGCCCCATGTCCTGCCCCATGTCCTGCCCCTAGTCCTCCCCTATGTCCTGTCCCATGTCCTGCCCCATGTCCTGCCCCATGTCCTGTCCCATGTCCTGCCTCATGTCCTGCCCAATGTCCTGCCCTATGTCCTGCCCCATGTCCTGCCCCATGTCCTGCCCCATGTCCTGCCCTATGTCCTGCCCCATGTCCTGCCCTATGTCCTGCCCTATGTCCTGTCCCATGTCCTGCCCCATGTCCTGCCCCATGTCCTGTCCCATGTCATGTCCCATGTCCTGCTCCATGTCCTGTTCCATGTCCTGCCCCATGTCCTGCCCCATGTCCTGCCCCATGTCCTGCCCCATGTCCTGCCCCATGTCCTGTGCCATGTCCTGCACCATGTCCTGCCCCATGTCCTGCCCCATGTCCTGCCCCATGTCCTGCTCCATGTCCTGCCCCATGTCCTGCCCCATGTCCCATGTCCTGCCCCATGTCCTGCCCCATGTCCTGTCCCATGTCCTGCCCCATGTCATGCCCCATGTCCTGCCCCATGTCCTGCCCCATGTCCCATGTCCTGCCTCATGTCCTGCCCCTTGTCCTGTCCTATTTCCTGCCCCATGTCCTGCCCCATGTCCTGCCCCATGTTCTGCCCCATGTCCTGCCCCATGTCTTGCCCCATGTCCCATGTCCTGCCCCATGTCCTGCCCCATGTCCTGTCCCATGTCATGTCCCATGTCCTGCTCCATGTCCTGTTCCATGTCCTGTCCCATGTCCTGCCCCATGTCATGCCCCATGTCCTGCCCCATGTCCTGCCCCATGTCCTATGTCCTGCCCCATGTCCTGCCCCTTGTCCTGTCCCATTTCCTGCCCCATGTCCTGCCCTATGTCCTGTCCCATGTCCTGCCCCTTGTCCTGCCCCATGTCCTGCTCCATGTCCTGCCCCATGTCCCATGTCCTGCTCCATGTCCTTCCCCTGTCCAGCCCCATGTCCCATGTCCTGCCCCATGTCCTGCCACATGTCCTGCCCCATGTCCTGCCCCATGTCCTGCCCCATGTCCTGCCCTATGTCCTGTCTTATGTCCTGCCCCATGTAATGCCCCATGTCCTGCTCCATGTCCTCCCCCTGTCCTGCCCTATGTCTTATGTCCTGCCCCATGTCCTGCCTCATGGCCTGCCCCATGTCCTGCCCTATGTCCTGTCCCATGTCCTGCCCCATTTCCTGCCCCATGTCCTGCTCCATGTCCTGCCCCATGTCCTGCCCCATGTCCCGCTCCATGTCCTCCCCCTGTCCTGCCTCATGTCCCATGTCCTGCCCCATGTCCTGCCCCATGTCCTGCCCCATGTCCTGCCCCATGTCCTTTCCCATGTCCTGCCCCATGTTTTGCCCCATGTCCTGTCCAATGTCCTGCCTCATGTCCTGCCCCATGTCCTGCCCCATGTCCTGCCCCATGTCCTGCCCCATGTCCTGTCCCATGTCCTGCCCCATGTCATGCCCCATGTCCTGCCCCATGTCCTGCCCCATGTCCCATGTCCTGCCCCATGTCCTGCCCTTTGTCCTGTCCAATTTCCTGCCCCATGTCATGCCCCATGTCCTGCCCCATGTCCTGCCCCATGTCCTGCCCCATGTCTTGCCCCATGTCCCATGTCCTGCCCCATGTCCTGCCCCATGTCCTGCCCCATGTCCTTCCCTATGTCCTGTCCCATGTCCTGCCCCATGTCCTGCCCCATGTCCTGCTCCATGTCCTCCCCCTGTCCTGCCCCATGTCCCATGTCCTGCCCCATGTCCTGCCCCATGTCCTGCCCCATGTCCTGCCCTATGTCTTGTCCCATGTCCTGCCCCATGTCCTGCCCCATGTCCTGCCCTATGTCCTGCCCCATGTCTTGCCCCATGTCCCATGTCCTGCCCCATGTCCTGCCCCATGTCCTGCCCCATGTCCTGCCCTATGTCCTGCCCCATGTCCTGCCCCATGTCCTGCTCCATGTCCTGCCCCATGTCCTGCCCCATGTCCCATGTCATGCCCCATGTCCTGCCCCATGTCCTGCCCCATGTCCTGTCCCATGTCCTGCTCCATGTCCTGCCCCATGTCTTGCCCCATGTCCCATGTCCTGCCTCATGTCCTGCCCCATGTCCTGCCCCATGTCCTGCCCCATGTCCTGCCCCATGTCCTGCCCCATGTCCTGCCCTATGTCCTGTCCCATGTCCTGTCCCATGTCATGTCCCATGTCCTGCTCCATGTCCTGCCCCATGTCCTGCCCCATGTCCTGCCCTATGTCCTGCCCCATGTCCTGCCCCATGTCCTGCTCCATGTCCTGCCCCATGTCCTGCCCCAAGTCCCATGTCATGCCCCATGTCCTGCCCCATGTCCTGCCCCATGTCCTGCCCCATTTCCTGCCGTATGTCCTGCCCTATGTCCTGTCCCATGTCCTGCCCCTTGTCCTGCCCCATGTCCTGCCCCATGTCCTGCCCCATGTCCTGCCCTATGTCCTGCCCCATGTCCTGCCCCATGTCCTGCTCCATGTCCTGCCCCATGTCTTGCCCCATGTCCCATGTCCTGCCTCATGTCCTGCCCCATGTCCTGCCCCATGTCCTGCCCCATGTCCTGCCCCATGTCCTGCCCCATGTCCTGCCCTATGTCCTGCCCCATGTCCTGCCCCATGTCCTGCCCTATGTCCTGTCCCATGTCCTGTCCCATGTCATGTCCCATGTCCTGCTCCATGTCCTGCCCCATGTCCTGCCCCATGTCCTGCCCTATGTCCTGCCCCATGTCCTGCCCCATGTCCTGCTCCATGTCCTGCCCCATGTCCTGCCCCATGTCCCATGTCATGCCCCATGTCCTGCCCCATGTCCTGCCCCATGTCCTGCCCCATGTCCTGCCCCATGTCCTGCCCTATGTCCTGTCCCATGTCCTGCCCCTTGTCCTGCCCCATGTCCTGCTCCATGTCCTTTCCCATGTCCCATGTCCTGCCCCATTGCCTGCCCCATGTCCTGCCCCATGTCCTGCCCCATGTCCTGCCACATGTCCTGCCCCATGTCCTGCCCCATGTCCTGTCCCATTTCCTGCCCCATGTCCTGCCCCATGTCCTGCCCCTAGTCCTGCCCTATGTCCTGTCCCATGTCCTGCCCCATGTCCTGCCCCATGTCCTGTCCCAAGTCCTGCCTCATGTCCTGCCCCATGTCCTACCCTATGTCCTGCCCCATGTCCTGCCCCATGTCCTGCCCCATGTCCTGCCCTATGTCCTGCCCCATGTCCTGCCTTATGTCCTGCCCTATGTCCTGTCCCATGTCCTGCCCCATGTCCTGCCCCATGTCCTGTCCCATTTCATGTCCCATGTCCTGCTCCATGTCCTGTTCCATGTCCTGCCCCATGTCCTGCCCCATGTCCTGCCCCATGTCCTGCCCCATGTCCTGCCCCATGTCCTGTCTCATGTCCTGCACCATGTCCTGCCCCATGTCCTGCCCCATTTCCTGCCCCATGTCCTGCTCCATGTCCTGCCCCATGTCCTGCCCCATGTCCCATGTCCTGCCCCATGTCCTGCCCCATGTCCTGTCCCATGTCCTGCCCCATGTCCTGCCGTATGTCCTGCCCTATGTCCTGTCCCATGTCCTGCCCCTTGTCCTGCCCCATGTCCTGCCCCATGTCCTGCCCCATTTCCTGCCCCATGTCCTGCCCTATGTCTTGTCCCATGTCCTGCCCCTTGTCCTGCCCCATGTCCTGCTCCATGTCCTTTCCCATGTCCCATGTCCTGCCCCATTGCCTGCCCCATGTCCTGCCCCATGTCCTGCCCCATGTCCTGCCACATGTCCTGCCCCATGTCCTGCCCCATGTCCTGTCCCATTTCCTGCCCCATGTCCTGCCCCATGTCCTGCCCCTAGTCCTGCCCAATGTCCTGTCCCATGTCCTGCCCCATGTCCTGCCCCATGTCCTGTCCCATGTCCTGCCTCATGTCCTGCCCCATGTCCTGTCCCATGTCCTGCCCCATGTCCTGCCCCATGTCCTGCCCCTAGTCCTCCCCTATGTCCTGTCCCATGTCCTGCCCCATGTCCTGCCCCATGTCCTGTCCCATGTCCTGCCTCATGTCCTGCCCAATGTCCTGCCCTATGTCCTGCCCCATGTCCTGCCCCATGTCCTGCCCCATGTCCTGCCCTATGTCCTGCCCCATGTCCTGCCCTATGTCCTGCCCTATGTCCTGTCCCATGTCCTGCCCCATGTCCTGCCCCATGTCCTGTCCCATGTCATGTCCCATGTCCTGCTCCATGTCCTGTTCCATGTCCTGCCCCATGTCCTGCCCCATGTCCTGCCCCATGTCCTGCCCCATGTCCTGCCCCATGTCCTGTGCCATGTCCTGCACCATGTCCTGCCCCATGTCCTGCCCCATGTCCTGCCCCATGTCCTGCTCCATGTCCTGCCCCATGTCCTGCCCCATGTCCCATGTCCTGCCCCATGTCCTGCCCCATGTCCTGTCCCATGTCCTGCCCCATGTCATGCCCCATGTCCTGCCCCATGTCCTGCCCCATGTCCCATGTCCTGCCTCATGTCCTGCCCCTTGTCCTGTCCTATTTCCTGCCCCATGTCCTGCCCCATGTCCTGCCCCATGTTCTGCCCCATGTCCTGCCCCATGTCTTGCCCCATGTCCCATGTCCTGCCCCATGTCCTGCCCCATGTCCTGTCCCATGTCATGTCCCATGTCCTGCTCCATGTCCTGTTCCATGTCCTGTCCCATGTCCTGCCCCATGTCATGCCCCATGTCCTGCCCCATGTCCTGCCCCATGTCCTATGTCCTGCCCCATGTCCTGCCCCTTGTCCTGTCCCATTTCCTGCCCCATGTCCTGCCCTATGTCCTGTCCCATGTCCTGCCCCTTGTCCTGCCCCATGTCCTGCTCCATGTCCTGCCCCATGTCCCATGTCCTGCTCCATGTCCTTCCCCTGTCCAGCCCCATGTCCCATGTCCTGCCCCATGTCCTGCCACATGTCCTGCCCCATGTCCTGCCCCATGTCCTGCCCCATGTCCTGCCCTATGTCCTGTCTTATGTCCTGCCCCATGTAATGCCCCATGTCCTGCTCCATGTCCTCCCCCTGTCCTGCCCTATGTCTTATGTCCTGCCCCATGTCCTGCCTCATGGCCTGCCCCATGTCCTGCCCTATGTCCTGTCCCATGTCCTGCCCCATTTCCTGCCCCATGTCCTGCTCCATGTCCTGCCCCATGTCCTGCCCCATGTCCCGCTCCATGTCCTCCCCCTGTCCTGCCTCATGTCCCATGTCCTGCCCCATGTCCTGCCCCATGTCCTGCCCCATGTCCTGCCCCATGTCCTTTCCCATGTCCTGCCCCATGTTTTGCCCCATGTCCTGTCCAATGTCCTGCCTCATGTCCTGCCCCATGTCCTGCCCCATGTCCTGCCCCATGTCCTGCCCCATGTCCTGTCCCATGTCCTGCCCCATGTCATGCCCCATGTCCTGCCCCATGTCCTGCCCCATGTCCCATGTCCTGCCCCAAGTCCTGCCCTTTGTCCTGTCCCATTTCCTGCCCCATGTCATGCCCCATGTCCTGCCCCATGTCCTGCCCCATGTCCTGCCCCATGTCTTGCCCCATGTCCCATGTCCTGCCCCATGTCCTGCCCCATGTCCTGCCCCATGTCCTTCCCTATGTCCTGTCCCATGTCCTGCCCCATGTCCTGCCCCATGTCCTGCTCCATGTCCTCCCCCTGTCCTGCCCCATGTCCCATGTCCTGCCCCATGTCCTGCCCCATGTCCTGCCCCATGTCCTGCCCTATGTCTTGTCCCATGTCCTGCCCCATGTCCTGCCCCATGTCCTGCCCTATGTCCTGCCCCATGTCTTGCCCCATGTCCCATGTCCTGCCCCATGTCCTGCCCCATGTCCTGCCCCATGTCCTGCCCTATGTCCTGCCCCATGTCCTGCCCCATGTCCTGCTCCATGTCCTGCCCCATGTCCTGCCCCATGTCCCATGTCATGCCCCATGTCCTGCCCCATGTCCTGCCCCATGTCCTGTCCCATGTCCTGCTCCATGTCCTGCCCCATGTCTTGCCCCATGTCCCATGTCCTGCCTCATGTCCTGCCCCATGTCCTGCCCCATGTCCTGCCCCATGTCCTGCCCCATGTCCTGCCCCATGTCCTGCCCTATGTCCTGTCCCATGTCCTGTCCCATGTCATGTCCCATGTCCTGCTCCATGTCCTGCCCCATGTCCTGCCCCATGTCCTGCCCTATGTCCTGCCCCATGTCCTGCCCCATGTCCTGCTCCATGTCCTGCCCCATGTCCTGCCCCAAGTCCCATGTCATGCCCCATGTCCTGCCCCATGTCCTGCCCCATGTCCTGCCCCATTTCCTGCCGTATGTCCTGCCCTATGTCCTGTCCCATGTCCTGCCCCTTGTCCTGCCCCATGTCCTGCCCCATGTCCTGCCCCATGTCCTGCCCTATGTCCTGCCCCATGTCCTGCCCCATGTCCTGCTCCATGTCCTGCCCCATGTCTTGCCCCATGTCCCATGTCCTGCCTCATGTCCTGCCCCATGTCCTGCCCCATGTCCTGCCCCATGTCCTGCCCCATGTCCTGCCCCATGTCCTGCCCTATGTCCTGCCCCATGTCCTGCCCCATGTCCTGCCCTATGTCCTGTCCCATGTCCTGTCCCATGTCATGTCCCATGTCCTGCTCCATGTCCTGCCCCATGTCCTGCCCCATGTCCTGCCCTATGTCCTGCCCCATGTCCTGCCCCATGTCCTGCTCCATGTCCTGCCCCATGTCCTGCCCCATGTCCCATGTCATGCCCCATGTCCTGCCCCATGTCCTGCCCCATGTCCTGCCCCATGTCCTGCCCCATGTCCTGCCCTATGTCCTGTCCCATGTCCTGCCCCTTGTCCTGCCCCATGTCCTGCTCCATGTCCTTTCCCATGTCCCATGTCCTGCCCCATTGCCTGCCCCATGTCCTGCCCCATGTCCTGCCCCATGTCCTGCCACATGTCCTGCCCCATGTCCTGCCCCATGTCCTGTCCCATTTCCTGCCCCATGTCCTGCCCCATGTCCTGCCCCTAGTCCTGCCCTATGTCCTGTCCCATGTCCTGCCCCATGTCCTGCCCCATGTCCTGTCCCAAGTCCTGCCTCATGTCCTGCCCCATGTCCTACCCTATGTCCTGCCCCATGTCCTGCCCCATGTCCTGCCCCATGTCCTGCCCTATGTCCTGCCCCATGTCCTGCCTTATGTCCTGCCCTATGTCCTGTCCCATGTCCTGCCCCATGTCCTGCCCCATGTCCTGTCCCATTTCATGTCCCATGTCCTGCTCCATGTCCTGTTCCATGTCCTGCCCCATGTCCTGCCCCATGTCCTGCCCCATGTCCTGCCCCATGTCCTGCCCCATGTCCTGTCTCATGTCCTGCACCATGTCCTGCCCCATGTCCTGCCCCATTTCCTGCCCCATGTCCTGCTCCATGTCCTGCCCCATGTCCTGCCCCATGTCCCATGTCCTGCCCCATGTCCTGCCCCATGTCCTGTCCCATGTCCTGCCCCATGTCATGCCCCATGTCCTGCCCCATGTCCTGCCCCATGTCCCATGTCCTGCCTCATGTCCTGCCCCTTGTCCTGTCCTATTTCCTGCCCCATGTCCTGCCCCATGTCCTGCCCCGTGTCCTGCCCCATGTCCTGCCCCATGTTCTGCCCCATGTCCTGCCCCATGTCTTGCCCTATGTCCCATGTCCTGCCCCATGTCCTGCCCCATGTCCTGCCCCATGTCCTTCCCTATGTCCTGTCCCATGTCCTGCCCCATGTCCTGCCCCATGTCCTGCCCCATGTCTTGCTCCATGTCCTTCCCCTGTCCAGTCCCATGTCCCATGTCCTGCCCCATGTCCTGCCACATGTCCTGCCCCATGTCCTGCCATATGTCCTGTCCCATGTCCTGCCCTTTGTCCTGTCCCATTTCCTGCCCCATGTCCTGCCCCATGTCCTGCCCCATGTCCTGCCCCATGTCCTGCCCCATGTCTTGCCCCATGTCCCATGTCCTGCCCCATGTCCTGCCCTATGTCCTGCCCCATGTCTTGCTCCATGTCCCATGTCCTAGCCCATGTCCTGCCCCATGTCCTGCCCCATGTCCTGCCCCATGTCCTTCCCTATGTCCTGTCCCATGTCCTGCCCCATGTCCTGCCCTATGTCCTGCTCCATGTCCTCCCCCTGTCCTGCCCCATGTCCCATGTCCTGCCCCATGTCCTGCCCCATGTCCTGCCCCATGTCCTGCCCTATGTCTTGTCCCATGTCCTGCCCCATGTCCTGCCCCATGTCCTGCCCTATGTCCTGCCCCATGTCTTGCCCCATGTCCCATGTCCTGCCCCATGTCCTGCCCCATGTCCTGCCCCATGTCCTGCCCTATGTCCTGCCCCATGTCCTGCCCCATGTCCTGCTCCATGTCCTGCCCCATGTCCTGCCCCATGTCCCATGTCCTGCCCCATTTCCTGCCCTATGTCCTGCCCCATGTCTTGCCCCATGTCCCATGTCCTGTCCCATGTCCTGTCCCATGTCATGTCCCATGTCCTGCTCCATGTCCTGCCCCATGTCCTGCCCCATGTCCTGCCCTATGTCCTGCCCCATGTCCTGCCCCATGTCCTGCTCCATGTCCTGCCCCATGTCCTGACCCATGTCCCATGTCATGCCCCATGTCCTGCCCCATGTCCTGCCCCATGTCCTGCCCCATTTCCTGCCCCATGTCCTGCCCTATGTCCTGTCCCATGTCCTGCCCCTTGTCCTGCCCCATGTCCTGCTCCATGTCCTTTCCCATGTCCCATGTCCTGCCCCATTGCCTGCCCCATGTCCTGCCCCATGTCCTGCCCCATGTCCTGCCACATGTCCTGCCCCATGTCCTGCCCCATGTCCTGTCCCATTTCCTGCCCCATGTCCTGCCCCATGTCCTGCCCCTAGTCCTGCCCAATGTCCTGTCCCATGTCCTGCCCCATGTCCTGCCCCATGTCCTGTCCCATGTCCTGCCTCATGTCCTGCCCCATGTCCTGTCCCATGTCCTGCCCCATGTCCTGCCCCATGTCCTGCCCCTAGTCCTCCCCTATGTCCTGTCCCATGTCCTGCCCCATGTCCTGCCCCATGTCCTGTCCCATGTCCTGCCTCATGTCCTGCCCAATGTCCTGCCCTATGTCCTGCCCCATGTCCTGCCCCATGTCCTGCCCCATGTCCTGCCCTATGTCCTGCCCCATGTCCTGCCCTATGTCCTGCCCTATGTCCTGTCCCATGTCCTGCCCCATGTCCTGCCCCATGTCCTGTCCCATGTCATGTCCCATGTCCTGCTCCATGTCCTGTTCCATGTCCTGCCCCATGTCCTGCCCCATGTCCTGCCCCATGTCCTGCCCCATGTCCTGCCCCATGTCCTGTGCCATGTCCTGCACCATGTCCTGCCCCATGTCCTGCCCCATGTCCTGCCCCATGTCCTGCTCCATGTCCTGCCCCATGTCCTGCCCCATGTCCCATGTCCTGCCCCATGTCCTGCCCCATGTCCTGTCCCATGTCCTGCCCCATGTCATGCCCCATGTCCTGCCCCATGTCCTGCCCCATGTCCCATGTCCTGCCTCATGTCCTGCCCCTTGTCCTGTCCTATTTCCTGCCCCATGTCCTGCCCCATGTCCTGCCCCATGTTCTGCCCCATGTCCTGCCCCATGTCTTGCCCCATGTCCCATGTCCTGCCCCATGTCCTGCCCCATGTCCTGTCCCATGTCATGTCCCATGTCCTGCTCCATGTCCTGTTCCATGTCCTGTCCCATGTCCTGCCCCATGTCATGCCCCATGTCCTGCCCCATGTCCTGCCCCATGTCCTATGTCCTGCCCCATGTCCTGCCCCTTGTCCTGTCCCATTTCCTGCCCCATGTCCTGCCCTATGTCCTGTCCCATGTCCTGCCCCTTGTCCTGCCCCATGTCCTGCTCCATGTCCTGCCCCATGTCCCATGTCCTGCTCCATGTCCTTCCCCTGTCCAGCCCCATGTCCCATGTCCTGCCCCATGTCCTGCCACATGTCCTGCCCCATGTCCTGCCCCATGTCCTGCCCCATGTCCTGCCCTATGTCCTGTCTTATGTCCTGCCCCATGTAATGCCCCATGTCCTGCTCCATGTCCTCCCCCTGTCCTGCCCTATGTCTTATGTCCTGCCCCATGTCCTGCCTCATGGCCTGCCCCATGTCCTGCCCTATGTCCTGTCCCATGTCCTGCCCCATTTCCTGCCCCATGTCCTGCTCCATGTCCTGCCCCATGTCCTGCCCCATGTCCCGCTCCATGTCCTCCCCCTGTCCTGCCTCATGTCCCATGTCCTGCCCCATGTCCTGCCCCATGTCCTGCCCCATGTCCTGCCCCATGTCCTTTCCCATGTCCTGCCCCATGTTTTGCCCCATGTCCTGTCCAATGTCCTGCCTCATGTCCTGCCCCATGTCCTGCCCCATGTCCTGCCCCATGTCCTGCCCCATGTCCTGTCCCATGTCCTGCCCCATGTCATGCCCCATGTCCTGCCCCATGTCCTGCCCCATGTCCCATGTCCTGCCCCATGTCCTGCCCTTTGTCCTGTCCCATTTCCTGCCCCATGTCATGCCCCATGTCCTGCCCCATGTCCTGCCCCATGTCCTGCCCCATGTCTTGCCCCATGTCCCATGTCCTGCCCCATGTCCTGCCCCATGTCCTGCCCCATGTCCTTCCCTATGTCCTGTCCCATGTCCTGCCCCATGTCCTGCCCCATGTCCTGCTCCATGTCCTCCCCCTGTCCTGCCCCATGTCCCATGTCCTGCCCCATGTCCTGCCCCATGTCCTGCCCCATGTCCTGCCCTATGTCTTGTCCCATGTCCTGCCCCATGTCCTGCCCCATGTCCTGGCCTATGTCCTGCCCCATGTCTTGCCCCATGTCCCATGTCCTGCCCCATGTCCTGCCCCATGTCCTGCCCCATGTCCTGCCCTATGTCCTGCCCCATGTCCTGCCCCATGTCCTGCTCCATGTCCTGCCCCATGTCCTGCCCCATGTCCCATGTCATGCCCCATGTCCTGCCCCATGTCCTGCCCCATGTCCTGTCCCATGTCCTGCTCCATGTCCTGCCCCATGTCTTGCCCCATGTCCCATGTCCTGCCTCATGTCCTGCCCCATGTCCTGCCCCATGTCCTGCCCCATGTCCTGCCCCATGTCCTGCCCCATGTCCTGCCCTATGTCCTGTCCCATGTCCTGTCCCATGTCATGTCCCATGTCCTGCTCCATGTCCTGCCCCATGTCCTGCCCCATGTCCTGCCCTATGTCCTGCCCCATGTCCTGCCCCATGTCCTGCTCCATGTCCTGCCCCATGTCCTGCCCCAAGTCCCATGTCATGCCCCATGTCCTGCCCCATGTCCTGCCCCATGTCCTGCCCCATTTCCTGCCGTATGTCCTGCCCTATGTCCTGTCCCATGTCCTGCCCCTTGTCCTGCCCCATGTCCTGCTCCATGTCCTTTCCCATGTCCCATGTCCTGCCCCATGTCTTGCTCCATGTCCTTCCCCTGTCCAGTCCCATGTCCCATGTCCTGCCCCATGTCCTGCCACATGTCCTGCCCCATGTCCTGCCATATGTCCTGTCCCATGTCCTGCCCTTTGTCCTGTCCCATTTCCTGCCCCATGTCCTGCCCCATGTCCTGCCCCATGTCCTGCCCCATGTCCTGCCCCATGTCTTGCCCCATGTCCCATGTCCTGCCCCATGTCCTGCCCTATGTCCTGCCCCATGTCTTGCTCCATGTCCCATGTCCTAGCCCATGTCCTGCCCCATGTCCTGCCCCATGTCCTGCCCCATGTCCTTCCCTATGTCCTGTCCCATGTCCTGCCCCATGTCCTGCCCCATGTCCTGCTCCATGTCCTCCCCCTGTCCTGCCCCATGTCCCATGTCCTGCCCCATGTCCTGCCCCATGTCCTGCCCCATGTCCTGCCCTATGTCTTGTCCCATGTCCTGCCCCATGTCCTGCCCCATGTCCTGCCCTATGTCCTGCCCCATGTCTTGCCCCATGTCCCATGTCCTGCCCCATGTCCTGCCCCATGTCCTGCCCCATGTCCTGCCCTATGTCCTGCCCCATGTCCTGCCCCATGTCCTGCTCCATGTCCTGCCCCATGTCCTGCCCCATGTCCCATGTCCTGCCCCATTTCCTGCCCTATGTCCTGCCCCATGTCTTGCCCCATGTCCCATGTCCTGTCCCATGTCCTGTCCCATGTCATGTCCCATGTCCTGCTCCATGTCCTGCCCCATGTCCTGCCCCATGTCCTGCCCTATGTCCTGCCCCATGTCCTGCCCCATGTCCTGCTCCATGTCCTGCCCCATGTCCTGACCCATGTCCCATGTCATGCCCCATGTCCTGCCCCATGTCCTGCCCCATGTCCTGCCCCATTTCCTGCCCCATGTCCTGCCCTATGTCCTGTCCCATGTCCTGCCCCTTGTCCTGCCCCATGTCCTGCTCCATGTCCTTTCCCATGTCCCATGTCCTGCCCCATTGCCTGCCCCATGTCCTGCCCCATGTCCTGCCCCATGTCCTGCCACATGTCCTGCCCCATGTCCTGCCCCATGTCCTGTCCCATTTCCTGCCCCATGTCCTGCCCCATGTCCTGCCCCTAGTCCTGCCCAATGTCCTGTCCCATGTCCTGCCCCATGTCCTGCCCCATGTCCTGTCCCATGTCCTGCCTCATGTCCTGCCCCATGTCCTGTCCCATGTCCTGCCCCATGTCCTGCCCCATGTCCTGCCCCTAGTCCTCCCCTATGTCCTGTCCCATGTCCTGCCCCATGTCCTGCCCCATGTCCTGTCCCATGTCCTGCCTCATGTCCTGCCCAATGTCCTGCCCTATGTCCTGCCCCATGTCCTGCCCCATGTCCTGCCCCATGTCCTGCACTATGTCCTGCCCCATGTCCTGCCCTATGTCCTGCCCTATGTCCTGTCCCATGTCCTGCCCCATGTCCTGCCCCATGTCCTGTCCCATGTCATGTCCCATGTCCTGCTCCATGTCCTCCCCCTGTCCTGCCCCATGTCCCATGTCCTGCCCCATGTCCTGCCCCATGTCCTGCCCCATGTCCTGCCCTATGTCTTGTCCCATGTCCTGCCCCATGTCCTGCCCCATGTCCTGCCCTATGTCCTGCCCCATGTCTTGCCCCATGTCCCATGTCCTGCCCCATGTCCTGCCCCATTTCCTGCCCCATGTCCTGCCCTATGTCCTGCCCCATGTCCTGCCCCATGTCCTGCTCCATGTCCTGCCCCATGTCCTGCCCCATGTCCCATGTCCTGCCCCATGTCCTGCCCTATGTCCTGCCCCATGTCTTGCCCCATGTCCCATGTCCTGTCCCATGTCCTGTCCCATGTCATGTCCCATGTCCTGCTCCATGTCCTGCCCCATGTCCTGCCCCATGTCCTGCCCTATGTCCTGCCCCATGTCCTGCCCCATGTCCTGCCCCATTTCCTGCCCCATGCCCTGCCCTATGTCCTGTCCCATGTCCTGCCCCTTGTCCTGCCCCATGTCCTGCTCCATGTCCTTTCCCATGTCCCATGTCCTGCCCCATTGCCTGCCCCATGTCCTGCCCCATGTCCTGCCCCATGTCCTGCCACATGTCCTGCCCCATGTCCTGCCCCATGTCCTGTCCCATTTCCTGCCCCATGTCCTGCCCCATGTCCTGCCCCTAGTCCTGCCCAATGTCCTGTCCCATGTCCTGCCCCATGTCCTGCCCCATGTCCTGTCCCATGTCCTGCCTCATGTCCTGCCCCATGTCCTACCCTATGTCCTGCCCCATGTCCTGCCCCATGTCCTGCCTTATGTCCTGCCCTATGTCCTGTCCCATGTCCTGCCCCATGTCCTGCCCCATGTCCTGTCCCATGTCATGTCCCATGTCCTGCTCCATGTCCTGTTCCATGTCCTGCCCCATGTCCTGCCCCATGTCCTGCCCCATGTCCTGCCCCATGTCCTGCCCCATGTCCTGTCTCATGTCCTGCACCATGTCCTGCCCCGTGTCCTGCCCCATGTCCTGCCCCATGTCCTGCTCCATGTCCTGCCCCATGTCCTGCCCCATGTCCCATGTCCTGCCCCATGTCCTGCCCCATGTCCTGTCCCATGTCCTGCCCCATGTCATGCCCCATGTCCTGCCCCATGTCCTGCCCCATGTCCCATGTCCTGCCTCATGTCCTGCCCCTTGTCCTGTCCTATTTCCTGCCCCATGTCCTGTCCCATGTCCTGCCCCGTGTCCTGCCCCATGTCCTGCCCCATGTTCTGCCCCATGTCCTGCCCCATGTCTTGCCCTATGTCCCATGTCCTGCCCCATGTCCTGCCCCATGTCCTGCCCCATGTCCTTCCCTATGTCCTGTCCCATGTCCTGCCCCATGTCCTGCCCCATGTCCTGCCCCATGTCCTGCTCCATGTCCTTCCCCTGTCCAGTCCCATGTCCCATGTCCTGCCCCATGTCCTGCCACATGTCCTGCCCCATGTCCTGCCATATGTCCTGTCCCATGTCCTGCCCTTTGTCCTGTCCCATTTCCTGCCCCATGTCCTGCCCCATGTCCTGCCCCATGTCCTGCCCCATGTCCTGCCCCATGTCTTGCCCCATGTCCCATGTCCTGCCCCATGTCCTGCCCTATGTCCTGCCCCATGTCTTGCTCCATGTCCCATGTCCTAGCCCATGTCCTGCCCCATGTCCTGCCCCATGTCCTGCCCTATGTCCTGCCCCATGTCCTGCCCCATGTCCTGCTCCATGTCCTGCCCCATGTCCTGCCCCATGTCCCATGTCATGCCCCATGTCCTGCCCCATGTCCTGCCCCATGTCCTGTCCCATGTCCTGCTCCATGTCCTGCCCCATGTCTTGCCCTATGTCCCATGTCCTGCCTCATGTCCTGCCCCATGTCCTGCCCCATGTCCTGCCCCATGTCCTGCGCCATGTCCTGCCCCATGTCCTGCCCTATGTCCTGCCCCATGTCCTGCCCCATGTCCTGCCCTATGTCCTGTCCCATGTCCTGTCCCATGTCATGTCCCATGTCCTGCCCCATGTCCTGCCCCATGTCCTGCTCCATGTCCTGCCCCATGTCCTGCCCCATGTCCCATGTCATGCCCCATGTCCTGTTCCATGTCCTGCCCCATGTCCTGCCCCATGTCCTGCCCCATGTCCTGCCCTATGTCCTGTCCCATGTCCTGCCCCTTGTCCTGCCCCATGTCCTGCTCCATGTCCTGCTCCATGTCCCATGTCCTGCCCCATTTCCTGCCCCATGTCCTGCCCCATGTCCTGCCCCATGTTCTGCCACATGTCCTGCCCCATGTCCTGCCCCATGTCCTGTCCCATGTCCTGCCCCATGTCCTGCCCCATGTCCTGCCCCTAGTCCTCCCCTATGTCCTGTCCCATGTCCTGCCCCATGTCCTGCCCCATGTCCTGTCCCATGTCCTGCCTCATGTCCTGCCCAATGTCCTGCCCTATGTCCTGCCCCATGTCCTGCCCCATGTCCTGCCCCATGTCCTGCCCTATGTCCTGCCCCATGTCCTGCCCTATGTCCTGCCCTATGTCCTGTCCCATTTCCTGCCCCATGTCCTGCCCCATGTCCTGTCCCATGTCATGTCCCATGTCCTGCTCCATGTCCTGTTCCATGTCCTGCCCCATGTCCTGCCCCATGTCCTGCCCCATGTCCTGCCCCATGTCCTGCCCCATGTCATGCCCCATGTCCTGCCCCATGTCCTGCCCCATGTCCCATGTCCTGTCCCATTTCCTGCCCCATGTCCTGCCCCATGTCCTGCCCCATGTCCTGCCCCATGTCCTGCCCCATGTCTTGCCCCATGTCCCATGTCCTGCCCCATGTCCTGCCCCATGTCCTGCCCCATGTCCTTCCCTATGTCCTGTCCTATGTCCTGCCCCATGTCCTGCCCCATGTCCTGCTCCATGTCCTCCCCCTGTCCTGCCCCATGTCCCATGTCCTGCCCCATGTCCTGCCCCATGTCCTGCCCCATGTCCTGCCCTATGTCTTGTCCCATGTCCTGCCCCATGTCCTGCCCCATGTCCTGCCCTATGTCCTGCCCCATGTCTTACCCCATGTCCCATGTCCTGCCCCATGTCCTGCCCCATGTCCTGCCCCATGTCCTGCCCTATGTCCTGCCCCATGTCCTGCCCCATGTCCTGCTCCATGTCCTGCCCCATGTCTTGCCCCATGTCCCATGTCCTGCCTCATGTCCTGCCCCATGTCCTGCCCCATGTCCTGCCCCATGTCCTGCCCCATGTCCTGCCCCATGTCCTGCCCTATGTCCTGCCCCATGTCCTGCCCCATGTCCTGCCCTATGTCCTGTCCCATGTCCTGTCCCATGTCATGTCCCATGTCCTGCTCCATGTCCTGCCCCATGTCCTGCCCCATGTCCTGCCCTATGTCCTGCCCCATGTCCTGCCCCATGTCCTGCTCCATGTCCTGCCCCATGTCCTGCCCCATGTCCCATGTCATGCCCCATGTCCTGCCCCATGTCCTGCCCCATGTCCTGCCCCATGTCCTGCCCCATGTCCTGCCCTATGTCCTGTCCCATGTCCTGCCCCTTGTCCTGCCCCATGTCCTGCTCCATGTCCTTTCCCATGTCCCATGTCCTGCCCCATTGCCTGCCCCATGTCCTGCCCCATGTCCTGCCCCATGTCCTGCCACATGTCCTGCCCCATGTCCTGCCCCATGTCCTGTCCCATTTCCTGCCCCATGTCCTGCCCCATGTCCTGCCCCTAGTCCTGCCCTATGTCCTGTCCCATGTCCTGCCCCATGTCCTGCCCCATGTCCTGTCCCATGTCCTGCCTCATGTCCTGCCCCATGTCCTACCCTATGTCCTGCCCCATGTCCTGCCCCATGTCCTGCCCCATGTCCTGCCCTATGTCCTGCCCCATGTCCTGCCTTATGTCCTGCCCTATGTCCTGTCCCATGTCCTGCCCCATGTCCTGCCCCATGTCCTGTCCCATGTCATGTCCCATGTCCTGCTCCATGTCCTGTCTCATGTCCTGCACCATGTCCTGCCCCATGTCCTGCCCCATTTCCTGCCCCATGTCCTGCTCCATGTCCTGCCCCATGTCCTGCCCCATGTCCCATGTCCTGCCCCATGTCCTGCCCCATGTCCTGTCCCATGTCCTGCCCCATGTCATGCCCCATGTCCTGCCCCATGTCATGCCCCATGTCCTGCCCCATGTCCTGCCCCATGTCCCATGTCCTGCCTCATGTCCTGCCCCTTGTCCTGTCCTATTTCCTGCCCCATGTCCTGCCCCATGTCCTGCCCCGTGTCCTGCCCCATGTCCTGCCCCATGTTCTGCCCCATGTCCTGCCCCATGTCTTGCCCTATGTCCCATGTCCTGCCCCATGTCCTGCCCCATGTCCTGCCCCATGTCCTTCCCTATGTCCTGTCCCATGTCCTGCCCCATGTCCTGCCCCATGTCCTGCCCCATGTCTTGCTCCATGTCCTTCCCCTGTCCAGTCCCATGTCCCATGTCCTGCCCCATGTCCTGCCACATGTCCTGCCCCATGTCCTGCCATATGTCCTGTCCCATGTCCTGCCCTTTGTCCTGTCCCATTTCCTGCCCCATGTCCTGCCCCATGTCCTGCCCCATGTCCTGCCCTATGTCCTGCCCCATGTCTTGCCCCATGTCCCATGTCCTGCCCCATGTCCTGCCCTATGTCCTGCCCCATGTCTTGCTCCATGTCCCATGTCCTAGCCCATGTCCTGCCCCATGTCCTGCCCCATGTCCTGCCCTATGTCCTGCCCCATGTCCTGCCCCATGTCCTGCTCCATGTCCTGCCCCATGTCCTGCCCCATGTCCCATGTCATGCCCCATGTCCTGCCCCATGTCCTGCCCCATGTCCTGTCCCATGTCCTGCTCCATGTCCTGCCCCATGTCTTGCCCTATGTCCCATGTCCTGCCTCATGTCCTGCCCCATGTCCTGCCCCATGTCCTGCACCATGTCCTGCGCCATGTCCTGCCCCATGTCCTGCCCTATGTCCTGCCCCATGTCCTGCCCCATGTCCTGCCCTATGTCCTGTCCCATGTCCTGTCCCATGTCATGTCCCATGTCCTGCCCCATGTCCTGCCCCATGTCCTGCTCCATGTCCTGCCCCATGTCCTGCCCCATGTCCCATGTCATGCCCCATGTCCTGTTCCATGTCCTGCCCCATGTCCTGCCCCATGTCCTGCCCCATGTCCTGCCCTATGTCCTGTCCCATGTCCTGCCCCTTGTCCTGCCCCATGTCCTGCTCCATGTCCTGCCCCATGTCCCATGTCCTGCCCCATTTCCTGCCCCATGTCCTGCCCCATGTCCTGCCCCATGTTCTGCCACATGTCCTGCCCCATGTCCTGCCCCATGTCCTGTCCCATGTCCTGCCCCATGTCCTGCCCCATGTCCTGCCCCTAGTCCTCCCCTATGTCCTGTCCCATGTCCTGCCCCATGTCCTGCCCCATGTCCTGTCCCATGTCCTGCCTCATGTCCTGCCCAATGTCCTGCCCTATGTCCTGCCCCATGTCCTGCCCCATGTCCTGCCCCATGTCCTGCCCTATGTCCTGCCCCATGTCCTGCCCTATGTCCTGCCCTATGTCCTGTCCCATGTCCTGCCCCATGTCCTGCCCCATGTCCTGTCCCATGTCATGTGACATGTCCTGCTCCATGTCCTGTTCCATGTCCTGCCCCATGTCCTGCCCCATGTCCTGCCCCATGTCCTGCCCCATGTCCTGCCCCATGTCCTGTCCCATGTTCTGCACCATGTCCTGCCCCATGTCCTGCCCCATGTCCTGCCCCATGTCCTGCTCCATGTCCTGCCCCATGTCCTGCCCCATGTCCCATGTCCTGCCCCATGTCCTGCCCCATGTCCTGTCCCATGTCCTGCCCCATGTCATGCCCCATGTCCTGCCCCATGTCCTGCCCCATGTCCCATGTCCTGCCGCATGTCCTGCCCCTTGTCCTGTCCTATTTCCTGCCCCATGTCCTGCCCCATGTCCTGCCCCGTGTCCTGCCCCATGTCCTGCCCCATGTTCTGCCCCATGTCCTGCCCCATGTCTTGCCCCATGTCCCATGTCCTGCCCCATGTCCTGCCCCATGTCCTGCCCCATGTCCTTCCCTATGTCCTGTCCCATGTCCTGCCCCATGTCCTGCCCCATGTCCTGCCCCATGTCCTGCTCCATGTCCTTCCCCTGTCCAGTCCCATGTCCCATGTCCTGCCCCATGTCCTGCCACATGTCCTGCCCCATGTCCTGCCATATGTCCTGTCCCATGTCCTGCCCCATGTCCTGCCCTATGTCCTGCCCCATGTCCTGCCCCATGTCCTGCTCCATGTCCTGCCCCATGTCTTGCCCCATGTCCCATGTCCTGCCCCATGTCCTGCCCTATGTCCTGCCCCATGTCTTGCTCCATGTCCCATGTCCTAGCCCATGTCCTGCCCCATGTCCTGCCCCATGTCCTGCCCCATGTCCTTCCCTATGTCCTGTCCCATGTCCTGCCCCATGTCCTGCCCTATGTCCTGCTCCATGTCCTCCCCCTGTCCTGCCCCATGTCCCATGTCCTGCCCCATGTCCTGCCCCATGTCCTGCCCCATGTCCTGCCCTATGTCTTGTCCCATGTCCTGCCCCATGTCCTGCCCCATGTCCTGCCCTATGTCCTGCCCCATGTCTTGCCCCATGTCCCATGTCCTGCCCCATGTCCTGCCCCATGTCCTGCCCCATGTCCTGCCCTATGTCCTGCCCCATGTCCTGCCCCATGTCCTGCTCCATGTCCTGCCCCATGTCCTGCCCCATGTCCCATGTCCTGCCCCATTTCCTGCCCTATGTCCTGCCCCATGTCTTGCCCCATGTCCCATGTCCTGTCCCATGTCCTGTCCCATGTCATGTCCCATGTCCTGCTCCATGTCCTGCCCCATGTCCTGCCCCATGTCCTGCCCTATGTCCTGCCCCATGTCCTGCCCCATGTCCTGCTCCATGTCCTGCCCCATGTCCTGACCCATGTCCCATGTCATGCCCCATGTCCTGCCCCATGTCCTGCCCCATGTCCTGCCCCATTTCCTGCCCCATGTCCTGCCCTATGTCCTGTCCCATGTCCTGCCCCTTGTCCTGCCCCATGTCCTGCTCCATGTCCTTTCCCATGTCCCATGTCCTGCCCCATTGCCTGCCCCATGTCCTGCCCCATGTCCTGCCCCATGTCCTGCCACATGTCCTGCCCCATGTCCTGCCCCATGTCCTGTCCCATTTCCTGCCCCATGTCCTGCCCCATGTCCTGCCCCTAGTCCTGCCCAATGTCCTGTCCCATGTCCTGCCCCATGTCCTGCCCCATGTCCTGTCCCATGTCCTGCCTCATGTCCTGCCCCATGTCCTGTCCCATGTCCTGCCCCATGTCCTGCCCCATGTCCTGCCCCTAGTCCTCCCCTATGTCCTGTCCCATGTCCTGCCCCATGTCCTGCCCCATGTCCTGTCCCATGTCCTGCCTCATGTCCTGCCCAATGTCCTGCCCTATGTCCTGCCCCATGTCCTGCCCCATGTCCTGCCCCATGTCCTGCCCTATGTCCTGCCCCATGTCCTGCCCTATGTCCTGCCCTATGTCCTGTCCCATGTCCTGCCCCATGTCCTGCCCCATGTCCTGTCCCATGTCATGTCCCATGTCCTGCTCCATGTCCTGTTCCATGTCCTGCCCCATGTCCTGCCCCATGTCCTGCCCCATGTCCTGCCCCATGTCCTGCCCCATGTCCTGTGCCATGTCCTGCACCATGTCCTGCCCCATGTCCTGCCCCATGTCCTGCCCCATGTCCTGCTCCATGTCCTGCCCCATGTCCTGCCCCATGTCCCATGTCCTGCCCCATGTCCTGCCCCATGTCCTGTCCCATGTCCTGCCCCATGTCATGCCCCATGTCCTGCCCCATGTCCTGCCCCATGTCCCATGTCCTGCCTCATGTCCTGCCCCTTGTCCTGTCCTATTTCCTGCCCCATGTCCTGCCCCATGTCCTGCCCCATGTTCTGCCCCATGTCCTGCCCCATGTCTTGCCCCATGTCCCATGTCCTGCCCCATGTCCTGCCCCATGTCCTGTCCCATGTCATGTCCCATGTCCTGCTCCATGTCCTGTTCCATGTCCTGTCCCATGTCCTGCCCCATGTCATGCCCCATGTCCTGCCCCCTGTCCAGCCCCATGTCCCATGTCCTGCCCCATGTCCTGCCACATGTCCTGCCCCATGTCCTGCCCCATGTCCTGCCCCATGTCCTGCCCTATGTCCTGTCTTATGTCCTGCCCCATGTAATGCCCCATGTCCTGCTCCATGTCCTCCCCCTGTCCTGCCCTATGTCTTATGTCCTGCCCCATGTCCTGCCTCATGGCCTGCCCCATGTCCTGCCCTATGTCCTGTCCCATGTCCTGCCCCATTTCCTGCCCCATGTCCTGCTCCATGTCCTGCCCCATGTCCTGCCCCATGTCCCGCTCCATGTCCTCCCCCTGTCCTGCCTCATGTCCCATGTCCTGCCCCATGTCCTGCCCCATGTCCTGCCCCATGTCCTGCCCCATGTCCTTTCCCATGTCCTGCCCCATGTTTTGCCCCATGTCCTGTCCAATGTCCTGCCTCATGTCCTGCCCCATGTCCTGCCCCATGTCCTGCCCCATGTCCTGCCCCATGTCCTGTCCCATGTCCTGCCCCATGTCATGCCCCATGTCCTGCCCCATGTCCTGCCCCATGTCCCATGTCCTGCCCCATGTCCTGCCCTTTGTCCTGTCCCATTTCCTGCCCCATGTCATGCCCCATGTCCTGCCCCATGTCCTGCCCCATGTCCTGCCCCATGTCTTGCCCCATGTCCCATGTCCTGCCCCATGTCCTGCCCCATGTCCTGCCCCATGTCCTTCCCTATGTCCTGTCCCATGTCCTGCCCCATGTCCTGCCCCATGTCCTGCTCCATGTCCTCCCCCTGTCCTGCCCCATGTCCCATGTCCTGCCCCATGTCCTGCCCCATGTCCTGCCCCATGTCCTGCCCTATGTCTTGTCCCATGTCCTGCCCCATGTCCTGCCCCATGTCCTGCCCTATGTCCTGCCCCATGTCTTGCCCCATGTCCCATGTCCTGCCCCATGTCCTGCCCCATGTCCTGCCCCATGTCCTGCCCTATGTCCTGCCCCATGTCCTGCCCCATGTCCTGCTCCATGTCCTGCCCCATGTCCTGCCCCATGTCCCATGTCATGCCCCATGTCCTGCCCCATGTCCTGCCCCATGTCCTGTCCCATGTCCTGCTCCATGTCCTGCCCCATGTCTTGCCCCATGTCCCATGTCCTGCCTCATGTCCTGCCCCATGTCCTGCCCCATGTCCTGCCCCATGTCCTGCCCCATGTCCTGCCCCATGTCCTGCCCTATGTCCTGTCCCATGTCCTGTCCCATGTCATGTCCCATGTCCTGCTCCATGTCCTGCCCCATGTCCTGCCCCATGTCCTGCCCTATGTCCTGCCCCATGTCCTGCCCCATGTCCTGCTCCATGTCCTGCCCCATGTCCTGCCCCAAGTCCCATGTCATGCCCCATGTCCTGCCCCATGTCCTGCCCCATGTCCTGCCCCATTTCCTGCCGTATGTCCTGCCCTATGTCCTGTCCCATGTCCTGCCCCTTGTCCTGCCCCATGTCCTGCTCCATGTCCTTTCCCATGTCCCATGTCCTGCCCCATGTCTTGCTCCATGTCCTTCCCCTGTCCAGTCCCATGTCCCATGTCCTGCCCCATGTCCTGCCACATGTCCTGCCCCATGTCCTGCCATATGTCCTGTCCCATGTCCTGCCCTTTGTCCTGTCCCATTTCCTGCCCCATGTCCTGCCCCATGTCCTGCCCCATGTCCTGCCCCATGTCCTGCCCCATGTCTTGCCCCATGTCCCATGTCCTGCCCCATGTCCTGCCCTATGTCCTGCCCCATGTCTTGCTCCATGTCCCATGTCCTAGCCCATGTCCTGCCCCATGTCCTGCCCCATGTCCTGCCCCATGTCCTTCCCTATGTCCTGTCCCATGTCCTGCCCCATGTCCTGCCCCATGTCCTGCTCCATGTCCTCCCCCTGTCCTGCCCCATGTCCCATGTCCTGCCCCATGTCCTGCCCCATGTCCTGCCCCATGTCCTGCCCTATGTCTTGTCCCATGTCCTGCCCCATGTCCTGCCCCATGTCCTGCCCTATGTCCTGCCCCATGTCTTGCCCCATGTCCCATGTCCTGCCCCATGTCCTGCCCCATGTCCTGCCCCATGTCCTGCCCTATGTCCTGCCCCATGTCCTGCCCCATGTCCTGCTCCATGTCCTGCCCCATGTCCTGCCCCATGTCCCATGTCCTGCCCCATTTCCTGCCCTATGTCCTGCCCCATGTCTTGCCCCATGTCCCATGTCCTGTCCCATGTCCTGTCCCATGTCATGTCCCATGTCCTGCTCCATGTCCTGCCCCATGTCCTGCCCCATGTCCTGCCCTATGTCCTGCCCCATGTCCTGCCCCATGTCCTGCCCTATGTCCTGCCCCATGTCCTGCCCCATGTCCTGCTCCATGTCCTGCCCCATGTCCTGACCCATGTCCCATGTCATGCCCCATGTCCTGCCCCATGTCCTGCCCCATGTCCTGCCCCATTTCCTGCCCCATGTCCTGCCCTATGTCCTGTCCCATGTCCTGCCCCTTGTCCTGCCCCATGTCCTGCTCCATGTCCTTTCCCATGTCCCATGTCCTGCCCCATTGCCTGCCCCATGTCCTGCCCCATGTCCTGCCCCATGTCCTGCCACATGTCCTGCCCCATGTCCTGCCCCATGTCCTGTCCCATTTCCTGCCCCATGTCCTGCCCCATGTCCTGCCCCTAGTCCTGCCCAATGTCCTGTCCCATGTCCTGCCCCATGTCCTGCCCCATGTCCTGTCCCATGTCCTGCCTCATGTCCTGCCCCATGTCCTGTCCCATGTCCTGCCCCATGTCCTGCCCCATGTCCTGCCCCTAGTCCTCCCCTATGTCCTGTCCCATGTCCTGCCCCATGTCCTGCCCCATGTCCTGTCCCATGTCCTGCCTCATGTCCTGCCCAATGTCCTGCCCTATGTCCTGCCCCATGTCCTGCCCCATGTCCTGCCCCATGTCCTGCCCTATGTCCTGCCCCATGTCCTGCCCTATGTCCTGCCCTATGTCCTGTCCCATGTCCTGCCCCATGTCCTGCCCCATGTCCTGTCCCATGTCATGTCCCATGTCCTGCTCCATGTCCTCCCCCTGTCCTGCCCCATGTCCCATGTCCTGCCCCATGTCCTGCCCCATGTCCTGCCCCATGTCCTGCCCTATGTCTTGTCCCATGTCCTGCCCCATGTCCTGCCCCATGTCCTGCCCTATGTCCTGCCCCATGTCTTGCCCCATGTCCCATGTCCTGCCCCATGTCCTGCCCCATGTCCTGCCCCATGTCCTGCCCTATGTCCTGCCCCATGTCCTGCCCCATGTCCTGCTCCATGTCCTGCCCCATGTCCTGCCCCATGTCCCATGTCCTGCCCCATGTCCTGCCCTATGTCCTGCCCCATGTCTTGCCCCATGTCCCATGTCCTGTCCCATGTCCTGTCCCATGTCATGTCCCATGTCCTGCTCCATGTCCTGCCCCATGTCCTGCCCCATGTCCTGCCCTATGTCCTGCCCCATGTCCTGCCCCATGTCCTGCCCCATTTCCTGCCCCATGTCCTGCCCTATGTCCTGTCCCATGTCCTGCCCCTTGTCCTGCCCCATGTCCTGCTCCATGTCCTTTCCCATGTCCCATGTCCTGCCCCATTGCCTGCCCCATGTCCTGCCCCATGTCCTGCCCCATGTCCTGCCACATGTCCTGCCCCATGTCCTGCCCCATGTCCTGTCCCATTTCCTGCCCCATGTCCTGCCCCATGTCCTGCCCCTAGTCCTGCCCAATGTCCTGTCCCATGTCCTGCCCCATGTCCTGCCCCATGTCCTGTCCCATGTCCTGCCTCATGTCCTGCCCCATGTCCTACCCTATGTCCTGCCCCATGTCCTGCCCCATGTCCTGCCTTATGTCCTGCCCTATGTCCTGTCCCATGTCCTGCCCCATGTCCTGCCCCATGTCCTGTCCCATGTCATGTCCCATGTCCTGCTCCATGTCCTGTTCCATGTCCTGCCCCATGTCCTGCCCCATGTCCTGCCCCATGTCCTGCCCCATGTCCTGCCCCATGTCCTGTCTCATGTCCTGCACCATGTCCTGCCCCGTGTCCTGCCCCATGTCCTGCCCCATGTCCTGCTCCATGTCCTGCCCCATGTCCTGCCCCATGTCCCATGTCCTGCCCCATGTCCTGCCCCATGTCCTGTCCCATGTCCTGCCCCATGTCATGCCCCATGTCCTGCCCCATGTCCTGCCCCATGTCCCATGTCCTGCCTCATGTCCTGCCCCTTGTCCTGTCCTATTTCCTGCCCCATGTCCTGTCCCATGTCCTGCCCCGTGTCCTGCCCCATGTCCTGCCCCATGTTCTGCCCCATGTCCTGCCCCATGTCTTGCCCTATGTCCCATGTCCTGCCCCATGTCCTGCCCCATGTCCTGCCCCATGTCCTTCCCTATGTCCTGTCCCATGTCCTGCCCCATGTCCTGCCCCATGTCCTGCCCCATGTCCTGCTCCATGTCCTTCCCCTGTCCAGTCCCATGTCCCATGTCCTGCCCCATGTCCTGCCACATGTCCTGCCCCATGTCCTGCCAGATGTCCTGTCCCATGTCCTGCCCTTTGTCCTGTCCCATTTCCTGCCCCATGTCCTGCCCCATGTCCTGCCCCATGTCCTGCCCCATGTCCTGCCCCATGTCTTGCCCCATGTCCCATGTCCTGCCCCATGTCCTGCCCTATGTCCTGCCCCATGTCTTGCTCCATGTCCCATGTCCTAGCCCATGTCCTGCCCCATGTCCTGCCCCATGTCCTGCCCTATGTCCTGCCCCATGTCCTGCCCCATGTCCTGCTCCATGTCCTGCCCCATGTCCTGCCCCATGTCCCATGTCATGCCCCATGTCCTGCCCCATGTCCTGCCCCATGTCCTGTCCCATGTCCTGCTCCATGTCCTGCCCCATGTCTTGCCCTATGTCCCATGTCCTGCCTCATGTCCTGCCCCATGTCCTGCCCCATGTCCTGCCCCATGTCCTGCGCCATGTCCTGCCCCATGTCCTGCCCTATGTCCTGCCCCATGTCCTGCCCCATGTCCTGCCCTATGTCCTGTCCCATGTCCTGTCCCATGTCATGTCCCATGTCCTGCCCCATGTCCTGCCCCATGTCCTGCTCCATGTCCTGCCCCATGTCCTGCCCCATGTCCCATGTCATGCCCCATGTCCTGTTCCATGTCCTGCCCCATGTCCTGCCCCATGTCCTGCCCCATGTCCTGCCCTATGTCCTGTCCCATGTCCTGCCCCTTGTCCTGCCCCATGTCCTGCTCCATGTCCTGCTCCATGTCCCATGTCCTGCCCCATTTCCTGCCCCATGTCCTGCCCCATGTCCTGCCCCATGTTCTGCCACATGTCCTGCCCCATGTCCTGCCCCATGTCCTGTCCCATGTCCTGCCCCATGTCCTGCCCCATGTCCTGCCCCTAGTCCTCCCCTATGTCCTGTCCCATGTCCTGCCCCATGTCCTGCCCCATGTCCTGTCCCATGTCCTGCCTCATGTCCTGCCCAATGTCCTGCCCTATGTCCTGCCCCATGTCCTGCCCCATGTCCTGCCCCATGTCCTGCCCTATGTCCTGCCCCATGTCCTGCCCTATGTCCTGCCCTATGTCCTGTCCCATTTCCTGCCCCATGTCCTGCCCCATGTCCTGTCCCATGTCATGTCCCATGTCCTGCTCCATGTCCTGTTCCATGTCCTGCCCCATGTCCTGCCCCATGTCCTGCCCCATGTCCTGCCCCATGTCCTGCCCCATGTCATGCCCCATGTCCTGCCCCATGTCCTGCCCCATGTCCCATGTCCTGTCCCATTTCCTGCCCCATGTCCTGCCCCATGTCCTGCCCCATGTCCTGCCCCATGTCCTGCCCCATGTCTTGCCCCATGTCCCATGTCCTGCCCCATGTCCTGCCCCATGTCCTGCCCCATGTCCTTCCCTATGTCCTGTCCTATGTCCTGCCCCATGTCCTGCCCCATGTCCTGCTCCATGTCCTCCCCCTGTCCTGCCCCATGTCCCATGTCCTGCCCCATGTCCTGCCCCATGTCCTGCCCCATGTCCTGCCCTATGTCTTGTCCCATGTCCTGCCCCATGTCCTGCCCCATGTCCTGCCCTATGTCCTGCCCCATGTCTTACCCCATGTCCCATGTCCTGCCCCATGTCCTGCCCCATGTCCTGCCCCATGTCCTGCCCTATGTCCTGCCCCATGTCCTGCCCCATGTCCTGCTCCATGTCCTGCCCCATGTCTTGCCCCATGTCCCATGTCCTGCCTCATGTCCTGCCCCATGTCCTGCCCCATGTCCTGCCCCATGTCCTGCCCCATGTCCTGCCCCATGTCCTGCCCTATGTCCTGCCCCATGTCCTGCCCCATGTCCTGCCCTATGTCCTGTCCCATGTCCTGTCCCATGTCATGTCCCATGTCCTGCTCCATGTCCTGCCCCATGTCCTGCCCCATGTCCTGCCCCATGTCCTGCCACATGTCCTGCCCCATGTCCTGCCATATGTCCTGTCCCATGTCCTGCCCTTTGTCCTGTCCCATTTCCTGCCCCATGTCCTGCCCCATGTCCTGCCCCATGTCCTGCCCCATGTCCTGCCCCATGTCTTGCCCCATGTCCCATGTCCTGCCCCATGTCCTGCCCTATGTCCTGCCCCATGTCTTGCTCCATGTCCCATGTCCTAGCCCATGTCCTGCCCCATGTCCTGCCCCATGTCCTGCCCCATGTCCTTCCCTATGTCCTGTCCCATGTCCTGCCCCATGTCCTGCCCCTTGTCCTGCCCCATGTCCTGCTCCATGTCCTGCCCCATGTCCCATGTCCTGCTCCATGTCCTTCCCCTGTCCAGCCCCATGTCCCATGTCCTGCCCCATGTCCTGCCACATGTCCTGCCCCATGTCCTGCCCCATGTCCTGCCCCATGTCCTGCCCTATGTCCTGTCTTATGTCCTGCCCCATGTAATGCCCCATGTCCTGCTCCATGTCCTCCCCCTGTCCTGCCCTATGTCTTATGTCCTGCCCCATGTCCTGCCTCATGGCCTGCCCCATGTCCTGCCCTATGTCCTGTCCCATGTCCTGCCCCATTTCCTGCCCCATGTCCTGCTCCATGTCCTGCCCCATGTCCTGCCCCATGTCCCGCTCCATGTCCTCCCCCTGTCCTGCCTCATGTCCCATGTCCTGCCCCATGTCCTGCCCCATGTCCTGCCCCATGTCCTGCCCCATGTCCTTTCCCATGTCCTGCCCCATGTTTTGCCCCATGTCCTGTCCAATGTCCTGCCTCATGTCCTGCCCCATGTCCTGCCCCATGTCCTGCCCCATGTCCTGCCCCATGTCCTGTCCCATGTCCTGCCCCATGTCATGCCCCATGTCCTGCCCCATGTCCTGCCCCATGTCCCATGTCCTGCCCCATGTCCTGCCCTTTGTCCTGTCCCATTTCCTGCCCCATGTCATGCCCCATGTCCTGCCCCATGTCCTGCCCCATGTCCTGCCCCATGTCTTGCCCCATGTCCCATGTCCTGCCCCATGTCCTGCCCCATGTCCTGCCCCATGTCCTTCCCTATGTCCTGTCCCATGTCCTGCCCCATGTCCTGCCCCATGTCCTGCTCCATGTCCTCCCCCTGTCCTGCCCCATGTCCCATGTCCTGCCCCATGTCCTGCCCCATGTCCTGCCCCATGTCCTGCCCTATGTCTTGTCCCATGTCCTGCCCCATGTCCTGCCCCATGTCCTGCCCTATGTCCTGCCCCATGTCTTGCCCCATGTCCCATGTCCTGCCCCATGTCCTGCCCCATGTCCTGCCCCATGTCCTGCCCTATGTCCTGCCCCATGTCCTGCCCCATGTCCTGCTCCATGTCCTGCCCCATGTCCTGCCCCATGTCCCATGTCATGCCCCATGTCCTGCCCCATGTCCTGCCCCATGTCCTGTCCCATGTCCTGCTCCATGTCCTGCCCCATGTCTTGCCCCATGTCCCATGTCCTGCCTCATGTCCTGCCCCATGTCCTGCCCCATGTCCTGCCCCATGTCCTGCCCCATGTCCTGCCCCATGTCCTGCCCTATGTCCTGTCCCATGTCCTGTCCCATGTCATGTCCCATGTCCTGCTCCATGTCCTGCCCCATGTCCTGCCCCATGTCCTGCCCTATGTCCTGCCCCATGTCCTGCCCCATGTCCTGCTCCATGTCCTGCCCCATGTCCTGCCCCAAGTCCCATGTCATGCCCCATGTCCTGCCCCATGTCCTGCCCCATGTCCTGCCCCATTTCCTGCCGTATGTCCTGCCCTATGTCCTGTCCCATGTCCTGCCCCTTGTCCTGCCCCATGTCCTGCTCCATGTCCTTTCCCATGTCCCATGTCCTGCCCCATGTCTTGCTCCATGTCCTTCCCCTGTCCAGTCCCATGTCCCATGTCCTGCCCCATGTCCTGCCACATGTCCTGCCCCATGTCCTGCCATATGTCCTGTCCCATGTCCTGCCCTTTGTCCTGTCCCATTTCCTGCCCCATGTCCTGCCCCATGTCCTGCCCCATGTCCTGCCCCATGTCCTGCCCCATGTCTTGCCCCATGTCCCATGTCCTGCCCCATGTCCTGCCCTATGTCCTGCCCCATGTCTTGCTCCATGTCCCATGTCCTAGCCCATGTCCTGCCCCATGTCCTGCCCCATGTCCTGCCCCATGTCCTTCCCTATGTCCTGTCCCATGTCCTGCCCCATGTCCTGCCCCATGTCCTGCTCCATGTCCTCCCCCTGTCCTGCCCCATGTCCCATGTCCTGCCCCATGTCCTGCCCCATGTCCTGCCCCATGTCCTGCCCTATGTCTTGTCCCATGTCCTGCCCCATGTCCTGCCCCATGTCCTGCCCTATGTCCTGCCCCATGTCTTGCCCCATGTCCCATGTCCTGCCCCATGTCCTGCCCCATGTCCTGCCCCATGTCCTGCCCTATGTCCTGCCCCATGTCCTGCCCCATGTCCTGCTCCATGTCCTGCCCCATGTCCTGCCCCATGTCCCATGTCCTGCCCCATTTCCTGCCCTATGTCCTGC
This sequence comes from Protonemura montana, assembly GCA_947568835.1. NCBI lineage: Eukaryota > Metazoa > Arthropoda > Insecta > Plecoptera > Nemouridae > Protonemura > Protonemura montana. The sequence continues at coordinate 17,686,578 of OX387609.1, forward strand.
CCCATGTCTTGCCCCATGTCCCATGTCCTGTCCCATGTCCTGTCCCATGTCATGTCCCATGTCCTGCTCCATGTCCTGCCCCATGTCCTGCCCCATGTCCTGCCCTATGTCCTGCCCCATGTCCTGCCCCATGTCCTGCTCCATGTCCTGCCCCATGTCCTGACCCATGTCCCATGTCATGCCCCATGTCCTGCCCCATGTCCTGCCCCATGTCCTGCCCCATTTCCTGCCCCATGTCCTGCCCTATGTCCTGTCCCATGTCCTGCCCCTTGTCCTGCCCCATGTCCTGCTCCATGTCCTTTCCCATGTCCCATGTCCTGCCCCATTGCCTGCCCCATGTCCTGCCCCATGTCCTGCCCCATGTCCTGCCACATGTCCTGCCCCATGTCCTGCCCCATGTCCTGTCCCATTTCCTGCCCCATGTCCTGCCCCATGTCCTGCCCCTAGTCCTGCCCAATGTCCTGTCCCATGTCCTGCCCCATGTCCTGCCCCATGTCCTGTCCCATGTCCTGCCTCATGTCCTGCCCCATGTCCTGTCCCATGTCCTGCCCCATGTCCTGCCCCATGTCCTGCCCCTAGTCCTCCCCTATGTCCTGTCCCATGTCCTGCCCCATGTCCTGCCCCATGTCCTGTCCCATGTCCTGCCTCATGTCCTGCCCAATGTCCTGCCCTATGTCCTGCCCCATGTCCTGCCCCATGTCCTGCCCCATGTCCTGCCCTATGTCCTGCCCCATGTCCTGCCCTATGTCCTGCCCTATGTCCTGTCCCATGTCCTGCCCCATGTCCTGCCCCATGTCCTGTCCCATGTCATGTCCCATGTCCTGCTCCATGTCCTCCCCCTGTCCTGCCCCATGTCCCATGTCCTGCCCCATGTCCTGCCCCATGTCCTGCCCCATGTCCTGCCCTATGTCTTGTCCCATGTCCTGCCCCATGTCCTGCCCCATGTCCTGCCCTATGTCCTGCCCCATGTCTTGCCCCATGTCCCATGTCCTGCCCCATGTCCTGCCCCATGTCCTGCCCCATGTCCTGCCCTATGTCCTGCCCCATGTCCTGCCCCATGTCCTGCTCCATGTCCTGCCCCATGTCCTGCCCCATGTCCCATGTCCTGCCCCATGTCCTGCCCTATGTCCTGCCCCATGTCTTGCCCCATGTCCCATGTCCTGTCCCATGTCCTGTCCCATGTCATGTCCCATGTCCTGCTCCATGTCCTGCCCCATGTCCTGCCCCATGTCCTGCCCTATGTCCTGCCCCATGTCCTGCCCCATGTCCTGCCCCATTTCCTGCCCCATGTCCTGCCCTATGTCCTGTCCCATGTCCTGCCCCTTGTCCTGCCCCATGTCCTGCTCCATGTCCTTTCCCATGTCCCATGTCCTGCCCCATTGCCTGCCCCATGTCCTGCCCCATGTCCTGCCCCATGTCCTGCCACATGTCCTGCCCCATGTCCTGCCCCATGTCCTGTCCCATTTCCTGCCCCATGTCCTGCCCCATGTCCTGCCCCTAGTCCTGCCCAATGTCCTGTCCCATGTCCTGCCCCATGTCCTGCCCCATGTCCTGTCCCATGTCCTGCCTCATGTCCTGCCCCATGTCCTACCCTATGTCCTGCCCCATGTCCTGCCCCATGTCCTGCCTTATGTCCTGCCCTATGTCCTGTCCCATGTCCTGCCCCATGTCCTGCCCCATGTCCTGTCCCATGTCATGTCCCATGTCCTGCTCCATGTCCTGTTCCATGTCCTGCCCCATGTCCTGCCCCATGTCCTGCCCCATGTCCTGCCCCATGTCCTGCCCCATGTCCTGTCTCATGTCCTGCACCATGTCCTGCCCCGTGTCCTGCCCCATGTCCTGCCCCATGTCCTGCTCCATGTCCTGCCCCATGTCCTGCCCCATGTCCCATGTCCTGCCCCATGTCCTGCCCCATGTCCTGTCCCATGTCCTGCCCCATGTCATGCCCCATGTCCTGCCCCATGTCCTGCCCCATGTCCCATGTCCTGCCTCATGTCCTGCCCCTTGTCCTGTCCTATTTCCTGCCCCATGTCCTGTCCCATGTCCTGCCCCGTGTCCTGCCCCATGTCCTGCCCCATGTTCTGCCCCATGTCCTGCCCCATGTCTTGCCCTATGTCCCATGTCCTGCCCCATGTCCTGCCCCATGTCCTGCCCCATGTCCTTCCCTATGTCCTGTCCCATGTCCTGCCCCATGTCCTGCCCCATGTCCTGCCCCATGTCCTGCTCCATGTCCTTCCCCTGTCCAGTCCCATGTCCCATGTCCTGCCCCATGTCCTGCCACATGTCCTGCCCCATGTCCTGCCAGATGTCCTGTCCCATGTCCTGCCCTTTGTCCTGTCCCATTTCCTGCCCCATGTCCTGCCCCATGTCCTGCCCCATGTCCTGCCCCATGTCCTGCCCCATGTCTTGCCCCATGTCCCATGTCCTGCCCCATGTCCTGCCCTATGTCCTGCCCCATGTCTTGCTCCATGTCCCATGTCCTAGCCCATGTCCTGCCCCATGTTCTGCCCCATGTCCTGCCCTATGTCCTGCCCCATGTCCTGCCCCATGTCCTGCTCCATGTCCTGCCCCATGTCCTGCCCCATGTCCCATGTCATGCCCCATGTCCTGCCCCATGTCCTGCCCCATGTCCTGTCCCATGTCCTGCTCCATGTCCTGCCCCATGTCTTGCCCTATGTCCCATGTCCTGCCTCATGTCCTGCCCCATGTCCTGCCCCATGTCCTGCCCCATGTCCTGCGCCATGTCCTGCCCCATGTCCTGCCCTATGTCCTGCCCCATGTCCTGCCCCATGTCCTGCCCTATGTCCTGTCCCATGTCCTGTCCCATGTCATGTCCCATGTCCTGCCCCATGTCCTGCCCCATGTCCTGCTCCATGTCCTGCCCCATGTCCTGCCCCATGTCCCATGTCATGCCCCATGTCCTGTTCCATGTCCTGCCCCATGTCCTGCCCCATGTCCTGCCCCATGTCCTGCCCTATGTCCTGTCCCATGTCCTGCCCCTTGTCCTGCCCCATGTCCTGCTCCATGTCCTGCTCCATGTCCCATGTCCTGCCCCATTTCCTGCCCCATGTCCTGCCCCATGTCCTGCCCCATGTTCTGCCACATGTCCTGCCCCATGTCCTGCCCCATGTCCTGTCCCATGTCCTGCCCCATGTCCTGCCCCATGTCCTGCCCCTAGTCCTCCCCTATGTCCTGTCCCATGTCCTGCCCCATGTCCTGCCCCATGTCCTGTCCCATGTCCTGCCTCATGTCCTGCCCAATGTCCTGCCCTATGTCCTGCCCCATGTCCTGCCCCATGTCCTGCCCCATGTCCTGCCCTATGTCCTGCCCCATGTCCTGCCCTATGTCCTGCCCTATGTCCTGTCCCATTTCCTGCCCCATGTCCTGCCCCATGTCCTGTCCCATGTCATGTCCCATGTCCTGCTCCATGTCCTGTTCCATGTCCTGCCCCATGTCCTGCCCCATGTCCTGCCCCATGTCCTGCCCCATGTCCTGCCCCATGTCATGCCCCATGTCCTGCCCCATGTCCTGCTCCATGTCCCATGTCCTGTCCCATTTCCTGCCCCATGTCCTGCCCCATGTCCTGCCCCATGTCCTGCCCCATGTCCTGCCCCATGTCTTGCCCCATGTCCCATGTCCTGCCCCATGTCCTGCCCCATGTCCTGCCCCATGTCCTTCCCTATGTCCTGTCCTATGTCCTGCCCCATGTCCTGCCCCATGTCCTGCTCCATGTCCTCCCCCTGTCCTGCCCCATGTCCCATGTCCTGCCCCATGTCCTGCCCCATGTCCTGCCCCATGTCCTGCCCTATGTCTTGTCCCATGTCCTGCCCCATGTCCTGCCCCATGTCCTGCCCTATGTCCTGCCCCATGTCTTACCCCATGTCCCATGTCCTGCCCCATGTCCTGCCCCATGTCCTGCCCCATGTCCTGCCCTATGTCCTGCCCCATGTCCTGCCCCATGTCCTGCTCCATGTCCTGCCCCATGTCTTGCCCCATGTCCCATGTCCTGCCTCATGTCCTGCCCCATGTCCTGCCCCATGTCCTGCCCCATGTCCTGCCCCATGTCCTGCCCCATGTCCTGCCCTATGTCCTGCCCCATGTCCTGCCCCATGTCCTGCCCTATGTCCTGTCCCATGTCCTGTCCCATGTCATGTCCCATGTCCTGCTCCATGTCCTGCCCCATGTCCTGCCCCATGTCCTGCCCTATGTCCTGCCCCATGTCCTGCCCCATGTCCTGCTCCATGTCCTGCCCCATGTCCTGCCCCATGTCCCATGTCATGCCCCATGTCCTGCCCCATGTCCTGCCCCATGTCCTGCCCCATGTCCTGCCCCATGTCCTGCCCTATGTCCTGTCCCATGTCCTGCCCCTTGTCCTGCCCCATGTCCTGCTCCATGTCCTTTCCCATGTCCCATGTCCTGCCCCATTGCCTGCCCCATGTCCTGCCCCATGTCCTGCCCCATGTCCTGCCACATGTCCTGCCCCATGTCCTGCCCCATGTCCTGTCCCATTTCCTGCCCCATGTCCTGCCCCATGTCCTGCCCCTAGTCCTGCCCTATGTCCTGTCCCATGTCCTGCCCCATGTCCTGCCCCATGTCCTGTCCCATGTCCTGCCTCATGTCCTGCCCCATGTCCTACCCTATGTCCTGCCCCATGTCCTGCCCCATGTCCTGCCCCATGTCCTGCCCTATGTCCTGCCCCATGTCCTGCCTTATGTCCTGCCCTATGTCCTGTCCCATGTCCTGCCCCATGTCCTGCCCCATGTCCTGTCCCATGTCATGTCCCATGTCCTGCTCCATGTCCTGTCTCATGTCGTGCACCATGTCCTGCCCCATGTCCTGCCCCATTTCCTGCCCCATGTCCTGCTCCATGTCCTGCCCCATGTCCTGCCCCATGTCCCATGTCCTGCCCCATGTCCTGCCCCATGTCCTGTCCCATGTCCTGCCCCATGTCATGCCCCATGTCCTGCCCCATGTCATGCCCCATGTCCTGCCCCATGTCCTGCCCCATGTCCCATGTCCTGCCTCATGTCCTGCCCCTTGTCCTGTCCTATTTCCTGCCCCATGTCCTGCCCCATGTCCTGCCCCGTGTCCTGCCCCATGTCCTGCCCCATGTTCTGCCCCATGTCCTGCCCCATGTCTTGCCCTATGTCCCATGTCCTGCCCCATGTCCTGCCCCATGTCCTGCCCCATGTCCTTCCCTATGTCCTGTCCCATGTCCTGCCCCATGTCCTGCCCCATGTCCTGCCCCATGTCTTGCTCCATGTCCTTCCCCTGTCCAGTCCCATGTCCCATGTCCTGCCCCATGTCCTGCCACATGTCCTGCCCCATGTCCTGCCATATGTCCTGTCCCATGTCCTGCCCTTTGTCCTGTCCCATTTCCTGCCCCATGTCCTGCCCCATGTCCTGCCCCATGTCCTGCCCTATGTCCTGCCCCATGTCTTGCCCCATGTCCCATGTCCTGCCCCATGTCCTGCCCTATGTCCTGCCCCATGTCTTGCTCCATGTCCCATGTCCTAGCCCATGTCCTGCCCCATGTCCTGCCCCATGTCCTGCCCTATGTCCTGCCCCATGTCCTGCCCCATGTCCTGCTCCATGTCCTGCCCCATGTCCTGCCCCATGTCCCATGTCATGCCCCATGTCCTGCCCCATGTCCTGCCCCATGTCCTGTCCCATGTCCTGCTCCATGTCCTGCCCCATGTCTTGCCCTATGTCCCATGTCCTGCCTCATGTCCTGCCCCATGTCCTGCCCCATGTCCTGCACCATGTCCTGCGCCATGTCCTGCCCCATGTCCTGCCCTATGTCCTGCCCCATGTCCTGCCCCATGTCCTGCCCTATGTCCTGTCCCATGTCCTGTCCCATGTCATGTCCCATGTCCTGCCCCATGTCCTGCCCCATGTCCTGCTCCATGTCCTGCCCCATGTCCTGCCCCATGTCCCATGTCATGCCCCATGTCCTGTTCCATGTCCTGCCCCATGTCCTGCCCCATGTCCTGCCCCATGTCCTGCCCTATGTCCTGTCCCATGTCCTGCCCCTTGTCCTGCCCCATGTCCTGCTCCATGTCCTGCCCCATGTCCCATGTCCTGCCCCATTTCCTGCCCCATGTCCTGCCCCATGTCCTGCCCCATGTTCTGCCACATGTCCTGCCCCATGTCCTGCCCCATGTCCTGTCCCATGTCCTGCCCCATGTCCTGCCCCATGTCCTGCCCCTAGTCCTCCCCTATGTCCTGTCCCATGTCCTGCCCCATGTCCTGCCCCATGTCCTGTCCCATGTCCTGCCTCATGTCCTGCCCAATGTCCTGCCCTATGTCCTGCCCCATGTCCTGCCCCATGTCCTGCCCCATGTCCTGCCCTATGTCCTGCCCCATGTCCTGCCCTATGTCCTGCCCTATGTCCTGTCCCATGTCCTGCCCCATGTCCTGCCCCATGTCCTGTCCCATGTCATGTGACATGTCCTGCTCCATGTCCTGTTCCATGTCCTGCCCCATGTCCTGCCCCATGTCCTGCCCCATGTCCTGCCCCATGTCCTGCCCCATGTCCTGTCCCATGTCCTGCACCATGTCCTGCCCCATGTCCTGCCCCATGTCCTGCCCCATGTCCTGCTCCATGTCCTGCCCCATGTCCTGCCCCATGTCCCATGTCCTGCCCCATGTCCTGCCCCATGTCCTGTCCCATGTCCTGCCCCATGTCATGCCCCATGTCCTGCCCCATGTCCTGCCCCATGTCCCATGTCCTGCCGCATGTCCTGCCCCTTGTCCTGTCCTATTTCCTGCCCCATGTCCTGCCCCATGTCCTGCCCCGTGTCCTGCCCCATGTCCTGCCCCATGTTCTGCCCCATGTCCTGCCCCATGTCTTGCCCCATGTCCCATGTCCTGCCCCATGTCCTGCCCCATGTCCTGCCCCATGTCCTTCCCTATGTCCTGTCCCATGTCCTGCCCCATGTCCTGCCCCATGTCCTGCCCCATGTCCTGCTCCATGTCCTTCCCCTGTCCAGTCCCATGTCCCATGTCCTGCCCCATGTCCTGCCACATGTCCTGCCCCATGTCCTGCCATATGTCCTGTCCCATGTCCTGCCCCATGTCCTGCCCTATGTCCTGCCCCATGTCCTGCCCCATGTCCTGCTCCATGTCCTGCCCCATGTCCTGCCCCATGTCCCATGTCTTGCCCCATATCCTGCCCTATGTCCTGCCCCATGTCCTGCCCCATGTCCTGCCCATGTCCTGTCCCATGTCCTGCCCCATGTCATGCCCCATGTCCTGCCCCATGTCCTGCCCCATGTCCTATGTCCTGCTTCATGTCCTGCCCCTTGTCCTGTCCCATTTCCTGCCCCATGTCCTGCCCTATGTCCTGTCCCATGTCCTGCCCCTTGTCCTGCCCCATGTCCTGCTCCATGTCCTGCCCCATGTCCCATGTCCTGCCCCATTTCCTGCCCCATGTCCTGCCCCATGTCCTGCCCCATGTCCTGCCACATGTCCTGCCCCATGTCCTGCCCCATGTCCTGCCCTATGTCCTGCCCCATGTCCTGCCCCATGTCCTGCCCCATGTCCTGCCCATGTCCTGTCCCATGTCCTGCCCCATGTCATGCCCCATGTCCTGCCCCATGTCCTGCCCCATGTCCTATGTCCTGCCCCATGTCCTGCCCCTTGTCCTGTCCCATTTCCTGCCCCATGTCCTGCCCTATGTCCTGTCCCATGTCCTGCCCCTTGTCCTGCCCCTTGTCCTGCTCCATGTCCTGCCCCATGTCCCATGTCCTGCTCCATGTCCTTCCCCTGTCCAGCCCCATGTCCCATGTCCTGCCCCATGTCCTGCCACATGTCCTGCCCCATGTCCTGCCCCATGTCCTGCCCCATGTCCTGCCCCATGTCCTGCCCTATGTCCTGCCCCATGTCCTGCCCCATGTCCTGCCCTATGTCCTGTCCCATGTCCTGTCCCATGTCATGTCCCATGTCCTGCTCCATGTCCTGCCCCATGTCCTGCCCCATGTCCTGCTCTATGTCCTGCCCCATGTCCTGCCCCATGTCCTGCTCCATGTCCTGTCCCATGTCCTGCCCCATGTCCTGCCCCATTTCCTGCCCCATGTCCTGCCCCATGTCCTGCCCCATGTCCTGCCACATGTCCTGCCCCATGTCCTGCCCCATGTCCTGCCCTATGTCCTGCCCCATGTCCTGCCCCATGTCCTGCCCCATGTCCTGCCCATGTCCTGTCCCATGTCCTGCCCCATGTCATGCCCCATGTCCTGCCCCATGTCCTGCCCCATGTCCTATGTCCTGCCCCATGTCCTGCCCCTTGTCCTGTCCCATTTCCTGCCCCATGTCCTGCCCTATGTCCTGTCCCATGTCCTGCCCCTTGTCCTGCCCCTTGTCCTGCTCCATGTCCTGCCCCATGTCCCATGTCCTGCTCCATGTCCTTCCCCTGTCCAGCCCCATGTCCCATGTCCTGCCCCATGTCCTGCCACATGTCCTGCCCCATGTCCTGCCCCATGTCCTGCCCCATGTCCTGCCCCATGTCCTGCCCTATGTCCTGCCCCATGTCCTGCCCCATGTCCTGCCCTATGTCCTGTCCCATGTCCTGTCCCATGTCATGTCCCATGTCCTGCTCCATGTCCTGCCCCATGTCCTGCCCCATGTCCTGCCCTATGTCCTGCCCCATGTCCTGCCCCATGTCCTGCTCCATGTCCTGTCCCATGTCCTGCCCCATGTCCTGCCACATGTCCTGCCCCATGTCCTGCCCCATGTCCTGCCCCATGTCCTGCCCCATGTCCTGCCCTATGTCCTGCCCCATGTTCTGCCCCATGTCCTGCCCTATGTCCTGTCCCATGTCCTGTCCCATGTCATGTCCCATGTCCTGCTCCATGTCCTGCCCCATGTCCTGCCCCATGTCCTGCCCTATGTCCTGCCCCATGTCCTGCCCCATGTCCTGCTCCATGTCCTGCCCCATGTCCTGCCCCATGTCCCATGTCATGCCCCATGTCCTGCCCCATGTCCTGCCCCATGTCCTGCCCCATGTCCTGCCCCATGTCCTGCCCCTAGTCCTCCCCTATGTCTTGTCCCATGTCCTGCCCCATGTCCTGCCCCATGTCCTGTCCCATGTCCTGCCTCATGTCCTGCCCAATGTCCTGCCCTATATCCTGCCCCATGTCCTGCCCCATGTCCTGCCCCATGTCCTGCCCTATGTCCTGCCCCATGTCCTGCCCTATGTCCTGCCCTATGTCCTGTCCCATGTCCTGCCCCATGTCCTGCCCCATGTCCTGTCCCATGTCATGTGACATGTCCTGCTCCATGTCCTGTTCCATGTCCTGCCCCATGTCCTGCCCCATGTCCTGCCCCATGTCCTGCCCCATGTCCTGCCCCATGTCCTGTCCCATGTCCTGCACCATGTCCTGCCCCATGTCCTGCCCCATGTCCTGCCCCATGTCCTGCTCCATGTCCTGCCCCATGTCCTGCCCCATGTCCCATGTCCTGCCCCATGTCCTGCCCCATGTCCTGTCCCATGTCCTGCCCCATGTCATGCCCCATGTCCTGCCCCATGTCCTGCCCCATGTCCCATGTCCTGCCGCATGTCCTGCCCCTTGTCCTGTCCTATTTCCTGCCCCATGTCCTGCCCCATGTCCTGCCCCGTGTCCTGCCCCATGTCCTGCCCCATGTTCTGCCCCATGTCCTGCCCCATGTCTTGCCCCATGTCCCATGTCCTGCCCCATGTCCTGCCCCATGTCCTGCCCCATGTCCTTCCCTATGTCCTGTCCCATGTCCTGCTCCATGTCCTGCCCCATGTCCTGCCCCATGTCCCATGTCCTGCCCCATGTCCTGCCCCATGTCCTGTCCCATGTCCTGCCCCATGTCATGCCCCATGTCCTGCCCCATGTCCTGCCCCATGTCCCATGTCCTGCCGCATGTCCTGCCCCTTGTCCTGTCCTATTTCCTGCCCCATGTCCTGCCCCATGTCCTGCCCCGTGTCCTGCCCCATGTCCTGCCCCATGTTCTGCCCCATGTCCTGCCCCATGTCTTGCCCCATGTCCCATGTCCTGCCCCATGTCCTGCCCCATGTCCTGCCCCATGTCCTTCCCTATGTCCTGTCCCATGTCCTGCCCCATGTCCTGCCCCATGTCCTGCCCCATGTCCTGCTCCATGTCCTTCCCCTGTCCAGTCCCATGTCCCATGTCCTGCCCCATGTCCTGCCACATGTCCTGCCCCATGTCCTGCCATATGTCCTGTCCCATGTCCTGCCCCATGTCCTGCCCTATGTCCTGCCCCATGTCCTGCCCCATGTCCTGCTCCATGTCCTGCCCCATGTCCTGCCCCATGTCCCATGTCTTGCCCCATATCCTGCCCTATGTCCTGCCGCATGTCCTGCCCCATGTCCTGCCCATGTCCTGTCCCATGTCCTGCCCCATGTCATGCCCCATGTCCTGCCCCATGTCCTGCCCCATGTCCTATGTCCTGCCCCATGTCCTGCCCCTTGTCCTGTCCCATTTCCTGCCCCATGTCCTGCCCTATGTCCTGTCCCATGTCCTGCCCCTTGTCCTGCCCCATGTCCTGCTCCATGTCCTGCCCCATGTCCCATGTCCTGCCCCATTTCCTGCCCCATGTCCTGCCCCATGTCCTGCCCCATGTCCTGCCACATGTCCTGCCCCATGTCCTGCCCCATGTCCTGCCCTATGTCCTGCCCCATGTCCTGCCCCATGTCCTGCCCCATGTCCTGCCCATGTCCTGTCCCATGTCCTGCCCCATGTCATGCCCCATGTCCTGCCCCATGTCCTGCCCCATGTCCTATGTCCTGCCCCATGTCCTGCCCCTTGTCCTGTCCCATTTCCTGCCCCATGTCCTGCCCTATGTCCTGTCCCATGTCCTGCCCCTTGTCCTGCCCCTTGTCCTGCTCCATGTCCTGCCCCATGTCCCATGTCCTGCTCCATGTCCTTCCCCTGTCCAGCCCCATGTCCCATGTCCTGCCCCATGTCCTGCCACATGTCCTGCCCCATGTCCTGCCCCATGTCCTGCCCCATGTCCTGCCCCATGTCCTGCCCTATGTCCTGCCCCATGTCCTGCCCCATGTCCTGCCCTATGTCCTGTCCCATGTCCTGTCCCATGTCATGTCCCATGTCCTGCTCCATGTCCTGCCCCATGTCCTGCCCCATGTCCTGCTCTATGTCCTGCCCCATGTCCTGCCCCATGTCCTGCTCCATGTCCTGTCCCATGTCCTGCCCCATGTCCTGCCCCATTTCCTGCCCCATGTCCTGCCCCATGTCCTGCCCCATGTCCTGCCACATGTCCTGCCCCATGTCCTGCCCCATGTCCTGCCCTATGTCCTGCCCCATGTCCTGCCCCATGTCCTGCCCCATGTCCTGCCCATGTCCTGTCCCATGTCCTGCCCCATGTCATGCCCCATGTCCTGCCCCATGTCCTGCCCCATGTCCTATGTCCTGCCCCATGTCCTGCCCCTTGTCCTGTCCCATTTCCTGCCCCATGTCCTGCCCTATGTCCTGTCCCATGTCCTGCCCCTTGTCCTGCCCCTTGTCCTGCTCCATGTCCTGCCCCATGTCCCATGTCCTGCTCCATGTCCTTCCCCTGTCCAGCCCCATGTCCCATGTCCTGCCCCATGTCCTGCCACATGTCCTGCCCCATGTCCTGCCCCATGTCCTGCCCCATGTCCTGCCCCATGTCCTGCCCTATGTCCTGCCCCATGTCCTGCCCCATGTCCTGCCCTATGTCCTGTCCCATGTCCTGTCCCATGTCATGTCCCATGGCCTGCTCCATGTCCTGCCCCATGTCCTGCCCCATGTCCTGCCCTATGTCCTGCCCCATGTCCTGCCCCATGTCCTGCTCCATGTCCTGTCCCATGTCCTGCCCCATGTCCTGCCACATGTCCTGCCCCATGTCCTGCCCCATGTCCTGCCCCATGTCCTGCCCCATGTCCTGCCCTATGTCCTGCCCCATGTTCTGCCCCATGTCCTGCCCTATGTCCTGTCCCATGTCCTGTCCCATGTCATGTCCCATGTCCTGCTCCATGTCCTGCCCCATGTCCTGCCCCATGTCCTGCCCTATGTCCTGCCCCATGTCCTGCCCCATGTCCTGCTCCATGTCCTGCCCCATGTCCTGCCCCATGTCCCATGTCATGCCCCATGTCCTGCCCCATGTCCTGCCCCATGTCCTGCCCCATGTCCTGCCCCATGTCCTGCCCCTAGTCCTCCCCTATGTCCTGTCCCATGTCCTGCCCCATGTCCTGCCCCATGTCCTGTCCCATGTCCTGCCTCATGTCCTGCCCAATGTCCTGCCCTATGTCCTGCCCCATGTCCTGCCCCATGTCCTGCCCCATGTCCTGCCCTATGTCCTGCCCCATGTCCTGCCCTATGTCCTGCCCTATGTCCTGTCCCATGTCCTGCCCCATGTCCTGCCCCATGTCCTGTCCCATGTCATGTGACATGTCCTGCTCCATGTCCTGTTCCATGTCCTGCCCCATGTCCTGCCCCATGTCCTGCCCCATGTCCTGCCCCATGTCCTGCCCCATGTCCTGTCCCATGTCCTGCACCATGTCCTGCCCCATGTCCTGCCCCATGTCCTGCTCCATGTCCTGCTCCATGTCCTGCCCCATGTCCTGCCCCATGTCCCATGTCCTGCCCCATGTCCTGCCCCATGTCCTGTCCCATGTCCTGCCCCATGTCATGCCCCATGTCCTGCCCCATGTCCTGCCCCATGTCCCATGTCCTGCCGCATGTCCTGCCCCTTGTCCTGTCCTATTTCCTGCCCCATGTCCTGCCCCATGTCCTGCCCCGTGTCCTGCCCCATGTCCTGCCCCATGTTCTGCCCCATGTCCTGCCCCATGTCTTGCCCCATGTCCCATGTCCTGCCCCATGTCCTGCCCCATGTCCTGCCCCATGTCCTTCCCTATGTCCTGTCCCATGTCCTGCCCCATGTCCTGCCCCATGTCCTGCCCCATGTCCTGCTCCATGTCCTTCCCCTGTCCAGTCCCATGTCCCATGTCCTGCCCCATGTCCTGCCACATGTCCTGCCCCATGTCCTGCCATATGTCCTGTCCCATGTCCTGCCCCATGTCCTGCCCTATGTCCTGCCCCATGTCCTGCCCCATGTCCTGCTCCATGTCCTGCCCCATGTCCTGCCCCATGTCCCATGTCTTGCCCCATATCCTGCCCTATGTCCTGCCCCATGTCCTGCCCCATGTCCTGCCCATGTCCTGTCCCATGTCCTGCCCCATGTCATGCCCCATGTCCTGCCCCATGTCCTGCCCCATGTCCTATGTCCTGCCCCATGTCCTGCCCCTTGTCCTGTCCCATTTCCTGCCCCATGTCCTGCCCTATGTCCTGTCCCATGTCCTGCCCCTTGTCCTGCCCCATGTCCTGCTCCATGTCCTGCCCCATGTCCCATGTCCTGCCCCATTTCCTGCCCCATGTCCTGCCCCATGTCCTGCCCCATGTCCTGCCACATGTCCTGCCCCATGTCCTGCCCCATGTCCTGCCCTATGTCCTGCCCCATGTCCTGCCCCATGTCCTGCCCCATGTCCTGCCCATGTCCTGTCCCATGTCCTGCCCCATGTCATGCCCCATGTCCTGCCCCATGTCCTGCCCCATGTCCTATGTCCTGCCCCATGTCCTGCCCCTTGTCCTGTCCCATTTCCTGCCCCATGTCCTGCCCTATGTCCTGTCCCATGTCCTGCCCCTTGTCCTGCCCCTTGTCCTGCTCCATGTCCTGCCCCATGTCCCATGTCCTGCTCCATGTCCTTCCCCTGTCCAGCCCCATGTCCCATGTCCTGCCCCATGTCCTGCCACATGTCCTGCCCCATGTCCTGCCCCATGTCCTGCCCCATGTCCTGCCCCATGTCCTGCCCTATGTCCTGCCCCATGTCCTGCCCCATGTCCTGCCCTATGTCCTGCCCTATGTCCTGTCCCATGTCCTGCCCCATGTCCTGCCCCATGTCCTGTCCCATGTCATGTCCCATGTCCTGCTCCATGTCCTGTCTCATGTCCTGCACCATGTCCTGCCCCATGTCCTGCCCCATTTCCTGCCCCATGTCCTGCTCCATGTCCTGCCCCATGTCCTGCCCCATGTCCCATGTCCTGCCCCATGTCCTGCCCCATGTCCTGTCCCATGTCCTGCCCCATGTCATGCCCCATGTCCTGCCCCATGTCATGCCCCATGTCCTGCCCCATGTCCTGCCCCATGTCCCATGTCCTGCCTCATGTCCTGCCCCTTGTCCTGTCCTATTTCCTGCCCCATGTCCTGCCCCATGTCCTGCCCCGTGTCCTGCCCCATGTCCTGCCCCATGTTCTGCCCCATGTCCTGCCCCATGTCTTGCCCTATGTCCCATGTCCTGCCCCATGTCCTGCCCCATGTCCTGCCCCATGTCCTTCCCTATGTCCTGTCCCATGTCCTGCCCCATGTCCTGCCCCATGTCCTGCCCCATGTCTTGCTCCATGTCCTTCCCCTGTCCAGTCCCATGTCCCATGTCCTGCCCCATGTCCTGCCACATGTCCTGCCCCATGTCCTGCCATATGTCCTGTCCCATGTCCTGCCCTTTGTCCTGTCCCATTTCCTGCCCCATGTCCTGCCCCATGTCCTGCCCCATGTCCTGCCCTATGTCCTGCCCCATGTCTTGCCCCATGTCCCATGTCCTGCCCCATGTCCTGCCCTATGTCCTGCCCCATGTCTTGCTCCATGTCCCATGTCCTAGCCCATGTCCTGCCCCATGTCCTGCCCCATGTCCTGCCCTATGTCCTGCCCCATGTCCTGCCCCATGTCCTGCTCCATGTCCTGCCCCATGTCCTGCCCCATGTCCCATGTCATGCCCCATGTCCTGCCCCATGTCCTGCCCCATGTCCTGTCCCATGTCCTGCTCCATGTCCTGCCCCATGTCTTGCCCTATGTCCCATGTCCTGCCTCATGTCCTGCCCCATGTCCTGCCCCATGTCCTGCACCATGTCCTGCGCCATGTCCTGCCCCATGTCCTGCCCTATGTCCTGCCCCATGTCCTGCCCCATGTCCTGCCCTATGTCCTGTCCCATGTCCTGTCCCATGTCATGTCCCATGTCCTGCCCCATGTCCTGCCCCATGTCCTGCTCCATGTCCTGCCCCATGTCCTGCCCCATGTCCCATGTCATGCCCCATGTCCTGTTCCATGTCCTGCCCCATGTCCTGCCCCATGTCCTGCCCCATGTCCTGCCCTATGTCCTGTCCCATGTCCTGCCCCTTGTCCTGCCCCATGTCCTGCTCCATGTCCTGCCCCATGTCCCATGTCCTGCCCCATTTCCTGCCCCATGTCCTGCCCCATGTCCTGCCCCATGTTCTGCCACATGTCCTGCCCCATGTCCTGCCCCATGTCCTGTCCCATGTCCTGCCCCATGTCCTGCCCCATGTCCTGCCCCTAGTCCTCCCCTATGTCCTGTCCCATGTCCTGCCCCATGTCCTGCCCCATGTCCTGTCCCATGTCCTGCCTCATGTCCTGCCCAATGTCCTGCCCTATGTCCTGCCCCATGTCCTGCCCCATGTCCTGCCCCATGTCCTGCCCTATGTCCTGCCCCATGTCCTGCCCTATGTCCTGCCCTATGTCCTGTCCCATGTCCTGCCCCATGTCCTGCCCCATGTCCTGTCCCATGTCATGTGACATGTCCTGCTCCATGTCCTGTTCCATGTCCTGCCCCATGTCCTGCCCCATGTCCTGCCCCATGTCCTGCCCCATGTCCTGCCCCATGTCCTGTCCCATGTCCTGCACCATGTCCTGCCCCATGTCCTGCCCCATGTCCTGCCCCATGTCCTGCTCCATGTCCTGCCCCATGTCCTGCCCCATGTCCCATGTCCTGCCCCATGTCCTGCCCCATGTCCTGTCCCATGTCCTGCCCCATGTCATGCCCCATGTCCTGCCCCATGTCCTGCCCCATGTCCCATGTCCTGCCGCATGTCCTGCCCCTTGTCCTGTCCTATTTCCTGCCCCATGTCCTGCCCCATGTCCTGCCCCGTGTCCTGCCCCATGTCCTGCCCCATGTTCTGCCCCATGTCCTGCCCCATGTCTTGCCCCATGTCCCATGTCCTGCCCCATGTCCTGCCCCATGTCCTGCCCCATGTCCTTCCCTATGTCCTGTCCCATGTCCTGCCCCATGTCCTGCCCCATGTCCTGCCCCATGTCCTGCTCCATGTCCTTCCCCTGTCCAGTCCCATGTCCCATGTCCTGCCCCATGTCCTGCCACATGTCCTGCCCCATGTCCTGCCATATGTCCTGTCCCATGTCCTGCCCCATGTCCTGCCCTATGTCCTGCCCCATGTCCTGCCCCATGTCCTGCTCCATGTCCTGCCCCATGTCCTGCCCCATGTCCCATGTCTTGCCCCATATCCTGCCCTATGTCCTGCCCCATGTCCTGCCCCATGTCCTGCCCATGTCCTGTCCCATGTCCTGCCCCATGTCATGCCCCATGTCCTGCCCCATGTCCTGCCCCATGTCCTATGTCCTGCTTCATGTCCTGCCCCTTGTCCTGTCCCATTTCCTGCCCCATGTCCTGCCCTATGTCCTGTCCCATGTCCTGCCCCTTGTCCTGCCCCATGTCCTGCTCCATGTCCTGCCCCATGTCCCATGTCCTGCCCCATTTCCTGCCCCATGTCCTGCCCCATGTCCTGCCCCATGTCCTGCCACATGTCCTGCCCCATGTCCTGCCCCATGTCCTGCCCTATGTCCTGCCCCATGTCCTGCCCCATGTCCTGCCCCATGTCCTGCCCATGTCCTGTCCCATGTCCTGCCCCATGTCATGCCCCATGTCCTGCCCCATGTCCTGCCCCATGTCCTATGTCCTGCCCCATGTCCTGCCCCTTGTCCTGTCCCATTTCCTGCCCCATGTCCTGCCCTATGTCCTGTCCCATGTCCTGCCCCTTGTCCTGCCCCTTGTCCTGCTCCATGTCCTGCCCCATGTCCCATGTCCTGCTCCATGTCCTTCCCCTGTCCAGCCCCATGTCCCATGTCCTGCCCCATGTCCTGCCACATGTCCTGCCCCATGTCCTGCCCCATGTCCTGCCCCATGTCCTGCCCCATGTCCTGCCCTATGTCCTGCCCCATGTCCTGCCCCATGTCCTGCCCTATGTCCTGTCCCATGTCCTGTCCCATGTCATGTCCCATGTCCTGCTCCATGTCCTGCCCCATGTCCTGCCCCATGTCCTGCTCTATGTCCTGCCCCATGTCCTGCCCCATGTCCTGCTCCATGTCCTGTCCCATGTCCTGCCCCATGTCCTGCCCCATTTCCTGCCCCATGTCCTGCCCCATGTCCTGCCCCATGTCCTGCCACATGTCCTGCCCCATGTCCTGCCCCATGTCCTGCCCTATGTCCTGCCCCATGTCCTGCCCCATGTCCTGCCCCATGTCCTGCCCATGTCCTGTCCCATGTCCTGCCCCATGTCATGCCCCATGTCCTGCCCCATGTCCTGCCCCATGTCCTATGTCCTGCCCCATGTCCTGCCCCTTGTCCTGTCCCATTTCCTGCCCCATGTCCTGCCCTATGTCCTGTCCCATGTCCTGCCCCTTGTCCTGCCCCTTGTCCTGCTCCATGTCCTGCCCCATGTCCCATGTCCTGCTCCATGTCCTTCCCCTGTCCAGCCCCATGTCCCATGTCCTGCCCCATGTCCTGCCACATGTCCTGCCCCATGTCCTGCCCCATGTCCTGCCCCATGTCCTGCCCCATGTCCTGCCCTATGTCCTGCCCCATGTCCTGCCCCATGTCCTGCCCTATGTCCTGTCCCATGTCCTGTCCCATGTCATGTCCCATGTCCTGCTCCATGTCCTGCCCCATGTCCTGCCCCATGTCCTGCCCTATGTCCTGCCCCATGTCCTGCCCCATGTCCTGCTCCATGTCCTGTCCCATGTCCTGCCCCATGTCCTGCCACATGTCCTGCCCCATGTCCTGCCCCATGTCCTGCCCCATGTCCTGCCCCATGTCCTGCCCTATGTCCTGCCCCATGTTCTGCCCCATGTCCTGCCCTATGTCCTGTCCCATGTCCTGTCCCATGTCATGTCCCATGTCCTGCTCCATGTCCTGCCCCATGTCCTGCCCCATGTCCTGCCCTATGTCCTGCCCCATGTCCTGCCCCATGTCCTGCTCCATGTCCTGCCCCATGTCCTGCCCCATGTCCCATGTCATGCCCCATGTCCTGCCCCATGTCCTGCCCCATGTCCTGCCCCATGTCCTGCCCCATGTCCTGCCCCTAGTCCTCCCCTATGTCCTGTCCCATGTCCTGCCCCATGTCCTGCCCCATGTCCTGTCCCATGTCCTGCCTCATGTCCTGCCCAATGTCCTGCCCTATGTCCTGCCCCATGTCCTGCCCCATGTCCTGCCCCATGTCCTGCCCTATGTCCTGCCCCATGTCCTGCCCTATGTTCTGCCCTATGTCCTGTCCCATGTCCTGCCCCATGTCCTGCCCCATGTCCTGTCCCATGTCATGTGACATGTCCTGCTCCATGTCCTGTTCCATGTCCTGCCCCATGTCCTGCCCCATGTCCTGCCCCATGTCCTGCCCCATGTCCTGCCCCATGTCCTGTCCCATGTCCTGCACCATGTCCTGCCCCATGTCCTGCCCCATGTCCTGCCCCATGTCCTGCTCCATGTCCTGCCCCATGTCCTGCCCCATGTCCCATGTCCTGCCCCATGTCCTGCCCCATGTCCCATGTCCTGCCCCATGTCCTGCCCCATGTCCTGTCCCATGTCCTGCCCCATGTCATGCCCCATGTCCTGCCCCATGTCCTGCCCCATGTCCCATGTCCTGCCGCATGTCCTGCCCCTTGTCCTGTCCTATTTCCTGCCCCATGTCCTGCCCCATGTCCTGCCCCGTGTCCTGCCCCATGTCCTGCCCCATGTTCTGCCCCATGTCCTGCCCCATGTCTTGCCCCATGTCCCATGTCCTGCCCCATGTCCTGCCCCATGTCCTGCCCCATGTCCTTCCCTATGTCCTGTCCCATGTCCTGCTCCATGTCCTGCCCCATGTCCTGCCCCATGTCCCATGTCCTGCCCCATGTCCTGCCCCATGTCCTGTCCCATGTCCTGCCCCATGTCATGCCCCATGTCCTGCCCCATGTCCTGCCCCATGTCCCATGTCCTGCCGCATGTCCTGCCCCTTGTCCTGTCCTATTTCCTGCCCCATGTCCTGCCCCATGTCCTGCCCCGTGTCCTGCCCCATGTCCTGCCCCATGTTCTGCCCCATGTCCTGCCCCATGTCTTGCCCCATGTCCCATGTCCTGCCCCATGTCCTGCCCCATGTCCTGCCCCATGTCCTTCCCTATGTCCTGTCCCATGTCCTGCCCCATGTCCTGCCCCATGTCCTGCCCCATGTCCTGCTCCATGTCCTTCCCCTGTCCAGTCCCATGTCCCATGTCCTGCCCCATGTCCTGCCACATGTCCTGCCCCATGTCCTGCCATATGTCCTGTCCCATGTCCTGCCCCATGTCCTGCCCTATGTCCTGCCCCATGTCCTGCCCCATGTCCTGCTCCATGTCCTGCCCCATGTCCTGCCCCATGTCCCATGTCTTGCCCCATATCCTGCCCTATGTCCTGCCGCATGTCCTGCCCCATGTCCTGCCCATGTCCTGTCCCATGTCCTGCCCCATGTCATGCCCCATGTCCTGCCCCATGTCCTGCCCCATGTCCTATGTCCTGCCCCATGTCCTGCCCCTTGTCCTGTCCCATTTCCTGCCCCATGTCCTGCCCTATGTCCTGTCCCATGTCCTGCCCCTTGTCCTGCCCCATGTCCTGCTCCATGTCCTGCCCCATGTCCCATGTCCTGCCCCATTTCCTGCCCCATGTCCTGCCCCATGTCCTGCCCCATGTCCTGCCACATGTCCTGCCCCATGTCCTGCCCCATGTCCTGCCCTATGTCCTGCCCCATGTCCTGCCCCATGTCCTGCCCCATGTCCTGCCCATGTCCTGTCCCATGTCCTGCCCCATGTCATGCCCCATGTCCTGCCCCATGTCCTGCCCCATGTCCTATGTCCTGCCCCATGTCCTGCCCCTTGTCCTGTCCCATTTCCTGCCCCATGTCCTGCCCTATGTCCTGTCCCATGTCCTGCCCCTTGTCCTGCCCCTTGTCCTGCTCCATGTCCTGCCCCATGTCCCATGTCCTGCTCCATGTCCTTCCCCTGTCCAGCCCCATGTCCCATGTCCTGCCCCATGTCCTGCCACATGTCCTGCCCCATGTCCTGCCCCATGTCCTGCCCCATGTCCTGCCCCATGTCCTGCCCTATGTCCTGCCCCATGTCCTGCCCCATGTCCTGCCCTATGTCCTGTCCCATGTCCTGTCCCATGTCATGTCCCATGTCCTGCTCCATGTCCTGCCCCATGTCCTGCCCCATGTCCTGCTCTATGTCCTGCCCCATGTCCTGCCCCATGTCCTGCTCCATGTCCTGTCCCATGTCCTGCCCCATGTCCTGCCCCATTTCCTGCCCCATGTCCTGCCCCATGTCCTGCCCCATGTCCTGCCACATGTCCTGCCCCATGTCCTGCCCCATGTCCTGCCCTATGTCCTGCCCCATGTCCTGCCCCATGTCCTGCCCCATGTCCTGCCCATGTCCTGTCCCATGTCCTGCCCCATGTCATGCCCCATGTCCTGCCCCATGTCCTGCCCCATGTCCTATGTCCTGCCCCATGTCCTGCCCCTTGTCCTGTCCCATTTCCTGCCCCATGTCCTGCCCTATGTCCTGTCCCATGTCCTGCCCCTTGTCCTGCCCCTTGTCCTGCTCCATGTCCTGCCCCATGTCCCATGTCCTGCTCCATGTCCTTCCCCTGTCCAGCCCCATGTCCCATGTCCTGCCCCATGTCCTGCCACATGTCCTGCCCCATGTCCTGCCCCATGTCCTGCCCCATGTCCTGCCCCATGTCCTGCCCTATGTCCTGCCCCATGTCCTGCCCCATGTCCTGCCCTATGTCCTGTCCCATGTCCTGTCCCATGTCATGTCCCATGTCCTGCTCCATGTCCTGCCCCATGTCCTGCCCCATGTCCTGCCCTATGTCCTGCCCCATGTCCTGCCCCATGTCCTGCTCCATGTCCTGTCCCATGTCCTGCCCCATGTCCTGCCACATGTCCTGCCCCATGTCCTGCCCCATGTCCTGCCCCATGTCCTGCCCCATGTCCTGCCCTATGTCCTGCCCCATGTTCTGCCCCATGTCCTGCCCTATGTCCTGTCCCATGTCCTGTCCCATGTCATGTCCCATGTCCTGCTCCATGTCCTGCCCCATGTCCTGCCCCATGTCCTGCCCTATGTCCTGCCCCATGTCCTGCCCCATGTCCTGCTCCATGTCCTGCCCCATGTCCTGCCCCATGTCCCATGTCATGCCCCATGTCCTGCCCCATGTCCTGCCCCATGTCCTGCCCCATGTCCTGCCCCATGTCCTGCCCCTAGTCCTCCCCTATGTCCTGTCCCATGTCCTGCCCCATGTCCTGCCCCATGTCCTGTCCCATGTCCTGCCTCATGTCCTGCCCAATGTCCTGCCCTATGTCCTGCCCCATGTCCTGCCCCATGTCCTGCCCCATGTCCTGCCCTATGTCCTGCCCCATGTCCTGCCCTATGTTCTGCCCTATGTCCTGTCCCATGTCCTGCCCCATGTCCTGCCCCATGTCCTGTCCCATGTCATGTGACATGTCCTGCTCCATGTCCTGTTCCATGTCCTGCCCCATGTCCTGCCCCATGTCCTGCCCCATGTCCTGCCCCATGTCCTGCCCCATGTCCTGTCCCATGTCCTGCACCATGTCCTGCCCCATGTCCTGCCCCATGTCCTGCCCCATGTCCTGCTCCATGTCCTGCCCCATGTCCTGCCCCATGTCCCATGTCCTGCCCCATGTCCTGCCCCATGTCCTGTCCCATGTCCTGCCCCATGTCATGCCCCATGTCCTGCCCCATGTCCTGCCCCATGTCCCATGTCCTGCCGCATGTCCTGCCCCTTGTCCTGTCCTATTTCCTGCCCCATGTCCTGCCCCATGTCCTGCCCCGTGTCCTGCCCCATGTCCTGCCCCATGTTCTGCCCCATGTCCTGCCCCATGTCTTGCCCCATGTCCCATGTCCTGCCCCATGTCCTGCCCCATGTCCTGCCCCATGTCCTTCCCTATGTCCTGTCCCATGTCCTGCTCCATGTCCTGCCCCATGTCCTGCCCCATGTCCCATGTCCTGCCCCATGTCCTGCCCCATGTCCTGTCCCATGTCCTGCCCCATGTCATGCCCCATGTCCTGCCCCATGTCCTGCCCCATGTCCCATGTCCTGCCGCATGTCCTGCCCCTTGTCCTGTCCTATTTCCTGCCCCATGTCCTGCCCCATGTCCTGCCCCGTGTCCTGCCCCATGTCCTGCCCCATGTTCTGCCCCATGTCCTGCCCCATGTCTTGCCCCATGTCCCATGTCCTGCCCCATGTCCTGCCCCATGTCCTGCCCCATGTCCTTCCCTATGTCCTGTCCCATGTCCTGCCCCATGTCCTGCCCCATGTCCTGCCCCATGTCCTGCTCCATGTCCTTCCCCTGTCCAGTCCCATGTCCCATGTCCTGCCCCATGTCCTGCCACATGTCCTGCCCCATGTCCTGCCATATGTCCTGTCCCATGTCCTGCCCCATGTCCTGCCCTATGTCCTGCCCCATGTCCTGCCCCATGTCCTGCTCCATGTCCTGCCCCATGTCCTGCCCCATGTCCCATGTCTTGCCCCATATCCTGCCCTATGTCCTGCCGCATGTCCTGCCCCATGTCCTGCCCATGTCCTGTCCCATGTCCTGCCCCATGTCATGCCCCATGTCCTGCCCCATGTCCTGCCCCATGTCCTATGTCCTGCCCCATGTCCTGCCCCTTGTCCTGTCCCATTTCCTGCCCCATGTCCTGCCCTATGTCCTGTCCCATGTCCTGCCCCTTGTCCTGCCCCATGTCCTGCTCCATGTCCTGCCCCATGTCCCATGTCCTGCCCCATTTCCTGCCCCATGTCCTGCCCCATGTCCTGCCCCATGTCCTGCCACATGTCCTGCCCCATGTCCTGCCCCATGTCCTGCCCTATGTCCTGCCCCATGTCCTGCCCCATGTCCTGCCCCATGTCCTGCCCATGTCCTGTCCCATGTCCTGCCCCATGTCATGCCCCATGTCCTGCCCCATGTCCTGCCCCATGTCCTATGTCCTGCCCCATGTCCTGCCCCTTGTCCTGTCCCATTTCCTGCCCCATGTCCTGCCCTATGTCCTGTCCCATGTCCTGCCCCTTGTCCTGCCCCTTGTCCTGCTCCATGTCCTGCCCCATGTCCCATGTCCTGCTCCATGTCCTTCCCCTGTCCAGCCCCATGTCCCATGTCCTGCCCCATGTCCTGCCACATGTCCTGCCCCATGTCCTGCCCCATGTCCTGCCCCATGTCCTGCCCCATGTCCTGCCCTATGTCCTGCCCCATGTCCTGCCCCATGTCCTGCCCTATGTCCTGTCCCATGTCCTGTCCCATGTCATGTCCCATGTCCTGCTCCATGTCCTGCCCCATGTCCTGCCCCATGTCCTGCTCTATGTCCTGCCCCATGTCCTGCCCCATGTCCTGCTCCATGTCCTGTCCCATGTCCTGCCCCATGTCCTGCCCCATTTCCTGCCCCATGTCCTGCCCCATGTCCTGCCCCATGTCCTGCCACATGTCCTGCCCCATGTCCTGCCCCATGTCCTGCCCTATGTCCTGCCCCATGTCCTGCCCCATGTCCTGCCCCATGTCCTGCCCATGTCCTGTCCCATGTCCTGCCCCATGTCATGCCCCATGTCCTGCCCCATGTCCTGCCCCATGTCCTATGTCCTGCCCCATGTCCTGCCCCTTGTCCTGTCCCATTTCCTGCCCCATGTCCTGCCCTATGTCCTGTCCCATGTCCTGCCCCTTGTCCTGCCCCTTGTCCTGCTCCATGTCCTGCCCCATGTCCCATGTCCTGCTCCATGTCCTTCCCCTGTCCAGCCCCATGTCCCATGTCCTGCCCCATGTCCTGCCACATGTCCTGCCCCATGTCCTGCCCCATGTCCTGCCCCATGTCCTGCCCCATGTCCTGCCCTATGTCCTGCCCCATGTCCTGCCCCATGTCCTGCCCTATGTCCTGTCCCATGTCCTGTCCCATGTCATGTCCCATGTCCTGCTCCATGTCCTGCCCCATGTCCTGCCCCATGTCCTGCCCTATGTCCTGCCCCATGTCCTGCCCCATGTCCTGCTCCATGTCCTGTCCCATGTCCTGCCCCATGTCCTGCCACATGTCCTGCCCCATGTCCTGCCCCATGTCCTGCCCCATGTCCTGCCCCATGTCCTGCCCTATGTCCTGCCCCATGTTCTGCCCCATGTCCTGCCCTATGTCCTGTCCCATGTCCTGTCCCATGTCATGTCCCATGTCCTGCTCCATGTCCTGCCCCATGTCCTGCCCCATGTCCTGCCCTATGTCCTGCCCCATGTCCTGCCCCATGTCCTGCTCCATGTCCTGCCCCATGTCCTGCCCCATGTCCCATGTCATGCCCCATGTCCTGCCCCATGTCCTGCCCCATGTCCTGCCCCATGTCCTGCCCCATGTCCTGCCCCTAGTCCTCCCCTATGTCCTGTCCCATGTCCTGCCCCATGTCCTGCCCCATGTCCTGTCCCATGTCCTGCCTCATGTCCTGCCCAATGTCCTGCCCTATGTCCTGCCCCATGTCCTGCCCCATGTCCTGCCCCATGTCCTGCCCTATGTCCTGCCCCATGTCCTGCCCTATGTCCTGCCCTATGTCCTGTCCCATGTCCTGCCCCATGTCCTGCCCCATGTCCTGTCCCATGTCATGTGACATGTCCTGCTCCATGTCCTGTACCATGTCCTGCCCCATGTCCTGCCCCATGTCCTGCCCCATGTCCTGCCCCATGTCCTGCCCCATGTCCTGTCCCATGTCCTGCACCATGTCCTGCCCCATGTCCTGCCCCATGTCCTGCTCCATGTCCTGCTCCATGTCCTGCCCCATGTCCTGCCCCATGTCCCATGTCCTGCCCCATGTCCTGCCCCATGTCCTGTCCCATGTCCTGCCCCATGTCATGCCCCATGTCCTGCCCCATGTCCTGCCCCATGTCCCATGTCCTGCCGCATGTCCTGCCCCTTGTCCTGTCCTATTTCCTGCCCCATGTCCTGCCCCATGTCCTGCCCCGTGTCCTGCCCCATGTCCTGCCCCATGTTCTGCCCCATGTCCTGCCCCATGTCTTGCCCCATGTCCCATGTCCTGCCCCATGTCCTGCCCCATGTCCTGCCCCATGTCCTTCCCTATGTCCTGTCCCATGTCCTGCCCCATGTCCTGCCCCATGTCCTGCCCCATGTCCTGCTCCATGTCCTTCCCCTGTCCAGTCCCATGTCCCATGTCCTGCCCCATGTCCTGCCACATGTCCTGCCCCATGTCCTGCCATATGTCCTGTCCCATGTCCTGCCCCATGTCCTGCCCTATGTCCTGCCCCATGTCCTGCCCCATGTCCTGCTCCATGTCCTGCCCCATGTCCTGCCCCATGTCCCATGTCTTGCCCCATATCCTGCCCTATGTCCTGCCGCATGTCCTGCCCCATGTCCTGCCCATGTCCTGTCCCATGTCCTGCCCCATGTCATGCCCCATGTCCTGCCCCATGTCCTGCCCCATGTCCTATGTCCTGCCCCATGTCCTGCCCCTTGTCCTGTCCCATTTCCTGCCCCATGTCCTGCCCTATGTCCTGTCCCATGTCCTGCCCCTTGTCCTGCCCCATGTCCTGCTCCATGTCCTGCCCCATGTCCCATGTCCTGCCCCATTTCCTGCCCCATGTCCTGCCCCATGTCCTGCCCCATGTCCTGCCACATGTCCTGCCCCATGTCCTGCCCCATGTCCTGCCCTATGTCCTGCCCCATGTCCTGCCCCATGTCCTGCCCCATGTCCTGCCCATGTCCTGTCCCATGTCCTGCCCCATGTCATGCCCCATGTCCTGCCCCATGTCCTGCCCCATGTCCTATGTCCTGCCCCATGTCCTGCCCCTTGTCCTGTCCCATTTCCTGCCCCATGTCCTGCCCTATGTCCTGTCCCATGTCCTGCCCCTTGTCCTGCCCCTTGTCCTGCTCCATGTCCTGCCCCATGTCCCATGTCCTGCTCCATGTCCTTCCCCTGTCCAGCCCCATGTCCCATGTCCTGCCCCATGTCCTGCCACATGTCCTGCCCCATGTCCTGCCCCATGTCCTGCCCCATGTCCTGCCCCATGTCCTGCCCTATGTCCTGCCCCATGTCCTGCCCCATGTCCTGCCCTATGTCCTGTCCCATGTCCTGTCCCATGTCATGTCCCATGTCCTGCTCCATGTCCTGCCCCATGTCCTGCCCCATGTCCTGCTCTATGTCCTGCCCCATGTCCTGCCCCATGTCCTGCTCCATGTCCTGTCCCATGTCCTGCCCCATGTCCTGCCCCATTTCCTGCCCCATGTCCTGCCCCATGTCCTGCCCCATGTCCTGCCACATGTCCTGCCCCATGTCCTGCCCCATGTCCTGCCCTATGTCCTGCCCCATGTCCTGCCCCATGTCCTGCCCCATGTCCTGCCCATGTCCTGTCCCATGTCCTGCCCCATGTAATGCCCCATGTCCTGCCCCATGTCCTGCCCCATGTCCTATGTCCTGCCCCATGTCCTGCCCCTTGTCCTGTCCCATTTCCTGCCCCATGTCCTGCCCTATGTCCTGTCCCATGTCCTGCCCCTTGTCCTGCCCCTTGTCCTGCTCCATGTCCTGCCCCATGTCCCATGTCCTGCTCCATGTCCTTCCCCTGTCCAGCCCCATGTCCCATGTCCTGCCCCATGTCCTGCCACATGTCCTGCCCCATGTCCTGCCCCATGTCCTGCCCCATGTCCTGCCCCATGTCCTGCCCTATGTCCTGCCCCATGTCCTGCCCCATGTCCTGCCCTATGTCCTGTCCCATGTCCTGTCCCATGTCATGTCCCATGTCCTGCTCCATGTCCTGCCCCATGTCCTGCCCCATGTCCTGCCCTATGTCCTGCCCCATGTCCTGCCCCATGTCCTGCTCCATGTCCTGTCCCATGTCCTGCCCCATGTCCTGCCACATGTCCTGCCCCATGTCCTGCCCCATGTCCTGCCCCATGTCCTGCCCCATGTCCTGCCCTATGTCCTGCCCCATGTTCTGCCCCATGTCCTGCCCTATGTCCTGTCCCATGTCCTGTCCCATGTCATGTCCCATGTCCTGCTCCATGTCCTGCCCCATGTCCTGCCCCATGTCCTGCCCTATGTCCTGCCCCATGTCCTGCCCCATGTCCTGCTCCATGTCCTGCCCCATGTCCTGCCCCATGTCCCATGTCATGCCCCATGTCCTGCCCCATGTCCTGCCCCATGTCCTGCCCCATGTCCTGCCCCATGTCCTGCCCCTAGTCCTCCCCTATGTCCTGTCCCATGTCCTGCCCCATGTCCTGCCCCATGTCCTGTCCCATGTCCTGCCTCATGTCCTGCCCAATGTCCTGCCCTATGTCCTGCCCCATGTCCTGCCCCATGTCCTGCCCCATGTCCTGCCCTATGTCCTGCCCCATGTCCTGCCCTATGTCCTGCCCTATGTCCTGTCCCATGTCCTGCCCCATGTCCTGCCCCATGTCCTGTCCCATGTCATGTGACATGTCCTGCTCCATGTCCTGTTCCATGTCCTGCCCCATGTCCTGCCCCATGTCCTGCCCCATGTCCTGCCCCATGTCCTGCCCCATGTCCTGTCCCATGTCCTGCACCATGTCCTGCCCCATGTCCTGCCCCATGTCCTGCTCCATGTCCTGCTCCATGTCCTGCCCCATGTCCTGCCCCATGTCCCATGTCCTGCCCCATGTCCTGCCCCATGTCCTGTCCCATGTCCTGCCCCATGTCATGCCCCATGTCCTGCCCCATGTCCTGCCCCATGTCCCATGTCCTGCCGCATGTCCTGCCCCTTGTCCTGTCCTATTTCCTGCCCCATGTCCTGCCCCATGTCCTGCCCCGTGTCCTGCCCCATGTCCTGCCCCATGTTCTGCCCCATGTCCTGCCCCATGTCTTGCCCCATGTCCCATGTCCTGCCCCATGTCCTGCCCCATGTCCTGCCCCATGTCCTTCCCTATGTCCTGTCCCATGTCCTGCCCCATGTCCTGCCCCATGTCCTGCCCCATGTCCTGCTCCATGTCCTTCCCCTGTCCAGTCCCATGTCCCATGTCCTGCCCCATGTCCTGCCACATGTCCTGCCCCATGTCCTGCCATATGTCCTGTCCCATGTCCTGCCCCATGTCCTGCCCTATGTCCTGCCCCATGTCCTGCCCCATGTCCTGCTCCATGTCCTGCCCCATGTCCTGCCCCATGTCCCATGTCTTGCCCCATATCCTGCCCTATGTCCTGCCCCATGTCCTGCCCCATGTCCTGCCCATGTCCTGTCCCATGTCCTGCCCCATGTCATGCCCCATGTCCTGCCCCATGTCCTGCCCCATGTCCTATGTCCTGCCCCATGTCCTGCCCCTTGTCCTGTCCCATTTCCTGCCCCATGTCCTGCCCTATGTCCTGTCCCATGTCCTGCCCCTTGTCCTGCCCCATGTCCTGCTCCATGTCCTGCCCCATGTCCCATGTCCTGCCCCATTTCCTGCCCCATGTCCTGCCCCATGTCCTGCCCCATGTCCTGCCACATGTCCTGCCCCATGTCCTGCCCCATGTCCTGCCCTATGTCCTGCCCCATGTCCTGCCCCATGTCCTGCCCCATGTCCTGCCCATGTCCTGTCCCATGTCCTGCCCCATGTCATGCCCCATGTCCTGCCCCATGTCCTGCCCCATGTCCTATGTCCTGCCCCATGTCCTGCCCCTTGCCCTGTCCCATTTCCTGCCCCATGTCCTGCCCTATGTCCTGTCCCATGTCCTGCCCCTTGTCCTGCCCCTTGTCCTGCTCCATGTCCTGCCCCATGTCCCATGTCCTGCTCCATGTCCTTCCCCTGTCCAGCCCCATGTCCCATGTCCTGCCCCATGTCCTGCCACATGTCCTGCCCCATGTCCTGCCCCATGTCCTGCCCCATGTCCTGCCCCATGTCCTGCCCTATGTCCTGCCCCATGTCCTGCCCCATGTCCTGCCCTATGTCCTGTCCCATGTCCTGTCCCATGTCATGTCCCATGTCCTGCTCCATGTCCTGCCCCATGTCCTGCCCCATGTCCTGCTCTATGTCCTGCCCCATGTCCTGCCCCATGTCCTGCTCCATGTCCTGTCCCATGTCCTGCCCCATGTCCTGCCCCATTTCCTGCCCCATGTCCTGCCCCATGTCCTGCCCCATGTCCTGCCACATGTCCTGCCCCATGTCCTGCCCCATGTCCTGCCCTATGTCCTGCCCCATGTCCTGCCCCATGTCCTGCCCCATGTCCTGCCCATGTCCTGTCCCATGTCCTGCCCCATGTAATGCCCCATGTCCTGCCCCATGTCCTGCCCCATGTCCTATGTCCTGCCCCATGTCCTGCCCCTTGTCCTGTCCCATTTCCTGCCCCATGTCCTGCCCTATGTCCTGTCCCATGTCCTGCCCCTTGTCCTGCCCCTTGTCCTGCTCCATGTCCTGCCCCATGTCCCATGTCCTGCTCCATGTCCTTCCCCTGTCCAGCCCCATGTCCCATGTCCTGCCCCATGTCCTGCCACATGTCCTGCCCCATGTCCTGCCCCATGTCCTGCCCCATGTCCTGCCCCATGTCCTGCCCTATGTCCTGCCCCATGTCCTGCCCCATGTCCTGCCCTATGTCCTGTCCCATGTCCTGTCCCATGTCATGTCCCATGTCCTGCTCCATGTCCTGCCCCATGTCCTGCCCCATGTCCTGCTCTATGTCCTGCCCCATGTCCTGCCCCATGTCCTGCTCCATGTCCTGTCCCATGTCCTGCCCCATGTCCTGCCCCATTTCCTGCCCCATGTCCTGCCCCATGTCCTGCCCCATGTCCTGCCACATGTCCTGCCCCATGTCCTGCCCCATGTCCTGCCCTATGTCCTGCCCAATGTCCTGCCCCATGTCCTGCCCCATGTCCTGCCCATGTCCTGTCCCATGTCCTGCCCCATGTCATGCCCCATGTCCTGCCCCATGTCCTGCCCCATGTCCTATGTCCTGCCCCATGTCCTGCCCCTTGTCCTGTCCCATTTCCTGCCCCATGTCCTGCCCTATGTCCTGTCCCATGTCCTGCCCCTTGTCCTGCCCCTTGTCCTGCTCCATGTCCTGCCCCATGTCCCATGTCCTGCTCCATGTCCTTCCCCTGTCCAGCCCCATGTCCCATGTCCTGCCCCATGTCCTGCCACATGTCCTGCCCCATGTCCTGCCCCATGTCCTGCCCCATGTCCTGCCCCATGTCCTGCCCTATGTCCTGCCCCATGTCCTGCCCCATGTCCTGCCCTATGTCCTGTCCCATGTCCTGTCCCATGTCATGTCCCATGTCCTGCTCCATGTCCTGCCCCATGTCCTGCCCCATGTCCTGCCCTATGTCCTGCCCCATGTCCTGCCCCATGTCCTGCTCCATGTCCTGTCCCATGTCCTGCCCCATGTCCTGCCACATGTCCTGCCCCATGTCCTGCCCCATGTCCTGCCCCATGTCCTGCCCCATGTCCTGCCCTATGTCCTGCCCCATGTTCTGCCCCATGTCCTGCCCTATGTCCTGTCCCATGTCCTGTCCCATGTCATGTCCCATGTCCTGCTCCATGTCCTGCCCCATGTCCTGCCCCATGTCCTGCCCTATGTCCTGCCCCATGTCCTGCCCCATGTCCTGCTCCATGTCCTGCCCCATGTCCTGCCCCATGTCCCATGTCATGCCCCATGTCCTGCCCCATGTCCTGCCCCATGTCCTGCCCCATGTCCTGCCCCATGTCCTGCCCCTAGTCCTCCCCTATGTCCTGTCCCATGTCCTGCCCCATGTCCTGCCCCATGTCCTGTCCCATGTCCTGCCTCATGTCCTGCCCAATGTCCTGCCCTATGTCCTGCCCCATGTCCTGCCCCATGTCCTGCCCCATGTCCTGCCCTATGTCCTGCCCCATGTCCTGCCCTATGTCCTGCCCTATGTCCTGTCCCATGTCCTGCCCCATGTCCCATGTCCTGCCCCATTTCCTGCCCCATGTCCTGCCCCATGTCCTGCCCCATGTCCTGCCACATGTCCTGCCCCATGTCCTGCCCCATGTCCTGCCCTATGTCCTGCCCCATGTCCTGCCCCATGTCCTGCCCCATGTCCTGCCCATGTCCTGTCCCATGTCCTGCCCCATGTCATGCCCCATGTCCTGCCCCATGTCCTGCCCCATGTCCTATGTCCTGCCCCATGTCCTGCCCCTTGTCCTGTCCCATTTCCTGCCCCATGTCCTGCCCTATGTCCTGTCCCATGTCCTGCCCCTTGTCCTGCCCCTTGTCCTGCTCCATGTCCTGCCCCATGTCCCATGTCCTGCTCCATGTCCTTCCCCTGTCCAGCCCCATGTCCCATGTCCTGCCCCATGTCCTGCCACATGTCCTGCCCCATGTCCTGCCCCATGTCCTGCCCCATGTCCTGCCCCATGTCCTGCCCTATGTCCTGCCCCATGTCCTGCCCCATGTCCTGCCCTATGTCCTGTCCCATGTCCTGTCCCATGTCATGTCCCATGTCCTGCTCCATGTCCTGCCCCATGTCCTGCCCCATGTCCTGCTCTATGTCCTGCCCCATGTCCTGCCCCATGTCCTGCTCCATGTCCTGTCCCATGTCCTGCCCCATGTCCTGCCCCATTTCCTGCCCCATGTCCTGCCCCATGTCCTGCCCCATGTCCTGCCACATGTCCTGCCCCATGTCCTGCCCCATGTCCTGCCCTATGTCCTGCCCCATGTCCTGCCCCATGTCCTGCCCCATGTCCTGCCCATGTCCTGTCCCATGTCCTGCCCCATGTCATGCCCCATGTCCTGCCCCATGTCCTGCCCCATGTCCTATGTCCTGCCCCATGTCCTGCCCCTTGTCCTGTCCCATTTCCTGCCCCATGTCCTGCCCTATGTCCTGTCCCATGTCCTGCCCCTTGTCCTGCCCCTTGTCCTGCTCCATGTCCTGCCCCATGTCCCATGTCCTGCTCCATGTCCTTCCCCTGTCCAGCCCCATGTCCCATGTCCTGCCCCATGTCCTGCCACATGTCCTGCCCCATGTCCTGCCCCATGTCCTGCCCCATGTCCTGCCCCATGTCCTGCCCTATGTCCTGCCCCATGTCCTGCCCCATGTCCTGCCCTATGTCCTGTCCCATGTCCTGTCCCATGTCATGTCCCATGTCCTGCTCCATGTCCTGCCCCATGTCCTGCCCCATGTCCTGCCCTATGTCCTGCCCCATATCCTGCCCCATGTCCTGCTCCATGTCCTGTCCCATGTCCTGCCCCATGTCCTGCCACATGTCCTGCCCCATGTCCTGCCCCATGTCCTGCCCCATGTCCTGCCCCATGTCCTGCCCTATGTCCTGCCCCATGTTCTGCCCCATGTCCTGCCCTATGTCCTGTCCCATGTCCTGTCCCATGTCATGTCCCATGTCCTGCTCCATGTCCTGCCCCATGTCCTGCCCCATGTCCTGCCCTATGTCCTGCCCCATGTCCTGCCCCATGTCCTGCTCCATGTCCTGCCCCATGTCCTGCCCCATGTCCCATGTCATGCCCCATGTCCTGCCCCATGTCCTGCCCCATGTCCTGCCCCATGTCCTGCCCCATGTCCTGCCCCTAGTCCTCCCCTATGTCCTGTCCCATGTCCTGCCCCATGTCCTGCCCCATGTCCTGTCCCATGTCCTGCCTCATGTCCTGCCCAATGTCCTGCCCTATGTCCTGCCCCATGTCCTGCCCCATGTCCTGCCCCATGTCCTGCCCTATGTCCTGCCCCATGTCCTGCCCTATGTCCTGCCCTATGTCCTGTCCCATGTCCTGCCCCATGTCCTGCCCCATGTCCTGTCCCATGTCATGTGACATGTCCTGCTCCATGTCCTGTTCCATGTCCTGCCCCATGTCCTGCCCCATGTCCTGCCCCATGTCCTGCCCCATGTCCTGCCCCATGTCCTGTCCCATGTCCTGCACCATGTCCTGCCCCATGTCCTGCCCCATGTCCTGCTCCATGTCCTGCTCCATGTCCTGCCCCATGTCCTGCCCCATGTCCCATGTCCTGCCCCATGTCCTGCCCCATGTCCTGTCCCATGTCCTGCCCCATGTCATGCCCCATGTCCTGCCCCATGTCCTGCCCCATGTCCCATGTCCTGCCGCATGTCCTGCCCCTTGTCCTGTCCTATTTCCTGCCCCATGTCCTGCCCCATGTCCTGCCCCGTGTCCTGCCCCATGTCCTGCCCCATGTTCTGCCCCATGTCCTGCCCCATGTCTTGCCCCATGTCCCATGTCCTGCCCCATGTCCTGCCCCATGTCCTGCCCCATGTCCTTCCCTATGTCCTGTCCCATGTCCTGCCCCATGTCCTGCCCCATGTCCTGCCCCATGTCCTGCTCCATGTCCTTCCCCTGTCCAGTCCCATGTCCCATGTCCTGCCCCATGTCCTGCCACATGTCCTGCCCCATGTCCTGCCATATGTCCTGTCCCATGTCCTGCCCCATGTCCTGCCCTATGTCCTGCCCCATGTCCTGCCCCATGTCCTGCTCCATGTCCTGCCCCATGTCCTGCCCCATGTCCCATGTCTTGCCCCATATCCTGCCCTATGTCCTGCCCCATGTCCTGCCCCATGTCCTGCCCATGTCCTGTCCCATGTCCTGCCCCATGTCATGCCCCATGTCCTGCCCCATGTCCTGCCCCATGTCCTATGTCCTGCCCCATGTCCTGCCCCTTGTCCTGTCCCATTTCCTGCCCCATGTCCTGCCCTATGTCCTGTCCCATGTCCTGCCCCTTGTCCTGCCCCATGTCCTGCTCCATGTCCTGCCCCATGTCCCATGTCCTGCCCCATTTCCTGCCCCATGTCCTGCCCCATGTCCTGCCCCATGTCCTGCCACATGTCCTGCCCCATGTCCTGCCCCATGTCCTGCCCTATGTCCTGCCCCATGTCCTGCCCCATGTCCTGCCCCATGTCCTGCCCATGTCCTGTCCCATGTCCTGCCCCATGTCATGCCCCATGTCCTGCCCCATGTCCTGCCCCATGTCCTATGTCCTGCCCCATGTCCTGCCCCTTGTCCTGTCCCATTTCCTGCCCCATGTCCTGCCCTATGTCCTGTCCCATGTCCTGCCCCTTGTCCTGCCCCTTGTCCTGCTCCATGTCCTGCCCCATGTCCCATGTCCTGCTCCATGTCCTTCCCCTGTCCAGCCCCATGTCCCATGTCCTGCCCCATGTCCTGCCACATGTCCTGCCCCATGTCCTGCCCCATGTCCTGCCCCATGTCCTGCCCCATGTCCTGCCCTATGTCCTGCCCCATGTCCTGCCCCATGTCCTGCCCTATGTCCTGTCCCATGTCCTGTCCCATGTCATGTCCCATGTCCTGCTCCATGTCCTGCCCCATGTCCTGCCCCATGTCCTGCTCTATGTCCTGCCCCATGTCCTGCCCCATGTCCTGCTCCATGTCCTGTCCCATGTCCTGCCCCATGTCCTGCCCCATTTCCTGCCCCATGTCCTGCCCCATGTCCTGCCCCATGTCCTGCCACATGTCCTGCCCCATGTCCTGCCCCATGTCCTGCCCTATGTCCTGCCCCATGTCCTGCCCCATGTCCTGCCCCATGTCCTGCCCATGTCCTGTCCCATGTCCTGCCCCATGTCATGCCCCATGTCCTGCCCCATGTCCTGCCCCATGTCCTATGTCCTGCCCCATGTCCTGCCCCTTGTCCTGTCCCATTTCCTGCCCCATGTCCTGCCCTATGTCCTGTCCCATGTCCTGCCCCTTGTCCTGCCCCTTGTCCTGCTCCATGTCCTGCCCCATGTCCCATGTCCTGCTCCATGTCCTTCCCCTGTCCAGCCCCATGTCCCATGTCCTGCCCCATGTCCTGCCACATGTCCTGCCCCATGTCCTGCCCCATGTCCTGCCCCATGTCCTGCCCCATGTCCTGCCCTATGTCCTGCCCCATGTCCTGCCCCATGTCCTGCCCTATGTCCTGTCCCATGTCCTGTCCCATGTCATGTCCCATGTCCTGCTCCATGTCCTGCCCCATGTCCTGCCCCATGTCCTGCTCTATGTCCTGCCCCATGTCCTGCCCCATGTCCTGCTCCATGTCCTGTCCCATGTCCTGCCCCATGTCCTGCCCCATTTCCTGCCCCATGTCCTGCCCCATGTCCTGCCCCATGTCCTGCCACATGTCCTGCCCCATGTCCTGCCCCATGTCCTGCC
This sequence comes from Protonemura montana, assembly GCA_947568835.1. Lineage (NCBI taxonomy): Eukaryota > Metazoa > Arthropoda > Insecta > Plecoptera > Nemouridae > Protonemura > Protonemura montana. Next base: position 17,721,773 of record OX387609.1, read on the forward strand.
CTATGTCCTGCCCCATGTCCTGCCCCATGTCCTGCCCCATGTCCTGCCCATGTCCTGTCCCATGTCCTGCCCCATGTCATGCCCCATGTCCTGCCCCATGTCCTGCCCCATGTCCTATGTCCTGCCCCATGTCCTGCCCCTTGTCCTGTCCCATTTCCTGCCCCATGTCCTGCCCTATGTCCTGTCCCATGTCCTGCCCCTTGTCCTGCCCCTTGTCCTGCTCCATGTCCAGCCCCATGTCCCATGTCCTGCTCCATGTCCTTCCCCTGTCCAGCCCCATGTCCCATGTCCTGCCCCATGTCCTGCCACATGTCCTGCCCCATGTCCTGCCCCATGTCCTGCCCCATGTCCTGCCCCATGTCCTGCCCTATGTCCTGCCCCATGTCCTGCCCCATGTCCTGCCCTATGTCCTGTCCCATGTCCTGTCCCATGTCATGTCCCATGTCCTGCTCCATGTCCTGCCCCATGTCCTGCCCCATGTCCTGCCCTATGTTCTGCCCCATGTCCTGCCCCATGTCCTGCTCCATGTCCTGTCCCATGTCCTGCCCCATGTCCTGCCACATGTCCTGCCCCATGTCCTGCCCCATGTCCTGCCCCATGTCCTGCCCCATGTCCTGCCCTATGTCCTGCCCCATGTTCTGCCCCATGTCCTGCCCTATGTCCTGTCCCATGTCCTGTCCCATGTCATGTCCCATGTCCTGCTCCATGTCCTGCCCCATGTCCTGCCCCATGTCCTGCCCTATGTCCTGCCCCATGTCCTGCCCCATGTCCTGCTCCATGTCCTGCCCCATGTCCTGCCCCATGTCCCATGTCATGCCCCATGTCCTGCCCCATGTCCTGCCCCATGTCCTGCCCCATGTCCTGCCCCATGTCCTGCCCCTAGTCCTCCCCTATGTCCTGTCCCATGTCCTGCCCCATGTCCTGCCCCATGTCCTGTCCCATGTCCTGCCTCATGTCCTGCCCAATGTCCTGCCCTATGTCCTGCCCCATGTCCTGCCCCATGTCCTGCCCCATGTCCTGCCCTATGTCCTGCCCCATGTCCTGCCCTATGTCCTGCCCTATGTCCTGTCCCATGTCCTGCCCCATGTCCTGCCCCATGTCCTGTCCCATGTCATGTGACATGTCCTGCTCCATGTCCTGTTCCATGTCCTGCCCCATGTCCTGCCCCATGTCCTGCCCCATGTCCTGCCCCATGTCCTGCCCCATGTCCTGTCCCATGTCCTGCACCATGTCCTGCCCCATGTCCTGCCCCATGTCCTGCTCCATGTCCTGCTCCATGTCCTGCCCCATGTCCTGCCCCATGTCCCATGTCCTGCCCCATGTCCTGCCCCATGTCCTGTCCCATGTCCTGCCCCATGTCATGCCCCATGTCCTGCCCCATGTCCTGCCCCATGTCCCATGTCCTGCCGCATGTCCTGCCCCTTGTCCTGTCCTATTTCCTGCCCCATGTCCTGCCCCATGTCCTGCCCCGTGTCCTGCCCCATGTCCTGCCCCATGTTCTGCCCCATGTCCTGCCCCATGTCTTGCCCCATGTCCCATGTCCTGCCCCATGTCCTGCCCCATGTCCTGCCCCATGTCCTTCCCTATGTCCTGTCCCATGTCCTGCCCCATGTCCTGCCCCATGTCCTGCCCCATGTCCTGCTCCATGTCCTTCCCCTGTCCAGTCCCATGTCCCATGTCCTGCCCCATGTCCTGCCACATGTCCTGCCCCATGTCCTGCCATATGTCCTGTCCCATGTCCTGCCCCATGTCCTGCCCTATGTCCTGCCCCATGTCCTGCCCCATGTCCTGCTCCATGTCCTGCCCCATGTCCTGCCCCATGTCCCATGTCTTGCCCCATATCCTGCCCTATGTCCTGCCCCATGTCCTGCCCCATGTCCTGCCCATGTCCTGTCCCATGTCCTGCCCCATGTCATGCCCCATGTCCTGCCCCATGTCCTGCCCCATGTCCTATGTCCTGCCCCATGTCCTGCCCCTTGTCCTGTCCCATTTCCTGCCCCATGTCCTGCCCTATGTCCTGTCCCATGTCCTGCCCCTTGTCCTGCCCCATGTCCTGCTCCATGTCCTGCCCCATGTCCCATGTCCTGCCCCATTTCCTGCCCCATGTCCTGCCCCATGTCCTGCCCCATGTCCTGCCACATGTCCTGCCCCATGTCCTGCCCCATGTCCTGCCCTATGTCCTGCCCCATGTCCTGCCCCATGTCCTGCCCCATGTCCTGCCCATGTCCTGTCCCATGTCCTGCCCCATGTCATGCCCCATGTCCTGCCCCATGTCCTGCCCCATGTCCTATGTCCTGCCCCATGTCCTGCCCCTTGTCCTGTCCCATTTCCTGCCCCATGTCCTGCCCTATGTCCTGTCCCATGTCCTGCCCCTTGTCCTGCCCCTTGTCCTGCTCCATGTCCTGCCCCATGTCCCATGTCCTGCTCCATGTCCTTCCCCTGTCCAGCCCCATGTCCCATGTCCTGCCCCATGTCCTGCCACATGTCCTGCCCCATGTCCTGCCCCATGTCCTGCCCCATGTCCTGCCCCATGTCCTGCCCTATGTCCTGCCCCATGTCCTGCCCCATGTCCTGCCCTATGTCCTGTCCCATGTCCTGTCCCATGTCATGTCCCATGTCCTGCTCCATGTCCTGCCCCATGTCCTGCCCCATGTCCTGCTCTATGTCCTGCCCCATGTCCTGCCCCATGTCCTGCTCCATGTCCTGTCCCATGTCCTGCCCCATGTCCTGCCCCATTTCCTGCCCCATGTCCTGCCCCATGTCCTGCCCCATGTCCTGCCACATGTCCTGCCCCATGTCCTGCCCCATGTCCTGCCCTATGTCCTGCCCCATGTCCTGCCCCATGTCCTGCCCCATGTCCTGCCCATGTCCTGTCCCATGTCCTGCCCCATGTCATGCCCCATGTCCTGCCCCATGTCCTGCCCCATGTCCTATGTCCTGCCCCATGTCCTGCCCCTTGTCCTGTCCCATTTCCTGCCCCATGTCCTGCCCTATGTCCTGTCCCATGTCCTGCCCCTTGTCCTGCCCCTTGTCCTGCTCCATGTCCTGCCCCATGTCCCATGTCCTGCTCCATGTCCTTCCCCTGTCCAGCCCCATGTCCCATGTCCTGCCCCATGTCCTGCCACATGTCCTGCCCCATGTCCTGCCCCATGTCCTGCCCCATGTCCTGCCCCATGTCCTGCCATATGTCCTGCCCCATGTCCTGCCCCATGTCCTGCCCTATGTCCTGTCCCATGTCCTGTCCCATGTCATGTCCCATGTCCTGCTCCATGTCCTGCCCCATGTCCTGCCCCATGTCCTGCCCTATGTCCTGCCCCATGTCCTGCCCCATGTCCTGCTCCATGTCCTGTCTCATGTCCTGCCCCATGTCCTGCCACATGTCCTGCCCCATGTCCTGCCCCATGTCCTGCCCCATGTCCTGCCCCATGTCCTGCCCTATGTCCTGCCCCATGTTCTGCCCCATGTCCTGCCCTATGTCCTGTCCCATGTCCTGTCCCATGTCATGTCCCATGTCCTGCTCCATGTCCTGCCCCATGTCCTGCCCCATGTCCTGCCCTATGTCCTGCCCCATGTCCTGCCCCATGTCCTGCTCCATGTCCTGCCCCATGTCCTGCCCCATGTCCCATGTCATGCCCCATGTCCTGCCCCATGTCCTGCCCCATGTCCTGCCCCATGTCCTGCCCCATGTCCTGCCCTATGTCCTGTCCCATGTCCTGCCCCTTGTCCTGCCCCATGTCCTGCTCCATGTCCTGCCCCGTGTCCCATGTCCTGCCCCATTTCCTGCCCCATGTCCTGCCCCATGTCCTGCCCCATGTCCTGCCACATGTCCTGCCCCATGTCCTGCCCCATGTCCTGTCCCATGTCCTGCCCCATGTCCTGCCCCATGTCCTGCCCCTAGTCCTGCCCTATGTCCTGTCCCATGTCCTGCCCCATGTCCTGCCCCATGTCCTGTCCCATGTCCTGCCTCATTTCCTGCCCCATGTCCTGCCCTATGTCCTGCCCCATGTCCTGCCCCATGTCCTGTCCCATGTCCTGCCCCATGTCCTGCCCCATGTCCTGCCCCATGTCCTGCCATATGTCCTGTCCTATGTCCTGCCCCATGTCCTGCCCCATGTCCTGCCCTATGTCCTGCCCCATGTCTTGCCCCATGTCCCATGTCCTGCCCTATGTCCTGCCCCATGTCCTGCCCCATGTCCTGCCCTATGTCCTGCCCCATTTCCTGCCCCATTTTCTGCTCCATGTCCCGCCCCATGTCCTGCCCCATGTCCCATGTCATGCCCCATGTCCTGCCCCATGTCCTGCCCCATGTCCTGTCCCATGTCCTGCTCCATGTCCTGCCCCATGTCTTACCTCATGTCCCATGTCCTGCCTCATGTCCTGCCCCATGTCCTGCCCCATTTCCTGCCCCATGTCCTGCCCCATGTCCTGCCCCATGTCCTGCCACATGTCCTGCCCCATGTCCTGCCCCATGTCCTGCCCTATGTCCTGCCCCATGTCCTGCCCCATGTCCTGCCCCATGTCCTGCCCATGTCCTGTCCCATGTCCTGCCCCATGTCATGCCCCATGTCCTGCCCCATGTCCTGCCCCATGTCCTATGTCCTGCCCCATGTCCTGCCCCTTGTCCTGTCCCATTTCCTGCCCCATGTCCTGCCCTATGTCCTGTCCCATGTCCTGCCCCTTGTCCTGCCCCTTGTCCTGCTCCATGTCCTGCCCCATGTCCCATGTCCTGCTCCATGTCCTTCCCCTGTCCAGCCCCATGTCCCATGTCCTGCCCCATGTCCTGCCACATGTCCTGCCCCATGTCCTGCCCCATGTCCTGCCCCATGTCCTGCCCCATGTCCTGCCCTATGTCCTGCCCCATGTCCTGCCCCATGTCCTGCCCTATGTCCTGTCCCATGTCCTGTCCCATGTCATGTCCCATGTCCTGCTCCATGTCCTGCCCCATGTCCTGCCCCATGTCCTGCCCTATGTCCTGCCCCATGTCCTGCCCCATGTCCTGCTCCATGTCCTGTCCCATGTCCTGCCCCATGTCCTGCCACATGTCCTGCCCCATGTCCTGCCCCATGTCCTGCCCCATGTCCTGCCCCATGTCCTGCCCTATGTCCTGCCCCATGTCCTGCCCCATGTCCTGCCCTATGTCCTGTCCCATGTCCTGTCCCATGTCATGTCCCATGTCCTGCTCCATGTCCTGCCCCATGTCCTGCCCCATGTCCTGCCCTATGTCCTGCCCCATGTCCTGCCCCATGTCCTGCTCCATGTCCTGCCCCATGTCCTGCCCCATGTCCCATGTCATGCCCCATGTCCTGCCCCATGTCCTGCCCCATGTCCTGCCCCATGTCCTGCCCCATGTCCTGCCCTATGTCCTGTCCCATGTCCTGCCCCTTGTCCTGCCCCATGTCCTGCTCCATGTCCTGCCCCGTGTCCCATGTCCTGCCCCATTTCCTGCCCCATGTCCTGCCCCATGTCCTGCCCCATGTCCTGCCACATGTCCTGCCCCATGTCCTGCCCCATGTCCTGTCCCATGTCCTGCCCCATGTCCTGCCCCATGTCCTGCCCCTAGTCCTGCCCTATGTCCTGTCCCATGTCCTGCCGCATGTCCTGCCCCATGTCCTGTCCCATGTCCTGCCTCATTTCCTGCCCCATGTCCTGCCCTATGTCCTGCCCCATGTCCTGCCCCATGTCCTGTCCCATGTCCTGCCCCATGTCCTGCCCCATGTCCTGCCCCATGTCCTGCCATATGTCCTGTCCTTTGTCCTGCCCCATGTCCTGCCCCATGTCCTGCCCTATGTCCTGCCCCATGTCTTGCCCCATGTCCCATGTCCTGCCCTATGTCCTGCCCCATGTCCTGCCCCATGTCCTGCCCTATGTCCTGCCCCATTTCCTGCCCCATTTTCTGCTCCATGTCCCGCCCCATGTCCTGCCCCATGTCCCATGTCATGCCCCATGTCCTGCCCCATGTCCTGCCCCATGTCCTGTCCCATGTCCTGCTCCATGTCCTGCCCCATGTCTTACCTCATGTCCCATGTCCTGCCTCATGTCCTGCCCCATGTCCTGCCCCATATCCAGCCCCATGTCCTGCCCCATGTCCTGCCCCATGTCCTGTCCCATGTCCTGCCCAATGTCCTGCCCCATGTCCTGCTCCATGTCCTGCCCCATGTCCTGTCCCATGTCCTGCCCCATGTCATGCCCCATGTCCTGCCCCATGTCCTGCCCCATGTCCTATGTCCTGCCCCATGTCCTGCCCCTTGTCCTGTCCCATTTCCTGCCCCATGTCCTGCCCTATGTCCTGTCCCATGTCCTGCCCCTTGTCCTGCCCCTTGTCCTGCTCCATGTCCTGCCCCATGTCCCATGTCCTGCTCCATGTCCTTCCCCTGTCCAGCCCCATGTCCCATGTCCTGCCCCATGTCCTGCCACATGTCCTGCCCCATGTCCTGCCCCATGTCCTGCCCCATGTCCTGCCCCATGTCCTGCCCTATGTCCTGCCCCATGTCCTGCCCCATGTCCTGCCCCATGTCCTGCCCCATGTCCTGCCCTATGTCCTGCCCCATGTCCTGCCCCATGTCCTGCTCCATGTCCTGCCCCATGTCCTGCCCCATGTCCCATGTCATGCCCCATGTCCTGCCCCATGTCCTGCCCCATGTCCTGCCCCATGTCCTGCCCCATGTCCTGCCCCTAGTCCTCCCCTATGTCCTGTCCCATGTCCTGCCCCATGTCCTGCCCCATGTCCTGTCCCATGTCCTGCCTCATGTCCTGCCCAATGTCCTGCCCTATGTCCTGCCCCATGTCCTGCCCCATGTCCTGCCCCATGTCCTGCCCTATGTCCTGCCCCATGTCCTGCCCTATGTCCTGCCCTATGTCCTGTCCCATGTCCTGCCCCATGTCCTGCCCCATGTCCTGTCCCATGTCATGTGACATGTCCTGCTCCATGTCCTGTTCCATGTCCTGCCCCATGTCCTGCCCCATGTCCTGCCCCATGTCCTGCCCCATGTCCTGCCCCATGTCCTGTCCCATGTCCTGCACCATGTCCTGCCCCATGTCCTGCCCCATGTCCTGCTCCATGTCCTGCTCCATGTCCTGCCCCATGTCCTGCCCCATGTCCCATGTCCTGCCCCATGTCCTGCCCCATGTCCTGTCCCATGTCCTGCCCCATGTCATGCCCCATGTCCTGCCCCATGTCCTGCCCCATGTCCCATGTCCTGCCGCATGTCCTGCCCCTTGTCCTGTCCTATTTCCTGCCCCATGTCCTGCCCCATGTCCTGCCCCGTGTCCTGCCCCATGTCCTGCCCCATGTTCTGCCCCATGTCCTGCCCCATGTCTTGCCCCATGTCCCATGTCCTGCCCCATGTCCTGCCCCATGTCCTGCCCCATGTCCTTCCCTATGTCCTGTCCCATGTCCTGCCCCATGTCCTGCCCCATGTCCTGCCCCATGTCCTGCTCCATGTCCTTCCCCTGTCCAGTCCCATGTCCCATGTCCTGCCCCATGTCCTGCCACATGTCCTGCCCCATGTCCTGCCATATGTCCTGTCCCATGTCCTGCCCCATGTCCTGCCCTATGTCCTGCCCCATGTCCTGCCCCATGTCCTGCTCCATGTCCTGCCCCATGTCCTGCCCCATGTCCCATGTCTTGCCCCATATCCTGCCCTATGTCCTGCCCCATGTCCTGCCCCATGTCCTGCCCATGTCCTGTCCCATGTCCTGCCCCATGTCATGCCCCATGTCCTGCCCCATGTCCTGCCCCATGTCCTATGTCCTGCCCCATGTCCTGCCCCTTGTCCTGTCCCATTTCCTGCCCCATGTCCTGCCCTATGTCCTGTCCCATGTCCTGCCCCTTGTCCTGCCCCATGTCCTGCTCCATGTCCTGCCCCATGTCCCATGTCCTGCCCCATTTCCTGCCCCATGTCCTGCCCCATGTCCTGCCCCATGTCCTGCCACATGTCCTGCCCCATGTCCTGCCCCATGTCCTGCCCTATGTCCTGCCCCATGTCCTGCCCCATGTCCTGCCCCATGTCCTGCCCATGTCCTGTCCCATGTCCTGCCCCATGTCATGCCCCATGTCCTGCCCCATGTCCTGCCCCATGTCCTATGTCCTGCCCCATGTCCTGCCCCTTGTCCTGTCCCATTTCCTGCCCCATGTCCTGCCCTATGTCCTGTCCCATGTCCTGCCCCTTGTCCTGCCCCTTGTCCTGCTCCATGTCCTGCCCCATGTCCCATGTCCTGCTCCATGTCCTTCCCCTGTCCAGCCCCATGTCCCATGTCCTGCCCCATGTCCTGCCACATGTCCTGCCCCATGTCCTGCCCCATGTCCTGCCCCATGTCCTGCCCCATGTCCTGCCCTATGTCCTGCCCCATGTCCTGCCCCATGTCCTGCCCTATGTCCTGTCCCATGTCCTGTCCCATGTCATGTCCCATGTCCTGCTCCATGTCCTGCCCCATGTCCTGCCCCATGTCCTGCTCTATGTCCTGCCCCATGTCCTGCCCCATGTCCTGCTCCATGTCCTGTCCCATGTCCTGCCCCATGTCCTGCCCCATTTCCTGCCCCATGTCCTGCCCCATGTCCTGCCCCATGTCCTGCCACATGTCCTGCCCCATGTCCTGCCCCATGTCCTGCCCTATGTCCTGCCCCATGTCCTGCCCCATGTCCTGCCCCATGTCCTGCCCATGTCCTGTCCCATGTCCTGCCCCATGTCATGCCCCATGTCCTGCCCCATGTCCTGCCCCATGTCCTATGTCCTGCCCCATGTCCTGCCCCTTGTCCTGTCCCATTTCCTGCCCCATGTCCTGCCCTATGTCCTGTCCCATGTCCTGCCCCTTGTCCTGCCCCTTGTCCTGCTCCATGTCCTGCCCCATGTCCCATGTCCTGCTCCATGTCCTTCCCCTGTCCAGCCCCATGTCCCATGTCCTGCCCCATGTCCTGCCACATGTCCTGCCCCATGTCCTGCCCCATGTCCTGCCCCATGTCCTGCCCCATGTCCTGCCATATGTCCTGCCCCATGTCCTGCCCCATGTCCTGCCCTATGTCCTGTCCCATGTCCTGTCCCATGTCATGTCCCATGTCCTGCTCCATGTCCTGCCCCATGTCCTGCCCCATGTCCTGCCCTATGTCCTGCCCCATGTCCTGCCCCATGTCCTGCTCCATGTCCTGTCTCATGTCCTGCCCCATGTCCTGCCACATGTCCTGCCCCATGTCCTGCCCCATGTCCTGCCCCATGTCCTGCCCCATGTCCTGCCCTATGTCCTGCCCCATGTTCTGCCCCATGTCCTGCCCTATGTCCTGTCCCATGTCCTGTCCCATGTCATGTCCCATGTCCTGCTCCATGTCCTGCCCCATGTCCTGCCCCATGTCCTGCCCTATGTCCTGCCCCATGTCCTGCCCCATGTCCTGCTCCATGTCCTGCCCCATGTCCTGCCCCATGTCCCATGTCATGCCCCATGTCCTGCCCCATGTCCTGCCCCATGTCCTGCCCCATGTCCTGCCCCATGTCCTGCCCTATGTCCTGTCCCATGTCCTGCCCCTTGTCCTGCCCCATGTCCTGCTCCATGTCCTGCCCCGTGTCCCATGTCCTGCCCCATTTCCTGCCCCATGTCCTGCCCCATGTCCTGCCCCATGTCCTGCCACATGTCCTGCCCCATGTCCTGCCCCATGTCCTGTCCCATGTCCTGCCCCATGTCCTGCCCCATGTCCTGCCCCTAGTCCTGCCCTATGTCCTGTCCCATGTCCTGCCCCATGTCCTGCCCCATGTCCTGTCCCATGTCCTGCCTCATTTCCTGCCCCATGTCCTGCCCTATGTCCTGCCCCATGTCCTGCCCCATGTCCTGTCCCATGTCCTGCCCCATGTCCTGCCCCATGTCCTGCCCCATGTCCTGCCATATGTCCTGTCCTATGTCCTGCCCCATGTCCTGCCCCATGTCCTGCCCTATGTCCTGCCCCATGTCTTGCCCCATGTCCCATGTCCTGCCCTATGTCCTGCCCCATGTCCTGCCCCATGTCCTGCCCTATGTCCTGCCCCATTTCCTGCCCCATTTTCTGCTCCATGTCCCGCCCCATGTCCTGCCCCATGTCCCATGTCATGCCCCATGTCCTGCCCCATGTCCTGCCCCATGTCCTGTCCCATGTCCTGCTCCATGTCCTGCCCCATGTCTTACCTCATGTCCCATGTCCTGCCTCATGTCCTGCCCCATGTCCTGCCCCATTTCCTGCCCCATGTCCTGCCCCATGTCCTGCCCCATGTCCTGCCACATGTCCTGCCCCATGTCCTGCCCCATGTCCTGCCCTATGTCCTGCCCCATGTCCTGCCCCATGTCCTGCCCCATGTCCTGCCCATGTCCTGTCCCATGTCCTGCCCCATGTCATGCCCCATGTCCTGCCCCATGTCCTGCCCCATGTCCTATGTCCTGCCCCATGTCCTGCCCCTTGTCCTGTCCCATTTCCTGCCCCATGTCCTGCCCTATGTCCTGTCCCATGTCCTGCCCCTTGTCCTGCCCCTTGTCCTGCTCCATGTCCTGCCCCATGTCCCATGTCCTGCTCCATGTCCTTCCCCTGTCCAGCCCCATGTCCCATGTCCTGCCCCATGTCCTGCCACATGTCCTGCCCCATGTCCTGCCCCATGTCCTGCCCCATGTCCTGCCCCATGTCCTGCCCTATGTCCTGCCCCATGTCCTGCCCCATGTCCTGCCCTATGTCCTGTCCCATGTCCTGTCCCATGTCATGTCCCATGTCCTGCTCCATGTCCTGCCCCATGTCCTGCCCCATGTCCTGCCCTATGTCCTGCCCCATGTCCTGCCCCATGTCCTGCTCCATGTCCTGTCCCATGTCCTGCCCCATGTCCTGCCACATGTCCTGCCCCATGTCCTGCCCCATGTCCTGCCCCATGTCCTGCCCCATGTCCTGCCCTATGTCCTGCCCCATGTCCTGCCCCATGTCCTGCCCTATGTCCTGTCCCATGTCCTGTCCCATGTCATGTCCCATGTCCTGCTCCATGTCCTGCCCCATGTCCTGCCCCATGTCCTGCCCTATGTCCTGCCCCATGTCCTGCCCCATGTCCTGCTCCATGTCCTGCCCCATGTCCTGCCCCTTGTCCCATGTCATGCCCCATGTCCTGCCCCATGTCCTGCCCCATGTCCTGCCCCATGTCCTGCCCCATGTCCTGCCCTATGTCCTGTCCCATGTCCTGCCCCTTGTCCTGCCCCATGTCCTGCTCCATGTCCTGCCCCGTGTCCCATGTCCTGCCCCATTTCCTGCCCCATGTCCTGCCCCATGTCCTGCCCCATGTCCTGCCACATGTCCTGCCCCATGTCCTGCCCCATGTCCTGTCCCATGTCCTGCCCCATGTCCTGCCCCATGTCCTGCCCCTAGTCCTGCCCTATGTCCTGTCCCATGTCCTGCCGCATGTCCTGCCCCATGTCCTGTCCCATGTCCTGCCTCATTTCCTGCCCCATGTCCTGCCCTATGTCCTGCCCCATGTCCTGCCCCATGTCCTGTCCCATGTCCTGCCCCATGTCCTGCCCCATGTCCTGCCCCATGTCCTGCCATATGTCCTGTCCTTTGTCCTGCCCCATGTCCTGCCCCATGTCCTGCCCTATGTCCTGCCCCATGTCTTGCCCCATGTCCCATGTCCTGCCCTATGTCCTGCCCCATGTCCTGCCCCATGTCCTGCCCTATGTCCTGCCCCATTTCCTGCCCCATTTTCTGCTCCATGTCCCGCCCCATGTCCTGCCCCATGTCCCATGTCATGCCCCATGTCCTGCCCCATGTCCTGCCCCATGTCCTGTCCCATGTCCTGCTCCATGTCCTGCCCCATGTCTTACCTCATGTCCCATGTCCTGCCTCATGTCCTGCCCCATGTCCTGCCCCATATCCAGCCCCATGTCCTGCCCCATGTCCTGCCCCATGTCCTGTCCCATGTCCTGCCCAATGTCCTGCCCCATGTCCTGCTCCATGTCCTGCCCCATGTCCTGTCCCATGTCCTGCCCCATGTCATGCCCCATGTCCTGCCCCATGTCCTGCCCCATGTCCTATGTCCTGCCCCATGTCCTGCCCCTTGTCCTGTCCCATTTCCTGCCCCATGTCCTGCCCTATGTCCTGTCCCATGTCCTGCCCCTTGTCCTGCCCCTTGTCCTGCTCCATGTCCTGCCCCATGTCCCATGTCCTGCTCCATGTCCTTCCCCTGTCCAGCCCCATGTCCCATGTCCTGCCCCATGTCCTGCCACATGTCCTGCCCCATGTCCTGCCCCATGTCCTGCCCCATGTCCTGCCCCATGTCCTGCCCTATGTCCTGCCCCATGTCCTGCCCCATGTCCTGCCCTATGTCCTGTCCCATGTCCTGTCCCATGTCATGTCCCATGTCCTGCTCCATGTCCTGCCCCATGTCCTGCCCCATGTCCTGCCCTATGTCCTGCCCCATGTCCTGCCCCATGTCCTGCTCCATGTCCTGTCCCATGTCCTGCCCCATGTCCTGCCACATGTCCTGCCCCATGTCCTGCCCCATGTCCTGCCCCATGTCCTGCCCCATGTCCTGCCCTATGTCCTGCCCCATGTCCTGCCCCATGTCCTGCCCTATGTCCTGTCCCATGTCCTGTCCCATGTCATGTCCCATGTCCTGCTCCATGTCCTGCCCCATGTCCTGCCCCATGTCCTGCCCTATGTCCTGCCCCATGTCCTGCCCCATGTCCTGCTCCATGTCCTGCCCCATGTCCTGCCCCATGTCCCATGTCATGCCCCATGTCCTGCCCCATGTCCTGCCCCATGTCCTGCCCCATGTCCTGCCCCATGTCCTGCCCTATGTCCTGTCCCATGTCCTGCCCCTTGTCCTGCCCCATGTCCTGCTCCATGTCCTGCCCCGTGTCCCATGTCCTGCCCCATTTCCTGCCCCATGTCCTGCCCCATGTCCTGCCCCATGTCCTGCCACATGTCCTGCCCCATGTCCTGCCCCATGTCCTGTCCCATGTCCTGCCCCATGTCCTGCCCCATGTCCTGCCCCTAGTCCTGCCCTATGTCCTGTCCCATGTCCTGCCCCATGTCCTGCCCCATGTCCTGTCCCATGTCCTGCCTCATTTCCTGCCCCATGTCCTGCCCTATGTCCTGCCCCATGTCCTGCCCCATGTCCTGTCCCATGTCCTGCCCCATGTCCTGCCCCATGTCCTGCCCCATGTCCTGCCATATGTCCTGTCCTTTGTCCTGCCCCATGTCCTGCCCCATGTCCTGCCCTATGTCCTGCCCCATGTCTTGCCCCATGTCCCATGTCCTGCCCTATGTCCTGCCCCATGTCCTGCCCCATGTCCTGCCCTATGTCCTGCCCCATTTCCTGCCCCATTTTCTGCTCCATGTCCCGCCCCATGTCCTGCCCCATGTCCCATGTCATGCCCCATGTCCTGCCCCATGTCCTGCCCCATGTCCTGTCCCATGTCCTGCTCCATGTCCTGCCCCATGTCTTACCTCATGTCCCATGTCCTGCCTCATGTCCTGCCCCATGTCCTGCCCCATATCCAGCCCCATGTCCTGCCCCATGTCCTGCCCCATGTCCTGTCCCATGTCCTGCCCAATGTCCTGCCCCATGTCCTGCTCCATGTCCTGCCCCATGTCCTGCCCCATGTCCTGCCCTATGTCCTGCCCCATGTCCTGCCCCATGTCCTGCCCCATGTCCTGCCCTATGTCCTGTCCCATGTCCTGTCCCATGTCATGTCCCATGTCCTGCTCCATGTCCTGCCCCATGTCCTGCCCCATGTCCTGCCCTATGTCCTGCCCCATGTCCTGCCCCATGTCCTTCCCCATGTCCAGCTCCATGTCCTGCCCCATGTCCCATGTCCTGCCCCACGTCCTGCCTCATGTCCTGTCCCATGTCCTGCCCCATGTCCTGCCCCATGTCCTGCCCCATGTCCTGCCGTATGTCCTGCCCCATGTCCTGCCCCATGTCCTGCCCTATGTCCTGTCCCATGTCCTGTCCCATGTCATGTCCCATGTCCTGCTCCATGTCCTGCCCCATGTCCTGCCCCATGTCCTATGTCCTGCCCCATGTCCTGCCCCATGTCCTGCCCCATGTCCTGCTCCATGTCCTCCCCCTGTCCTGCCTCATGTCCCATGTTCTGCCCCATGTCCTGTCCCATGTCCTGCCTCATGTCCTGCCCCATGTCCTACCCTATGTCCTGCCCCATGTCCTGCCCTATGTCCTGTCCCATGTCCTGCCCCTTGTCCTGCCCCATGTCCTGCTCCATGTCCTTCCCCATGTCCCATGTCCTGCCCCATTGCCTGCCCCATGTCCTGCCCCATGTCCTGCCCCATGTCCTGCCACATGTCCTGCCCCATGTCCTGCCCCATGTCCTGTCCCATTTCCTGCCCCATGTCCTGCCCTATGTCCTGCCCCATGTCCTGCCCCATGTCCTGTCCCATGTCCTGCCCCATGTCCTGCCCCATGTCCTGCCCCATGTCCTGCCATATGTCCTGTCCTATGTCCTGCCCCATGTCCTGCCCCATGTCCTGCCCTATGTCCTGCCCCATGTCTTGCCCCATGTCCCATTTCCTGCCCTATGTCCTGCCCCATGTCCTGCCCCATGTCCTGCCCTATGTCCTGCCCCATTTCCTGCCCCATTTTCTGCTCCATGTCCCGCCCCATGTCCTGCCCCATGTCCCATGTCATGCCCTATGTCCTGCCCCATGTCCTGCCCCATGTCCTGTCCCATGTCCTGCTCCATGTCCTGCCCCATGTCTTACCTCATGTCCCATGTCCTGCCTCATGTCCTGCCCCATGTCCTGCCCCATTTCCTGCCCCATGTCCTGCCCCATGTCCTGCCCCATGTCCTGCCACATGTCCTGCCCCATGTCCTGCCCCATGTCCTGCCCTATGTCCTGCCCCATGTCCTGCCCCATGTCCTGCCCCATGTCCTGCCCATGTCCTGTCCCATGTCCTGCCCCATGTCATGCCCCATGTCCTGCCCCATGTCCTGCCCCATGTCCTATGTCCTGCCCCATGTCCAGCCCCTTGTCCTGTCCCATTTCCTGCCCCATGTCCTGCCCTATGTCCTGTCCCATGTCCTGCCCCTTGTCCTGCCCCTTGTCCTGCTCCATGTCCTGCCCCATGTCCCATGTCCTGCTCCATGTCCTTCCCCTGTCCAGCCCCATGTCCCATGTCCTGCCCCATGTCCTGCCACATGTCCTGCCCCATGTCCTGCCCCATGTCCTGCCCCATGTCCTGCCCCATGTCCTGCCCTATGTCCTGCCCCATGTCCTGCCCCATGTCCTGCCCTATGTCCTGTCCCATGTCCTGTCCCATGTCATGTCCCATGTCCTGCTCCATGTCCTGCCCCATGTCCTGCCCCATGTCCTGCCCTATGTCCTGCCCCATGTCCTGCCCCATGTCCTGCTCCATGTCCTGTCACATGTCCTGCCCCATGTCCTGCCACATGTCCTGTCCCATGTCCTGTCCCATGTCATGTCCCATGTCCTGCTCCATGTCCTGCCCCATGTCCTGCCCCATGTCCTGCCCTATGTCCTGCCCCATGTCCTGCCCCATGTCCTGCTCCATGTCCTGTCCCATGTCCTGCCCCATGTCCTGCCACATGTCCTGCCCCATGTCCTGCCCCATGTCCTGCCCCATGTCCTGCCCCATGTCCTGCCCTATGTCCTGCCCCATGTCCTGCCCCATGTCCTGCCCTATGTCCTGTCCCATGTCCTGTCCCATGTCATGTCCCATGTCCTGCTCCATGTCCTGCCCCATGTCCTGCCCCATGTCCTGCCCTATGTCCTGCCCCATGTCCTGCCCCATGTCCTGCTCCATGTCCTGCCCCATGTCCTGCCCCTTGTCCCATGTCATGCCCCATGTCCTGCCCCATGTCCTGCCCCATGTCCTGCCCCATGTCCTGCCCCATGTCCTGCCCTATGTCCTGTCCCATGTCCTGCCCCTTGTCCTGCCCCATGTCCTGCTCCATGTCCTGCCCCGTGTCCCATGTCCTGCCCCATTTCCTGCCCCATGTCCTGCCCCATGTCCTGCCCCATGTCCTGCCACATGTCCTGCCCCATGTCCTGCCCCATGTCCTGTCCCATGTCCTGCCCCATGTCCTGCCCCATGTCCTGCCCCTAGTCCTGCCCTATGTCCTGTCCCATGTCCTGCCGCATGTCCTGCCCCATGTCCTGTCCCATGTCCTGCCTCATTTCCTGCCCCATGTCCTGCCCTATGTCCTGCCCCATGTCCTGCCCCATGTCCTGTCCCATGTCCTGCCCCATGTCCTGCCCCATGTCCTGCCCCATGTCCTGCCATATGTCCTGTCCTTTGTCCTGCCCCATGTCCTGCCCCATGTCCTGCCCTATGTCCTGCCCCATGTCTTGCCCCATGTCCCATGTCCTGCCCTATGTCCTGCCCCATGTCCTGCCCCATGTCCTGCCCTATGTCCTGCCCCATTTCCTGCCCCATTTTCTGCTCCATGTCCCGCCCCATGTCCTGCCCCATGTCCCATGTCATGCCCCATGTCCTGCCCCATGTCCTGCCCCATGTCCTGTCCCATGTCCTGCTCCATGTCCTGCCCCATGTCTTACCTCATGTCCCATGTCCTGCCTCATGTCCTGCCCCATGTCCTGCCCCATATCCAGCCCCATGTCCTGCCCCATGTCCTGCCCCATGTCCTGTCCCATGTCCTGCCCAATGTCCTGCCCCATGTCCTGCTCCATGTCCTGCCCCATGTCCTGTCCCATGTCCTGCCCCATGTCATGCCCCATGTCCTGCCCCATGTCCTGCCCCATGTCCTATGTCCTGCCCCATGTCCTGCCCCTTGTCCTGTCCCATTTCCTGCCCCATGTCCTGCCCTATGTCCTGTCCCATGTCCTGCCCCTTGTCCTGCCCCTTGTCCTGCTCCATGTCCTGCCCCATGTCCCATGTCCTGCTCCATGTCCTTCCCCTGTCCAGCCCCATGTCCCATGTCCTGCCCCATGTCCTGCCACATGTCCTGCCCCATGTCCTGCCCCATGTCCTGCCCCATGTCCTGCCCCATGTCCTGCCCTATGTCCTGCCCCATGTCCTGCCCCATGTCCTGCCCTATGTCCTGTCCCATGTCCTGTCCCATGTCATGTCCCATGTCCTGCTCCATGTCCTGCCCCATGTCCTGCCCCATGTCCTGCCCTATGTCCTGCCCCATGTCCTGCCCCATGTCCTGCTCCATGTCCTGTCCCATGTCCTGCCCCATGTCCTGCCACATGTCCTGCCCCATGTCCTGCCCCATGTCCTGCCCCATGTCCTGCCCCATGTCCTGCCCTATGTCCTGCCCCATGTCCTGCCCCATGTCCTGCCCTATGTCCTGTCCCATGTCCTGTCCCATGTCATGTCCCATGTCCTGCTCCATGTCCTGCCCCATGTCCTGCCCCATGTCCTGCCCTATGTCCTGCCCCATGTCCTGCCCCATGTCCTGCTCCATGTCCTGCCCCATGTCCTGCCCCATGTCCCATGTCATGCCCCATGTCCTGCCCCATGTCCTGCCCCATGTCCTGCCCCATGTCCTGCCCCATGTCCTGCCCTATGTCCTGTCCCATGTCCTGCCCCTTGTCCTGCCCCATGTCCTGCTCCATGTCCTGCCCCGTGTCCCATGTCCTGCCCCATTTCCTGCCCCATGTCCTGCCCCATGTCCTGCCCCATGTCCTGCCACATGTCCTGCCCCATGTCCTGCCCCATGTCCTGTCCCATGTCCTGCCCCATGTCCTGCCCCATGTCCTGCCCCTAGTCCTGCCCTATGTCCTGTCCCATGTCCTGCCCCATGTCCTGCCCCATGTCCTGTCCCATGTCCTGCCTCATTTCCTGCCCCATGTCCTGCCCTATGTCCTGCCCCATGTCCTGCCCCATGTCCTGTCCCATGTCCTGCCCCATGTCCTGCCCCATGTCCTGCCCCATGTCCTGCCATATGTCCTGTCCTTTGTCCTGCCCCATGTCCTGCCCCATGTCCTGCCCTATGTCCTGCCCCATGTCTTGCCCCATGTCCCATGTCCTGCCCTATGTCCTGCCCCATGTCCTGCCCCATGTCCTGCCCTATGTCCTGCCCCATTTCCTGCCCCATTTTCTGCTCCATGTCCCGCCCCATGTCCTGCCCCATGTCCCATGTCATGCCCCATGTCCTGCCCCATGTCCTGCCCCATGTCCTGTCCCATGTCCTGCTCCATGTCCTGCCCCATGTCTTACCTCATGTCCCATGTCCTGCCTCATGTCCTGCCCCATGTCCTGCCCCATATCCAGCCCCATGTCCTGCCCCATGTCCTGCCCCATGTCCTGTCCCATGTCCTGCCCAATGTCCTGCCCCATGTCCTGCTCCATGTCCTGCCCCATGTCCTGCCCCATGTCCTGCCCTATGTCCTGCCCCATGTCCTGCCCCATGTCCTGCCCCATGTCCTGCCCTATGTCCTGTCCCATGTCCTGTCCCATGTCATGTCCCATGTCCTGCTCCATGTCCTGCCCCATGTCCTGCCCCATGTCCTGCCCTATGTCCTGCCCCATGTCCTGCCCCATGTCCTTCCCCATGTCCAGCTCCATGTCCTGCCCCATGTCCCATGTCCTGCCCCACGTCCTGCCTCATGTCCTGTCCCATGTCCTGCCCCATGTCCTGCCCCATGTCCTGCCCCATGTCCTGCCGTATGTCCTGCCCCATGTCCTGCCCCATGTCCTGCCCTATGTCCTGTCCCATGTCCTGTCCCATGTCATGTCCCATGTCCTGCTCCATGTCCTGCCCCATGTCCTGCCCCATGTCCTATGTCCTGCCCCATGTCCTGCCCCATGTCCTGCCCCATGTCCTGCTCCATGTCCTCCCCCTGTCCTGCCTCATGTCCCATGTTCTGCCCCATGTCCTGTCCCATGTCCTGCCTCATGTCCTGCCCCATGTCCTACCCTATGTCCTGCCCCATGTCCTGCCCTATGTCCTGTCCCATGTCCTGCCCCTTGTCCTGCCCCATGTCCTGCTCCATGTCCTTCCCCATGTCCCATGTCCTGCCCCATTGCCTGCCCCATGTCCTGCCCCATGTCCTGCCCCATGTCCTGCCACATGTCCTGCCCCATGTCCTGCCCCATGTCCTGTCCCATTTCCTGCCCCATGTCCTGCCCTATGTCCTGCCCCATGTCCTGCCCCATGTCCTGTCCCATGTCCTGCCCCATGTCCTGCCCCATGTCCTGCCCCATGTCCTGCCATATGTCCTGTCCTATGTCCTGCCCCATGTCCTGCCCCATGTCCTGCCCTATGTCCTGCCCCATGTCTTGCCCCATGTACCATTTCCTGCCCTATGTCCTGCCCCATGTCCTGCCCCATGTCCTGCCCTATGTCCTGCCCCATTTCCTGCCCCATTTTCTGCTCCATGTCCCGCCCCATGTCCTGCCCCATGTCCCATGTCATGCCCTATGTCCTGCCCCATGTCCTGCCCCATGTCCTGTCCCATGTCCTGCTCCATGTCCTGCCCCATGTCTTACCTCATGTCCCATGTCCTGCCTCATGTCCTGCCCCATGTCCTGCCCCATTTCCTGCCCCATGTCCTGCCCCATGTCCTGCCCCATGTCCTGCCACATGTCCTGCCCCATGTCCTGCCCCATGTCCTGCCCCATGTCCTGCCCCATGTCCTGCCCCATGTCCTGCCCATGTCCTGTCCCATGTCCTGCCCCATGTCCTGCCCCATGTCCTGTCCCATTTCCTGCCCCATGTCCTGCCCTATGTCCTGTCCCATGTCCTGCCCCTTGTCCTGCCCCTTGTCCTGCTCCATGTCCTGCCCCATGTCCCATGTCCTGCTCCATGTCCTTCCCCTGTCCAGCCCCATGTCCCATGTCCTGCCCCATGTCCTGCCACATGTCCTGCCCCATGTCCTGCCCCATGTCCTGCCCCATGTCCTGCCCCATGTCCTGCCCTATGTCCTGCCCCATGTCCTGCCCCATGTCCTGCCCTATGTCCTGTCCCATGTCCTGTCCCATGTCATGTCCCATGTCCTGCTCCATGTCCTGCCCCATGTCCTGCCCCATGTCCTGCCCTATGTCCTGCCCCATGTCCTGCCCCATGTCCTGCTCCATGTCCTGTCACATGTCCTGCCCCATGTCCTGCCACATGTCCTGCCCCATGTCCTGCCCCATGTCCTGCCCCATGTCCTGCCCCATGTCCTGCCCTATGTCCTGCCCCATGTCCTGCCCCATGTCCTGCCCTATGTCCTGTCCCATGTCCTGTCCCATGTCATGTCCCATGTCCTGCTCCATGTCCTGCCCCATGTCCTGCCCCATGTCCTGCCCTATGTCCTGCCCCATGTCCTGCCCCATGTCCTGCTCCATGTCCTGCCCCATGTCCTGCCCCATGTCCCATGTCATGCCCCATGTCCTGCCCCATGTCCTGCCCCATGTCCTGCCCCATGTCCTGCCCCATGTCCTGCCCTATGTCCTGTCCCATGTCCTGCCCCTTGTCCTGCCCCATGTCCTGCTCCATGTCCTGCCCCGTGTCCCATGTCCTGCCCCATTTCCTGCCCCATGTCCTGCCCCATGTCCTGCCCCATGTCCTGCCACATGTCCTGCCCCATGTCCTGCCCCATGTCCTGTCCCATGTCCTGCCCCATGTCCTGCCCCATGTCCTGCCCCTAGTCCTGCCCTATATCCTGTCCCATGTCCTGCCCCATGTCCTGCCCCATGTCCTGTCCCATGTCCTGCCTCATTTCCTGCCCCATGTCCTGCCCTATGTCCTGCCCCATGTCCTGCCCCATGTCCTGTCCCATGTCCTGCCCCATGTCCTGCCCAATGTCCTGCCCCATGTCCTGCCATATGTCCTGTCCTATGTCCTGCCCCATGTCCTGCCCCATGTCCTGCCCTATGTCCTGCCCCATGTCTTGCCCCATGTCCCATGTCCTGCCCTATGTCCTGCCCCATGTCCTGCCCCATGTCCTGCCCTATGTCCTGCCCCATTTCCTGCCCCATTTTCTGCTCCATGTCCCGCCCCATGTCCTGCCCCATGTCCCATGTCATGCCCCATGTCCTGCCCCATGTCCTGCCCCATGTCCTGTCCCATGTCCTGCTCCATGTCCTGCCCCATGTCTTACCTCATGTCCCATGTCCTGCCTCATGTCCTGCCCCATGTCCTGCCCCATATCCTGCCCCATGTCCTGCCCCATGTCCTGCCCCATGTCCTGTCCCATGTCCTGCCCAATGTCCTGCCCCATGTCCTGCTCCATGTCCTGCCCCATGTCCTGCCCCATGTCCTGCCCTATGTCCTGCCCCATGTCCTGCCCCATGTCCTGCCCCATGTCCTGCCCTATGTCCTGTCCCATGTCCTGTCCCATGTCATGTCCCATGTCCTGCTCCATGTCCTGCCCCATGTCCTGCCCCATGTCCTGCCCTATGTCCTGCCCCATGTCCTGCCCCATGTCCTTCCCCATGTCCAGCTCCATGTCCTGCCCCATGTCCCATGTCCTGCCCCACGTCCTGCCTCATGTCCTGTCCCATGTCCTGCCCCATGTCCTGCCCCATGTCCTGCCCCATGTCCTGCCCTATGTCCTGCCCCATGTCTTGCCCCATGTCCCATGTTCTGCCCTATGTCCTGCCCCATGTCCTGCCCCATGTCCTGCCCTATGTCCTGCCCCATTTCCTGCCCCATTTTCTGCTCCATGTCCCGCCCCATGTCCTGCCCCATGTCCCATGTCATGCCCCATGTCCTGCCCCATGTCCTGCCCCATGTCCTGTCCCATGTCCTGCTCCATGTCCTGCCCCATGTCTTACCTCATGTCCCATGTCCTGCCTCATGTCCTGCCCCATGTCCTGCCCCATATCCTGCCCCATGTCCTGCCCCATGTCCTGCCCCATGTCCTGTCCCATGTCCTGCCCAATGTCCTGCCCCATGTCCTGCTCCATGTCCTGCCCCATGTCCTGCCCCATGTCCTGCCCTATGTCCTGCCCCATGTCCTGCCCCATGTCCTGCCCCATGTCCTGCCCTATGTCCTGTCCCATGTCCTGTCCCATGTCATGTCCCATGTCCTGCTCCATGTCCTGCCCCATGTCCTGCCCCATGTCCTGCCCTATGTCCTGCCCCATGTCCTGCCCCATGTCCTTCCCCATGTCCAGCTCCATGTCCTGCCCCATGTCCCATGTCCTGCCCCACGTCCTGCCTCATGTCCTGTCCCATGTCCTGCCCCATGTCCTGCCCCATGTCCTGCCCCATGTCCTGCCGTATGTCCTGCCCCATGTCCTGCCCCATGTCCTGCCCTATGTCCTGTCCCATGTCCTGTCCCATGTCATGTCCCATGTCCTGCTCCATGTCCTGCCCCATGTCCTGCCCCATGTCCTATGTCCTGCCCCATGTCCTGCCCCATGTCCTGCCCCATGTCCTGCTCCATGTCCTCCCCCTGTCCTGCCTCATGTCCCATGTTCTGCCCCATGTCCTGTCCCATGTCCTGCCTCATGTCCTGCCCCATGTCCTACCCTATGTCCTGCCCCATGTCCTGCCCTATGTCCTGTCCCATGTCCTGCCCCTTGTCCTGCCCCATGTCCTGCTCCATGTCCTTCCCCATGTCCCATGTCCTGCCCCATTGCCTGCCCCATGTCCTGCCCCATGTCCTGCCCCATGTCCTGCCACATGTCCTGCCCCATGTCCTGCCCCATGTCCTGTCCCATTTCCTGCCCCATGTCCTGCCCTATGTCCTGCCCCATGTCCTGCCCCATGTCCTGTCCCATGTCCTGCCCCATGTCCTGCCCCATGTCCTGCCCCATGTCCTGCCATATGTCCTGTCCTATGTCCTGCCCCATGTCCTGCCCCATGTCCTGCCCTATGTCCTGCCCCATGTCTTGCCCCATGTCCCATTTCCTGCCCTATGTCCTGCCCCATGTCCTGCCCCATGTCCTGCCCTATGTCCTGCCCCATTTCCTGCCCCATTTTCTGCTCCATGTCCCGCCCCATGTCCTGCCCCATGTCCCATGTCATGCCCCATGTCCTGCCCCATGTCCTGCCCCATGTCCTGTCCCATGTCCTGCTCCATGTCCTGCCCCATGTCTTACCTCATGTCCCATGTCCTGCCTCATGTCCTGCCCCATGTCCTGCCCCATTTCCTGCCCCATGTCCTGCCCCATGTCCTGCCCCATGTCCTGCCACATGTCCTGCCCCATGTCCTGCCCCATGTCCTGCCCTATGTCCTGCCCCATGTCCTGCCCCATGTCCTGCCCCATGTCCTGCCCATGTCCTGTCCCATGTCCTGCCCCATGTCATGCCCCATGTCCTGCCCCATGTCCTGCCCCATGTCCTATGTCCTGCCCCATGTCCTGCCCCTTGTCCTGTCCCATTTCCTGCCCCATGTCCTGCCCTATGTCCTGTCCCATGTCCTGCCCCTTGTCCTGCCCCTTGTCCTGCTCCATGTCCTGCCCCATGTCCCATGTCCTGCTCCATGTCCTTCCCCTGTCCAGCCCCATGTCCCATGTCCTGCCCCATGTCCTGCCACATGTCCTGCCCCATGTCCTGCCCCATGTCCTGCCCCATGTCCTGCCCCATGTCCTGCCCTATGTCCTGCCCCATGTCCTGCCCCATGTCCTGCCCTATGTCCTGTCCCATGTCCTGTCCCATGTCATGTCCCATGTCCTGCCCCTTGTCCTGCCCCATGTCCTGCTCCATGTCCTGCCCCGTGTCCCATGTCCTGCCCCATTTCCTGCCCCATGTCCTGCCCCATGTCCTGCCCCATGTCCTGCCACATGTCCTGCCCCATGTCCTGCCCCATGTCCTGTCCCATGTCCTGCCCCATGTCCTGCCCCATGTCCTGCCCCTAGTCCTGCCCTATGTCCTGTCCCATGTCCTGCCCCATGTCCTGCCCCATGTCCTGTCCCATGTCCTGCCTCATTTCCTGCCCCATGTCCTGCCCTATGTCCTGCCCCATGTCCTGCCCCATGTCCTGTCCCATGTCCTGCCCCATGTCCTGCCCCATGTCCTGCCCCATGTCCTGCCATATGTCCTGTCCTTTGTCCTGCCCCATGTCCTGCCCCATGTCCTGCCCTATGTCCTGCCCCATGTCTTGCCCCATGTCCCATGTCCTGCCCTATGTCCTGCCCCATGTCCTGCCCCATGTCCTGCCCTATGTCCTGCCCCATTTCCTGCCCCATTTTCTGCTCCATGTCCCGCCCCATGTCCTGCCCCATGTCCCATGTCATGCCCCATGTCCTGCCCCATGTCCTGCCCCATGTCCTGTCCCATGTCCTGCTCCATGTCCTGCCCCATGTCTTACCTCATGTCCCATGTCCTGCCTCATGTCCTGCCCCATGTCCTGCCCCATATCCAGCCCCATGTCCTGCCCCATGTCCTGCCCCATGTCCTGTCCCATGTCCTGCCCAATGTCCTGCCCCATGTCCTGCTCCATGTCCTGCCCCATGTCCTGCCCCATGTCCTGCCCTATGTCCTGCCCCATGTCCTGCCCCATGTCCTGCCCCATGTCCTGCCCTATGTCCTGTCCCATGTCCTGTCCCATGTCATGTCCCATGTCCTGCTCCATGTCCTGCCCCATGTCCTGCCCCATGTCCTGCCCTATGTCCTGCCCCATGTCCTGCCCCATGTCCTTCCCCATGTCCAGCTCCATGTCCTGCCCCATGTCCCATGTCCTGCCCCACGTCCTGCCTCATGTCCTGTCCCATGTCCTGCCCCATGTCCTGCCCCATGTCCTGCCCCATGTCCTGCCGTATGTCCTGCCCCATGTCCTGCCCCATGTCCTGCCCTATGTCCTGTCCCATGTCCTGTCCCATGTCATGTCCCATGTCCTGCTCCATGTCCTGCCCCATGTCCTGCCCCATGTCCTATGTCCTGCCCCATGTCCTGCCCCATGTCCTGCCCCATGTCCTGCTCCATGTCCTCCCCCTGTCCTGCCTCATGTCCCATGTTCTGCCCCATGTCCTGTCCCATGTCCTGCCTCATGTCCTGCCCCATGTCCTACCCTATGTCCTGCCCCATGTCCTGCCCTATGTCCTGTCCCATGTCCTGCCCCTTGTCCTGCCCCATGTCCTGCTCCATGTCCTTCCCCATGTCCCATGTCCTGCCCCATTGCCTGCCCCATGTCCTGCCCCATGTCCTGCCCCATGTCCTGCCACATGTCCTGCCCCATGTCCTGCCCCATGTCCTGTCCCATTTCCTGCCCCATGTCCTGCCCTATGTCCTGCCCCATGTCCTGCCCCATGTCCTGTCCCATGTCCTGCCCCATGTCCTGCCCCATGTCCTGCCCCATGTCCTGCCATATGTCCTGTCCTATGTCCTGCCCCATGTCCTGCCCCATGTCCTGCCCTATGTCCTGCCCCATGTCTTGCCCCATGTCCCATTTCCTGCCCTATGTCCTGCCCC
Source organism: Protonemura montana (assembly GCA_947568835.1). NCBI lineage: Eukaryota > Metazoa > Arthropoda > Insecta > Plecoptera > Nemouridae > Protonemura > Protonemura montana. Next base: position 17,747,048 of record OX387609.1, read on the forward strand.
ATGTCCTGCCCCATGTCCTGCCCTATGTCCTGCCCCATTTTCTGCCCCATTTTCTGCTCCATGTCCCGCCCCATGTCCTGCCCCATGTCCCATGTCATGCCCCATGTCCTGCCCCATGTCCTGCCCCATGTCCTGTCCCATGTCCTGCTCCATGTCCTGCCCCATGTCTTACCTCATGTCCCATGTCCTGCCTCATGTCCTGCCCCATGTCCTGCCCCATTTCCTGCCCCATGTCCTGCCCCATGTCCTGCCCCATGTCCTGCCACATGTCCTGCCCCATGTCCTGCCCCATGTCCTGCCCTATGTCCTGCCCCATGTCCTGCCCCATGTCCTGCCCCATGTCCTGCCCATGTCCTGTCCCATGTCCTGCCCCATGTCATGCCCCATGTCCTGCCCCATGTCCTGCCCCATGTCCTATGTCCTGCCCCATGTCCTGCCCCTTGTCCTGTCCCATTTCCTGCCCCATGTCCTGCCCTATGTCCTGTCCCATGTCCTGCCCCTTGTCCTGCCCCTTGTCCTGCTCCATGTCCTGCCCCATGTCCCATGTCCTGCTCCATGTCCTTCCCCTGTCCAGCCCCATGTCCCATGTCCTGCCCCATGTCCTGCCACATGTCCTGCCCCATGTCCTGCCCCATGTCCTGCCCCATGTCCTGCCCCATGTCCTGCCCTATGTCCTGCCCCATGTCCTGCCCCATGTCCTGCCCTATGTCCTGTCCCATGTCCTGTCCCATGTCATGTCCCATGTCCTGCTCCATGTCCTGCCCCATGTCCTGCCCCATGTCCTGCCCTATGTCCTGCCCCATGTCCTGCCCCATGTCCTGCTCCATGTCCTGTCCCATGTCCTGCCCCATGTCCTGCCACATGTCCTGCCCCATGTCCTGCCCCATGTCCTGCCCCATGTCCTGCCCCATGTCCTGCCCTATGTCCTGCCCCATGTCCTGCCCCATGTCCTGCCCTATGTCCTGTCCCATGTCCTGTCCCATGTCATGTCCCATGTCCTGCTCCATGTCCTGCCCCATGTCCTGCCCCATGTCCTGCCCTATGTCCTGCCCCATGTCCTGCCCCATGTCCTGCTCCATGTCCTGCCCCATGTCCTGCCCCATGTCCCATGTCATGCCCCATGTCCTGCCCCATGTCCTGCCCCATGTCCTGCCCCATGTCCTGCCCCATGTCCTGCCCTATGTCCTGTCCCATGTCCTGCCCCTTGTCCTGCCCCATGTCCTGCTCCATGTCCTGCCCCGTGTCCCATGTCCTGCCCCATTTCCTGCCCCATGTCCTGCCCCATGTCCTGCCCCATGTCCTGCCACATGTCCTGCCCCATGTCCTGCCCCATGTCCTGTCCCATGTCCTGCCCCATGTCCTGCCCCATGTCCTGCCCCTAGTCCTGCCCTATATCCTGTCCCATGTCCTGCCCCATGTCCTGCCCCATGTCCTGTCCCATGTCCTGCCTCATTTCCTGCCCCATGTCCTGCCCTATGTCCTGCCCCATGTCCTGCCCCATGTCCTGTCCCATGTCCTGCCCCATGTCCTGCCCAATGTCCTGCCCCATGTCCTGCCATATGTCCTGTCCTATGTCCTGCCCCATGTCCTGCCCCATGTCCTGCCCTATGTCCTGCCCCATGTCTTGCCCCATGTCCCATGTCCTGCCCTATGTCCTGCCCCATGTCCTGCCCCATGTCCTGCCCTATGTCCTGCCCCATTTCCTGCCCCATTTTCTGCTCCATGTCCCGCCCCATGTCCTGCCCCATGTCCCATGTCATGCCCCATGTCCTGCCCCATGTCCTGCCCCATGTCCTGTCCCATGTCCTGCTCCATGTCCTGCCCCATGTCTTACCTCATGTCCCATGTCCTGCCTCATGTCCTGCCCCATGTCCTGCCCCATATCCTGCCCCATGTCCTGCCCCATGTCCTGCCCCATGTCCTGTCCCATGTCCTGCCCAATGTCCTGCCCCATGTCCTGCTCCATGTCCTGCCCCATGTCCTGCCCCATGTCCTGCCCTATGTCCTGCCCCATGTCCTGCCCCATGTCCTGCCCCATGTCCTGCCCTATGTCCTGTCCCATGTCCTGTCCCATGTCATGTCCCATGTCCTGCTCCATGTCCTGCCCCATGTCCTGCCCCATGTCCTGCCCTATGTCCTGCCCCATGTCCTGCCCCATGTCCTTCCCCATGTCCAGCTCCATGTCCTGCCCCATGTCCCATGTCCTGCCCCACGTCCTGCCTCATGTCCTGTCCCATGTCCTGCCCCATGTCCTGCCCCATGTCCTGCCCCATGTCCTGCCCTATGTCCTGCCCCATGTCTTGCCCCATGTCCCATGTCCTGCCCTATGTCCTGCCCCATGTCCTGCCCCATGTCCTGCCCTATGTCCTGCCCCATTTCCTGCCCCATTTTCTGCTCCATGTCCCGCCCCATGTCCTGCCCCATGTCCCATGTCATGCCCCATGTCCTGCCCCATGTCCTGCCCCATGTCCTGTCCCATGTCCTGCTCCATGTCCTGCCCCATGTCTTACCTCATGTCCCATGTCCTGCCTCATGTCCTGCCCCATGTCCTGCCCCATACCCTGCCCCATATCCTGCCCCATGTCCTGCCCCATGTCCTGTCCCATGTCCTGCCCAATGTCCTGCCAAATGTCCTGCTCCATGTCCTGCCCCATGTCCTGCCCCATGTCCTGCCCTATGTCCTGCCCCATGTCCTGCCCCATGTCCTGCCCCATGTCCTGCCCTATGTCCTGTCCCATGTCCTGTCCCATGTCATGTCCCATGTCCTGCTCCATGTCCTGCCCCATGTCCTGCCCCATGTCCTGCCCTATGTCCTGCCCCATGTCCTGCCCCATGTCCTTCCCCATGTCCAGCTCCATGTCCTGCCCCATGTCCCATGTCCTGCCCCACGTCCTGCCTCATGTCCTGTCCCATGTCCTGCCCCATGTCCTGCCCCATGTCCTGCCCCATGTCCTGCCGTATGTCCTGCCCCATGTCCTGCCCCATGTCCTGCCCTATGTCCTGTCCCATGTCCTGTCCCATGTCATGTCCCATGTCCTGCTCCATGTCCTGCCCCATGTCCTGCCCCATGTCCTATGTCCTGCCCCATGTCCTGCCCCATGTCCTGCCCCATGTCCTGCTCCATGTCCTCCCCCTGTCCTGCCTCATGTCCCATGTTCTGCCCCATGTCCTGTCCCATGTCCTGCCTCATGTCCTGCCCCATGTCCTACCCTATGTCCTGCCCCATGTCCTGCCCTATGTCCTGTCCCATGTCCTGCCCCTTGTCCTGCCCCATGTCCTGCTCCATGTCCTTCCCCATGTCCCATGTCCTGCCCCATTGCCTGCCCCATGTCCTGCCCCATGTCCTGCCCCATGTCCTGCCACATGTCCTGCCCCATGTCCTGCCCCATGTCCTGTCCCATTTCCTGCCCCATGTCCTGCCCTATGTCCTGCCCCATGTCCTGCCCCATGTCCTGTCCCATGTCCTGCCCCATGTCCTGCCCCATGTCCTGCCCCATGTCCTGCCATATGTCCTGTCCTATGTCCTGCCCCATGTCCTGCCCCATGTCCTGCCCTATGTCCTGCCCCATGTCTTGCCCCATGTCCCATTTCCTGCCCTATGTCCTGCCCCATGTCCTGCCCCATGTCCTGCCCTATGTCCTGCCCCATTTCCTGCCCCATTTTCTGCTCCATGTCCCGCCCCATGTCCTGCCCCATGTCCCATGTCATGCCCCATGTCCTGCCCCATGTCCTGCCCCATGTCCTGTCCCATGTCCTGCTCCATGTCCTGCCCCATGTCTTACCTCATGTCCCATGTCCTGCCTCATGTCCTGCCCCATGTCCTGCCCCATTTCCTGCCCCATGTCCTGCCCCATGTCCTGCCCCATGTCCTGCCACATGTCCTGCCCCATGTCCTGCCCCATGTCCTGCCCTATGTCCTGCCCCATGTCCTGCCCCATGTCCTGCCCCATGTCCTGCCCATGTCCTGTCCCATGTCCTGCCCCATGTCATGCCCCATGTCCTGCCCCATGTCCTGCCCCATGTCCTATGTCCTGCCCCATGTCCTGCCCCTTGTCCTGTCCCATTTCCTGCCCCATGTCCTGCCCTATGTCCTGTCCCATGTCCTGCCCCTTGTCCTGCCCCTTGTCCTGCTCCATGTCCTGCCCCATGTCCCATGTCCTGCTCCATGTCCTTCCCCTGTCCAGCCCCATGTCCCATGTCCTGCCCCATGTCCTGCCACATGTCCTGCCCCATGTCCTGCCCCATGTCCTGCCCCATGTCCTGCCCCATGTCCTGCCCTATGTCCTGCCCCATGTCCTGCCCCATGTCCTGCCCTATGTCCTGTCCCATGTCCTGTCCCATGTCATGTCCCATGTCCTGCTCCATGTCCTGCCCCATGTCCTGCCCCATGTCCTGCCCTATGTCCTGCCCCATGTCCTGCCCCATGTCCTGCTCCATGTCCTGTCCCATGTCCTGCCCCATGTCCTGCCACATGTCCTGCCCCATGTCCTGCCCCATGTCCTGCCCCATGTCCTGCCCCATGTCCTGCCCTATGTCCTGCCCCATGTCCTGCCCCATGTCCTGCCCTATGTCCTGTCCCATGTCCTGTCCCATGTCATGTCCCATGTCCTGCTCCATGTCCTGCCCCATGTCCTGCCCCATGTCCTGCCCTATGTCCTGCCCCATGTCCTGCCCCATGTCCTGCTCCATGTCCTGCCCCATGTCCTGCCCCATGTCCCATGTCATGCCCCATGTCCTGCCCCATGTCCTGCCCCATGTCCTGCCCCATGTCCTGCCCCATGTCCTGCCCTATGTCCTGTCCCATTTCCTGCCCCTTGTCCTGCCCCATGTCCTGCTCCATGTCCTGCCCCGTGTCCCATGTCCTGCCCCATTTCCTGCCCCATGTCCTGCCCCATGTCCTGCCCCATGTCCTGCCACATGTCCTGCCCCATGTCCTGCCCCATGTCCTGTCCCATGTCCTGCCCCATGTCCTGCCCCATGTCCTGCTCCATGTCCTGCCCCATGTCTTACCTCATGTCCCATGTCCTGCCTCATGTCCTGCCCCATGTCCTGCCCCATTTCCTGCCCCATGTCCTGCCCTATGTCCTGCCCCATGTCCTGCCCCATGTCCTGTCCCATGTCCTGCCCCATGTCCTGCCCAATGTCCTGCCCCATGTCCTGCCATATGTCCTGTCCTATGTCCTGCCCCATGTCCTGTCCCATGTCATGTCCCATGTCCTGCTCCATGTCCTGCCCCATGTCCTGCCCCATGTCCTATGTCCTGCCCCATGTCCTGCCCCATGTCCTGCCCCATGTCCTGCTCCATGTCCTCCCCCTGTCCTGCCTCATGTCCCATGTTCTGCCCCATGTCCTGTCCCATGTCCTGCCTCATGTCCTGCCCCATGTCCTACCCTATGTCCTGCCCCATGTCCTGCCCTATGTCCTGTCCCATGTCCTGCCCCTTGTCCTGCCCCATGTCCTGCTCCATGTCCTTCCCCATGTCCCATGTCCTGCCCCATTGCCTGCCCCATGTCCTGCCCCATGTCCTGCCCCATGTCCTGCCACATGTCCTGCCCCATGTCCTGCCCCATGTCCTGTCCCATTTCCTGCCCCATGTCCTGCCCTATGTCCTGCCCCATGTCCTGCCCCATGTCCTGTCCCATGTCCTGCCCCATGTCCTGCCCCATGTCCTGCCCCATGTCCTGCCATATGTCCTGTCCTATGTCCTGCCCCATGTCCTGCCCCATGTCCTGCCCTATGTCCTGCCCCATGTCTTGCCCCATGTCCCATTTCCTGCCCTATGTCCTGCCCCATGTCCTGCCCCATGTCCTGCCCTATGTCCTGCCCCATTTCCTGCCCCATTTTCTGCTCCATGTCCCGCCCCATGTCCTGCCCCATGTCCCATGTCATGCCCCATGTCCTGCCCCATGTCCTGCCCCATGTCCTGTCCCATGTCCTGCTCCATGTCCTGCCCCATGTCTTACCTCATGTCCCATGTCCTGCCTCATGTCCTGCCCCATGTCCTGCCCCATTTCCTGCCCCATGTCCTGCCCCATGTCCTGCCCCATGTCCTGCCACATGTCCTGCCCCATGTCCTGCCCCATGTCCTGCCCTATGTCCTGCCCCATGTCCTGCCCCATGTCCTGCCCCATGTCCTGCCCATGTCCTGTCCCATGTCCTGCCCCATGTCATGCCCCATGTCCTGCCCCATGTCCTGCCCCATGTCCTATGTCCTGCCCCATGTCCTGCCCCTTGTCCTGTCCCATTTCCTGCCCCATGTCCTGCCCTATGTCCTGTCCCATGTCCTGCCCCTTGTCCTGCCCCTTGTCCTGCTCCATGTCCTGCCCCATGTCCCATGTCCTGCTCCATGTCCTTCCCCTGTCCAGCCCCATGTCCCATGTCCTGCCCCATGTCCTGCCACATGTCCTGCCCCATGTCCTGCCCCATGTCCTGCCCCATGTCCTGCCCCATGTCCTGCCCTATGTCCTGCCCCATGTCCTGCCCCATGTCCTGCCCTATGTCCTGTCCCATGTCCTGTCCCATGTCATGTCCCATGTCCTGCTCCATGTCCTGCCCCATGTCCTGCCCCATGTCCTGCCCTATGTCCTGCCCCATGTCCTGCCCCATGTCCTGCTCCATGTCCTGTCCCATGTCCTGCCCCATGTCCTGCCACATGTCCTGCCCCATGTCCTGCCCCATGTCCTGCCCCATGTCCTGCCCCATAGCCTACCCTATGTCCTGCCCCATGTCCTGCCCCATGTCCTGCCCTATGTCCTGTCCCATGTCCTGTCCCATGTCATGTCCCATGTCCTGCTCCATGTCCTGCCCCATGTCCTGCCCCATGTCCTGCCCTATGTCCTGCCCCATGTCCTGCCCCATGTCCTGCTCCATGTCCTGCCCCATGTCCTGCCCCATGTCCCATGTCATGCCCCATGTCCTGCCCCATGTCCTGCCCCATGTCCTGCCCCATGTCCTGCCCCATGTCCTGCCCTATGTCCTGTCCCATGTCCTGCCCCTTGTCCTGCCCCATGTCCTGCTCCATGTCCTGCCCCGTGTCCCATGTCCTGCCCCATTTCCTGCCCCATGTCCTGCCCCATGTCCTGCCCCATGTCCTGCCACATGTCCTGCCCCATGTCCTGCCCCATGTCCTGTCCCATGTCCTGCCCCATGTCCTGCCCCATGTCCTGCCCCTAGTCCTGCCCTATATCCTGTCCCATGTCCTGCCCCATGTCCTGCCCCATGTCCTGTCCCATGTCCTGCCTCATTTCCTGCCCCATGTCCTGCCCTATGTCCTGCCCCATGTCCTGCCCCATGTCCTGTCCCATGTCCTGCCCCATGTCCTGCCCAATGTCCTGCCCCATGTCCTGCCATATGTCCTGTCCTATGTCCTGCCCCATGTCCTGCCCTATGTCCTGTCCCATGTCCTGTCCCATGTCATGTCCCATGTCCTGCTCCATGTCCTGCCCCATGTCCTGCCCCATGTCCTGCCCTATGTCCTGTCCCATGTCCTGCCCCTTGTCCTGCCCCTTGTCCTGCCCCATGTCCTGCCCCATGTCCTGCCCCATGTCCTGCCCTATGTCCTGTCCCATGTCCTGTCCCATGTCATGTCCCATGTCCTGCCCTATGTCCTGCCCCATGTCCTGCCCCATGTCCTGCCCTATGTCCTGCCCCATTTCCTGCCCCATTTTCTGCTCCATGTCCCGCCCCATGTCCTGCCCCATGTCCCATGTCATGCCCCATGTCCTGCCCCATGTCCTGCCCCATGTCCTGTCCCATGTCCTGCTCCATGTCCTGCCCCATGTCTTACCTCATGTCCCATGTCCTGCCTCATGTCCTGCCCCATGTCCTGCCCCATATCCTGCCCCATGTCCTGCCCCATGTCCTGCCCCATGTCCTGTCCCATGTCCTGCCCAATGTCCTGCCCCATGTCCTGCTCCATGTCCTGCCCCATGTCCTGCCCCATGTCCTGCCCTATGTCCTGCCCCATGTCCTGCCCCATGTCCTGCCCCATGTCCTGCCCTATGTCCTGTCCCATGTCCTGTCCCATGTCATGTCCCATGTCCTGCTCCATGTCCTGCCCCATGTCCTGCCCCATGTCCTGCCCTATGTCCTGCCCCATGTCCTGCCCCATGTCCTTCCCCATGTCCAGCTCCATGTCCTGCCCCATGTCCCATGTCCTGCCCCACGTCCTGCCTCATGTCCTGTCCCATGTCCTGCCCCATGTCCTGCCCCATGTCCTGCCCCATGTCCTGCCGTATGTCCTGCCCCATGTCCTGCCCCATGTCCTGCCCTATGTCCTGTCCCATGTCCTGTCCCATGTCATGTCCCATGTCCTGCTCCATGTCCTGCCCCATGTCCTGCCCCATGTCCTATGTCCTGCCCCATGTCCTGCCCCATGTCCTGCCCCATGTCCTGCTCCATGTCCTCCCCCTGTCCTGCCTCATGTCCCATGTTCTGCCCCATGTCCTGCCCCATGTCCTGCCCCATGTCCTGCCCCTATGTCCTGTCCCATGTCCTGCCCCATGTTTTGCCCCATGTCCTGCCACATGTCCTGCCCTATGTCCTGTCCCATGTCCTGCCCCATGTCCTGCCCCATGTCCTGTCCCATGTCCTGCCTCATGTCCTACCCCATGTCCTGCCCTATGTCCTGCCCCATGTCCTACCCCATGTCCTGCCCCATGTCCTGCCCCATGTCCTGCCCCATGTCCTGCCTCATGTCCTGCCCCATGTCTTGCCCCATGTCCCATGTCCTGCCCCATGTCCTGCCCCATGTCCTGCCCCATGTTCTCCCCTATGTCCTGTCTTATGTCCTGCCCCATGTAATGCCCCATGTCCTGCCCCATGTCCTGCCCCATGTCCTGCCCCATGTCCTGCCCCATGTCCTGCCCTATGTCCTGTCCCATGTCCTGCCCCTTGTCCTGCCCCATGTCCTGCTCCATGTCCTTCCCCATGTCCCATGTCCTGCCCCATTGCCTGCCCCATGTCCTGCCCCATGTCCTGCCCCATGTCCTGCCACATGTCCTGCCCCATGTCCTGCCCCATGTCCTGTCCCATTTCCTGCCCCATGTCCTGCCCCATGTCCTGCCCCTAGTCCTGCCCTATGTCCTGTCCCATGTCCTGCCCCATGTCCTGCCCCATGTCCTGTCCCATGTCCTGCCTCATGTCCTGCCCCATGTCCTACCCTATGTCCTGCCCCATGTCCTGCCCCATGTCCTGCCCCATGTCCTGCCCTATGTCCTGCCCCATGTCCTGCCTTATGTCCTGCCCTATGTCCTGTCCCATGTCCTGCCCCATGTCCTGCCCCATGTCCTGTCCCATGTCATGTCCCATGTCCTGGCCCATGTCCTGCCCCATGTCTTGCCCAAAGTCCTGCCCCAAGTTCTGATTTATGTCCAGCTTCATATCCTGTCCCATGTCCTGGCCTATGTCCTGCCCTATGGCCTGCCTCGTGTTGATCCATGTCCTGCCCCATATCTTGCCCATGTTCTGTCTCATGTGTTGGTCTAAGTCCTGCCCCTTGCCCTGTCGCCTTTTCATGCCTCATGTCCTGCCCCATGTACTGCCCCATGTACTGCCCCATGTACAGCCCCATGTCCTGCCCCAAGTCCTGTCCCATGTCCTGCCCTTATTCCTGCCCCATGTCCTGCCCCATGTCCTGACCCTTATCCTGCCTCATGTCCTGCCCCATGTCCTGCCCCAATTCCCGTCCCATGTCCTGCCCTAATTCCTGCCCCATGTCCTGCCCCATGTCCTGACCCTTGTCCTGCCCTAATTCCTGCCCCATGTCCTGCCCCATGTCCTGCCCCATGTCCTGCCAAATGTAAAAACGCATGTTCTGCCCCATGTCCAGTAAAATGTCCCGCCCGATGTCCTGCCCTTTGTCCTGCCCCATGTCCTGCCCCATGTCTTGCCCAAAGTCCTGCCCCATGTTCTGCCCCATGGCCTGCCCCATGTCCCGCCCGATGTCCTGCCCCATGTCCTGCCTTATGTCCAGTCCCATGTCCTGCCTCATGTCCTGCCCCATGTCCTACCCCATGTCCTGTCCCATGACCTGCACCATATCCTGCCCCAAATCCCGTCGCATGTCTGCCCCAAATCCTGCCCTATGTCCTGCCCCATGTCCTGTCCTATATCCTTGCCAATATTATTCCCCATGTCCTGCCCCATGTTCTGCCCTATGTAATGCCCCATGTCCTGCACCATGTCCTGCCCCATGTCCTGGCCCATATTCTGCTCCATGTCCTGCCTCATAGTCTGTCCAATGTCCTGCCCTATATCCTGTCGCATGCATGCCTCACGTCTTGCCCAAAGTCCTGTCCCATGTCCTGCCCTAATTCCTGCCCCATGTCCTGCCCCATGTCCTGCCCCATATAATGCCCCATGTCCTGCCCCTTGTCCTGCCAAATGTCAAAACGCATGTCCTGCCCCATGTACAGCTTCATGTCCTGCATCATGTCTTGCCCAAAGTCCTGCTCCATGTCCTGCCCCAGGTCCTGCCCCATGTCCTTCCCTAATGTTCTGCCACAAGTTCTATACCATTTCATGCCCCATGTCCTGTCGCATGTCCTGCCCTATGTCCTGTAACATGTCCCGGCCGATGTCCTGCCCCATGTCCTGCCTCATGTCCAGACCCATGTCCTGCGTCATGTCCTGCCCTATGTCCTACCCCATGTCCTGCCTCATATCCAGTCCCATGTTCTGCCCCATGTCCTGCCCCATGTCCTGCCCTATGTAATGCCCCATATCCTGCCCCATGTCCTGCCCCTTGTCCTGCCAAATGTCAAAACGCTTGTCCTGCCCCATGGACTGCCCCATGTCCTGCATCATGTCCTGCCCTATGTCCTGCCCCATGTCCTGCCCCATGTCCTGCCCCAAGTCCTGTCCCATGTCCTGGCCTAATTCCTGCCCCATGTCCTTCCCCATGTCCTGACCCTCATCCTGCCTCATGACCTGCCCCATGTCTTGCCCCATGTCCTGACCCATGTTCTGGCTCATGTCATGCGTCATGTCCTAACGCATGTTCTGCCCCATAAACTGGCCCATAGCCTGCCCCATGTCCTGCCCCATGTTCTGCCCCATGTCCTGCGCCATGTCCTGTCGCATGTTCTGAACCATGTACTGGCCCATGTCCTGCCCTATGTCTTGCAAAAAGTCCTGCCCCAAGTTCTGCCTCATGTCCAGCCCCATGTCCTGTCCCATGTCCGGGCCTATGTCCTGCCCCACGGCCTGCCTCATGTTGTTCCATTTCCTGCCCCATATCCTGCCCACGTTCTGTCTCATGTGTTGGTCCAAGTCCTGCCCCTTGTCCTGTCGCATTTTTATGCCTCATGTTCTGCCTCATGTCTTGCAAAATGTCCTGCCCCATGTCCTGCCCCATGTCCTTCCCCATGTCCTGCCCCATGGCCTGCCCCAAGTCCTGTCCTATGTCCTGCCCTAAATCCAGCCCCATGTCCTGCCCCATGTCCTGCCCATAAATCCTGCCCCATGTCCTGCCCCATGTCCTGCCAAATGTCAAAACGCATGTCCTGCCCCATGTCCAGTAACATGTCCCGCCCGATGTCCTGCCCTATGTTCTGCCCCATGTTCTGTACCATTTCATGCCCCATGTCTTGTCGCATGTCCTGTCCTATGTCCTGTAACATGTCCCGCCCGATGTCCTGCCCCATGTTCTGTCCCATGACATCCACCATATACTGCCCCAAATCCCGTCGCATGTCCTGCCCCATATCCTTTACATTATTACGCCCCATGTCCTGCCCCATGTCCTTCCCCATGTCTTGCCAAAAGTCCTGTCCCAAGTCCTGCCCCATATCCTGCCCCATGTCCTGCCCCAAGTCTTTTCATGACCTAACCTTATTCCTGCCCCATGTCCTGCCCTATGTGCTGCCCCATGTCCTTCCCTAATGTCCTGCCCCATGTTCTGTACTATTTCATGACTATGTCCTGTCGCATGGCCTGCCCTATGTCCTGTAACATGTCCCGCCCGATGTCCTGCCCCATGTCCTGCATCATGTCCAGACCCATGTCCTGCGTCATGTCCTGCCCTATGTCCTGCCCCATGTCCTGCCTCATATCCAGTCCCATGTTCTGCCCCATGTCCTGCCCCATGTCCTGCCCTATGTAATGCCCCATATCCTGCCCCATGTCCTGCCCCTTGTCCTGCCAAATGTCAAAACGCTTGTCCTGCCCCATGGACTGCCCCATGTCCTGCATTAAGTCCTGCCCTATGTCCTGCCCCATGTCCTGCCCCATGTCCTGCCCCAAGTCCTGTCCCATGTCCTGGCCTAATTCCTGCCCCATGTCCTTCCCCATGTCCTGACCCTCATCCTGCCTCATGTCCTGCCCCATGTCTTGCCCCATGTCCTGACCCATGTTCTGGCTCATGTCATGCGTCATGTCCTAACGCATGTTCTGCCCCATAAACTGGCCCATAGCCTGCCCCATGTCCTGCCCCATGTTCTGCCCCATGTCCTGCGCCATGTCCTGTCGCATGTTCTGAACCATGTACTGGCCCATGTCCTGCCCTATGTCTTGCAAAAAGTCCTGCCCCAAGTTCTGCCTCATGTCCAGCCCCATGTCCTGTCCCATGTCCGGGCCTATGTCCTGCCCCACGGCCTGCCTCATGTTGTTCCATTTCCTGCCCCATATCCTGCCCACGTTCTGTCTCATGTGTTGGTCCAAGTCCTGCCCCTTGTCCTGTCGCATTTTTATGCCTCATGTTCTGCCTCATGTCTTGCAAAATGTCCTGCCCCATGTCCTGCCCCATGTCCTTCCCCATGTCCTGCCCCATGGCCTGCCCCAAGTCCTGTCCTATGTCCTGCCCTAAATCCAGCCCCATGTCCTGCCCCATGTCCTGCCCATAAATCCTGCCCCATGTCCTGCCCCATGTCCTGCCAAATGACAAAACGCATGTCCTGCCCCATGTCCAGTAACATGTCCCGCCCGATGTCCTGCCCTATGTTCTGCCCCATGTTCTGTACCATTTCATGCCCCATGTCTTGTCGCATGTCCTGTCCTATGTCCTGTAACATGTCCCGCCCGATGTCCTGCCCCATGTTCTGTCCCATGACATCCACCATATACTGCCCCAAATCCCGTCGCATGTCCTGCCCCATATCCTTTCCAATATTACGCCCCATGTCCTGCCCCATGTCCTTCCCCATGTCTTGCCAAAAGTCCTGTCCCAAGTCCTGCCCCATATCCTGCCCCATGTCCTGCCCCAAGTCTTTTCATGACCTAACCTTATTCCTGCCCCATGTCCTGCCCTATGTGCTGCCCCATGTCCTTCCCTAATGTCCTGCCCCATGTTCTGTACTATTTCATGACTATGTCCTGTCGCATGGCCTGCCCTATGTCCTGTAACATGTCCCGCCCCTTGTCCTGCCCCATGTCCTGCTCCATGTCCTGCCCCGTGTCCCATGTCCTGCCCCATTTCCTGCCCCATGTCCTGCCCCATGTCCTGCCCCATGTCCTGCCACATGTCCTGCCCCATGTCCTGCCCCATGTCCTGTCCCATGTCCTGCCCCATGTCCTGCCCCATGTCCTGCCCCTAGTCCTGCCCTATGTCCTGTCCCATGTCCTGCCCCATGTCCTGCCCCATGTCCTGTCCCATGTCCTGCCTCATTTCCTGCCCCATGTCCTGCCCTATGTCCTGCCCCATGTCCTGCCCCATGTCCTGTCCCATGTCCTGCCGCATGTCCTGCCCCATGTCCTGCCCCATGTCCTGCCATATGTCCTGTCCTTTGTCCTGCCCCATGTCCTGTCCCATGTCCTGCCCTATGTCCTGCCCCATGTCTTGCCCCATGTCCCATGTCCTGCCCTATGTCCTGCCCCATGTCCTGCCCCATGTCCTGCCCTATGTCCTGCCCCATTTCCTGCCCCATTTTCTGCTCCATGTCCCGCCCCATGTCCTGCCCCATGTCCCATGTCATGCCCCATGTCCTGCACCATGTCCTGCCCCATGTCCTGTCCCATGTCCTGCTCCATGTCCTGCCCCATGTCTTACCTCATGTCCCATGTCCTGCCTCATGTCCTGCCCCATGTCCTGCCCCATATCCAGCCCCATGTCCTGCCCCATGTCCTGCCCCATGTCCTGTCCCATGTCCTGCCCAATGTCCTGCCCCATGTCCTGCTCCATGTCCTGCCCCATGTCCTGCCCCATGTCCTGCCCTATGTCCTGCCCCATGTCCTGCCCCATGTCCTGCCCCATGTCCTGCCCTATGTCCTGTCCCATGTCCTGTCCCATGTCATGTCCCATGTCCTGCTCCATGTCCTGCCCCATGTCCTGCCCCATGTCCTGCCGTATGTCCTGCCCCATGTCCTGCCCCATGTCCTGCCCTATGTCCTGTCCCATGTCCTGTCCCATGTCATGTCCCATGTCCTGCTCCATGTCCTGCCCCATGTCCTGCCCCATGTCCTATGTCCTGCCCCATGTCCTGCCCCATGTCCTGCCCCATGTCCTGCTCCATGTCCTCCCCCTGTCCTGCCTCATGTCCCATGTTCTGCCCCATGTCCTGTCCCATGTCCTGCCTCATGTCCTGCCCCATGTCCTACCCTATGTCCTGCCCCATGTCCTGCCCTATGTCCTGTCCCATGTCCTGCCCCTTGTCCTGCCCCATGTCCTGCTCCATGTCCTTCCCCATGTCCCATGTCCTGCCCCATTGCCTGCCCCATGTCCTGCCCCATGTCCTGCCCCATGTCCTGCCACATGTCCTGCCCCATGTCCTGCCCCATGTCCTGTCCCATTTCCTGCCCCATGTCCTGCCCTATGTCCTGCCCCATGTCCTGCCCCATGTCCTGTCCCATGTCCTGCCCCATGTCCTGCCCCATGTCCTGCCCCATGTCCTGCCATATGTCCTGTCCTATGTCCTGCCCCATGTCCTGCCCCATGTCCTGCCCTATGTCCTGCCCCATGTCTTGCCCCATGTCCCATTTCCTGCCCTATGTCCTGCCCCATGTCCTGCCCCATGTCCTGCCCTATGTCCTGCCCCATTTCCTGCCCCATTTTCTGCTCCATGTCCCGCCCCATGTCCTGCCCCATGTCCCATGTCATGCCCTATGTCCTGCCCCATGTCCTGCCCCATGTCCTGTCCCATGTCCTGCTCCATGTCCTGCCCCATGTCTTACCTCATGTCCCATGTCCTGCCTCATGTCCTGCCCCATGTCCTGCCCCATTTCCTGCCCCATGTCCTGCCCCATGTCCTGCCCCATGTCCTGCCACATGTCCTGCCCCATGTCCTGCCCCATGTCCTGCCCTATGTCCTGCCCCATGTCCTGCCCCATGTCCTGCCCCATGTCCTGCCCATGTCCTGTCCCATGTCCTGCCCCATGTCATGCCCCATGTCCTGCCCCATGTCCTGCCCCATGTCCTATGTCCTGCCCCATGTCCTGCCCCTTGTCCTGTCCCATTTCCTGCCCCATGTCCTGCCCTATGTCCTGTCCCATGTCCTGCCCCTTGTCCTGCCCCTTGTCCTGCTCCATGTCCTGCCCCATGTCCCATGTCCTGCTCCATGTCCTTCCCCTGTCCAGCCCCATGTCCCATGTCCTGCCCCATGTCCTGCCACATGTCCTGCCCCATGTCCTGCCCCATGTCCTGCCCCATGTCCTGCCCCATGTCCTGCCCTATGTCCTGCCCCATGTCCTGCCCCATGTCCTGCCCTATGTCCTGTCCCATGTCCTGTCCCATGTCATGTCCCATGTCCTGCTCCATGTCCTGCCCCATGTCCTGCCCCATGTCCTGCCCTATGTCCTGCCCCATGTCCTGCCCCATGTCCTGCTCCATGTCCTGTCCCATGTCCTGCCCCATGTCCTGCCACATGTCCTGCCCCATGTCCTGCCCCATGTCCTGCCCCATGTCCTGCCCCATGTCCTGCCCTATGTCCTGCCCCATGTCCTGCCCCATGTCCTGCCCTATGTCCTGTCCCATGTCCTGTCCCATGTCATGTCCCATGTCCTGCTCCATGTCCTGCCCCATGTCCTGCCCCATGTCCTGCCCTATGTCCTGCCCCATGTCCTGCCCCATGTCCTGCTCCATGTCCTGCCCCATGTCCTGCCCCATGTCCCATGTCATGCCCCATGTCCTGCCCCATGTCCTGCCCCATGTCCTGCCCCATGTCCTGCCCCATGTCCTGCCCTATGTCCTGTCCCATGTCCTGCCCCTTGTCCTGCCCCATGTCCTGCTCCATGTCCTGCCCCGTGTCCCATGTCCTGCCCCATTTCCTGCCCCATGTCCTGCCCCATGTCCTGCCCCATGTCCTGCCACATGTCCTGCCCCATGTCCTGCCCCATGTCCTGTCCCATGTCCTGCCCCATGTCCTGCCCCATGTCCTGCCCCTAGTCCTGCCCTATATCCTGTCCCATGTCCTGCCCCATGTCCTGCCCCATGTCCTGTCCCATGTCCTGCCTCATTTCCTGCCCCATGTCCTGCCCTATGTCCTGCCCCATGTCCTGCCCCATGTCCTGTCCCATGTCCTGCCCCATGTCCTGCCCAATGTCCTGCCCCATGTCCTGCCATATGTCCTGTCCTATGTCCTGCCCCATGTCCTGCCCCATGTCCTGCCCTATGTCCTGCCCCATGTCTTGCCCCATGTCCCATGTCCTGCCCTATGTCCTGCCCCATGTCCTGCCCCATGTCCTGCCCTATGTCCTGCCCCATTTCCTGCCCCATTTTCTGCTCCATGTCCCGCCCCATGTCCTGCCCCATGTCCCATGTCATGCCCCATGTCCTGCCCCATGTCCTGCCCCATGTCCTGTCCCATGTCCTGCTCCATGTCCTGCCCCATGTCTTACCTCATGTCCCATGTCCTGCCTCATGTCCTGCCCCATGTCCTGCCCCATATCCTGCCCCATGTCCTGCCCCATGTCCTGCCCCATGTCCTGTCCCATGTCCTGCCCAATGTCCTGCCCCATGTCCTGCTCCATGTCCTGCCCCATGTCCTGCCCCATGTCCTGCCCTATGTCCTGCCCCATGTCCTGCCCCATGTCCTGCCCCATGTCCTGCCCTATGTCCTGTCCCATGTCCTGTCCCATGTCATGTCCCATGTCCTGCTCCATGTCCTGCCCCATGTCCTGCCCCATGTCCTGCCCTATGTCCTGCCCCATGTCCTGCCCCATGTCCTTCCCCATGTCCAGCTCCATGTCCTGCCCCATGTCCCATGTCCTGCCCCACGTCCTGCCTCATGTCCTGTCCCATGTCCTGCCCCATGTCCTGCCCCATGTCCTGCCCCATGTCCTGCCGTATGTCCTGCCCCATGTCCTGCCCCATGTCCTGCCCTATGTCCTGTCCCATGTCCTGTCCCATGTCATGTCCCATGTCCTGCTCCATGTCCTGCCCCATGTCCTGCCCCATGTCCTATGTCCTGCCCCATGTCCTGCCCCATGTCCTGCCCCATGTCCTGCTCCATGTCCTCCCCCTGTCCTGCCTCATGTCCCATGTTCTGCCCCATGTCCTGTCCCATGTCCTGCCTCATGTCCTGCCCCATGTCCTACCCTATGTCCTGCCCCATGTCCTGCCCTATGTCCTGTCCCATGTCCTGCCCCTTGTCCTGCCCCATGTCCTGCTCCATGTCCTTCCCCATGTCCCATGTCCTGCCCCATTGCCTGCCCCATGTCCTGCCCCATGTCCTGCCCCATGTCCTGCCACATGTCCTGCCCCATGTCCTGCCCCATGTCCTGTCCCATTTCCTGCCCCATGTCCTGCCCTATGTCCTGCCCCATGTCCTGCCCCATGTCCTGTCCCATGTCCTGCCCCATGTCCTGCCCCATGTCCTGCCCCATGTCCTGCCATATGTCCTGTCCTATGTCCTGCCCCATGTCCTGCCCCATGTCCTGCCCTATGTCCTGCCCCATGTCTTGCCCCATGTCCCATTTCCTGCCCTATGTCCTGCCCCATGTCCTGCCCCATGTCCTGCCCTATGTCCTGCCCCATTTCCTGCCCCATTTTCTGCTCCATGTCCCGCCCCATGTCCTGCCCCATGTCCCATGTCATGCCCCATGTCCTGCCCCATGTCCTGCCCCATGTCCTGTCCCATGTCCTGCTCCATGTCCTGTAACATGTCCCGCCCGATGTCCTGCCCCATGTTCTGTCCCATGACATCCACCATATACTGCCCCAAATCCCGTCGCATGTCCTGCCCCATATCCTTTACATTATTACGCCCCATGTCCTGCCCCATGTCCTTCCCCATGTCTTGCCAAAAGTCCTGTCCCAAGTCCTGCCCCATATCCTGCCCCATGTCCTGCCCCAAGTCTTTTCATGACCTAACCTTATTCCTGCCCCATGTCCTGCCCTATGTGCTGCCCCATGTCCTTCCCTAATGTCCTGCCCCATGTTCTGTACTATTTCATGACTATGTCCTGTCGCATGGCCTGCCCTATGTCCTGTAACATGTCCCGCCCGATGTCCTGCCCCATGTCCTGCATCATGTCCAGACCCATGTCCTGCGTCATGTCCTGCCCTATGTCCTGCCCCATGTCCTGCCTCATATCCAGTCCCATGTTCTGCCCCATGTCCTGCCCCATGTCCTGCCCTATGTAATGCCCCATATCCTGCCCCATGTCCTGCCCCTTGTCCTGCCAAATGTCAAAACGCTTGTCCTGCCCCATGGACTGCCCCATGTCCTGCATTAAGTCCTGCCCTATGTCCTGCCCCATGTCCTGCCCCATGTCCTGCCCCAAGTCCTGTCCCATGTCCTGGCCTAATTCCTGCCCCATGTCCTTCCCCATGTCCTGACCCTCATCCTGCCTCATGTCCTGCCCCATGTCTTGCCCCATGTCCTGACCCATGTTCTGGCTCATGTCATGCGTCATGTCCTAACGCATGTTCTGCCCCATAAACTGGCCCATAGCCTGCCCCATGTCCTGCCCCATGTTCTGCCCCATGTCCTGCGCCATGTCCTGTCGCATGTTCTGAACCATGTACTGGCCCATGTCCTGCCCTATGTCTTGCAAAAAGTCCTGCCCCAAGTTCTGCCTCATGTCCAGCCCCATGTCCTGTCCCATGTCCGGGCCTATGTCCTGCCCCACGGCCTGCCTCATGTTGTTCCATTTCCTGCCCCATATCCTGCCCACGTTCTGTCTCATGTGTTGGTCCAAGTCCTGCCCCTTGTCCTGTCGCATTTTTATGCCTCATGTTCTGCCTCATGTCTTGCAAAATGTCCTGCCCCATGTCCTGCCCCATGTCCTTCCCCATGTCCTGCCCCATGGCCTGCCCCAAGTCCTGTCCTATGTCCTGCCCTAAATCCAGCCCCATGTCCTGCCCCATGTCCTGCCCATAAATCCTGCCCCATGTCCTGCCCCATGTCCTGCCAAATGACAAAACGCATGTCCTGCCCCATGTCCAGTAACATGTCCCGCCCGATGTCCTGCCCTATGTTCTGCCCCATGTTCTGTACCATTTCATGCCCCATGTCTTGTCGCATGTCCTGTCCTATGTCCTGTAACATGTCCCGCCCGATGTCCTGCCCCATGTTCTGTCCCATGACATCCACCATATACTGCCCCAAATCCCGTCGCATGTCCTGCCCCATATCCTTTCCAATATTACGCCCCATGTCCTGCCCCATGTCCTTCCCCATGTCTTGCCAAAAGTCCTGTCCCAAGTCCTGCCCCATATCCTGCCCCATGTCCTGCCCCAAGTCTTTTCATGACCTAACCTTATTCCTGCCCCATGTCCTGCCCTATGTGCTGCCCCATGTCCTTCCCTAATGTCCTGCCCCATGTTCTGTACTATTTCATGACTATGTCCTGTCGCATGGCCTGCCCTATGTCCTGTAACATGTCCCGCCCCTTGTCCTGCCCCATGTCCTGCTCCATGTCCTGCCCCGTGTCCCATGTCCTGCCCCATTTCCTGCCCCATGTCCTGCCCCATGTCCTGCCCCATGTCCTGCCACATGTCCTGCCCCATGTCCTGCCCCATGTCCTGTCCCATGTCCTGCCCCATGTCCTGCCCCATGTCCTGCCCCTAGTCCTGCCCTATGTCCTGTCCCATGTCCTGCCCCATGTCCTGCCCCATGTCCTGTCCCATGTCCTGCCTCATTTCCTGCCCCATGTCCTGCCCTATGTCCTGCCCCATGTCCTGCCCCATGTCCTGTCCCATGTCCTGCCGCATGTCCTGCCCCATGTCCTGCCCCATGTCCTGCCATATGTCCTGTCCTTTGTCCTGCCCCATGTCCTGTCCCATGTCCTGCCCTATGTCCTGCCCCATGTCTTGCCCCATGTCCCATGTCCTGCCCTATGTCCTGCCCCATGTCCTGCCCCATGTCCTGCCCTATGTCCTGCCCCATTTCCTGCCCCATTTTCTGCTCCATGTCCCGCCCCATGTCCTGCCCCATGTCCCATGTCATGCCCCATGTCCTGCCCCATGTCCTGCCCCATGTCCTGTCCCATGTCCTGCTCCATGTCCTGCCCCATGTCTTACCTCATGTCCCATGTCCTGCCTCATGTCCTGCCCCATGTCCTGCCCCATATCCAGCCCCATGTCCTGCCCCATGTCCTGCCCCATGTCCTGTCCCATGTCCTGCCCAATGTCCTGCCCCATGTCCTGCTCCATGTCCTGCCCCATGTCCTGCCCCATGTCCTGCCCTATGTCCTGCCCCATGTCCTGCCCCATGTCCTGCCCCATGTCCTGCCCTATGTCCTGTCCCATGTCCTGTCCCATGTCATGTCCCATGTCCTGCTCCATGTCCTGCCCCATGTCCTGCCCCATGTCCTGCCCTATGTCCTGCCCCATGTCCTGCCCCATGTCCTTCCCCATGTCCAGCTCCATGTCCTGCCCCATGTCCCATGTCCTGCCCCACGTCCTGCCTCATGTCCTGTCCCATGTCCTGCCCCATGTCCTGCCCCATGTCCTGCCCCATGTCCTGCCGTATGTCCTGCCCCATGTCCTGCCCCATGTCCTGCCCTATGTCCTGTCCCATGTCCTGTCCCATGTCATGTCCCATGTCCTGCTCCATGTCCTGCCCCATGTCCTGCCCCATGTCCTATGTCCTGCCCCATGTCCTGCCCCATGTCCTGCCCCATGTCCTGCTCCATGTCCTCCCCCTGTCCTGCCTCATGTCCCATGTTCTGCCCCATGTCCTGTCCCATGTCCTGCCTCATGTCCTGCCCCATGTCCTACCCTATGTCCTGCCCCATGTCCTGCCCTATGTCCTGTCCCATGTCCTGCCCCTTGTCCTGCCCCATGTCCTGCTCCATGTCCTTCCCCATGTCCCATGTCCTGCCCCATTGCCTGCCCCATGTCCTGCCCCATGTCCTGCCCCATGTCCTGCCACATGTCCTGCCCCATGTCCTGCCCCATGTCCTGTCCCATTTCCTGCCCCATGTCCTGCCCTATGTCCTGCCCCATGTCCTGCCCCATGTCCTGTCCCATGTCCTGCCCCATGTCCTGCCCCATGTCCTGCCCCATGTCCTGCCATATGTCCTGTCCTATGTCCTGCCCCATGTCCTGCCCCATGTCCTGCCCTATGTCCTGCCCCATGTCTTGCCCCATGTCCCATTTCCTGCCCTATGTCCTGCCCCATGTCCTGCCCCATGTCCTGCCCTATGTCCTGCCCCATTTCCTGCCCCATTTTCTGCTCCATGTCCCGCCCCATGTCCTGCCCCATGTCCCATGTCATGCCCTATGTCCTGCCCCATGTCCTGCCCCATGTCCTGTCCCATGTCCTGCTCCATGTCCTGCCCCATGTCTTACCTCATGTCCCATGTCCTGCCTCATGTCCTGCCCCATGTCCTGCCCCATTTCCTGCCCCATGTCCTGCCCCATGTCCTGCCCCATGTCCTGCCACATGTCCTGCCCCATGTCCTGCCCCATGTCCTGCCCTATGTCCTGCCCCATGTCCTGCCCCATGTCCTGCCCCATGTCCTGCCCATGTCCTGTCCCATGTCCTGCCCCATGTCATGCCCCATGTCCTGCCCCATGTCCTGCCCCATGTCCTATGTCCTGCCCCATGTCCTGCCCCTTGTCCTGTCCCATTTCCTGCCCCATGTCCTGCCCTATGTCCTGTCCCATGTCCTGCCCCTTGTCCTGCCCCTTGTCCTGCTCCATGTCCTGCCCCATGTCCCATGTCCTGCTCCATGTCCTTCCCCTGTCCAGCCCCATGTCCCATGTCCTGCCCCATGTCCTGCCACATGTCCTGCCCCATGTCCTGCCCCATGTCCTGCCCCATGTCCTGCCCCATGTCCTGCCCTATGTCCTGCCCCATGTCCTGCCCCATGTCCTGCCCTATGTCCTGTCCCATGTCCTGTCCCATGTCATGTCCCATGTCCTGCTCCATGTCCTGCCCCATGTCCTGCCCCATGTCCTGCCCTATGTCCTGCCACATGTCCTGCCCCATGTCCTGCTCCATGTCCTGTCCCATGTCCTGCCCCATGTCCTGCCACATGTCCTGCCCCATGTCCTGCCCCATGTCCTGCCCCATGTCCTGCCCCATGTCCTGCCCTATGTCCTGCCCCATGTCCTGCCCCATGTCCTGCCCTATGTCCTGTCCCATGTCCTGTCCCATGTCATGTCCCATGTCCTGCTCCATGTCCTGCCCCATGTCCTGCCCCATGTCCTGCCCTATGTCCTGCCCCATGTCCTGCCCCATGTCCTGCTCCATGTCCTGCCCCATGTCCTGCCCCATGTCCCATGTCATGCCCCATGTCCTGCCCCATGTCCTGCCCCATGTCCTGCCCCATGTCCTGCCCCATGTCCTGCCCTATGTCCTGTCCCATGTCCTGCCCCTTGTCCTGCCCCATGTCCTGCTCCATGTCCTGCCCCGTGTCCCATGTCCTGCCCCATTTCCTGCCCCATGTCCTGCCCCATGTCCTGCCCCATGTCCTGCCACATGTCCTGCCCCATGTCCTGCCCCATGTCCTGTCCCATGTCCTGCCCCATGTCCTGCCCCATGTCCTGCCCCTAGTCCTGCCCTATATCCTGTCCCATGTCCTGCCCCATGTCCTGCCCCATGTCCTGTCCCATGTCCTGCCTCATTTCCTGCCCCATGTCCTGCCCTATGTCCTGCCCCATGTCCTGCCCCATGTCCTGTCCCATGTCCTGCCCCATGTCCTGCCCAATGTCCTGCCCCATGTCCTGCCATATGTCCTGTCCTATGTCCTGCCCCATGTCCTGCCCCATGTCCTGCCCTATGTCCTGCCCCATGTCTTGCCCCATGTCCCATGTCCTGCCCTATGTCCTGCCCCATGTCCTGCCCCATGTCCTGCCCTATGTCCTGCCCCATTTCCTGCCCCATTTTCTGCTCCATGTCCCGCCCCATGTCCTGCCCCATGTCCCATGTCATGCCCCATGTCCTGCCCCATGTCCTGCCCCATGTCCTGTCCCATGTCCTGCTCCATGTCCTGCCCCATGTCTTACCTCATGTCCCATGTCCTGCCTCATGTCCTGCCCCATGTCCTGCCCCATATCCTGCCCCATGTCCTGCCCCATGTCCTGCCCCATGTCCTGTCCCATGTCCTGCCCAATGTCCTGCCCCATGTCCTGCTCCATGTCCTGCCCCATGTCCTGCCCCATGTCCTGCCCTATGTCCTGCCCCATGTCCTGCCCCATGTCCTGCCCCATGTCCTGCCCTATGTCCTGTCCCATGTCCTGTCCCATGTCATGTCCCATGTCCTGCTCCATGTCCTGCCCCATGTCCTGCCCCATGTCCTGCCCTATGTCCTGCCCCATGTCCTGCCCCATGTCCTTCCCCATGTCCAGCTCCATGTCCTGCCCCATGTCCCATGTCCTGCCCCACGTCCTGCCTCATGTCCTGTCCCATGTCCTGCCCCATGTCCTGCCCCATGTCCTGCCCCATGTCCTGCCGTATGTCCTGCCCCATGTCCTGCCCCATGTCCTGCCCTATGTCCTGTCCCATGTCCTGTCCCATGTCATGTCCCATGTCCTGCTCCATGTCCTGCCCCATGTCCTGCCCCATGTCCTATGTCCTGCCCCATGTCCTGCCCCATGTCCTGCCCCATGTCCTGCTCCATGTCCTCCCCCTGTCCTGCCTCATGTCCCATGTTCTGCCCCATGTCCTGTCCCATGTCCTGCCTCATGTCCTGCCCCATGTCCTACCCTATGTCCTGCCCCATGTCCTGCCCTATGTCCTGTCCCATGTCCTGCCCCTTGTCCTGCCCCATGTCCTGCTCCATGTCC
Organism: Protonemura montana; assembly: GCA_947568835.1. Taxonomy (NCBI): domain Eukaryota; kingdom Metazoa; phylum Arthropoda; class Insecta; order Plecoptera; family Nemouridae; genus Protonemura; species Protonemura montana. Next base: position 17,771,157 of record OX387609.1, read on the forward strand.
TTCCCCATGTCCCATGTCCTGCCCCATTGCCTGCCCCATGTCCTGCCCCATGTCCTGCCCCATGTCCTGCCACATGTCCTGCCCCATGTCCTGCCCCATGTCCTGTCCCATTTCCTGCCCCATGTCCTGCCCTATGTCCTGCCCCATGTCCTGCCCCATGTCCTGTCCCATGTCCTGCCCCATGTCCTGCCCCATGTCCTGCCCCATGTCCTGCCATATGTCCTGTCCTATGTCCTGCCCCATGTCCTGCCCCATGTCCTGCCCTATGTCCTGCCCCATGTCTTGCCCCATGTCCCATTTCCTGCCCTATGTCCTGCCCCATGTCCTGCCCCATGTCCTGCCCTATGTCCTGCCCCATTTCCTGCCCCATTTTCTGCTCCATGTCCCGCCCCATGTCCTGCCCCATGTCCCATGTCATGCCCCATGTCCTGCCCCATGTCCTGCCCCATGTCCTGTCCCATGTCCTGCTCCATGTCCTGCCCCATGTCTTACCTCATGTCCCATGTCCTGCCTCATGTCCTGCCCCATGTCCTGCCCCATTTCCTGCCCCATGTCCTGCCCCATGTCCTGCCCCATGTCCTGCCACATGTCCTGCCCCATGTCCTGCCCCATGTCCTGCCCTATGTCCTGCCCCATGTCCTGCCCCATGTCCTGCCCCATGTCCTGCCCATGTCCTGTCCCATGTCCTGCCCCATGTCATGCCCCATGTCCTGCCCCATGTCCTGCCCCATGTCCTATGTCCTGCCCCATGTCCTGCCCCTTGTCCTGTCCCATTTCCTGCCCCATGTCCTGCCCTATGTCCTGTCCCATGTCCTGCCCCTTGTCCTGCCCCTTGTCCTGCTCCATGTCCTGCCCCATGTCCCATGTCCTGCTCCATGTCCTTCCCCTGTCCAGCCCCATGTCCCATGTCCTGCCCCATGTCCTGCCACATGTCCTGCCCCATGTCCTGCCCCATGTCCTGCCCCATGTCCTGCCCCATGTCCTGCCCCATGTCCTGCTCCATGTCCTGTCCCATGTCCTGCCCCATGTCCTGCCACATGTCCTGCCCCATGTCCTGCCCCATGTCCTGCCCCATGTCCTGCCCCATGTCCTGCCCTATGTCCTGCCCCATGTCCTGCCCCATGTCCTGCCCTATGTCCTGTCCCATGTCCTGTCCCATGTCATGTCCCATGTCCTGCTCCATGTCCTGCCCCATGTCCTGCCCCATGTCCTGCCCTATGTCCTGCCCCATGTCCTGCCCCATGTCCTGCTCCATGTCCTGCCCCATGTCCTGCCCCATGTCCCATGTCATGCCCCATGTCCTGCCCCATGTCCTGCCCCATGTCCTGCCCCATGTCCTGCCCCATGTCCTGCCCTATGTCCTGTCCCATGTCCTGCCCCTTGTCCTGCCCCATGTCCTGCTCCATGTCCTGCCCCGTGTCCCATGTCCTGCCCCATTTCCTGCCCCATGTCCTGCCCCATGTCCTGCCCCATGTCCTGCCACATGTCCTGCCCCATGTCCTGCCCCATGTCCTGTCCCATGTCCTGCCCCATGTCCTGCCCCATGTCCTGCCCCTAGTCCTGCCCTATATCCTGTCCCATGTCCTGCCCCATGTCCTGCCCCATGTCCTGTCCCATGTCCTGCCTCATTTCCTGCCCCATGTCCTGCCCTATGTCCTGCCCCATGTCCTGCCCCATGTCCTGTCCCATGTCCTGCCCCATGTCCTGCCCAATGTCCTGCCCCATGTCCTGCCATATGTCCTGTCCTATGTCCTGCCCCATGTCCTGCCCCATGTCCTGCCCTATGTCCTGCCCCATGTCTTGCCCCATGTCCCATGTCCTGCCCTATGTCCTGCCCCATGTCCTGCCCCATGTCCTGCCCTATGTCCTGCCCCATTTCCTGCCCCATTTTCTGCTCCATGTCCCGCCCCATGTCCTGCCCCATGTCCCATGTCATGCCCCATGTCCTGCCCCATGTCCTGCCCCATGTCCTGTCCCATGTCCTGCTCCATGTCCTGCCCCATGTCTTACCTCATGTCCCATGTCCTGCCTCATGTCCTGCCCCATGTCCTGCCCCATATCCTGCCCCATGTCCTGCCCCATGTCCTGCCCCATGTCCTGTCCCATGTCCTGCCCAATGTCCTGCCCCATGTCCTGCTCCATGTCCTGCCCCATGTCCTGCCCCATGTCCTGCCCTATGTCCTGCCCCATGTCCTGCCCCATGTCCTGCCCCATGTCCTGCCCTATGTCCTGTCCCATGTCCTGTCCCATGTCATGTCCCATGTCCTGCTCCATGTCCTGCCCCATGTCCTGCCCCATGTCCTGCCCTATGTCCTGCCCCATGTCCTGCCCCATGTCCTGCCCTATGTCCTGCCCCATGTCCTGCCCCATGTCCTGCCCCATGTCCTGCCCATGTCCTGTCCCATGTCCTGCCCCATGTCATGCCCCATGTCCTGCCCCATGTCCTGCCCCATGTCCTATGTCCTGCCCCATGTCCTGCCCCTTGTCCTGTCCCATTTCCTGCCCCATGTCCTGCCCTATGTCCTGTCCCATGTCCTGCCCCTTGTCCTGCCCCTTGTCCTGCTCCATGTCCTGCCCCATGTCCCATGTCCTGCTCCATGTCCTTCCCCTGTCCAGCCCCATGTCCCATGTCCTGCCCCATGTCCTGCCACATGTCCTGCCCCATGTCCTGCCCCATGTCCTGCCCCATGTCCTGCCCCATGTCCTGCCCTATGTCCTGCCCCATGTCCTGCCCCATGTCCTGCCCTATGTCCTGTCCCATGTCCTGTCCCATGTCATGTCCCATGTCCTGCTCCATGTCCTGCCCCATGTCCTGCCCCATGTCCTGCCCTATGTCCTGCCCCATGTCCTGCCCCATGTCCTGCTCCATGTCCTGTCCCATGTCCTGCCCCATGTCCTGCCACATGTCCTGCCCCATGTCCTGCCCCATGTCCTGCCCCATGTCCTGCCCCATGTCCTGCCCTATGTCCTGCCCCATGTCCTGCCCCATGTCCTGCCCTATGTCCTGTCCCATGTCCTGTCCCATGTCATGTCCCATGTCCTGCTCCATGTCCTGCCCCATGTCCTGCCCCATGTCCTGCCCTATGTCCTGCCCCATGTCCTGCCCCATGTCCTGCTCCATGTCCTGCCCCATGTCCTGCCCCATGTCCCATGTCATGCCCCATGTCCTGCCCCATGTCCTGCCCCATGTCCTGCCCCATGTCCTGCCCCATGTCCTGCCCTATGTCCTGTCCCATGTCCTGCCCCTTGTCCTGCCCCATGTCCTGCTCCATGTCCTGCCCCGTGTCCCATGTCCTGCCCCATTTCCTGCCCCATGTCCTGCCCCATGTCCTGCCCCATGTCCTGCCACATGTCCTGCCCCATGTCCTGCCCCATGTCCTGTCCCATGTCCTGCCCCATGTCCTGCCCCATGTCCTGCCCCTAGTCCTGCCCTATATCCTGTCCCATGTCCTGCCCCATGTCCTGCCCCATGTCCTGTCCCATGTCCTGCCTCATTTCCTGCCCCATGTCCTGCCCTATGTCCTGCCCCATGTCCTGCCCCATGTCCTGTCCCATGTCCTGCCCCATGTCCTGCCCAATGTCCTGCCCCATGTCCTGCCATATGTCCTGTCCTATGTCCTGCCCCATGTCCTGCCCCATGTCCTGCCCTATGTCCTGCCCCATGTCTTGCCCCATGTCCCATGTCCTGCCCTATGTCCTGCCCCATGTCCTGCCCCATGTCCTGCCCTATGTCCTGCCCCATTTCCTGCCCCATTTTCTGCTCCATGTCCCGCCCCATGTCCTGCCCCATGTCCCATGTCATGCCCCATGTCCTGCCCCATGTCCTGCCCCATGTCCTGTCCCATGTCCTGCTCCATGTCCTGCCCCATGTCTTACCTCATGTCCCATGTCCTGCCTCATGTCCTGCCCCATGTCCTGCCCCATATCCTGCCCCATGTCCTGCCCCATGTCCTGCCCCATGTCCTGTCCCATGTCCTGCCCAATGTCCTGCCCCATGTCCTGCTCCATGTCCTGCCCCATGTCCTGCCCCATGTCCTGCCCTATGTCCTGCCCCATGTCCTGCCCCATGTCCTGCCCCATGTCCTGCCCTATGTCCTGTCCCATGTCCTGTCCCATGTCATGTCCCATGTCCTGCTCCATGTCCTGCCCCATGTCCTGCCCCATGTCCTGCCCTATGTCCTGCCCCATGTCCTGCCCCATGTCCTTCCCCATGTCCAGCTCCATGTCCTGCCCCATGTCCCATGTCCTGCCCCACGTCCTGCCTCATGTCCTGTCCCATGTCCTGCCCCATGTCCTGCCCCATGTCCTGCCCCATGTCCTGCCGTATGTCCTGCCCCATGTCCTGCCCCATGTCCTGCCCTATGTCCTGTCCCATGTCCTGTCCCATGTCATGTCCCATGTCCTGCTCCATGTCCTGCCCCATGTCCTGCCCCATGTCCTATGTCCTGCCCCATGTCCTGCCCCATGTCCTGCCCCATGTCCTGCTCCATGTCCTCCCCCTGTCCTGCCTCATGTCCCATGTTCTGCCCCATGTCCTGTCCCATGTCCTGCCTCATGTCCTGCCCCATGTCCTACCCTATGTCCTGCCCCATGTCCTGCCCTATGTCCTGTCCCATGTCCTGCCCCTTGTCCTGCCCCATGTCCTGCTCCATGTCCTTCCCCATGTCCCATGTCCTGCCCCATGTCCTGCCACATGTCCTGCCCCATGTCCTGCCCCATGTCCTGTCCCATTTCCTGCCCCATGTCCTGCCCTATGTCCTGCCCCATGTCCTGCCCCATGTCCTGTCCCATGTCCTGCCCCATGTCCTGCCCCATGTCCTGCCCCATGTCCTGCCATATGTCCTGTCCTATGTCCTGCCCCATGTCCTGCCCCATGTCCTGCCCTATGTCCTGCCCCATGTCTTGCCCCATGTCCCATTTCCTGCCCTATGTCCTGCCCCATGTCCTGCCCCATGTCCTGCCCTATGTCCTGCCCCATTTCCTGCCCCATTTTCTGCTCCATGTCCCGCCCCATGTCCTGCCCCATGTCCCATGTCATGCCCCATGTCCTGCCCCATGTCCTGCCCCATGTCCTGTCCCATGTCCTGCTCCATGTCCTGCCCCATGTCTTACCTCATGTCCCATGTCCTGCCTCATGTCCTGCCCCATGTCCTGCCCCATTTCCTGCCCCATGTCCTGCCCCATGTCCTGCCCCATGTCCTGCCACATGTCCTGCCCCATGTCCTGCCCCATGTCCTGCCCTATGTCCTGCCCCATGTCCTGCCCCATGTCCTGCCCCATGTCCTGCCCATGTCCTGTCCCATGTCCTGCCCCATGTCATGCCCCATGTCCTGCCCCATGTCCTGCCCCATGTCCTATGTCCTGCCCCATGTCCTGCCCCTTGTCCTGTCCCATTTCCTGCCCCATGTCCTGCCCTATGTCCTGTCCCATGTCCTGCCCCTTGTCCTGCCCCTTGTCCTGCTCCATGTCCTGCCCCATGTCCCATGTCCTGCTCCATGTCCTTCCCCTGTCCAGCCCCATGTCCCATGTCCTGCCCCATGTCCTGCCACATGTCCTGCCCCATGTCCTGCCCCATGTCCTGCCCCATGTCCTGCCCCATGTCCTGCCCTATGTCCTGCCCCATGTCCTGCCCCATGTCCTGCCCTATGTCCTGTCCCATGTCCTGTCCCATGTCATGTCCCATGTCCTGCTCCATGTCCTGCCCCATGTCCTGCCCCATGTCCTGCCCTATGTCCTGCCCCATGTCCTGCCCCATGTCCTGCTCCATGTCCTGTCCCATGTCCTGCCCCATGTCCTGCCACATGTCCTGCCCCATGTCCTGCCCCATGTCCTGCCCCATGTCCTGCCCCATGTCCTGCCCTATGTCCTGCCCCATGTCCTGCCCCATGTCCTGCCCTATGTCCTGTCCCATGTCCTGTCCCATGTCATGTCCCATGTCCTGCTCCATGTCCTGCCCCATGTCCTGCCCCATGTCCTGCCCTATGTCCTGCCCCATGTCCTGCCCCATGTCCTGCTCCATGTCCTGCCCCATGTCCTGCCCCATGTCCCATGTCATGCCCCATGTCCTGCCCCATGTCCTGCCCCATGTCCTGCCCCATGTCCTGCCCCATGTCCTGCCCTATGTCCTGTCCCATGTCCTGCCCCTTGTCCTGCCCCATGTCCTGCTCCATGTCCTGCCCCGTGTCCCATGTCCTGCCCCATTTCCTGCCCCATGTCCTGCCCCATGTCCTGCCCCATGTCCTGCCACATGTCCTGCCCCATGTCCTGCCCCATGTCCTGTCCCATGTCCTGCCCCATGTCCTGCCCCATGTCCTGCCCCTAGTCCTGCCCTATATCCTGTCCCATGTCCTGCCCCATGTCCTGCCCCATGTCCTGTCCCATGTCCTGCCTCATTTCCTGCCCCATGTCCTGCCCTATGTCCTGCCCCATGTCCTGCCCCATGTCCTGTCCCATGTCCTGCCCCATGTCCTGCCCAATGTCCTGCCCCATGTCCTGCCATATGTCCTGTCCTATGTCCTGCCCCATGTCCTGCCCCATGTCCTGCCCTATGTCCTGCCCCATGTCTTGCCCCATGTCCCATGTCCTGCCCTATGTCCTGCCCCATGTCCTGCCCCATGTCCTGCCCTATGTCCTGCCCCATTTCCTGCCCCATTTTCTGCTCCATGTCCCGCCCCATGTCCTGCCCCATGTCCCATGTCATGCCCCATGTCCTGCCCCATGTCCTGCCCCATGTCCTGTCCCATGTCCTGCTCCATGTCCTGCCCCATGTCTTACCTCATGTCCCATGTCCTGCCTCATGTCCTGCCCCATGTCCTGCCCCATATCCTGCCCCATGTCCTGCCCCATGTCCTGCCCCATGTCCTGTCCCATGTCCTGCCCAATGTCCTGCCCCATGTCCTGCTCCATGTCCTGCCCCATGTCCTGCCCCATGTCCTGCCCTATGTCCTGCCCCATGTCCTGCCCCATGTCCTGCCCCATGTCCTGCCCTATGTCCTGTCCCATGTCCTGTCCCATGTCATGTCCCATGTCCTGCTCCATGTCCTGCCCCATGTCCTGCCCCATGTCCTGCCCTATGTCCTGCCCCATGTCCTGCCCCATGTCCTTCCCCATGTCCAGCTCCATGTCCTGCCCCATGTCCCATGTCCTGCCCCACGTCCTGCCTCATGTCCTGTCCCATGTCCTGCCCCATGTCCTGCCCCATGTCCTGCCCCATGTCCTGCCGTATGTCCTGCCCCATGTCCTGCCCCATGTCCTGCCCTATGTCCTGTCCCATGTCCTGTCCCATGTCATGTCCCATGTCCTGCTCCATGTCCTGCCCCATGTCCTGCCCCATGTCCTATGTCCTGCCCCATGTCCTGCCCCATGTCCTGCCCCATGTCCTGCTCCATGTCCTCCCCCTGTCCTGCCTCATGTCCCATGTTCTGCCCCATGTCCTGCCCCATGTCCTGCCCCATGTCCTGCCCCTATGTCCTGTCCCATGTCCTGCCCCATGTTTTGCCCCATGTCCTGCCACATGTCCTGCCCTATGTCCTGTCCCATGTCCTGCCCCATGTCCTGCCCCATGTCCTGTCCCATGTCCTGCCTCATGTCCTACCCCATGTCCTGCCCTATGTCCTGCCCCATGTCCTACCCCATGTCCTGCCCCATGTCCTGCCCCATGTCCTGCCTCATGTCCCATGTTCTGCCCCATGTCCTGTCCCATGTCCTGCCTCATGTCCTGCCCCATGTCCTACCCTATGTCCTGCCCCATGTCCTGCCCTATGTCCTGTCCCATGTCCTGCCCCTTGTCCTGCCCCATGTCCTGCTCCATGTCCTTCCCCATGTCCCATGTCCTGCCCCATGTCCTGCCACATGTCCTGCCCCATGTCCTGCCCCATGTCCTGTCCCATTTCCTGCCCCATGTCCTGCCCTATGTCCTGCCCCATGTCCTGCCCCATGTCCTGTCCCATGTCCTGCCCCATGTCCTGCCCCATGTCCTGCCCCATGTCCTGCCATATGTCCTGTCCTATGTCCTGCCCCATGTCCTGCCCCATGTCCTGCCCTATGTCCTGCCCCATGTCTTGCCCCATGTCCCATTTCCTGCCCTATGTCCTGCCCCATGTCCTGCCCCATGTCCTGCCCTATGTCCTGCCCCATTTCCTGCCCCATTTTCTGCTCCATGTCCCGCCCCATGTCCTGCCCCATGTCCCATGTCATGCCCCATGTCCTGCCCCATGTCCTGCCCCATGTCCTGTCCCATGTCCTGCTCCATGTCCTGCCCCATGTCTTACCTCATGTCCCATGTCCTGCCTCATGTCCTGCCCCATGTCCTGCCCCATTTCCTGCCCCATGTCCTGCCCCATGTCCTGCCCCATGTCCTGCCACATGTCCTGCCCCATGTCCTGCCCCATGTCCTGCCCTATGTCCTGCCCCATGTCCTGCCCCATGTCCTGCCCCATGTCCTGCCCATGTCCTGTCCCATGTCCTGCCCCATGTCATGCCCCATGTCCTGCCCCATGTCCTGCCCCATGTCCTATGTCCTGCCCCATGTCCTGCCCCTTGTCCTGTCCCATTTCCTGCCCCATGTCCTGCCCTATGTCCTGTCCCATGTCCTGCCCCTTGTCCTGCCCCTTGTCCTGCTCCATGTCCTGCCCCATGTCCCATGTCCTGCTCCATGTCCTTCCCCTGTCCAGCCCCATGTCCCATGTCCTGCCCCATGTCCTGCCACATGTCCTGCCCCATGTCCTGCCCCATGTCCTGCCCCATGTCCTGCCCCATGTCCTGCCCTATGTCCTGCCCCATGTCCTGCCCCATGTCCTGCCCTATGTCCTGTCCCATGTCCTGTCCCATGTCATGTCCCATGTCCTGCTCCATGTCCTGCCCCATGTCCTGCCCCATGTCCTGCCCTATGTCCTGCCCCATGTCCTGCCCCATGTCCTGCTCCATGTCCTGTCCCATGTCCTGCCCCATGTCCTGCCACATGTCCTGCCCCATGTCCTGCCCCATGTCCTGCCCCATGTCCTGCCCCATGTCCTGCCCTATGTCCTGCCCCATGTCCTGCCCCATGTCCTGCCCTATGTCCTGTCCCATGTCCTGTCCCATGTCATGTCCCATGTCCTGCTCCATGTCCTGCCCCATGTCCTGCCCCATGTCCTGCCCTATGTCCTGCCCCATGTCCTGCCCCATGTCCTGCTCCATGTCCTGCCCCATGTCCTGCCCCATGTCCCATGTCATGCCCCATGTCCTGCCCCATGTCCTGCCCCATGTCCTGCCCCATGTCCTGCCCCATGTCCTGCCCTATGTCCTGTCCCATGTCCTGCCCCTTGTCCTGCCCCATGTCCTGCTCCATGTCCTGCCCCGTGTCCCATGTCCTGCCCCATTTCCTGCCCCATGTCCTGCCCCATGTCCTGCCCCATGTCCTGCCACATGTCCTGCCCCATGTCCTGCCCCATGTCCTGTCCCATGTCCTGCCCCATGTCCTGCCCCATGTCCTGCCCCTAGTCCTGCCCTATATCCTGTCCCATGTCCTGCCCCATGTCCTGCCCCATGTCCTGTCCCATGTCCTGCCTCATTTCCTGCCCCATGTCCTGCCCTATGTCCTGCCCCATGTCCTGCCCCATGTCCTGTCCCATGTCCTGCCCCATGTCCTGCCCAATGTCCTGCCCCATGTCCTGCCATATGTCCTGTCCTATGTCCTGCCCCATGTCCTGCCCCATGTCCTGCCCTATGTCCTGCCCCATGTCTTGCCCCATGTCCCATGTCCTGCCCTATGTCCTGCCCCATGTCCTGCCCCATGTCCTGCCCTATGTCCTGCCCCATTTCCTGCCCCATTTTCTGCTCCATGTCCCGCCCCATGTCCTGCCCCATGTCCCATGTCATGCCCCATGTCCTGCCCCATGTCCTGCCCCATGTCCTGTCCCATGTCCTGCTCCATGTCCTGCCCCATGTCTTACCTCATGTCCCATGTCCTGCCTCATGTCCTGCCCCATGTCCTGCCCCATATCCTGCCCCATGTCCTGCCCCATGTCCTGCCCCATGTCCTGTCCCATGTCCTGCCCAATGTCCTGCCCCATGTCCTGCTCCATGTCCTGCCCCATGTCCTGCCCCATGTCCTGCCCTATGTCCTGCCCCATGTCCTGCCCCATGTCCTGCCCCATGTCCTGCCCTATGTCCTGTCCCATGTCCTGTCCCATGTCATGTCCCATGTCCTGCTCCATGTCCTGCCCCATGTCCTGCCCCATGTCCTGCCCTATGTCCTGCCCCATGTCCTGCCCCATGTCCTTCCCCATGTCCAGCTCCATGTCCTGCCCCATGTCCCATGTCCTGCCCCACGTCCTGCCTCATGTCCTGTCCCATGTCCTGCCCCATGTCCTGCCCCATGTCCTGCCCCATGTCCTGCCGTATGTCCTGCCCCATGTCCTGCCCCATGTCCTGCCCTATGTCCTGTCCCATGTCCTGTCCCATGTCATGTCCCATGTCCTGCTCCATGTCCTGCCCCATGTCCTGCCCCATGTCCTATGTCCTGCCCCATGTCCTGCCCCATGTCCTGCCCCATGTCCTGCTCCATGTCCTCCCCCTGTCCTGCCTCATGTCCCATGTTCTGCCCCATGTCCTGCCCCATGTCCTGCCCCATGTCCTGCCCCTATGTCCTGTCCCATGTCCTGCCCCATGTTTTGCCCCATGTCCTGCCACATGTCCTGCCCTATGTCCTGTCCCATGTCCTGCCCCATGTCCTGCCCCATGTCCTGTCCCATGTCCTGCCTCATGTCCTACCCCATGTCCTGCCCTATGTCCTGCCCCATGTCCTACCCCATGTCCTGCCCCATGTCCTGCCCCATGTCCTGCCCCATGTCCTGCCTCATGTCCTGCCCCATGTCTTGCCCCATGTCCCATGTCCTGCCCCATGTCCTGCCGCATGTCCTGCCCCATGTTCTCCCCTATGTCCTGTCTTATGTCCTGCCCCATGTAATGCCCCATGTCCTGCCCCATGTCCTGCCCCATGTCCTGCCCCATGTCCTGCCCCATGTCCTGCCCTATGTCCTGTCCCATGTCCTGCCCCTTGTCCTGCCCCATGTCCTGCTCCATGTCCTTCCCCATGTCCCATGTCCTGCCCCATTGCCTGCCCCATGTCCTGCCCCATGTCCTGCCCCATGTCCTGCCACATGTCCTGCCCCATGTCCTGCCCCATGTCCTGTCCCATTTCCTGCCCCATGTCCTGCCCCATGTCCTGCCCCTAGTCCTGCCCTATGTCCTGTCCCATGTCCTGCCCCATGTCCTGCCCCATGTCCTGTCCCATGTCCTGCCTCATGTCCTGCCCCATGTTCTACCCTATGTCCTGCCCCATGTCCTGCCCCATGTCCTGCCCCATGTCCTGCCCTATGTCCTGCCCCATGTCCTGCCTTATGTCCTGCCCTATGTCCTGTCCCATGTCCTGCCCCATGTCCTGCCCCATGTCCTGTCCCATGTCATGTCCCATGTCCTGGCCCATGTCCTGCCCCATGTCTTGCCCAAAGTCCTGCCCCAAGTTCTGATTCATGTCCAGCTTCATATCCTGTCCCATGTCCTGGCCTATGTCCTGCCCCATGGCCTGCCTCGTGTTGATCCATGTCCTGCCCCATATCTTGCCCATGTTCTGTCTCATGTGTTGGTCTAAGTCCTGCCCCTTGCCCTGTCGCCTTTTCATGCCTCATGTCCTGCCCCATGTACTGCCCCATGTACTGCCCCATGTACAGCCCCATGTCCTGCCCCAAGTCCTGTCCCATGTCCTGCCCTTATTCCTGCCCCATGTCCTGCCCCATGTCCTGACCCTTATCCTGCCTCATGTCCTGCCCCATGTCCTGCCCCAATTCCCGTCCCATGTCCTGCCCTAATTCCTGCCCCATGTCCTGCCCCATGTCCTGACCCTTGTCCTGCCCTAATTCCTGCCCCATGTCCTGCCCCATGTCCTGCCCCATGTCCTGCCAAATGTAAAAACGCATGTTCTGCCCCATGTCCAGTAAAATGTCCCGCCCGATGTCCTGCCCTTTGTCCTGCCCCATGTCCTGCCCCATGTCTTGCCCAAAGTCCTGCCCCATGTTCTGCCCCATGGCCTGCCCCATGTCCCGCCCGATGTCCTGCCCCATGTCCTGCCTTATGTCCAGTCCCATGTCCTGCCTCATGTCCTGCCCCATGTCCTACCCCATGTCCTGTCCCATGACCTGCACCATATCCTGCCCCAAATCCCGTCGCATGTCTGCCCCAAATCCTGCCCTATGTCCTGCCCCATGTCCTGTCCTATATCCTTGCCAATATTATTCCCCATGTCCTGCCCCATGTTCTGCCCTATGTAATGCCCCATGTCCTGCACCATGTCCTGCCCCATGTCCTGGCCCATATTCTGCTCCATGTCCTGCCTCATAGTCTGTCCAATGTCCTGCCCTATATCCTGTCGCATGCATGCCTCACGTCTTGCCCAAAGTCCTGTCCCATGTCCTGCCCTAATTCCTGCCCCATGTCCTGCCCCATGTCCTGCCCCATATAATGCCCCATGTCCTGCCCCTTGTCCTGCCAAATGTCAAAACGCATGTCCTGCCCCATGTACAGCTTCATGTCCTGCATCATGTCTTGCCCAAAGTCCTGCTCCATGTCCTGCCCCAGGTCCTGCCCCATGTCCTTCCCTAATGTTCTGCCACAAGTTCTATACCATTTCATGCCCCATGTCCTGTCGCATGTCCTGCCCTATGTCCTGTAACATGTCCCGGCCGATGTCCTGCCCCATGTCCTGCCTCATGTCCAGACCCATGTCCTGCGTCATGTCCTGCCCTATGTCCTACCCCATGTCCTGCCTCATATCCAGTCCCATGTTCTGCCCCATGTCCTGCCCCATGTCCTGCCCTATGTAATGCCCCATATCCTGCCCCATGTCCTGCCCCTTGTCCTGCCAAATGTCAAAACGCTTGTCCTGCCCCATGGACTGCCCCATGTCCTGCATCATGTCCTGCCCTATGTCCTGCCCCATGTCCTGCCCCATGTCCTGCCCCAAGTCCTGTCCCATGTCCTGGCCTAATTCCTGCCCCATGTCCTTCCCCATGTCCTGACCCTCATCCTGCCTCATGACCTGCCCCATGTCTTGCCCCATGTCCTGACCCATGTTCTGGCTCATGTCATGCGTCATGTCCTAACGCATGTTCTGCCCCATAAACTGGCCCATAGCCTGCCCCATGTCCTGCCCCATGTTCTGCCCCATGTCCTGCGCCATGTCCTGTCGCATGTTCTGAACCATGTACTGGCCCATGTCCTGCCCTATGTCTTGCAAAAAGTCCTGCCCCAAGTTCTGCCTCATGTCCAGCCCCATGTCCTGTCCCATGTCCGGGCCTATGTCCTGCCCCACGGCCTGCCTCATGTTGTTCCATTTCCTGCCCCATATCCTGCCCACGTTCTGTCTCATGTGTTGGTCCAAGTCCTGCCCCTTGTCCTGTCGCATTTTTATGCCTCATGTTCTGCCTCATGTCTTGCAAAATGTCCTGCCCCATGTCCTGCCCCATGTCCTTCCCCATGTCCTGCCCCATGGCCTGCCCCAAGTCCTGTCCTATGTCCTGCCCTAAATCCAGCCCCATGTCCTGCCCCATGTCCTGCCCATAAATCCTGCCCCATGTCCTGCCCCATGTCCTGCCAAATGTCAAAACGCATGTCCTGCCCCATGTCCAGTAACATGTCCCGCCCGATGTCCTGCCCTATGTTCTGCCCCATGTTCTGTACCATTTCATGCCCCATGTCTTGTCGCATGTCCTGTCCTATGTCCTGTAACATGTCCCGCCCGATGTCCTGCCCCATGTTCTGTCCCATGACATCCACCATATACTGCCCCAAATCCCGTCGCATGTCCTGCCCCATATCCTTTCCATTATTACGCCCCATGTCCTGCCCCATGTCCTTCCCCATGTCTTGCCAAAAGTCCTGTCCCAAGTCCTGCCCCATATCCTGCCCCATGTCCTGCCCCAAGTCTTTTCATGACCTAACCTTATTCCTGCCCCATGTCCTGCCCTATGTGCTGCCCCATGTCCTTCCCTAATGTCCTGCCCCATGTTCTGTACTATTTCATGACTATGTCCTGTCGCATGGCCTGCCCTATGTCCTGTAACATGTCCCGCCCGATGTCCTGCCCCATGTCCTGCATCATGTCCAGACCCATGTCCTGCGTCATGTCCTGCCCTATGTCCTGCCCCATGTCCTGCCTCATATCCAGTCCCATGTTCTGCCCCATGTCCTGCCCCATGTCCTGCCCTATGTAATGCCCCATATCCTGCCCCATGTCCTGCCCCTTGTCCTGCCAAATGTCAAAACGCTTGTCCTGCCCCATGGACTGCCCCATGTCCTGCATCAAGTCCTGCCCTATGTCCTGCCCCATGTCCTGCCCCATGTCCTGCCCCAAGTCCTGTCCCATGTCCTGGCCTAATTCCTGCCCCATGTCCTTCCCCATGTCCTGACCCTCATCCTGCCTCATGTCCTGCCCCATGTCTTGCCCCATGTCCTGACCCATGTTCTGGCTCATGTCATGCGTCATGTCCTAACGCATGTTCTGCCCCATAAACTGGCCCATAGCCTGCCCCATGTCCTGCCCCATGTTCTGCCCCATGTCCTGCGCCATGTCCTGTCGCATGTTCTGAACCATGTACTGGCCCATGTCCTGCCCTATGTCTTGCAAAAAGTCCTGCCCCAAGTTCTGCCTCATGTCCAGCCCCATGTCCTGTCCCATGTCCGGGCCTATGTCCTGCCCCACGGCCTGCCTCATGTTGTTCCATTTCCTGCCCCATATCCTGCCCACGTTCTGTCTCATGTGTTGGTCCAAGTCCTGCCCCTTGTCCTGTCGCATTTTTATGCCTCATGTTCTGCCTCATGTCTTGCAAAATGTCCTGCCCCATGTCCTGCCCCATGTCCTTCCCCATGTCCTGCCCCATGGCCTGCCCCAAGTCCTGTCCTATGTCCTGCCCTAAATCCAGCCCCATGTCCTGCCCCATGTCCTGCCCATAAATCCTGCCCCATGTCCTGCCCCATGTCCTGCCAAATGACAAAACGCATGTCCTGCCCCATGTCCAGTAACATGTCCCGCCCGATGTCCTGCCCTATGTTCTGCCCCATGTTCTGTACCATTTCATGCCCCATGTCTTGTCGCATGTCCTGTCCTATGTCCTGTAACATGTCCCGCCCGATGTCCTGCCCCATGTTCTGTCCCATGACATCCACCATATACTGCCCCAAATCCCGTCGCATGTCCTGCCCCATATCCTTTCCAATATTACGCCCCATGTCCTGCCCCATGTCCTTCCCCATGTCTTGCCAAAAGTCCTGTCCCAAGTCCTGCCCCATATCCTGCCCCATGTCCTGCCCCAAGTCTTTTCATGACCTAACCTTATTCCTGCCCCATGTCCTGCCCTATGTGCTGCCCCATGTCCTTCCCTAATGTCCTGCCCCATGTTCTGTACTATTTCATGACTATGTCCTGTCGCATGGCCTGCCCTATGTCCTGTAACATGTCCCGCCCGATGTCCTGCCCCATGTCCTGCATCATATCCAGTCCCATGTCCTGCCTCATGTCCTGCCCCTTTCCTGACCCATGTCCTGTCCCATGACCTGCACCATATCCAGCTCCAAATCCCGTCGCATGTCCTGCCCCAAATCTTGCCCTATGTCCTGCCCCATGTCCTGTCCTATATCCTTTCCAATATTATACCCCATGTCCTGCCCCTTGTCCTGCCCTATGTAATGCCCCATGTCCTGCACCATGTCCTGCCCCATGTCCTGGCCCATATTCTGCTCCATGTCCTGCCTCATAGTCTGTCCAATGTCCTGCCCTATATCCTGTCGCATGCATGCCTCACGTCTTGCCCAAAGTCCTGTCCCATGTCCTGCCCTTATTCCTGCCCCATGTCCTGCCCCATATCGTGCCCCATGTCCTGCCCCTTGTCCTGCCTCATGTCCTGCCCAAAGTCCTGCCCCATGTCCTGCCCTAGGTCCTGCCCCATGTCCTTCCCTAATGTTCTGCCACAAGTTCTATACCATTTCATGCCCCATGTCCTGTCGCATGTCCTGCCCTATGTCCTGTAACATGTCCCGGCCGATGTCCTGCCCCATATCCTGCCTCATGTCCAGTCCCATGTCCTGCGTCATGTCCTGCCCTATGTCCTGCCCCATGTCCTGCCTCATATCCAGTCCCATGTTCTGCCCCATGTCCTGCCCCATGTCCTGCCCTATGTAATGCCCCATATCCTGCCCCATGTCCTGCCCCTTGTCCTGCCAAATGTCAAAACGCTTGTCCTGCCCCATGTACTGCCCCATGTCCTGCATCATGTCCTGCCCAAAGTCATGCCCCATGTAATGCCCCATGGACAGCCCCATGTCCTGACCCTTATTTCCTGCCCCATGTCCTGCCCTATGTCTTGCCCCATGTCTTGCCAAAAGTCCTGTCCCTTGTTCTGCCCCCAAGTCATTTCATGGCCTAACCTTATTCCTGCCCCATGTTCTGCCCTATGTGCTGCCCCATGTCCTTCCCTAATGTCCTGTCCCATTTTCTGTACCATTTCATGCATATGTCCTGTCGCTTGTCCTGCCCTTTGTCCTGTTACATGTCTCATCCGATGTCCTGCCCCATATCCTGTCCCATGACCTGCACCATATCCTGCTCCAAATCCCGTCGCATGTCCTGCCCCATGTCCTGCCCCTAGTCCTGTCCCATGATTTGCCCTATGTCCTTCCCCAAGTCCTGCTCCAAGTCCTGTCCCATGTCCTGCCCTAATTCCTGCCCCATGTCCTGCCACATGTCCTGACCCTTATCCTGCCCCATGTCCTGCCCCGTGTCTTGCCCCATGTCCTGCCCCAAGTCCTAACCCATGTCCTGCCCTTATTCCTGCCCCATGTCCTGCCTTATTTGCTGCCCCATGTCCTGCCCCATGTCCTGCCCCATGTCTTGCCCAAAGTCCTGTCCCATGTCCTGCCCTAATTCCTGCCCCATGTCCTGCCCCATGTCCTGCCCCATATAATGCCCCATGTCCTGCCCCTTGTCCTGCCAAATGTCAAAACGCATGTCCTGCCCCATGTACAGCTTCATGTCCTGCATCATGGCTTGCCCAAAGTCCTGCTCCATGTCCTGCCCCAGGTCCTGCCCCATGTCCTTCCCTAATGTTCTGCCACAAGTTCTATACCATTTCATGCCCCATGTCCTGTCGCATGTCCTGCCCTATGTCCTGTAACATGTCCCGGCCGATGTCCTGCCCCATGTCCTGCCTCATGTCCAGACCCATGTCCTGCGTCATGTCCTGCCCTATGTCCTGCCCCATGTCCTGCCTCATATCCAGTCCCATGTTCTGCCCCATGTCCTGCCCCATGTCCTGCCCTATGTAATGCCCCATATCCTGCCCCATGTCCTGCCCCTTGTCCTGCCAAATGTCAAAACGCTTGTCCTGCCCCATGGACTGCCCCATGTCCTGCATCATGTCCTGCCCTATGTCCTGCCCCATGTCCTGCCCCATGTCCTGCCCCAAGTCCTGTCCCATGTCCTGGCCTAATTCCTGCCCCATGTCCTTCCCCATGTCCTGACCCTCATCCTGCCTCATGTCCTGCCCCATGTCTTGCCCCATGTCCTGACCCATGTTCTGGCTCATGTCATGCGTCATGTCCTAACGCATGTTCTGCCCCATAAACTGGCCCATAGCCTGCCCCATGTCCTGCCCCAAGTTCTGCCTCATGTCCAGCCCCATGTCCTGTCCCATGTCCGGGCCTATGTCCTGCCCCACGGCCTGCCTCATGTTGTTCCATTTCCTGCCATATATCCTGCCCACGTTCTGTCTCATGTGTTGGTCCAAGTCCTGCCCCTTGTCCTGTCGCATTTTTATGCCTCATGTTCTGCCTCATGTCTTGCAAAATGTCCTGCCCCATGTCCTGCCCCATGTCCTTCCCCATGTCCTGCCCCATGGCCTGCCCCAAGTCCTGTCCTATGTCCTGCCCTAAATCCAGCCCCATGTCCTGCCCCATGTCCTGCCCATAAATCCTGCCCCATGTCCTGCCCCATGTCCTGCCAAATGTCAAAACGCATGTCCTGCCCCATGTCCAGTAACATGTCCCGCCCGATGTCCTGCCCTATGTTCTGCCCCATGTTCTGTACCATTTCATGCCCCATGTCTTGTCGCATGTCCTGTCCTATGTCCTGTAACATGTCCCGCCCGATGTCCTGCCCCATGTTCTGTCCCATGACATCCACCATATACTGCCCCAAATCCCGTCGCATGTCCTGCCCCATATCCTTTCCATTATTACGCCCCATGTCCTGCCCCATGTCCTTCCCCATGTCTTGCCAAAAGTCCTGTCCCAAGTCCTGCCCCATATCCTGCCCCATGTCCTGCCCCAAGTCTTTTCATGACCTAACCTTATTCCTGCCCCATGTCCTGCCCTATGTGCTGCCCCATGTCCTTCCCTAATGTCCTGCCCCATGTTCTGTACTATTTCATGACTATGTCCTGTCGCATGGCCTGCCCTATGTCCTGTAACATGTCCCGCCCGATGTCCTGCCCCATGTCCTGCATCATGTCCAGACCCATGTCCTGCGTCATGTCCTGCCCTATGTCCTGCCCCATGTCCTGCCTCATATCCAGTCCCATGTTCTGCCCCATGTCCTGCCCCATGTCCTGCCCTATGTAATGCCCCATATCCTGCCCCATGTCCTGCCCCTTGTCCTGCCAAATGTCAAAACGCTTGTCCTGCCCCATGGACTGCCCCATGTCCTGCATCAAGTCCTGCCCTATGTCCTGCCCCATGTCCTGCCCCATGTCCTGCCCCAAGTCCTGTCCCATGTCCTGGCCTAATTCCTGCCCCATGTCCTTCCCCATGTCCTGACCCTCATCCTGCCTCATGTCCTGCCCCATGTCTTGCCCCATGTCCTGACCCATGTTCTGGCTCATGTCATGCGTCATGTCCTAACGCATGTTCTGCCCCATAAACTGGCCCATAGCCTGCCCCATGTCCTGCCCCATGTTCTGCCCCATGTCCTGCGCCATGTCCTGTCGCATGTTCTGAACCATGTACTGGCCCATGTCCTGCCCTATGTCTTGCAAAAAGTCCTGCCCCAAGTTCTGCCTCATGTCCAGCCCCATGTCCTGTCCCATGTCCGGGCCTATGTCCTGCCCCACGGCCTGCCTCATGTTGTTCCATTTCCTGCCCCATATCCTGCCCACGTTCTGTCTCATGTGTTGGTCCAAGTCCTGCCCCTTGTCCTGTCGCATTTTTATGCCTCATGTTCTGCCTCATGTCTTGCAAAATGTCCTGCCCCATGTCCTGCCCCATGTCCTTCCCCATGTCCTGCCCCATGGCCTGCCCCAAGTCCTGTCCTATGTCCTGCCCTAAATCCAGCCCCATGTCCTGCCCCATGTCCTGCCCATAAATCCTGCCCCATGTCCTGCCCCATGTCCTGCCAAATGTCAAAACGCATGTCCTGCCCCATGTCCAGTAACATGTCCCGCCCGATGTCCTGCCCTATGTTCTGCCCCATGTTCTGTACCATTTCATGCCCCATGTCTTGTCGCATGTCCTGTCCTATGTCCTGTAACATGTCCCGCCCGATGTCCTGCCCCATGTTCTGTCCCATGACATCCACCATATACTGCCCCAAATCCCGTCGCATGTCCTGCCCCATATCCTTTCCAATATTACGCCCCATGTCCTGCCCCATGTCCTTCCCCATGTCTTGCCAAAAGTCCTGTCCCAAGTCCTGCCCCATATCCTGCCCCATGTCCTGCCCCAAGTCTTTTCATGACCTAACCTTATTCCTGCCCCATGTCCTGCCCTATGTGCTGCCCCATGTCCTTCCCTAATGTCCTGCCCCATGTTCTGTACTATTTCATGACTATGTCCTGTCGCATGGCCTGCCCTATGTCATGTAACATGTCCCGCCCGATGTCCTGCCCCATGTCCTGCATCATATCCAGTCCCATGTCCTGCCTCATGTCCTGCCCCTTTCCTGACCCATGTCCTGTCCCATGACCTGCACCATATCCTGCTCCAAATCCCGTCGCATGTCCTGCCCCAAATCTTGCCCTATGTCCTGCCCCATGTCCTGTCCTATATCCTTTCCAATATTATACCCCATGTCCTGCCCCTTGTCCTGCCCTATGTAATGCCCCATGTCCTGCACCATGTCCTGCCCCATGTCCTGGCCCATATTCTGCTCCATGTCCTGCCTCATAGTCTGTCCAATGTCCTGCCCTATATCCTGTCGCATGCATGCCTCACGTCTTGCCCAAAGTCCTGTCCCATGTCCTGCCCTTATTCCTGCCCCATGTCCTGCCCCATATCGTGCCCCATGTCCTGCCCCTTGTCCTGCCTCATGTCCTGCCCAAAGTCCTGCCCCATGTCCTGCCCTAGGTCCTGCCCCATGTCCTTCCCTAATGTTCTGCCACAAGTTTTATACCATTTCATGCCCCATGTCCTGTCGCATGTCCTGCCCTATGTCCTGTAACATGTCCCGGCCGATGTCCTGCCCCATATCCTGCCTCATGTCCAGTCCCATGTCCTGCGTCATGTCCTGCCCTATGTCCTGCCCCATGTCCTGCCTCATATCCAGTCCCATGTTCTGCCCCATGTCCTGCCCCATGTCCTGCCCTATGTAATGCCCCATATCCTGCCCCATGTCCTGCCCCTTGTCCTGCCAAATGTCAAAACGCTTGTCCTGCCCCATGTCCTGCATCATGTCCTGCCCAAAGTCATGCCCCATGTAATGCCCCATGGACAGCCCCATGTCCTGACCCTTATTTCCTGCCCCATGTCCTGCCCTATGTCTTGCCCCATGTCTTGCCAAAAGTCCTGTCCCTTGTCCTGCCCCCAAGTCATTTCATGGCCTAACCTTATTCCTGCCCCATGTTCTGCCCTATGTGCTGCCCCATGTCCTTCCCTAATGTCCTGTCCCATTTTCTGTACCATTTCATGCATATGTCCTGTCGCTTGTCCTGCCCTTTGTCCTGTTACATGTCTCATCCGATGTCCTGCCCCATATCCTGTCCCATGACCTGCACCATATCCTGCTCCAAATCCCGTCGCATGTCCTGCCCCATGTCCTGCCCCTAGTCCTGTCCCATGATTTGCCCTATGTCCTTCCCCAAGTCCTGCTCCAAGTCCTGTCCCATGTCCTGCCCTAATTCCTGCCCCATGTCCTGCCACATGTCCTGACCCTTATCCTGCCCCATGTCCTGCCCCGTGTCTTGCCCCATGTCCTGCCCCAAGTCCTAACCCATGTCCTGCCCTTATTCCTGCCCCATGTCCTGCCTTATTTGCTGCCCCATGTCCTGCCCCATGTCCTGCCCCATGTCTTGCCCAAAGTCCTGCTCCATGTTCCGCCTCATGACCTGCCCCATGTCCTGCCTCATGTCCTGCCCCAAGTCCTGTGCCATGTCCTGCCCTAATTCCTGCACCATGTTCTGCCCCATGTCCTGGCCCATGTCCTGACCCATGTCTTGCCCAAAGTCCTGCCCCAAGTTCTGCCTCATGTCCAGCTTCATATCCTGTCCCATGTCCTGGCCTATGTCCTGCCCCATGGCCTGCCTCGTGTTGATCCATGTCCTGCCCCATATCTTGCCCATGTTCTGTCTCATATGTTGGTCTAAGTCCTGCCCCTTGCCCTGTCGCCTTTTCATGCCTCATGTCCTGCCCCATGTCCTGCCCCATGTACAGCCCCATGTCCTGCCCCAAGTCCTGTCCCATGTCCTGCCCTTATTCCTGCCCCATGTCCTGCCCCATGTCCTGACCCTTATCCTGCCTCATGTCCTGCCCCATGTCCTGCCCCAATTCCCGTCCCATGTCCTGCCCTAATTCCTGTCCCATGTCCTGCCCCATGTCCTGACCCTTGTCCTGCCCAAATTCCTGCCCCATGTCCTGCCCCATGTCCTGCCTCATATCCTGCCCCATGTCCTGCCCCATGTCCTGCCAAATGTCAAAACGCATGTTCTTCCCCATGTCCAGTAAAATGTCCCGCCCGATGTCCTGCCCTTTGTCCTGCCCCATGTCCTGCCCCATGTCTTGCCCAAAGTCCTGCCCCATGTTCTGCCCCATGGCCTGCCCCATGTCCCGCCCGATGTCCTGCCCCATGTCCTGCCTCATGTCCAGTCCCATGTCCTGCCTCATGTCCTGCCCCATGTCCTACCCCATGTCCTGTCCCATGACCTGCACCATATCCTGCCCCAAATCCCGTCGCATGTCTGCCCCAAATCCTGCCCTATGTCCTGCCCCATGTCCTGCCCCATATCCTTTCCAATATTACGCCCCATGTCCTGTAACATATCCTGCCCTATGTCATGCGCCAAGTCCTGCCCCATATCCTGCCCCATGTCCTACCCTATGTAATGCCCCCATTCTTGCACCATGTCCTGCCCCACGTCCTGGCCCATATCCTGCTCCATGTCCTGCCTCATATCCTGTCCAATGTCCTGCCCAATATCCTGTCGCATGCATGCCTAATGTCTTGCCTCAAGTCTTGCCCCATGTCCTGCCCCATGTCCTGCCCCTTGTCCTGCCCCAAGTCCTGTCCCATGTCCTGCCCTTATTCCTGCCCCATGTCCTGCCTTATCTCCTGCCCCATGTCCTGCCCCATGTCCTGCCCATTGTCCTGCCTCATGTCCAGGCCCATGTCCTGTCTCATGTCCTGCCCCATGTCCTGCCCCATGTCCTGTCCCATGACCTGCACCATATCCTGCCCCCAATCCCGTCGCATGTCCTGCCCCAAATCCTGCACTTTGTCCTGCCCCATGTCCTGCCCCGTGTCTTTTCCCATGACCTGCACCATATTCTGCCCCAAATCCCGTCGCATGTCCTGCCCCAAATCCTGCCCTATGTGATGCCCCATCTCCTGCCCCATATCCTTTTCAATATTATGCCCCATGTCCTGTAACATGTCCTGCCCTATGTCGTGCGCCAAAACCTGCCCCAACTCCTGCCACATGTCCTGCCCTGTGTAATGCCCAATGTCCTGCACCATGTCCTGCCCCATGTCCTGGCCCATATCCTGCTCCATGTCCTGCCTCATACCCTATCCAATGTCCTGCCCTTTATTCTGTCGCATGCATGACTCATGTCTTGTCCAAAATCTTGCCCTATGTCCTGCCCCATGTCCTGCCCCATGTCTTGCCCAAAGTCCTGCTCCATGTCCTGCCCCATGTCCTACCCATTTCCTGCCCCATGTCCTGCCCCAAGTCCTTCTCCCATGTCCTGCCCTAATTCCTGCCCTATGTCCTGCCCCATGTCCTGCCCCTTGTCCTGCCTCATGTCCTGCCCCATGTCTTGCCCCATGTCCTGACCCAAGTTTTGTCTCATGTCATGCGTCATGTCCTAACGCATGTTCTGCCCCATGTCCTGGCCCATGTCCTGCCACTTGTACTGCCCCATGTTCTGCCCCATGTCCTGCGCCATGTCCTGTCTCATGTTCTGACCCATGTTCTGTCTCTTGTCGTGCCTCATGTCCTGTCGCATGTTCTGCCCCATGTCCTGGCCCATGTCCTGCCCCATGTCTTGCCCAAAGTCCTGCCCAAAGTTCTGCCTCATGTCCAGCCCCATGTCCTGTCCCATGTCCTGGCCTATGTCCTGCCCCACGGCCTGCCTCATGTTGTTCCATGTCCTGCCCCATATACTGGTCATGTTCTGTCTCATGTGTTGGTCTAAGTCCTTCCCCTTTGTCCTGTCGCCTTTTCATGCCTCATGTTCTGCCCATGTCCTACCCCATGTACAGCCCCATGTCCTGTCTCACGTCCTGTCCCATGTCCTTTCCCATTTTCTGCCTCATGTCCTGCTTGATGTCCTACCTCATGTCCTGCCCCTAGCTTTCCCAAAGTCCTGCCCCATGTTCTGCATCATTTCCTGGCCTGTGTCCTGCCATATGTCCTGACCCATGCCCTTCCCCATTTCCTGCCTCATGTCCTGCCCCATGTCCCGCCCCATGTCCTGCCTCATGCCTTGCCAAAAGTCCTGCCCCATGTCCTGCCCCATGTCCTGCCCCATGTCCTGCCCCATGTCCTGCCAAATGTCAAAACGCATGTCCTGCCCCATGTCCAGTAACATGTCCCGCCCGATGTCCTGCCCTATGTCCTGCCCCATGTCTTGTCGCATGTCCTGCCCTATGTCCTGCCCCATGTTCTGTACCATATCCTGCCCCAAATCCCGTCGCATGTCCTGCCCCATATCCTTTCCAATAATTCGCACCATGTCCTGTAACATGTCCTGCCCTATGTCATGCGCCAAGTCCTGCCCCATATCCTGCCACATGTTCTACCCTATGTTATGCCCCAAGTCCTGCACCATGCCCGCATGTCCTGCCCCTTGTCCAGTAACATGTCCTACCTGATGTGCTGCCCTACGTCCTGCCCCATATCCTGCCCCATGTCCTGACCATTATCCTTCCCTTTGTCCTGCCCCATGTCTTGCCCCATGTCCTGACCCATGTGTTGTCCCAAGTGCTGCCTCTTGACCTGTCGCATGTCATGCCTCATGTCCTGCCCCATGTCCTGCCCCATGGACAGCCTCATGTCCTGACCCTTATTTCCTGCCCCATGTCCTGCCCCATGTCCTGCCCCATGTCTTGCCAAAAGTCCTGTCCCAAGTCCTGCCCCATATCCTGCCCCATGTCCTGCCCCATGTCTTTTCATGACCTAACCTTATTCCTGCCAAATGTCCTGCCCCATGTGCTGCCCCATGTCCTTCCCTAATGTCCAGCCCCATGTTCTGTACTATTTCATGCCTATGTCCTTTCGCATGTCCTGCCCTATGTCCTTTCGCATGTCCTGCCCTATGTCCTGTAACATGTCCCGCCCGATGTCCTGCCCCATGTCCTGCCTCATATCCAGTCCCATGTCCTGCCTCACGTCCTGCCCCTTTCCTGCCCCATGTCCCGTCGCATGTCCTGCCCCAAATCTTGCCCTATGTCCTGCCCCATGTCCTGTCCTATATCCTATCCAATATTATGCCCCATGTCCTGCCCCATGTCCTGCCTTATGTAATGCCCCATGTCCTGCACCATGTCCTGCCCCATGTCCTGGCCCATATTCTGCTCCATGTCCTGCCACATAGTCTGTCCAATGTCCTGCCCTATAGCCTGTCACATGCATGCCTCATGTCTTGCCCAAAGAGTGTCCCATGTCCTGCCCTAATTCCTGCCCCATGTCCTGCCCCAAGTCCTGCCCCATATCCTGGCCCATGTCCTGCCCCTTGTCCTGCCAAATGTCAAAACGCATGTCCTGCCCCATGTACTGCCCCATGTCCTGCATCATGTCTTGCCCAAAGTCCTGCCTTATGTCCTGCCCCAAGTCCTGCGACATGTCCTTCCCTAATGTTCTGACCCGAGTTCTATACCATTTCATGCCCCATGTCCTGTCGCATGTCCTGCCCTATGTCCTGTAACATGTCCCGCCCGACGTCCTGCCCCATGTCCTGCCTCATGTCCAGTCCCATGTCCTGCCTCATGTCCTTCCCCATGTCCTGCCCCATGTCCTGTCCCATGTCCTGCACCAGCTCCTGCCACTAATCCCGTCGCATGTCCTGCCCCAAATCCTGCCCTATGTTCTGCCCCATTTCCTGCCCCATATCCTTTCCAATTTTATGCTCCATGTCCTGTAACATGTCCTGCCCTATGTCATGCGGCAAGTCCTGCCCCATATCCTGCCCCATGTCCTGCCCTATGTAATGCCCAATGTCCTGCACAATGTCCTGCCCCACGTCCTGGCCCATATCCTGCTTCATGTCCTGCTTCATATCCTGTCCAATGTCCTGCCCTATATCCAGTTGCATGCATGCCTCATGTCTTGCCCAAAGTCTTTACCCATGTCCTGCCCCATGTCCTGCTCCGTGTCCTGCCCCAAGTCCTGTCCCATGTCCTGCCTTAATTCCTGCCCCATGTCCTGCCGTATTTCCTGCCCCGTGTCCTGCCCCATGTCCTGCCCCATGTCTTGCCCAAAGTCCTGCCCCATGTCCTACCCCGTGTCCTCTTCCATGACCTGCACCATATCCTGCCCCAAATCCCGTCGCATGTCCTGCCCCAAATCCTGCCCTATGTGATGCCCCATCTCCTGCCCCATATCCTTTCCAATATTATGCCCCATGTCCTGTAACATGTCCTGCCCTATGTCATGCTCCAAGTCCTGCACCATATCCTTCAACATGTCCTGCCCTATGTATTGCCCCATGTCCTGCACCATGTCCTGCCCCATGTCCTGGCCCATATCCTGCCCCATGTCCTACCCCATGTCCTGCCCCATGTCTTGCCCAAAGTCCTGCTCCATGTCCTGCCCCATATCCTGCCCCATGTCCTGCCCCATGTCCTGCCCCAAGTCCTGTCCCATGTCCTGGCCTAATTCCTGCCCCATGTCCTTCCACATGTCCTGACCCTCATCCTGGCTTATGTCCTGCTCCATGTCTTGCCCCATGTCCTGACCCATGTTCTGTCTCATGTCATGCGTCATGTCCTAAGGCATGTTCTGCCCCATGTCCTGCGCCATGTCCTGTCGCATGTTCTGCCCCATGTACTGCCCCATGTCCTGCCTCATGTCTTGCAAAATGTCCTGCCCCATGTCCTGCCCCATGTCCTTCCCCATGTCCTGGCCCATGTCCTGCCCCAAGTCCTGTCCTATGTCCTGCCCTAAATCCAGCCCCATGTCCTGCCCCAAGTCCTGCCCGTAAATCCTGCCCCATGTCCTGCCCCATGTCCTGCCAAATGTCAAAACGCATGTCCTGCCCCATATCCAGTAACATGTCCCGCCCGATGTCCTGCCCTATGTTCTGCCCCATGTTCTGTACCATTTCATGCCCCATGTCTTGTCGCATGTCCTGTCCTATGTCCTGTAACATGTCCCGCCCGATGTCCTGCCCCATGTTCTGTCCCACGACATCCACCATATACTGCCCCAAATCCCGTCGCATGTCCTGCCCCATATCCTTTCCAATATTACGCCCCATGTCCTGCCCCATGTCCTGCCCCATGTCTTGCCAAAAGTCCTGTCCCAAGTCTTGCCCCATATCTTGCCCCATGTCCTGCCCCATGTCTTTTCATGACCTAACCTTATTCCTGCCCCATGTCCTGCCCTATGTGCTGCCCCATGTCCTTCGCTATTGTTCTGCCCCATGTTCTGTACTATTTCATGACTATGTCCTGTCGCAAGGCCTGCCCTATGTCCTGTAACATGTCCCGCCCGATGTCCTGCCCCATGTCCTGCCTCATATTCAGTCCCATGTCCTGTCGCATGTCCTGCCCTATGTCCTGCAACATGTCCCGGCCGATGTCCTGCCCCATGTCCTGCCTCATGTCCGGTCCCATGTCCTGCGTCATGTCCTGCCCTTTGTCCTGCCCCATGTCCTGCCTCATATCCAGTCCCATGTTCTGCCCCATGTCCTGCCCCATGTCCTGCCCTATGTAATGCCCCATGTCCTGCACCATGTTCTGCCCCATATCCTGGCCCATATTCTGCTCCATGTCCTGCCTCATAGACTGTCCAATGTCCTGCCCTATATCCTGTCGCATGCATGCCTCATGTCTTGCCCAAAGTCCTGTACCATGTCCTGACCTAATTCCTGCCCCATGTCCTGCCCCATGTCCTGCCCCATATCCTGCCCCATGTCCTGCCCCTTGTCCTGCCAAATGTCAAAACGCTTGTCCTGCCCCATGTACTGCCCCATGTCCTGCCCCATGTCTTGCCCAAAGTCCTGCCCCATGTCCTGCCCCATGTCCTGCCCCATGTACCGCCCGATGTCCTGCCCCATGTCCTATCCCATGTCCCGCCCGATGTCCTGCCCCATGTCCTGCCTCATGTCCAGTCCTATGTCCTGCCCTAAATCCAGCCCCATGTCCTGCCCCAAGTCCTGCCCGTAAATCCTGCCCCATGTCCTGCCCCATGTCCTGCCAAATGTCAAAACGCATGTCCTGCCCCATATCCAGTAACATGTCCCGCCCGATGTCCTGCCCTATGTTCTGCCCCATGTTCTGTACCATTTCATGCCCCATGTCTTGTCGCATGTCCTGTCCTATGTCCTGTAACATGTCCCGCCCGATGTCCTGCCCCATGTTCTGTCCCACGACATCCACCATATACTGCCCCAAATCCCGTCGCATGTCCTGCCCCATATCCTTTCCAATATTACGCCCCATGTCCTGCCCCATGTCCTGCCCCATGTCTTGCCAAAAGTCCTGTCCCAAGTCTTGCCCCATATCTTGCCCCATGTCCTGCCCCATGTCTTTTTATGACCTAACCTTTTTCCTGCCCCATGTCCTGCCCTATGTGCTGCCCCATGTCCTTCGCTATTGTCCTGCCCCATGTTCTGTACTATTTCATGACTATGTCCTGTCGCAAGGCCTGCCCTATGTCCTGTAACATGTCCCGCCCGATGTCCTGCCCCATGTCCTGCCTCATATTCAGTCCCATGTCCTGCCTCATGTCCTGCCCCTTTCCTGCCCCATGTCCTGTCCCATGACCTGCACCATATCCTGCTCCAAATCCCGTCGCATGTCCTGCTCTAAATCTTGCCCTATGTCCTGCCCCATGTCCTGTCCTATATCCTTTCCAATATTATGCCCCATGTCCTGCCCCATGTCCTGCCCTATGTAATGCCCCATGTCCTGCAACATGTCCTGCCCCATGTCCTGGCCCATATTCTGCTCCATGTCCTGCCTCATAGTCTGTCCAATGTCCTGCCCTATATCCTGTCGCATGCATGCCTCATGTCTTGCCCAAACTCCTGTCCCATGTCCTGCCCTTATTCCTGCCCCATGTCCTGCCCAATGTCCTGCCCCATATCCTGCCCCATGTCCTGCCCCTTGTCCTGCCAAATGTCAAAACGCATGTCCTGCCCCATGTACTGCTTCATGTCCTGCATCATGTCTTGCCCAAAGTCCTGCCCCATGTCCTGCCCCAGGTCCTGCCCCATGTCCTTCCCTAATGTTCTGCCCCAAGTTCTATTCCATTTCATGCCCCATGTCCTGTCGCATGTCCTGCCCTATGTCCTGCAACATGTCCCGGCCGATGTCCTGCCCCATGTCCTGCCTCATGTCCGGTCCCATGTCCTGCGTCATGTCCTGCCCTTTGTCCTGCCC
Organism: Protonemura montana; assembly: GCA_947568835.1. NCBI lineage: Eukaryota > Metazoa > Arthropoda > Insecta > Plecoptera > Nemouridae > Protonemura > Protonemura montana. The sequence continues at coordinate 17,800,216 of OX387609.1, forward strand.
CATGTCCTGCCTCATATCCAGTCCCATGTTCTGCCCCATGTCCTGCCCCATGTCCTGCCCTATGTAATGCCCCATGTCCTGCACCATGTTCTGCCCCATATCCTGGCCCATATTCTGCTCCATGTCCTGCCTCATAGACTGTCCAATGTCCTGCCCTATATCCTGTCGCATGCATGCCTCATGTCTTGCCCAAAGTCCTGTACCATGTCCTGACCTAATTCCTGCCCCATGTCCTGCCCCATGTCCTGCCCCATATCCTGCCCCATGTCCTGCCCCTTGTCCTGCCAAATGTCAAAACGCTTGTCCTGCCCCATGTACTGCCCCATGTCCTGCCCCATGTCTTGCCCAAAGTCCTGCCCCATGTCCTGCCCCTGTCCTGTCGCACGTCACGCCTCATGTCCTGCCCCATGTCCTGCCCCATTTACAGCCCCATGTCCTGACCCTTATTTCCTGCTCCATGTCCTGATCTATGTCCTGCCCCATGTCTTGCCAAAAGTCCTGTCCCATGTCCTGCCCCATATCCTGCCCCATGTCCTGCCCCAAGTCATTTCATGGCCTAACCTTAATCCTGCCCCATGTTCTGCTTTATGTGCTGCCCCATGTCCTTCCCTAATGTCCTGCCACATGTTCTGTACCATTCCATGCCTATGTCCTGTCGCTTGTCCTGCCCTATGTCCTGTAACATGTCCCGCCCGATGTCCTGCCCCATGTCCTGCCTCATGTCCGGTGCCATATCCTGCCTCATGTCCTGCCTCATGTCCTGCCCCATATCCTGTCCCATGACCTGCACCATATCCTGCTCCAAATCCCGTCGCATGTCCTGCCCCAAATCTTGCCCTATGTCCTGCCCCATGTCCTGTCCTATTTCCTTTCCAACATAATGCCCCATGTCCTGCCCCATGTCCTGCCCTATGTAATGCCCCATGTCCTGCACCATGTCCTGCCCCATGTCCTGGCCCATATTCTGCTCCATGTCCTGCCTCATAGTCTGTCCAATGTCCTGCCCCATGTCCTGCCCTATGTCCTGCCCCATGTCCTGTCCTATTTCCTTTCCAACATAATGCCCCATGTCCTGCCCCATGTCCTGCCCTATGTAATGCCCCATGTCCTGCACCATGTCCTGCCCCATGTCCTGGCCCATATTCTGCTCCATGTCCTGCCACATAGTCTGTCCAATGTCCTGCCCTATATCCTGTCGCATGCATGCCTCATGTCTTGCCCAAAGAGTGTCCCATGTCCTGCCCTAATTCCTGCCCCATGTCCTGCCCCAAGTCCTGCCCCATATCCTGGCCCATGTCCTGCCCCTTGTCCTGCCAAATGTCAAAACGCATGTCCTGCCCCATGTACTGCCCCATGTCCTGCATCATGTCTTGCCCAAAGTCCTGCCTTATGTCCTGCCCCAAGTCCTGCGACATGTCCTTCCCTAATGTTCTGACCCGAGTTCTATACCATTTCATGCCCCATGTCCTGTCGCATGTCCTGCCCTATGTCCTGTAACATGTCCCGCCCGACGTCCTGCCCCATGTCCTGCCTCATGTCCAGTCCCATGTCCTGCCTCATGTCCTTCCCCATGTCCTGCCCCATGTCCTGTCCCATGTCCTGCACCAGCTCCTGCCACTAATCCCGTCGCATGTCCTGCCCCAAATCCTGCCCTATGTTCTGCCCCATTTCCTGCCCCATATCCTTTCCAATTTTATGCTCCATGTCCTGTAACATGTCCTGCCCTATGTCATGCGGCAAGTCCTGCCCCATATCCTGCCCCATGTCCTGCCCTATGTAATGCCCAATGTCCTGCACAATGTCCTGCCCCACGTCCTGGCCCATATCCTGCTTCATGTCCTGCTTCATATCCTGTCCAATGTCCTGCCCTATATCCAGTTGCATGCATGTCTCATGTCTTGCCCAAAGTCTTTACCCATGTCCTGCCCCATGTCCTGCTCCGTGTCCTGCCCCAAGTCCTGTCCCATGTCCTGCCTTAATTCCTGCCCCATGTCCTGCCGTATTTCCTGCCCCGTGTCCTGCCCCATGTCCTGCCCCATGTCTTGCCCAAAGTCCTGCCCCATGTCCTACCCCGTGTCCTCTTCCATGACCTGCACCATATCCTGCCCCAAATCCCGTCGCATGTCCTGCCCCAAATCCTGCCCTATGTGATGCCCCATATCCTTTCCAATATTATGCCCCATGTCCTGTAACATGTCCTGCCCTATGTCATGCTCCAAGTCCTGCACCATATCCTTCAACATGTCCTGCCCTATGTATTGCCCCATGTCCTGCACCATGTCCTGCCCCATGTCCTGGCCCATATCCTGCCCCATGTCCTACCCCATGTCCTGCCCCATGTCTTGCCCAAAGTCCTGCTCCATGTCCTGCCCCATATCCTGCCCCATGTCCTGCCACATGTCCTGCCCCAAGTCCTGTCCCATGTCCTGGCCTAATTCCTGCTCTATGTCCTTCCACATGTCCTGACCCTCATCCTGGCTTATGTCCTGCTCCATGTCTTGCCCCATGTCCTGACCCATGTTCTGTCTCATGTCATGCGTCATGTCCTAAGGCATGTTCTGCCCCATGTCCTGCGCCATGTCCTGTCGCATGTTCTGCCCCATGTACTGCCCCATGTCCTGCCTCATGTCTTGCAAAATGTCCTGCCCCATGTCCTGCCCCATGTCCTTCCCCATGTCCTGGCCCATGTCCTGCCCCAAGTCCTGTCCTATGTCCTGCCCTAAATCCAGCCCCATGTCCTGCCCCAAGTCCTGCCCGTAAATCCTGCCCCATGTCCTGCCCCATGTCCTGCCAAATGTCAAAACGCATGTCCTGCCCCATATCCAGTAACATGTCCCGCCCGATGTCCTGCCCTATGTTCTGCCCCATGTTCTGTACCATTTCATGCCCCATGTCTTGTCGCATGTCCTGTCCTATGTCCTGTAACATGTCCCGCCCGATGTCCTGCCCCATGTTCTGTCCCACGACATCCACCATATACTGCCCCAAATCCCGTCGCATGTCCTGCCCCATATCCTTTCCAATATTACGCCCCATGTCCTGCCCCATGTCCTGCCCCATGTCTTGCCAAAAGTCCTGTCCCAAGTCTTGCCCCATATCTTGCCCCATGTCCTGCCCCATGTCTTTTCATGACCTAACCTTATTCCTGCCCCATGTCCTGCCCTATGTCTTGCCCCATGTCCTTCGCTATTGTCCTGCCCCATGTTCTGTACTATTTCATGACTATGTCCTGTCGCAAGGCCTGCCCTATGTCCTGTAACATGTCCCGCCCGATGTCCTGCCCCATGTCCTGCCTCATATTCAGTCCCATGTCCTGTCGCATGTCCTGCCCTATGTCCTGCAACATGTCCCGGCCGATGTCCTGCCCCATGTCCTGCCTCATGTCCGGTCCCATGTCCTGCGTCATGTCCTGCCCTTTGTCCTGCCCCATGTCCTGCCTCATATCCAGTCCCATGTTCTGCCCCATGTCCTGCCCCATGTCCTGCCCTATGTAATGCCCCATGTCCTGCACCATGTTCTGCCCCATATCCTGGCCCATATTCTGCTCCATGTCCTGCCTCATAGACTGTCCAATGTCCTGCCCTATATCCTGTCGCATGCATGCCTCATGTCTTGCCCAAAGTCCTGTACCATGTCCTGACCTAATTCCTGCCCCATGTCCTGCCCCATGTCCTGCCCCATATCCTGCCCCATGTCCTGCCCCTTGTCCTGCCAAATGTCAAAACGCTTGTCCTGCCCCATGTACTGCCCCATGTCCTGCCCCATGTCTTGCCCAAAGTCCTGCCCCATGTCCTGCCCCATGTCCTGCCCCATGTACCGCCCGATGTCCTGCCCCATGTCCTACCCCATGTCCCGCCCGATGTCCTGCCCCATGTCCTGCCTCATGTCCAGTCCTATGTCCTGCCCTAAATCCAGCCCCATGTCCTGCCCCAAGTCCTGCCCGTAAATCCTGCCCCATGTCCTGCCCCATGTCTTGCCCCATGTCCTGACCCATGTTCTGTCTCATGTCATGCGTCATGTCCTAAGGCATGTTCTGCCCCATGTCCTGTGCCATGTCCTGTCGCATGTTCTGCCCCATGTACTGCCCCATGTCCTGCCTCATGTCTTGCAAAATGTCCTGCCCCATGTCCTGCCCCATGTCCTTCCCCATGTCCTGGCCCATGTCCTGCCCCAAGTCCTGTCCTATGTCCTGCCCTAAATCCAGCCCCATGTCCTGCCCCAAGTCCTGCCCGTAAATCCTGCCCCATGTCCTGCCCCATGTCCTGCCAAATGTCAAAACGCATGTCCTGCCCCATATCCAGTAACATGTCCCGCCCGATGTCCTGCCCTATGTTCTGCCCCATGTTCTGTACCATTTCATGCCCCATGTCTTGTCGCATGTCCTGTCCTATGTCCTGTAAGATGTCCCGCCCGATGTCCTGCCCCATCTTCTGTCCCACGACATCCACCATATACTGCCCCAAATCCCGTCGCATGTCCTGCCCCATATCCTTTCCAATATTACGCCCCATGTCCTGCCCCATGTCCTGCCCCATGTCTTGCCAAAAGTCCTGTCCCAAGTCTTGCCCCATATCTTGCCTCATGTCCTGCCCCATGTCTTTTCATGACCTAACCTTATTCCTGCCCCATGTCCTGCCCTATGTGCTGCCCCATGTCCTTCGCTATTGTCCTGCCCCATGTTCTGTACTATTTCATGACTATGTCCTGTCGCAAGGCCTGCCCTATGTCCTGTAACATGTCCCGCCCGATGTCCTGCCCCATGTCCTGCCTCATATTCAGTCCCATGTCCTGTCGCATGACCTGCCCTATGTCCTGCAACATGTCCCGGCCGATGTCCTGCCCCATGTCCTGCCTCATGTCCGGTCCCATGTCCTGCGTCATGTCCTGCCCTTTGTCCTGCCCCATGTCCTGCCTCATATCCAGTCCCATGTTCTGCCCCATGTCCTGCCCCATGTCCTGCCCTATGTAATGCCCCATGTCCTGCACCATGTTCTGCCCCATATCCTGGCCCATATTCTGCTCCATGTCCTGCCTCATAGACTGTCCAATGTCCTGCCCTATATCCTGTCGCATGCATGCCTCATGTCTTGCCCAAAGTCCTGTACCATGTCCTGACCTAATTCCTGCCCCATGTCCTGCCCCATGTCCTGCCCCATATCCTGCCCCATGTCCTGCCCCTTGTCCTGCCAAATGTCAAAACGCTTGTCCTGCCCCATGTACTGCCCCATGTCCTGCCCCATGTCTTGCCCAAAGTCCTGCCCCATGTCCTGTCCCATGTCCTGCCCCATGTACCGCCCGATGTCCTGCCCCATGTCCTACCCCATGTCCCGCCCGATGTCCTGCCCCATGTCCTGCCTCATGTCCAGTCCTATGTCCTGCCCTAAATCCAGCCCCATGTCCTGCCCCAAGTCCTGCCCGTAAATCCTGCCCCATGTCCTGCCCCATGTCCTGCCAAATGTCAAAACGCATGTCCTGCCCCATATCCAGTAACATGTCCCGCCCGATGTCCTGCCCTATGTTCTGCCCCATGTTCTGTACCATTTCATGCCCCATGTCTTGTCGCATGTCCTGTCCTATGTCCTGTAACATGTCCCGCCCGATGTCCTGCCCCATGTTCTGTCCCACGACATCCACCATATACTGCCCCAAATCCCGTCGCATGTCCTGCCCCATATTCTTTCCAATATTACGCCCCATGTCCTGCCCCATGTCCTGCCCCATGTCTTGCCAAAAGTCCTGTCCCAAGTCTTGCCCCATATCTTGCCCCATGTCCTGCCCCATGTCTTTTTATGACCTAACCTTTTTCCTGCCCCATGTCCTGCCCTATGTGCTGCCCCATGTCCTTCGCTATTGTCCTGCCCCATGTTCTGTACTATTTCATGACTATGTCCTGTCGCAAGGCCTGCCCTATGTCCTGTAACATGTCCCGCCCGATGTCCTGCCCCATGTCCTGCCTCATATTCAGTCCCATGTCCTGCCTCATGTCCTGCCCCTTTCCTGCCCCATGTCCTGTCCCATGACCTGCACCATATCCTGCTCCAAATCCCGTCGCATGTCCTGCTCTAAATCTTGCCCTATGTCCTGCCCCATGTCCTGTCCTATATCCTTTTCCAATATTATGCCCCATGTCCTGCCCCATGTCCTGCCCTATGTAATGCCCCATGTCCTGCACCATGTCCTGCCCCATGTCCTGGCCCATATTCTGCTCCATGTCCTGCCTCATAGTCTGTCCAATGTCCTGCCCTATATCCTGTCGCATGCATGCCTCATGTCTTGCCCAAACTCCTGTCCCATGTCCTGCCCTTATTCCTGCCCCATGTCCTGCCCAATGTCCTGCCCCATATCCTGCCCCATGTCCTGCCCCTTGTCCTGCCAAATGTCAAAACGCATGTCCTGCCCCATGTACTGCTTCATGTCCTGCATCATGTCTTGCCCAAAGTCCTGCCCCATGTCCTGCCCCAGGTCCTGCCCCATGTCCTTCCCTAATGTTCTGCCCCAAGTTCTATTCCATTTCATGCCCCATGTCCTGTCGCATGTCCTGCCCTATGTCCTGCAACATGTCCCGGCCGATGTCCTGCCCCATGTCCTGCCTCATGTCCGGTCCCATGTCCTGCGTCATGTCCTGCCCTTTGTCCTGCCCCATGTCCTGCCTCATATCCAGTCCCATGTTCTGCCCCATGTCCTGCCCCATGTCCTGCCCTATGTAATGCCCCATGTCCTGCACCATGTTCTGCCCCATATCCTGGCCCATATTCTGCTCCATGTCCTGCCTCATAGACTGTCCAATGTCCTGCCCTATATCCTGTCGCATGCATGCCTCATGTCTTGCCCAAAGTCCTGTACCATGTCCTGACCTAATTCCTGCCCCATGTCCTGCCCCATGTCCTGCCCCATATCCTGCCCCATGTCCTGCCCCTTGTCCTGCCAAATGTCAAAACGCTTGTCCTGCCCCATGTACTGCCCCATGTCCTGCCCCATGTCTTGCCCAAAGTCCTGCCCCATGTCCTGCCCCTGTCCTGTCGCACGTCATGCCTCATGTCCTGCCCCATGTCCTGCCCCATTTACAGCCCCATGTCCTGACCCTTATTTCCTGCTCCATGTCCTGATCTATGTCCTGCCCCATGTCTTGCCAAAAGTCCTGTCCCATGTCCTGCCCCATATCCTGCCCCATGTCCTGCCCCAAGTCATTTCATGGCCTAACCTTAATCCTGCCCCATGTTCTGCTTTATGTGCTGCCCCATGTCCTTCCCTAATGTCCTGCCACATGTTCTGTACCATTCCATGCCTATGTCCTGTCGCTTGTCCTGCCCTATGTCCTGTAACATGTCCCGCCCGATGTCCTGCCCCATGTCCTGCCTCATGTCAGGTGCCATATCCTGCCTCATGTCCTGCCTCATGTTCTGCCCCATATCCTGTCCCATGACCTGCACCATATCCTGCTCCAAATCCCGTCGCATGTCCTGCCCCAAATCTTGCCCTATGTCCTGCCCCATGTCCTGTCCTATTTCCTTTCCAACATAATGCCCCATGTCCTGCCCCATGTCCTGCCCTATGTAATGCCCCATGTCCTGCACCATGTCCTAACCCATGTCCTGGCCCATATTCTGCTCCATGTCCTGCCTCATAGTCTGTCCAATGTCCTGCCCCATGTCCTGCCCTATGTCCTGCCCCAAGTCCTGTCCCATGATTTGCCCCATGTCCTTCCCCAAGTCCTGCTCCAAGTCCTGTCCCATGTCCTGCCCTAATTCCTGCCCCATGTCCTGCCCCAAGTCATTTCATGGCCTAATCTTATTCCTGCCCCATGTTCTGCCCCATGTGCTGCCCCATGTCCTTCCCTAATGTCCTGCCCCATGTTCTGTACCAATTCATGCCCATGTTCTGTCGCTTGTCCTGCCCTATGTCCTGTAACATGTCCCGCCCGATGTCCTGCCCCATGTCCTGCCTCATGTCCAGTCCCATGTCCTGCCCCATGTCCTGCCCCAAGTCCTGACCCATGTCCTTCCCTAATGTTCTGCCCCAAGTCCTTTACCATTTCATGCCCCATGTCCTGTCGCATGTCCTGCCCTATGTCCTGTAACATGTCCCGCCCGATGTCCTGCGTCATGTCCTGCCCCATGTCCTGCACCATGTCCTGCCTCATATCCAGTCCCATGTCCTGCCTCATGTCCTGCAACTTTCCTGCCCCATGTCCTGTCTCATGACCTGCACCATATCCTGCTCCAAATCCCGTCGCATGTCCTGCCCCAAATCTTGCCCTATGTCCTGCCCCATGTCCTGTCCTATATCAATTCCAATATTATGCCCCATGCCCTGCCGCATGTCCTGCCCAATGTAGTGCCCCATGTCCTGCATCATGTCCTGCCCCATGTCCTGGCCCATATTCTGCTTCATGTCCTGCCTCATAGTCTGTCCAATGTCCTGCCCTATAACCTGTCGCATGCATGCCTCATGTCTTGCCCAAAGTCCTGTCCCATTTCCTGCCCTAATGTCTGCCCCATGTCCTGCCCCATGTCCTAACCCATATCCTGCCCCATGTCCTGCCCCTTATTTTCTGCCCCATGTCCTGCCCTATGTCCTGCCCCATGTCTTGCCAAAGGTCCTGGCCCATATCCTGCCCCATATCCTGCCCCATGTCCTGCCCCAAGTCTTTTCATGGCCTAACCTTATTCCTGCCCTATGTTCTGCCCCATGTGCTGCCCCATGTCCTTCCCTTATGTCCTGCCCCATGTTCTGTACCATTTCATGCCTATGTCCTGTCGCATGTCCTGCCCCATGTCCTGCCTCATGTCCAGTCCCATGTCCTGCCTCATGTCCTGCCTCAATTCCTGCCCCATATCCTGTCCCATGACCTGCACCATATCCTGCTCCAAATGCCGTCGCATGTCCTGCCCCAAATCTTGCCCTATATCCTGCCCCATGTCCAGCCCTATGTAATGCCCCATGTCCTGCACCATTTCCTGCCCCATGTCCTGGCCCATATTCTGCTCCATGTCCTGCCTCATAGTCTGTCCAATGTCCTGCCCTATATCCTGTCGCATGCATGTCTCATGTCTTGCCCAAAGTCTTGCCGCATGTCCTGCCAATGTCCGGCACCATGTCCTGCCCCATGTCCTTCCCTAATGTTCTGCCCCAAGTTCTATACCATTTCATGCCCCATGTCCTGTCGCATGTCCTGCCCTATGTCCTCTAACATGTCCCGGCCGATGTCCTGCCCCATGTCCTGCCTCATGTCCAGTCCCATGTCCTGCGTCATATCCTGCCCCATGTCCTGCCCCATGTCCTGCCTCATATCCAGTCCCATGTCCTGCCCCACGTCCTGACCTAATTCCTGCCCCATATCCTGCCCCATGTCCTGCCCCTTGTCCTGCCAAATGTCAAAACGCTTGTCCTGCCCCATGTACTGCCCCATGTCCTGCATCATGTCTTGCCCAAAGTCCTGCCCCATGTTCGCCCCATGTCCTGTCCCATGTCCTGCCCCATGTCTTGCCCAAAGTCCTGCTCCATGTCCTGCCCCATGTCCTGCCCCATGTCCTGCCCCATGTCCTGCCCCAAGTCCTGTCCCATGTCCTGCCCTAATTCCTGCCCCATGCCTGCCCCATGTCCTGACCCTTATCCTGCCTCATGTCCTGCCCCATGTCCTGCCCCAAGTCCTGTCCAATGTCCTGCCCTAATTCCTGCCCCATGTCCTGCCCCATGTCCTGACCCTTATCCTGTCGCATGTTCTGCCCCATGTCCTGGCCCATGTCCTGCCCCATGTTTGCCTTAAGTCCTGCCCCAAGTTCTGCCTCATGTCCAGCCCCATGTCCTGACCCATGTCCTTCCCCATTTCCTGCCTCATGTCCTGCCCCATGTCCTGCCCCATGTCCTGCCTCATGTCTTGCCAAAAGTCCTGCCCCATGTCCAGCCCTATGTCCTGCCCCATGTCCTGTCCCATGTCCTGCCCTAATTCCTGCCCCATGTCCTGCCCCATGTCCTGCCTCATATCCTGCCCCATGTCCTGCCCCATGTCCTGCCAAATGTCAAAACGCATGTTCTGCCCCATGTCCAGTAAAATGTCCTGCCCCATGTCTTGCCCAAAGTCCTGCCCCATGTCCCGCCCGATGTCCTGCCCCATGTATTCCCTTATGTCCAGTCCCATGTCCTGCCTCATGTCCTGCCCCATGTCCTGCCCCATGTCCTGTCCCATGAAATGCACCATATCCTGCCCCAAATCCCGTCGCATGTCTGCCCCAAATCCTGCCCTATGTCCTGCTCCATGTCCTGCCCCATATCCTTTCCAATATTACGCCCCATGTCCTGTAACATGTCCTGCCCTATGTCATGCGCCAAGTCCTGCCCCATTTCCAGCCCCATGTCCTACCCTATGTAATGCCCCAAGTCCTGCACCATGTCCTGCCCCATGTCCTGGCCCATATCCTGCTCCATGTCCTGCCTCATATCCTGTCCAATGTCCTGCCCAATATCCTGTCGCATGCATGCCTCATGTCTTGCCCAAAGTCTTGCCCCATGTCCTGCCCCATGTCTTGCCCCATGTCCTGCCCCAAGTCCTGTAGCATGTCCTGACCTTATTCCTGCCCCATGTCCTGCCTTATTTCCTGCCCCATGTCCTGCCCAATGTCCTGCCCCATGTCTTGTCCAAAGTCCTGCCCCATGTCCTGCCACATGGCCTGCCCCAAGTCCCGCCCGATGTCCTGCCCCATGTCCTGCCTCATGTCCAGGCCCATGTCCTGTCACATGTCCTGCCCCATGTCCTGCCCCATGTCCTGTCCCATGACCTGCACCATATCCTGCCCCCAATCCCATCGCATGTTCTGCCCCAAATCCTGCCCTTTGTCCTGCCCCATGTCCTCCCCCGTGTCCTCTCCCATGACTTGCACCATATCCTGCCCCAAATCCCGTCGCATGACCTGCCCCAAATCCTGCCCTATGTGATGCCCCATCTCCTGCCCCATATCCTTTCTAATATTATGCCCCATGTCCTGTAACATGTCCTGCCCTATGTCATGCGCCAAGTCCTGCCCCATATCCTGCCACATGTCCTGCCCTATGTAATGCCCAATGTCCTGCACCATGTCCTGCCCCATGTCCTGGCCCATATCCTGCTCCATGTCCTGCCTCATATCCTATTCAATGTCCTGCCCTTTATCCTGTCGCATGCATGACTCATGTTTTGTCCAAAGTCTTGCCCTATGTCCTGCCCCATGTTCTGCCCCATGTACAGCCCCATGTCCTGTCTCATGTCCTGTCCCATGTCCTTTCCCATTTTCTGCCTCATGTCCTGCTTGATGTCCTACCTCATGTCCTGCCCCTAGCTTTCCCAAAATCCTGCCCCATGTCCTGCCTCATTTCCTGACCCATGTCCTGCCATTTGTCCTGACCCATGTCCTTCCCCATTTCCTGCCTCATGTCCTTCCCCATGTCCTGCCCCATGTCCTGCCTTATGTCTTGCCAAAAGTCCTGCCCCATTTCTTGCCCTAAATCCTGCCCCATGTCCTGCCCCATGTCCTGCCCCATATCCTGCCCCATGTCCTGCCCCATGTCCTGCCAAATGTCAAAACGCATGTCCTGCCCCATGTCCAGTAACATGTCCCGCCCGATGCCCTGCCCTATGTCCTGCCCCATGTTCTGTACAATTTCATGCCCCATGTCTTGTCGCATGTCCTGTCCTATGTCATGTTACATGTCCCGCCCGATGTCCTGCCCCATGTCCTGTCCCATGACATTCACCATATCCTGCCCCAAATCCCGTCGCATGTCCTGCCCAATATCCTTTCCAAAATTCGCCCCATATCCTGTAACATGTCCTGCCCTATGTCATGCGCTTAGTCCTGCCCCATATCCTGCCACATGTTCTACCCTATGTAATGCCCCAAGTCCTGCACCATGCCCGCATGTCCTGCCCCTTGTCCAGTAACATGTCCCGCCCGATGTGCTGCCCTACGTCCTGCCCCATATCCTGCCCCATGTCCTGACCCTTATCCTTCCCCATGTCCTGCCTCATGTCTTGCCCCATGTCCTGACCCATGTGTTGTCCCAAGTCCTGCCCCTTGTCCTGTCGCATGTCATTCCTTATGTCCTGCCCCATGTCCTACCCCATGGACAGCCCCATGTCCTGACCCTTCTTTCCGGCCCCATGTCCTGCCCCATGTCCTGCCCCATGTCTTGCCAAAAGTCCTGTCCCAAGTCCTGCCCCATATCCTGCCCCATGTCCTGCCCCAAGTCTTTTCATGACCTAACCTTATTCCTGCGACATGTCCTGCCCCATGTGCTGATCCATGTCCTTCCCTAATGTCCTGCCCCATGTCCTACCTCATATCCAGTCCCATGTCCTGCCTTATGTCCTGCCCCTTTCCTGCCCCATGTCCTGTCCCATGACCTGCACCATATCCTGCTCCAAATCCCGTCGCATGTCCTGCCCCAAATCTTGCCTCATGTCCTGCCTCATGTCCTGTCCTATATCTTTTCCAATATTATGCCCCATGTCCTGCCCCATGTCCTGCCCTATGTAATGCCCCATGTCCATCACCATGTCCTGCCCCATGTCCTGGCGCATATTCTGCTCCATGTCCTGCCTCATAGTCTGTCCAATGTTCTGCCCTAAATCCTGTCGCATGCATGCCTCATGTCTTGCCCAAAGTCCTGTCCCATGTCCTGCCCTAATTCCTGCCCCATGTCCTGCCCCATGTCCTGCCCCATATCCTGCCCCATGTCCTGCCCCATGTCCTGCCAAATGTCAAAACGCATGTCCTGCCCCATGAACTGCCCCATGTCCTGCATCATGTCTTGCCCAAAGTCCTGCCCCATGTCCTGCCCCAAGTCCTGCCCCATGTCCTTCCCTAATGTTCTGCCCCAAGTTCCATACCATTTCATGCCCCATGTCCTGTCGCATGTCCTGCCCTATGTCCTGTAACATGTCCCGCCCGATGTCCTGCCCCATGTCCTGCCTCATGTCCTGCCCCATGTCCTGCCCCATGTCCTGTCCCATGACCTGCACCATATCCTGCCACCAATCCCGTCGCATGTCCTGCCCCAAATCCTGCCCTATGTTCTGCCCCATTTCCTGCCCCATATCCTTTCCTATTTTATGCTCCATGTCCTGTAACATGTCCTGACCTATGTCATGCGGCAAGGCCTGCCCCATATCCTGCCCCATGTCCTGCACAATGTCCAACCCCACGTCCTGGCCCATATCCTGCTTCACGTCCTGCTACATATCCTGTCCAATGTAATGCCCTATATCCAGTTGCATGCATGCCTTATGTCTTGCCCAAAGTCTTGACCCATGTCCTGCCCCATGTCCTGCTCCGTGTCCTGCCTTAACTCCTGCCCCATGTCCTGCCGTTTTTTCTGCCCCGTGTTTTGCCCCATGTCCTGCCCCATGTCTTGCCCTATGTTCTGCCCCATTTCCTGCCAATTATCCTTTCCTATTTTATGCTCCATGTCCTGTAACATGTCCTGACCTATGTCATGCGGCAAGGCCTGCCCCATATCCTGCCCCATGTCCTGCCCTATGTAATGCCCAATGTCCTGCACAATGTCCTGCCCCACGTCCTGGCCCATATCCTGCTTCATGTCCTGCTACATATCCTGTCCAATGTCCTGCCCTATATCCTGTCGCATGCATGCCTCATGTCTTGCCCAAAGTCCTGCCCCATGTGCTGCCCCATGTCCTGCCCCATGTCCTTCCCTAATGTCCTGCCCCAAGTTCTATACCATTTCATGCCCCATGTCCTGTCCCATGTCCTGCCGCATATCCTGCCCCATGTCCTGCCCCAAGTCTTTTCATGACCTAACCTTATTCCTGCCCCATGTCCTGCCCCATGTGCTGATCCATGTCCTTCCTTTATGTCCTGCCCCATGTTCTGTACTATTTCATGCCTATGTCCTGTCGCATGTTCTGCCCTATGTCCTGTAACATGTCCTGCCCTATGTCATGCGCCAAGTCCTGCCCCATATCCTGCCACATGTTCTACCCTATGTAATGCCCCAAGTCCTGCACCATGCCCGCATGTCCTGCCCCTTGTCCAGTAACATGTCCCGCCCGATGTGCTGCCCTACGTCCTGCCCCATATCCTGCCCCATGTCCTGACCCTTATCCTTCCCCATGTCCTGCCTCATGTCTTGCCCCATGTCCTGACCCATGTGTTGTCCCAAGTCCTGCCCCTTGTCCTGTCGCATGTCATGCCTCATGTCCTGCCCCATGTCCTACCCCATGGACAGCCCCATGTCCTGACCCTTATTTCCTGCCCCATGTCCTGCCCCATGTCCTGCCCCATGTCTTGCCAAAGTTCCTGTCCCAAGTCCTGCCCCATATCCTGCCCCATGTCCTGCCCCAAATCTTTTCATGACCTAACCTTATTCCTGCCCCATGTCCAGCCCCATGTGCTGATCCATGTCCTTCCCTAATGTCCTGCCCCATGTTCTGTACTATTTCATGCCTATGTCCTGTCGCATGTCCTGCCCTATAACCTGTTACATGTCCCGCCCGATGTCCTGCCCCATGTCCTGCCTCATATTCAGTCCCATGTCCTGCCTCATGTCCTGCCCCTTTCCTGCCCCATGTCCTGTCCCATGACCTGCACCATATCCTGCTCCAAATCCCGTCGCATGTCCTGCTCTAAATCTTGCCCTATGTCCTGCCCCATGTCCTGTCCTATATCCTTTCCAATATTATGCCCCATGTCCTGCCCCATGTCCTGCCCTATGTAATGCCCCATGTCCTGCACCATGTCCTGCCCCATGTCCTGGCCCATATTCTGCTCCATGTCCTGCCTCATAGTCTGTCCAATGTCCTGCCCTATATCCTGTCGCATGCATCCCTCATGTCTTGCCCAAACTCCTGTCCCATGTCCTGCCCTTTTTCCTGCCCCATGTCCTGCCCAATGTCCTGCCCCATATCCTGCCCCATGTCCTGCCCCTTGTCCTGCCAAATGTCAAAACGCATGTCCTGCCCCATGTACTGCTTCATGTCCTGCATCATGTCTTGCCCAAAGTCCTGCCCCATGTCCTGCCCCAGGTCCTGCCCCATGTCCTTCCCTAATGTTCTGCCCCAAGTTCTATTCCATTTCATGCCCCATGTCCTGTCGCATGTCCTGCCCTATGTCCTGCAACATGTCCCGGCCGATGTCCTGCCCCATGTCCTGCCTCATGTCCGGTCCCATGTCCTGCGTCATGTCCTGCCCTTTGTCCTGCCCCATGTCCTGCCTCATATCCAGTCCCATGTTCTGCCCCATGTCCTGCCCCATGTCCTGCCCTATGTAATGCCCCATGTCCTGCACCATGTTCTGCCCCATATCCTGGCCCATATTCTGCTCCATGTCCTGCCTCATAGACTGTCCAATGTCCTGCCCTATATCCTGTCGCATGCATGCCTCATGTCTTGCCCAAAGTCCTGTACCATGTCCTGACCTAATTCCTGCCCCATGTCCTGCCCCATGTCCTGCCCCATATCCTGCCCCATGTCCTGCCCCTTGTCCTGCCAAATGTCAAAACGCTTGTCCTGCCCCATGTACTGCCCCATGTCCTGCCCCATGTCTTGCCCCATGTCCTGCCCCATGTACCGCCCGATGTCCTGCCCCATGTCCTACCCCATGTCCCGCCCGATGTCCTGCCCCATGTCCTGCCTCATGTCCAGTCCTATGTCCTGCCCTAAATCCAGCCCCATGTCCTGCCCCAAGTCCTGCCCGTAAATCCTGCCCCATGTCCTGCCCCATGTCCTGCCAAATGTCAAAACGCATGTCCTGCCCCATATCCAGTAACATGTCCCGCCCGATGTCCTGCCCTATGTTCTGCCCCATGTTCTGTACCATTTCATGCCCCATGTCTTGTCGCATGTCCTGTCCTATGTCCTGTAACATGTCCCGCCCGATGTCCTGCCCCATGTTCTGTCCCACGACATCCACCATATACTGCCCCAAATCCCGTCGCATGTCCTGCCCCATATCCTTTCCAATATTACGCCCCATGTCCTGCCCCAAGTCTTTTCATGACCTAACCTTATTCCTGCGACATGTCCTGCCCCATGTGCTGATCCATGTCCTTCCCTAATGTCCTGCCCCATGTCCTACCTCATATCCAGTCCCATGTCCTGCCTTATGTCCTGCCCCTTTCCTGCCCCATGTCCTGTCCCATGACCTGCACCATATCCTGCTCCAAATCCCGTCGCATGTCCTGCCCCAAATCTTGCCTCATGTCCTGCCTCATGTCCTGTCCTATATCTTTTCCAATATTATGCCCCATGTCCTGCCCCATGTCCTGCCCTATGTAATGCCCCATGTCCATCACCATGTCCTGCCCCATGTCCTGGCGCATATTCTGCTCCATGTCCTGCCTCATAGTCTGTCCAATGTTCTGCCCTAAATCCTGTCGCATGCATGCCTCATGTCTTGCCCAAAGTCCTGTCCCATGTCCTGCCCTAATTCCTGCCCCATGTCCTGCCCCATGTCCTGCCCCATATCCTGCCCCATGTCCTGCCCCATGTCCTGCCAAATGTCAAAACGCATGTCCTGCCCCATGTACTGCCCCATGTCCTGCATCATGTCTTGCCCAAAGTCCTGCCCCATGTCCTGCCCCAAGTCCTGCCCCATGTCCTTCCCTAATGTTCTGCCCCAAGTTCCATACCATTTCATGCCCCATGTCCTGTCGCATGTCCTGCCCTATGTCCTGTAACATGTCCCGCCCGATGTCCTGCCCCATGTCCTGCCTCATGTCCTGCCCCATGTCCTGCCCCATGTCCTGTCCCATGACCTGCACCATATCCTGCCACCAATCCCGTCGCATGTCCTGCCCCAAATCCTGCCCTATGTTCTGCCCCATTTCCTGCCCCATATCCTTTCCTATTTTATGCTCCATGTCCTGTAACATGTCCTGACCTATGTCATGCGGCAAGGCCTGCCCCATATC
This sequence comes from Protonemura montana, assembly GCA_947568835.1. Lineage (NCBI taxonomy): Eukaryota > Metazoa > Arthropoda > Insecta > Plecoptera > Nemouridae > Protonemura > Protonemura montana. Next base: position 17,817,118 of record OX387609.1, read on the forward strand.
CTGCCCCATGTCCTGCACAATGTCCAACCCCACGTCCTGGCCCATATCCTGCTTCACGTCCTGCTACATATCCTGTCCAATGTAATGCCCTATATCCAGTTGCATGCATGCCTTATGTCTTGCCCAAAGTCTTGACCCATGTCCTGCCCCATGTCCTGCTCCGTGTCCTGCCTTAACTCCTGCCCCATGTCCTGCCGTTTTTTCTGCCCCGTGTTTTGCCCCATGTCCTGCCCCATGTCTTGCCCTATGTTCTGCCCCATTTCCTGCCAATTATCCTTTCCTATTTTATGCTCCATGTCCTGTAACATGTCCTGACCTATGTCATGCGGCAAGGCCTGCCCCATATCCTGCCCCATGTCCTGCCCTATGTAATGCCCAATGTCCTGCACAATGTCCTGCCCCACGTCCTGGCCCATATCCTGCTTCATGTCCTGCTACATATCCTGTCCAATGTCCTGCCCTATATCCTGTCGCATGCATGCCTCATGTCTTGCCCAAAGTCCTGCCCCATGTGCTGCCCCATGTCCTGCCCCATGTCCTTCCCTAATGTCCTGCCCCAAGTTCTATACCATTTCATGCCCCATGTCCTGTCCCATGTCCTGCCGCATATCCTGCCCCATGTCCTGCCCCAAGTCTTTTCATGACCTAACCTTATTCCTGCCCCATGTCCTGCCCCATTTGCTGATCCATGTCCTTCCTTTATGTCCTGCCCCATGTTCTGTACTATTTCATGCCTATGTCCTGTCGCATGTTCTGCCCTATGTCCTGTAACATGTCCTGCCCTATGTCATGCGCCAAGTCCTGCCCCATATCCTGCCACATGTTCTACCCTATGTAATGCCCCAAGTCCTGCACCATGCCCGCATGTCCTGCCCCTTGTCCAGTAACATGTCCCGCCCGATGTGCTGCCCTACGTCCTGCCCCATATCCTGCCCCATGTCCTGACCCTTATCCTTCCCCATGTCCTGCCTCATGTCTTGCCCCATGTCCTGACCCATGTGTTGTCCCAAGTCCTGCCCCTTGTCCTGTCGCATGTCATGCCTCATGTCCTGCCCCATGTCCTACCCCATGGACAGCCCCATGTCCTGACCCTTATTTCCTGCCCCATGTCCTGCCCCATGTCCTGCCCCATGTCTTGCCAAAGTTCCTGTCCCAAGTCCTGCCCCATATCCTGCCCCATGTCCTGCCCCAAATCTTTTCATGACCTAACCTTATTCCTGCCCCATGTCCAGCCCCATGTGCTGATCCATGTCCTTCCCTAATGTCCTGCCCCATGTTCTGTACTATTTCATGCCTATGTCCTGTCGCATGTCCTGCCCTATAACCTGTTACATGTCCCGCCCGATGTCCTGCCCCATGTCCTGCCTCATATTCAGTCCCATGTCCTGCCTCATGTCCTGCCCCTTTCCTGCCCCATGTCCTGTCCCATGACCTGCACCATATCCTGCTCCAAATCCCGTCGCATGTCCTGCTCTAAATCTTGCCCTATGTCCTGCCCCATGTCCTGTCCTATATCCTTTCCAATATTATGCCCCATGTCCTGCCCCATGTCCTGCCCTATGTAATGCCCCATGTCCTGCACCATGTCCTGCCCCATGTCCTGGCCCATATTCTGCTCCATGTCCTGCCTCATAGTCTGTCCAATGTCCTGCCCTATATCCTGTCGCATGCATCCCTCATGTCTTGCCCAAACTCCTGTCCCATGTCCTGCCCTTTTTCCTGCCCCATGTCCTGCCCAATGTCCTGCCCCATATCCTGCCCCATGTCCTGCCCCTTGTCCTGCCAAATGTCAAAACGCATGTCCTGCCCCATGTACTGCTTCATGTCCTGCATCATGTCTTGCCCAAAGTCCTGCCCCATGTCCTGCCCCAGGTCCTGCCCCATGTCCTTCCCTAATGTTCTGCCCCAAGTTCTATTCCATTTCATGCCCCATGTCCTGTCGCATGTCCTGCCCTATGTCCTGCAACATGTCCCGGCCGATGTCCTGCCCCATGTCCTGCCTCATGTCCGGTCCCATGTCCTGCGTCATGTCCTGCCCTTTGTCCTGCCCCATGTCCTGCCTCATATCCAGTCCCATGTTCTGCCCCATGTCCTGCCCCATGTCCTGCCCTATGTAATGCCCCATGTCCTGCACCATGTTCTGCCCCATATCCTGGCCCATATTCTGCTCCATGTCCTGCCTCATAGACTGTCCAATGTCCTGCCCTATATCCTGTCGCATGCATGCCTCATGTCTTGCCCAAAGTCCTGTACCATGTCCTGACCTAATTCCTGCCCCATGTCCTGCCCCATGTCCTGCCCCATATCCTGCCCCATGTCCTGCCCCTTGTCCTGCCAAATGTCAAAACGCTTGTCCTGCCCCATGTACTGCCCCATGTCCTGCCCCATGTCTTGCCCCATGTCCTGCCCCATGTACCGCCCGATGTCCTGCCCCATGTCCTACCCCATGTCCCGCCCGATGTCCTGCCCCATGTCCTGCCTCATGTCCAGTCCTATGTCCTGCCCTAAATCCAGCCCCATGTCCTGCCCCAAGTCCTGCCCGTAAATCCTGCCCCATGTCCTGCCCCATGTCCTGCCAAATGTCAAAACGCATGTCCTGCCCCATATCCAGTAACATGTCCCGCCCGATGTCCTGCCCTATGTTCTGCCCCATGTTCTGTACCATTTCATGCCCCATGTCTTGTCGCATGTCCTGTCCTATGTCCTGTAACATGTCCCGCCCGATGTCCTGCCCCATGTTCTGTCCCACGACATCCACCATATACTGCCCCAAATCCCGTCGCATGTCCTGCCCCCATATCCTTTCCAATATTACGCCCCATGTCCTGCCCCATGTCCTGCCCCATGTCTTGCCAAAAGTCCTGTCCCAAGTCTTGCCCCATATCTTGCCCCATGTCCTGCCCCATGTCTTTTCATGACCTAACCTTATTCCTGCCCCATGTCCTGCCCTATGTGCTGCCCCATGTCCTTCGCTATTGTCCTGCCCCATGTTCTGTACTATTTCATGACTATGTCCTGTCGCAAGGCCTGCCCTATGTCCTGTAACATGTCCCGCCCGATGTCCTGCCCCATGTCCTGCCTCATATTCAGTGCCATGTCCTGCCTCATGTCCTGCCCCTTTCCTGCCCCATGTCCTGTCCCATGACCTGCACCATATCCTGCTCCAAATCCCGTCGCATGTCCTGCTCTAAATCTTGCCCTATGTCCTGCCCCATGTCCTGTCCTATATCCTTTCCAATATTATGCCCCATGTCCTGCCCCATGTCCTGCCCTATGTAATGCCCCATGTCCTGCACCATGTCCTGCCCCATGTCCTGGCCCATATTCTGCTCCATGTCCTGCCTCATAGTCTTTCCAATGTCCTGCCCTATATCCTGTCGCATGCATGCCTCATGTCTTGCCCAAACTCCTGTCCCATGTCCTGCCCTTATTCCTGCCCCATGTCATGCCCAATGTCCTGCCCCATATCCTGCCCCATGTCCTGCCCCTTGTCCTGCCAAATGTCAAAACGCATGTCCTGCCCCATGTACTGCTTCATGTCCTGCATCATGTCTTGCCCAAAGTCCTGCCCCATGTCCTGCCCCAGGTCCTGCCCCATGTCCTTCCCTAATGTTCTGCCCCAAGTTCTATTCCATTTCATGCCCCATGTCCTGTCGCATGTCCTGCCCTATGTCCTGCAACATGTCCCGGCCGATGTCCTGCCCCATGTCCTGCCTCATGTCCGGTCCCATGTCCTGCGTCATGTCCTGCCCTTTGTCCTGCCCCATGTCCTGCCTCATATCCAGTCCCATGTTCTGCCCCATGTCCTGCCCCATGTCCTGCCCTATGTAATGCCCCATGTCCTGCACCATGTTCTGCCCCATATCCTGGCCCATATTCTGCTCCATGTCCTGCCTCATAGACTGTCCAATGTCCTGCCCTATATCCTGTCGCATGCATGCCTCATGTCTTGCCCAAAGTCCTGTACCATGTCCTGACCTAATTCCTGCCCCATGTCCTGCCCCATGTCCTGCCCCATATCCTGCCCCATGTCCTGCCCCTTGTCCTGCCAAATGTCAAAACGCTTGTCCTGCCCCATGTACTGCCCCATGTCCTGCCCCATGTCTTGCCCAAAGTCCTGCCCCATGTCCTGCCCCTGTCCTGTCGCACGTCATGCCTCATGTCCTGCCCCATGTCCTGCCCCATTTACAGCCCCATGTCCTGACCCTTATTTCCTGCTCCATGTCCTGATCTATGTCCTGCCCCATGTCTTGCCAAAAGTCCTGTCCCATGTCCTGCCCCATATCCTGCCCCATGTCCTGCCCCAAGTCATTTCATGGCCTAACCTTAATCCTGCCCCATGTTCTGCTTTATGTGCTGCCCCATGTCCTTCCCTAATGTCCTGCCACATGTTCTGTACCATTCCATGCCTATGTCCTGTCGCTTGTCCTGCCCTATGTCCTGTAACATGTCCCGCCCGATGTCCTGCCCCATGTCCTGCCTCATGTCCGGTGCCATATCCTGCCTCATGTCCTGCCTCATGTCCTGCCCCATATCCTGTCCCATGACCTGCACCATATCCTGCTCCAAATCCCGTCGCATGTCCTGCCCCAAATCTTGCCCTATGTCCTGCCCCATGTCCTGTCCTATTTCCTTTCCAACATAATGCCCCATGTCCTGCCCCATGTCCTGCCCTATGTAATGCCCCATGTCCTGCACCATGTCCTGCCCCATGTCCTGGCCCATATTCTGCTCCATGTCCTGCCTCATAGTCTGTCCAATGTCCTGCCCCATGTCCTGCCCTATGTCCTGCCCCAAGTCCTGTCCCATGATTTGCCCCATGTCCTTCCCCAAGTCCTGCTCCAAGTCCTGTCCCATGTCCTGCCCTAATTCCTGCCCCATGTCCTGCTTCAAGTCATTTCATGGCCTAATCTTATTCCTGCCCCATGTTCTGCCCCATGTGCTGCCCCATGTCCTTCCCTAATGTCCTGCCCCATGTTCTGTACCAATTCATGCCCATGTTCTGTCGCTTGTCCTGCCCTATGTCCTGTAACATGTCCCGCCCGATGTCCTGCCCCATGTCCTGCCTCATGTCCAGTCCCATGTCCTGCCCCATGTCCTGCCCCAAGTCCTGCCCCATGTCCTTCCCTAATGTTCTGCCCCAAGTCCTTTACCATTTCATGCCCCATGTCCTGTCGCATGTCCTGCCCTATGTCCTGTAACATGTCCCGCCCGATGTCCTGCGTCATGTCCTGCCCCATGTCCTGCACCATGTCCTGCCTCATATCCAGTCCCATGTCCTGCCTCATGTCCTGCAACTTTCCTGCCTCATGTCCTGTCTCATGACCTGCACCATATCCTGCTCCAAATCCCGTCGCATGTCCTGCCCCAAATCTTGCCCTATGTCCTGCCCCATGTCCTGTCCTATATCAATTCCAATATTATGCCCCATGCCCTGCCGCATGTCCTGCCCAATGTAGTGCCCCATGTCCTGCATCATGTCCTGCCCCATGTCCTGGCCCATATTCTGCTTCATGTCCTGCCTCATAGTCTGTCCAATGTCCTGCCCTATATCCTGTCGCATGCATGCCTCATGTCTTGCCCAAAGTCCTGTCCCATTTCCTGCCCTTATGTCTGCCTCATGTCCTGCCCCATGTCCTAACCCATATCCTGCCCCATGTCCTGCCCCTTATTTTCTGCCCCATGTCCTGCCCTATGTCCTGCCCCATGTCTTGCCAAAGGTCCTGGCCCATATCCTGCCCCATATCCTGCCCCATGTTCTGCCCCAAGTCTTTTCATGGCCTAACCTTATTCCTGCCCTATGTTCTGCCCCATGTGCTGCCCCATGTCCTTCCCTTATGTCCTGCCCCATGTTCTGTACCATTTCATGCCTATGTCCTGTCGCATGTCCTGCCCCATGTCCTGCCTCATGTCCAGTCCCATGTCCTGCCTCATGTTCTGCCTCAATTCCTGCCCCATATCCTGTCCCATGACCTGCACCATATCCTGCTCCAAATGCCGTCGCATGTCCTGCCCCAAATCTTGCCCTATATCCTGCCCCATGTCCAGCCCTATGTAATGCCCCATGTCCTGCACCATTTCCTGCCCCATGTCCTGGCCCATATTCTGCTCCATGTCCTGCCTCATAGTCTGTCCAATGTCCTGCCCTATATCCTGTCGCATGCATGTCTCATGTCTTGCCCAAAGTCTTGCCGCATGTCCTGCCCATGTCCGGCACCATGTCCTGCCCCATGTCCTTCCCTAATGTTCTGCCCCAAGTTCTATACCATTTCATGCCCCATGTCCTGTCGCATGTCCTGCCCTATGTCCTCTAACATGTCCCGGCCGATGTCCTGCCCCATGTCCTGCCTCATGTCCAGTCCCATGTCCTGCGTCATATCCTGCCCCATGTCCTGCCCCATGTCCTGCCTCATATCCAGTCCCATGTCCTGCCCCACGTCCTGACCTAATTCCTGCCCCATATCCTGCCCCATGTCCTGCCCCTTGTCCTGCCAAATGTCAAAACGCTTGTCCTGCCCCATGTACTGCCCCATGTCCTGCATCATGTCTTGCCCAAAGTCCTGCCCCATGTTCGCCCCATGTCCTGTCCCATGTCCTGCCCCATGTCTTGCCCAAAGTCCTGCTCCATGTCCTGCCCCATGTCCTGCCCCATGTCCTGCCCCATGTCCTGCCCCAAGTCCTGTCCCATGTCCTGCCCTAATTCCTGCCCCATGCCTGCCCCATGTCCTGACCCTTATCCTGCCTCATGTCCTGCCCCATGTCCTGCCCCAAGTCCTGTCCCATGTCCTGCCCTAATTCCTGCCCCATGTCCTGCCCCATGTCCTGACCCTTATCCTGTCGCATGTTCTGCCCCATGTCCTGGCCCATGTCCTGCCCCATGTTTGCCTTAAGTCCTGCCCCAAGTTCTGCCTCATGTCCAGCGCCATGTCCTGACCCATGTCCTTCCCCATTTCCTGCCTCATGTCCTGCCCCATGTCCTGCCCCATGTCCTGCCTCATGTCTTGCCAAAAGTCCTGCCCCATGTCCAGCCCTATGTCCTGCCCCATGTCCTGTCCCATGTCCTGCCCTAATTCCTGCCCCATGTCCTGCCCCATGTCCTGCCTCATATCCTGCCCCATGTCCTGCCCCATGTCCTGCCAAATGTCAAAACGCATGTTCTGCCCCATGTCCAGTAAAATGTCCTGCCCCATGTCTTGCCCAAAGTCCTGCCCCATGTCCCGCCCGATGTCCTGCCCCATGTATTCCCTTATGTCCAGTCCCATGTCCTGCCTCATGTCCTGCCCCATGTCCTGCCCCATGTCCTGTCCCATGAAATGCACCATATCCTGCCCCAAATCCCGTCGCATGTCTGCCCCAAATCCTGCCCTATGTCCTGCCCCATGTCCTGCCCCATATCCTTTCCAATATTACGCCCCATGTCCTGTAACATGTCCTGCCCTATGTCATGCACCAAGTCCTGCCCCATATCCAGCCCCATGTCCTGCCCTATGTAATGCCCCATGTCCTGCACCATGTCCTGCCCCATGTCCTGGCCCATATTCTGCTCCATGTCCTGCCTCATAGTCTGTCCAATGTCCTGCCCCATGTCCTGCCCTATGTCCTGCCCCAAGTCCTGTCCCATGATTTGCCCCATGTCCTTCCCCAAGTCCTGCTCCAAGTCCTGTCCCATGTCCTGCCCTAATTCCTGCCCCATGTCCTGCCCCAAGTCATTTCATGGCCTAATCTTATTCCTGCCCCATGTTCTGCCCCATGTGCTGCCCCATGTCCTTCCCTAATGTCCTGCCCCATGTTCTGTACCAATTCATGCCCATGTTCTGTCGCTTGTCCTGCCCTATGTCCTGTAACCTTTCCCGCCCGATGTCCTGCCCCATGTCCTGCCTCATGTCCAGTCCCATGTCCTGCCCCATGTCCTGCCCCAAGTCCTGCCCCATGTCCTTCCCTAATGTTCTGCCCCAAGTCCTTTACCATTTCATGCCCCATGTCCTGTCGCATGTCCTGCCCTATGTCCTGTAACATGTCCCGCCCGATGTCCTGCGTCATGTCCTGCCCCATGTCCTGCACCATGTCCTGCCTCATATCCAGTCCCATGTCCTGCCTCATGTCCTGCAACTTTCCTGCCTCATGTCCTGTCTCATGACCTGCACCATATCCTGCTCCAAATCCCGTCGCATGTCCTGCCCCAAATCTTGCCCTATGTCCTGCCCCATGTCCTGTCCTATATCAATTCCAATATTATGCCCCATGCCCTGCCGCATGTCCTGCCCAATGTAGTGCCCCATGTCCTGCATCATGTCCTGCCCCATGTCCTGGCCCATATTCTGCTTCATGTCCTGCCTCATAGTCTGTCCAATGTCCTGCCCTATATCCTGTCGCATGCATGCCTCATGTCTTGCCCAAAGTCCTGTCCCATTTCCTGCCCTTATGTCTGCCTCATGTCCTGCCCCATGTCCTAACCCATATCCTGCCCCATGTCCTGCCCCTTATTTTCTGCCCCATGTCCTGCCCTATGTCCTGCCCCATGTCTTGCCAAAGGTCCTGGCCCATATCCTGCCCCATATCCTGCCCCATGTTCTGCCCCAAGTCTTTTCATGGCCTAACCTTATTCCTGCCCTATGTTCTGCCCCATGTGCTGCCCCATGTCCTTCCCTTATGTCCTGCCCCATGTTCTGTACCATTTCATGCCTATGTCCTGTCGCATGTCCTGCCCCATGTCCTGCCTCATGTCCAGTCCCATGTCCTGCCTCATGTTCTGCCTCAATTCCTGCCCCATATCCTGTCCCATGACCTGCACCATATCCTGCTCCAAATGCCGTCGCATGTCCTGCCCCAAATCTTGCCCTATATCCTGCCCCATGTCCAGCCCTATGTAAGGCCTATGTCCTGCACCATTTCCTGCCCCATGTCCTGGCCCATATTCTGCTCCATGTCCTGCCTCATAGTCTGTCCAATGTCCTGCCCTATATCCTGTCGCATGCATGCCTCATGTCTTGCCCAAAGTCTTGCCCCATGTCCTGCCCCATGTCTTGCCCCATGTCCTGCCCCAAGTCCTGTAGCATGTCCTGACCTTATTCCTGCCCCATGTCCTGCCTTATTTCCTGCCCCATGTCCTGCCCCATGTCCTGCCCCATGTCTTGTCCAAAGTCCTGCCCCATGTCCTGCCACATGGCCTGCCCCAAGTCCCGCCCGATGTCCTGCCCCATGTCCTGCCTCATGTCCAGGCCCATGTCCTGTCACATGTCCTGCCCCATGTCCTGCCCCATGTCCTGTCCCATGACCTGCACCATATCCTGCCCCCAATCCCATCGCATGTTCTGCCCCAAATCCTGCCCTTTGTCCTGCCCCATGTCCTCCCCCGTGTCCTCTCCCATGACCTGCACCATATCCTGCCCCAAATCCCGTCGCATGACCTGCCCCAAATCCTGCCCTATGTGATGCCCCATCTCCTGCCCCATATCCTTTCTAATATTATGCCCCATGTCCTGTAACATGTCCTGCCCTATGTCATGCGCCAAGTCCTGCCCCATATCCTGCCACATGTCCTGCCCTATGTAATGCCCAATGTCCTGCACCATGTCCTGCCCCATGTCCTGGCCCATATCCTGCTCCATGTCCTGCCTCATATCCTATTCAATGTCCTGCCCTTTATCCTGTCGCATGCATGACTCATGTTTTGTCCAAAGTCTTGCCCTATGTCCTGCCCCATGTTCTGCCCCATGTACAGCCCCATGTCCTGTCTCATGTCCTGTCCCATGTCCTTTCCCATTTTCTGCCTCATGTCCTGCTTGATGTCCTACCTCATGTCCTGCCCCTAGCTTTCCCAAAATCCTGCCCCATGTCCTGCCTCATTTCCTGACCCATGTCCTGCCATTTGTCCTGACCCATGTCCTTCCCCATTTCCTGCCCCATGTCCTGCCTTATGTCTTGCCAAAAGTCAAAACGCATGTCCTGCCCCATGTCCAGTAACATGTCCCGCCCGATGCCCTGCCCTATGTCCTGCCCCATGTTCTGTACAATTTCATGCCCCATGTCTTGTCGCATGTCCTGTCCTATGTCATGTTACATGTCCCGCCCGATGTCCTGCCCCATGTCCTGTCCCATGACATTCACCATATCCTGCCCCAAATCCCGTCGCATGTCCTGCCCAATATCCTTTCCAAAATTCGCCCCATATCCTGTAACATGTCCTGCCCTATGTCATGCGCTTAGTCCTGCCCCATATCCTGCCACATGTTCTACCCTATGTAATGCCCCAAGTCCTGCACCATGCCCGCATGTCCTGCCCCTTGTCCAGTAACATGTCCCGCCCGATGTGCTGCCCTACGTCCTGCCCCATATCCTGCTCCATGTCCTGACCCTTATCCTTCCCCATGTCCTGCCTCATGTCTTGCCCCATGTCCTGACCCATGTGTTGTCCCAAGTCCTGCCCCTTGTCCTGTCGCATGTCATGCCTCATGTCCTGCCCCATGTCCTACCCCATGGACAGCCCCATGTCCTGACCCTTCTTTCCGGCCCCATGTCCTGCCCCATGTCCTGCCCCATGTCCTGCCCCATGTCTTGCCAAAAGTCCTGTCCCAAGTCCTGCCCCATATCCTGCCCCATGTCCTGCCCCAAGTCTTTTCATGACCTAACCTTATTCCTGCGACATGTCCTGCCCCATGTGCTGATCCATGTCCTTCCCTAATGTCCTGCCCCATGTCCTACCTCATATCCAGTCCCATGTCCTGCCTTATGTCCTGCCCCTTTCCTGCCCCATGTCCTGTCCCATGACCTGCACCATATCCTGCTCCAAATCCCGTCGCATGTCCTGCCCCAAATCTTGCCTCATGTCCTGCCACATGTCCTGTCCTATATCTTTTCCAATATTATGCCCCATGTCCTGCCCCATGTCCTGCCCTATGTAATGCCCCATGTCCATCACCATGTCCTGCCCCATGTCCTGGCGCATATTCTGCTCCATGTCCTGCCTCATAGTCTGTCCAATGTTCTGCCCTAAATCCTGTCGCATGCATGCCTCATGTCTTGCCCAAAGTCCTGTCCCATGTCCTGCCCTAATTCCTGCCCCATGTCCTGCCCCATGTCCTGCCCCATATCCTGCCCCATGTCCTGCCCCATGTCCTGCCAAATGTCAAAACGCATGTCCTGCCCCATGTACTGCCCCATGTCCTGCATCATGTCTTGCCCAAAGTCCTGCCCCATGTCCTGCCCCAAGTCCTGCCCCATGTCCTTCCCTAATGTTCTGCCCCAAGTTCCATACCATTTCATGCCCCATGTCCTGTCGCATGTCCTGCCCTATGTCCTGTAACATGTCCCGCCCGATGTCCTGCCCCATGTCCTGCCTCATGTCCTGCCCCATGTCCTGCCCCATGTCCTGTCCCATGACCTGCACCATATCCTGCCACCAATCCCGTCGCATGTCCTGCCCCAAATCCTGCCCTATGTTATGCCCCATTTCCTGCCCCATTTCCTTTCCTATTTTATGCTCCATGTCCTGTAACATGTCCTGACCTATGTCATGCGGCAAGGCCTGCCCCATATCCTGCCCCATGTCCTGCACAATGTCCAACCCCACGTCCTGGCCCATATCCTGCTTCACGTCCTGCTACATATCCTGTCCAATGTAATGCCCTATATCCAGTTGCATGCATGCCTTATGTCTTGCCCAAAGTCTTGACCCATGTCCTGCCCCATGTCCTGCTCCGTGTCCTGCCTTAACTCCTGCCCTATGTCCTGCCGTTTTTTCTGCCCCGTGTTTTGCCCCATGTCCTGCCCCATGTCTTGCCCTATGTTCTGCCCCATTTCCTGCCAATTATCCTTTCCTATTTTATGCTCCATGTCCTGTAACATGTCCTGACCTATGTCATGCGGCAAGGCCTGCCCCATATCCTGCCCCATGTCCTGCCCTATGTAATGCCCAATGTCCTGCACAATGTCCTGCCCCACGTCCTGGCCCATATCCTGCTTCATGTCCTGCTACATATCCTGTCCAATGTCCTGCCCTATATCCTGTCGCATGCATGCCTCATGTCTTGCCCAAAGTCCTGCCTCATGTGCTGCCCCATGTCCTGCCCCATGTCCTTCCCTAATGTCCTGCCCCAAGTTCTATACCATTTCATGCCCCATGTCCTGTCCCATGTCCTGCCGCATATCCTGCCCCATGTCCTGCCCCAAGTCTTTTCATGACCTAACCTTATTCCTGCCCCATGTCCTGCCCCATGTGCTGATCCATGTCCTTCCTTTATGTCCTGCCCCATGTTCTGTACTATTTCATGCCTATGTCCTGTCGCATGTTCTGCCCTATGTCCTGTAACATGTCCTGCCCTATGTCATGCGCCAAGTCCTGCCCCATATCCTGCCACATGTTCTACCCTATATAATGCCCCAAGTCCTGCACCATGCCCGCATGTCCTGCCCCTTGTCCAGTAACATGTCCCGCCCGATGTGCTGCCCTACGTCCTGCCCCATATCCTGCCCCATGTCCTGACCCTTATCCTTCCCCATGTCCTGCCTCATGTCTTGCCCCTATGTCCTGACCCATGTGTTGTCCCAAGTCCTGCCCCTTGTCCTGTCGCATGTCATTCCTCATGTCCTGCCCCATGTCCTACCCCATGGACAGCCCCATGTCCTGACCCTTATTTCCTGCCCCATGTCCTGCCCCATGTCCTGCGCCATGTCTTGCCAAAGTTCCTGTCCCAAGTCCTGCCCCATATCCTGCCCCATGTCCTGCCCCAAGTCTTTTCATGACCTAACCTTATTCCTGCCCCATGTCCTGCCCCATGTGCTGATCCATGTCCTTCCCTAATGTCCTGCCCCATGTTCTGTACTATTTCATGCCTATGTCCTGTCGCATGTCCTGCCCTATAACCTGTTACATGTCCCGCCCGATGTCCTGCCCCATGTCCTGCCTCATATCCAGTCCCATGTCCTTCCTCATGTCCTGCCCCTTTCCTGCCCCATGTCTTGTCCCATGACCTGCACCATATCCTGCTCCAAATCCTGTCGCATGTCCTGCCCCAAATCTTGCCTCATGTCCTGCCTCATGTCCTGTCCTATATCCTTTCCAATATTATGCCCCATGTCCTGCCTCATGTCCTGCCCTATGTAATGCCCCATGTCCTGCAACATGTCCTGCCCCATGTCCTGGCGCATATTCTGCTCCATGTCCTGCCTCATAGTCTGTCCAATGTCCTGCCCCATATCCTGCCCCATGTCCTGCCCCATGTCCTGCCAAATGTCCTGTCGCATGTCCTGCCCCATGTACTGGCCCATGTCCTGCCCTATGTCTTGCAAAAAGTCCTGCCCCAAGTTCTGCCTCATGTCCAGCCCCATGTCCTGTCCCATGTCCGGGCACATGTCCTGCCCCACGGCCTGCCTCATGTTGTTCCATTTCCTGCCCCATATCCTGCCCACGTTCTGTCTCATGTGTTGGTCCAAGTCCTGCCCCTTGTCCTGTCGCATTTTCATGCCTCATGTTCTGCCTCATGTCTTGCAAAATGTCCTGCCCCATGTCCTGCCCCATGTCCTTCCCCATGTCCTGCCCCATGGCCTGCCCCAAGTCCTGTCCTATGTCCTGCCCTAAATCCAGCCCCATGTCCTGCCCCATGTCCTGCCCCTAAATCCTGCCCCATGTCCTGCCCCATGTCCTTCCAAATGTCAAAACGCATGTCCTGCCCCATGTCCAGTAACATGTCCCGCCCGATGTCCTGCCCTATGTTCTGCCCCATGTTCTGTACCATTTCATGCCCCATGTCTTGTCGCATGTCCTGTCCTATGTCCTGTAACATGTCCCGCCCGATGTCCTGCCCCATGTTCTGTCCCATGACATCCACCATATACTGCCCCAAATCCCGTCGCATGTCCTGCCCCATATCCTTTCCAATATTACGCCCCATGTCCTGCCCCATGTCCTTCCCCATGTCTTGCCAAAAGTCCTGTCCCAAGTCTTGCCCCATATCCTGCCCCATGTCCTGCCCCAAGTCTTTTCATGACCTAACCTTATTCCTGCCCCATGTCCTGCCCTATGTGCTGCCCCATGTCCTTCCCTAATGTCCTGCCCCATGTTCTGTACTATTTAATGACTATGTCCTGTCGCATGGCCTGCCCTATGTCTTGAAACATGTCCCGCCCGATGTCCTGCCCCATGTCCTGCCTCATATCCAGTCCCATGTCCTGTCTCATGTCCTGCCCCTTTCCTGACCCATGTCCTGTCCCATGACCTGCACCATATCCTGCTCCAAATCCCGTCGCATGTCCTGCTCTAAATCTTGCCCTATGTCCTGCCCCATGTCCTGTCCTATATCCTTTCCAATATTTTGCCCCATGTCCTGCCCCATGTCCTGCCCTATGTAATGCCCCATGTCCTGCACCATGTCCTGCCCCATGTCCTGGCCCATATTCTGCTCCATGTCCTGCCTCATAGTCTGTCCAATGTCCTGCCCTATATCCTGTCGCATGCATGCCTCATGTCTTGCCCAAACTCCTGTCCCATGTCCTGCCCTTATTCCTGCCCCATGTCCTGCCCAATGTGCTGCCCCATATCCTGCCCCATGTCCTGCCCCTTGTCCTGCCAAATGTCAAAACGCTTGTCCTGCCCCATGTACTGCCCCATGTCCTGCATCATGTCTTGTCCAAAGTCCTGCCCCATGTTCTGCCCCTGTCCTGTCGCACGTCATGCCTCATGTCCTGCCCCATGTCCTGCCCCATTTACAGCCCCATGTCCTGACCCTTATTTCCTGCTCCATGTCCTGATCTATGTCCTGCCCCATGTCTTGCCAAAAGTCCTGTCCCATGTCCTGCCCCATATCCTGCCCCATGTCCTGCCCCAAGTCATTTCATGGCCTAACCTTAATCCTGCCCCATGTTCTGCTTTATGTGCTGCCCCATGTCCTTCCCTAATGTCCTGCCACATGTTCTGTACCATTCCATGCCTATGTCCTGTCGCTTGTCCTGCCCTATGTCCTGTAACATGTCCCGCCCGATGTCCTGCCCAATGTCCTGCCTCATGTCCGGTCCCATATCCTGCCTCATGTCCTGCCTCATGTCCTGCCCCATATCCTGTCCCATGACCTGCACCATATCCTGCTCCAAATCCCGTCGCATGTCCTGCCCCAAATCTTGCCCTATGTCCTGCCCCATGTCCTGTCCTATTTCCTTTCCAACATAATGCCCCATGTCCTGCCCCATGTCCTGCCCTATGTAATGCCCCATGTCCTGCACCATGTCCTGCCCCATGTCCTGGCCCATATTCTGCTCCATGTCCTGCCTCATAGTCTGTCCAATGTCCTGCCCCATGTCCTGCCCTATGTCCTGCCCCAAGTCCTGTCCCATGATTTGCCCCATGTCCTTCCCCAAGTCCTGCTCCAAGTCCTGTCCCATGTCCTGCCCTAATTCCTGCCCCATGTCCTGCCCCAAGTCATTTCATGGCCTAATCTTATTCCTGCCCCATGTTCTGCCCCATGTGCTGCCCCATGTCCTTCCCTAATGTCCTGCCCCATGTTCTGTACCAATTCATGCCCATGTTCTGTCGCTTGTCCTGCCCTATGTCCTGTAACATGTCCCGCCCGATGTCCTGCCCCATGTCCTGCCTCATGTCCAGTCCCATGTCCTGCCCCATGTCCTGCCCCAAGTCCTGCCCTATGTCCTTCCCTAATGTTCTGCCCCAAGTCCTTTACCATTTCATGCCCCATGTCCTGTCGCATGTCCTGCCCTATGTCCTGTAACATGTCCCGCCCGATGTCCTGCGTCATGTCCTGCCCCATGTCCTGCACCATGTCCTGCCTCTTATCCAGTCCCATGTCCTGCCTCATGTCCTGCAACTTTCCTGCCCCATGTCCTGTCTCATGACCTGCACCATATCCTGCTCCAAATCCCGTCGCATGTCCTGCCCCAAATCTTGCCCTATGTCCTGCCCCATGTCCTGTCCTATATCATTTCCAATATTATGCCCCATGCCCTGCCGCATGTCCTGCCCAATGTAGTGCCCCATGTCCTGCATCATGTCCTGCCCCATGTCCTGGCCCATATTCTGCTTCATGTCCTGCCTCATAGTCTGTCCAATGTCCTGCCCTATATCCTGTCGCATGCATGCCTCATGTCTTGCCCAAAGTCCTGTCCCATTTCCTGCCCTAATGTCTGCCCCATGTCCTGCCCCATGTCCTAACCCATATCCTGCCCCATGTCCTGCCCCTTATTTTCTGCCCCATGTCCTGCCCTATGTCCTGCCCCATGTCTTGCCAAAGGTCCTGGCCCATATCCTGCCCCATATCCTGCCCCATGTCCTGCCCCAAGTCTTTTCATGGCCTAACCTTATTCCTGCCCTATGTTCTGCCCCATGTGCTGCCCCATGTCCTTCCCTTATGTCCTGCCCCATGTTCTGTACCATTTCATGCCTATGTCCTGTCGCATGTCCTGCCCCATGTCCTGCCTCATGTCCAGTCCCATGTCCTGCCTCATGTCCTGCCTCAATTCCTGCCCCATATCCTGTCCCATGACCTGCACCATATCCTGCTCCAAATGCCGTCGCATGTCCTGCCCCAAATCTTGCCCTATATCCTGCCCCATGTCAAGCCCTATGTAATGCCCCATGTCCTGCACCATTTCCTGCCCCATGTCCTGGCCCATATTCTGCTCCATGTCCTGCCTCATAGTCTGTCCAATGTCCTGCCCTATATCCTGTCGCATGCATGTCTCATGTCTTGCCCAAAGTCTTGCCGCATGTCCTGCCCATGTCCGGCACCATGTCCTGCCCCATGTCCTTCCCTAATGTTCTGCCCCAAGTTCTATACCATTTCATGCCCCATGTCCTGTCGCATGTCCTGCCCTATGTCCTCTAACATGTCCCGGCCGATGTCCTGCCCCATGTCCTGCCTCATGTCCAGTCCCATGTCCTGCGTCATATCCTGCCCCATGTCCTGCCCCATGTCCTGCCTCATATCCAGTCCCATGTCGTGCCCCACGTCCTGACCTAATTCCTGCCCCATATCCTGCCCCATGTCCTGCCCCTTGTCCTGCCAAATGTCAAAACGCTTGTCCTGCCCCATGTACTGCCCCATGTCCTGCATCATGTCTTGCCCAAAGTCCTGCCCCATGTTCGCCCCATGTTCTGCCCCATGTACAGCCCCATGTCCTGTCTCATGTCCTGTCCCATGTCCTTTCCCATTTTCTGCCTCATGTCCTGCTTGATGTCCTACCTCATGTCCTGCCCCTAGCTTTCCCAAAGTCCTGCCCCATGTCCTGCCTCATTTCCTGACCCATGTCCTGCCATTTGTCCTGACCCATGTCCTTCCCCATTTCCTGCCTCATGTCCTTCCCCATGTCCTGCCCCATGTCCTGCCTTATGTCTTGCCAAAAGTCCTGCCCCATTTCTTGCCCTAAATCCTGCCCCAAGTCCTGCCCCTTGTCCTGTCGCATTTTCATGCCTCATGTTCTGCCTCATGTCTTGCAAAATGTCCTGCCCCATGTCCTGCCCCATGTCCTTCCCCATGTCCTGCCCCATGGCCTGCCCCAAGTCCTGTCCTATGTCCTGCCCTAAATCCAGCCCCATGTCCTGCCCCATGTCCTGCCCCTAAATCCTGCCCCATGTCCTGCCCCATGTCCTTCCAAATGTCAAAACGCATGTCCTGCCCCATGTCCAGTAACATGTCCCGCCCGATGTCCTGCCCTATGTTCTGCCCCATGTTCTGTACCATTTCATGCCCCATGTCTTGTCGCATGTCCTGTCCTATGTCCTGTTACATGTCCCGCCCGATGTCCTGCCCCATGTCCTGTCCCATGACATTCACCATATCCTGCCCCAAATCCCGTCGCATTCCTGCCCAATATCCTTTCCAAAATTCGCCCCATATCCTGTAACATGTCCTGCCCTATGTCATGCGCTTAGTCCTGCCCCATATCCTGCCACATGTTCTACCCTATGTAATGCCCCAAGTCCTGCACCATGCCCGCATGTCCTGCCCCTTGTCCAGTAACATGTCCCGCCCGATGTGCTGCCCTACGTCCTGCCCCATATCCTGCCCCATGTCCTGACCCTTATCCTTCCCCATGTCCTGCCTCATGTCTTGCCCCATGTCCTGACCCATGTGTTGTCCCAAGTCCTGCCCCTTGTCCTGTCCCATGTCATTCCTTATGTCCTGCCCCATGTCCTACCCCATGGACAGCCCCATGTCCTGACCCTTCTTTCCGGCCCCATGTCCTGCCCCATGTCCTGCCCCATGTCTTGCCAAAAGTCCTGTCCCAAGTCCTGCCCCATATCCTGCCCCATGTCCTGCCCCAAGTCTTTTCATGACCTAACCTTATTCCTGCCCCATGTCCTGCCCCATGTGCTGATCCATGTCCTTCCCTAATGTCCTGCCCCATGTCCTGCCTCATATCCAGTCCCATGTCCTGCCTTATGTCCTGCCCCTTTCCTGCCCCATGTCCTGTCCCATGACCTGCACCATATCCTGCTCCAAATCCCGTCGCATGTCCTGCCCCAAATCTTGCCTCATGTCCTGCCTCATGTCCTGTCCTTTATCTTTTCCAATATTATGCCCCATGTCCTGCCCCATGTCCTGCCCTATGTAATGCCCCATGTCCATCACCATGTCCTGCCCCATGTCCTGGCGCATATTCTGCTCCATGTCCTGCCTCATAGTCTGTCCAATGTTCTGCCCTATATCCTGTCGCATGCATGCCTCATGTCTTGCCCAAAGTCCTGTCCCATGTCCTGCCCTAATTCCTGCCCCATGTCCTGCCCCATGTCCTGCCCCATATCCTGCCCCATGTCCTGCCCCATGTCCTGCCAAATGTCAAAACGCATGTCCTGCCCCATGTACTGCCCTATGTCCTGCATCATGTCTTGCCCAAAGTCCTGCCCCATGTCCTGCCCCAAGTCCTGCCCCATGTCCTTCCCTAATGTTCTGCCCCAAGTTCCATACCATTTCATGCCCCATGTCCTGTCGCATGTCCTGCCCTATGTCCTGTAACATGTCCCGCCCGATGTCCTGCCCCATGTCCTGCCTCATGTCCTGCCCCATGTCCTGCCCCATGTCCTGTCCCATGACCTGCACCATATCCTGCCACCAATCCCGTCGCATGTCCTGCCCCAAATCCTGCCCTATGTTCTGCCCCATTTCCTGCCCCATATCCTTTCCTATTTTATGCTCCATGTCCTGTAACATGTCCTGACCTATGTCATGCGGCAAGGCCTGCCCCATATCCTGCCCCATGTCCTGCACAATGTCCAACCCCACGTCCTGGCCCATATCCTGCTTCACGTCCTGCTACATATCCTGTCCAATGTAATGCCCTATATCCAGTTGCATGCATGCCTTATGTCTTGCCCAAAGTCTTGACCCATGTCCTGCCCCATGTCCTGCTCCGTGTCCTGCCTTAACTCCTGCCCCATGTCCTGCCGTTTTTTCTGCCCCGTGTTTTGCCCCATGTCCTGCCCCATGTCTTGCCCTATGTTCTGCCCCATTTCCTGCCAATTATCCTTTCCTATTTTATGCTCCATGTCCTGTAACATGTCCTGACCTATGTCATGCGGCAAGGCCTGCCCCATATCCTGCCCCATGTCCTGCCCTATGTAATGCCCAATGTCCTGCACAATGTCCTGCCCCACGTCCTGGCCCATATCCTGCTTCATGTCCTGCTACATATCCTGTCCAATGTCCTGCCCTATATCCTGTCGCATGCATGCCTCATGTCTTGCCCAAAGTCCTGCCCCATTTGCTGCCCCATGTCCTGCCCCATGTCCTTCCCTAATGTCCTGCCCCAAGTTCTATACCATTTCATGCCCCATGTCCTGTCCCTTGTCCTGCCGCATATCCTGCCCCATGTCCTGCCCCAAGTCTTTTCATGACCTAACCTTATTCCTGCCCCATGTCCTGCCCCATGTGCTGATCCATGTCCTTCCTTTATGTCCTGCCCCATGTTCTGTACTATTTCATGCCTATGTCCTGTCGCATGTTCTGCCCTATGTCCTGTAACATGTCCTGCCCTATGTCATGCGCCAAGTCCTGCCCCATATCCTGCCACATGTTCTACCCTATGTAATGCCCCAAGTCCTGCACCATGCCCGCATGTCCTGCCCCTTGTCCAGTAACATGTCCCGCCCGATGTGCTGCCCTACGTCCTGCCCCATATCCTGCCCCATGTCCTGACCCTTATCCTTCCCCATGTCCTGCCTCATGTCTTGCCCCATGTCCTGACCCATGTGTTGTCCCAAGTCCTGCCCCTTGTCCTGTCGCATGTCATGCCTTATGTCCTGCCCCATGTCCTACCCCATGGACAGCCCCATGTCCTGACCCTTATTTCCTGCCCCATGTCCTGCCCCATGTCCTGCCCCATGTCTTGCCAAAGTTCCTGTCCCAAGTCCTGCCCCATATCCTGCCCCATGTCCTGCCCCAAGTCTTTTCATGACCTAACCTTATTCCTGCCCCATGTCCTGCCCCATGTGCTGATCCATGTCCTTCCCTAATGTCCTGCCCCATGTTCTGTACTATTTCATGCTTATGTCCTGTCGCATGTCCTGCCCTATAACCTGTTACATGTCCCGCCCGATGTCCTGCCCCATGTCCTGCCTCATATCCAGTCCCATGTCCTTCCTCATGTCCTGCCCCTTTCCTGCCCCATGTCTTGTCCCATGACCTGCACCATATCCTGCTCCAAATCCTGTCGCATGTCCTGCCCCAAATCTTGCCTCATGTCCTGCCTCATGTCCTGTCCTATATCCTTTCCAATATTATGCCCCATGTCCTGCCCCATGTCCTGCCCTATGTAATGCCCCATGTCCTGCACCATGTCCTGCCCCATGTCCTGGCGCATATTCTGCTCCATGTCCTGCCTCATAGTCTGTCCAATGTTCTGCCCTATATCCTGTCGCATGCATGTCTCATGTCTTGCCCAAAGTCTTGCCGCATGTCCTGCCCATGTCCGGCACCATGTCCTGCCCCATGTCCTTCCCTAATGTTCTGCCCCAAGTTCTATACCATTTCATGCCCCATGTCCTGTCGCATGTCCTGCCATATGTCCTCTAACATGTCCCGGCCGATGTCCTGCCCCATGTCCTGCCTCATGTCCAGTCCCATGTCCTGCGTCATATCCTGCCCCATGTCCTGCCCCATGTCCTGCCTCATATCCAGTCCCATGTCCTGCCCCACGTCCTGACCTAATTCCTGCCCCATATCCTGCCCCATGTCCTGCCCCTTGTCCTGCCAAATGTCAAAACGCTTGTCCTGCCCCATGTACTGCCCCATGTTTTGCATCATGTCTTGCCCAAAGTCCTGCCCCATGTTCGCCCCATGTCCTGTCCCATGTCCTGCCCCATGTCTTGCCCAAAGTCCTGCTCCATGTCCTGCCCCATGTCCTGCCCCATGTCCTGCCCCATGTCCTGCCCCAAGTCCTGTCCCATGTCCTGCCCTAATTCCTGCCCCATGCCTGCCCCATGTCCTGACCCTTATCCTGCCTCATGTCCTGCCCCATGTCCTGCCCCAAGTCCTGTCCCATGTCCTGCCCTAATTCCTGCCCCATGTCCTGCCCCATGTCCTGACCCTTATCCTGTCGCATGTTCTGCCTCATGTCCTGCCCCATGTCCTGCCCCATGTCCTGCCTCATGTCTTGCCAAAAGTCCTGCCCCATGTCCAGCCCTATGTCCTGCCCCATGTCCTGTCCCATGTCCTGCCCTTATTCCTGCCCCATGTCCTGCCCCATGTCCTGCCTCATATCCTGCCCCATGTCCTGCCCCATGTCCTGCCAAATGTCAAAACGCATGTTCTGCCCCATGTCCAGTAAAATGTCCTGCCCCATGTCTTGCCCAAAGTCCTGCCCCATGTCCCGCCCGATGTCCTGCCCCATGTATTCCCTTATGTCCAGTCCCATGTCCTGCCTCATGTCCTGCCCCATGTCCTGCCCCATGTCCTGTCCCATGAAATGCACCATATCCTGCCCCAAATCCCGTCGCATGTCTGCCCCAAATCCTGCCCTATGTCCTGCCCCATGTCCTGCCCCATATCCTTTCCAATATTACGCCCCATGTCCTGTAACATGTCCTGCCCTATGTCATGCGCCAAGTCCTGCCCCATATCCAGCCCCATGTCCTACCCTATGTAATGCCCAAAGTTCTGCACCATGTCCTGCCCCATGTCCTGGCCCATATCCTGCTCCATGTCCTGCCTCATATCCTGTCCAATGTCCTGCCCAATATCCTGTCGCATGCATGCCTCATGTCTTGCCCAAAGTCTTGCCCCATGTCCTGCCCCATGTCTTGCCCCATGTCCTGCCCCAAGTCCTGTAGCATGTCCTGACCTTATTCCTGCCCCATGTCCTGCCTTATTTCCTGCCCCATGTCCTGCCCCATGTCCTGCCCCATGTCTTGTCCAAAGTCCTGCCCCATGTCCTGCCACATGGCCTGCCCCAAGTCCCGCCCGATGTCCTGCCCCATGTCCTGCCTCATGTCCGGGCCCATGTCCTGTCACATGTCCTGCCCCATGTCCTGCCCCATGTCCTGTCCCATGACCTGCACCATATCCTGCCCCCAATCCCATCGCATGTTCTGCCCCAAATCCTGCCCTTTGTCCTGCCCCACGTCCTCCCCCGTGTCCTCTCCCATGACCTGCACCATATCCTGCCCCAAATCCCGTCGCATGACCTGCCCCAAATCCTGCCCTATGTGATGCCCCATCTCCTGCCCCATATCCTTTCTAATATTAGCCCCATGTCCTGTAACATGTCCTGCCCTATGTCATGCGCCAAGTCCTGCCCCATATCCTGCCACATGTCCTGCCCTATGTAATGCCCAATGTCCTGCACCATGTCCTGCCCCATGTCCTGGCCCATATCCTGCTCCATGTCCTGCCTCATATCCTATTCAATGTCCTGCCCTTTATCCTGTCGCATGCATGACTCATGTTTTGTCCAAAGTCTTGCCCTATGTCCTGCCCCATGTTCTGCCCCATGTACAGCCCCATGTCCTGTCTCATGTCCTGTCCCATGTCCTTTCCCATTTTCTGCCTCATGTCCTGCTTGATGTCCTACCTCATGTCCTGCCCCTAGCTTTCCCAAAGTCCTGCCCCATGTCCTGCCTCATTTCCTGACCCATGTCCTGCCATTTGTCCTGACCCATGTCCTTCCCCATTTCCTGCCTCAAGTCCTTCCCCATGTCCTGCCCCATGTCCTGCCTTATGTCTTGCCAAAAGTCCTGCCCCATTTCTTGCCCTAAATCCTGCCCCATGTCCTGCCCCATGTCCTGCCCCATATCCTGCCCCATGTCCTGCCCCATGTCCTGCCAAATGTCAAAACGCATGTCCTGCCCCATGTCCAGTAACATGTCCCGCCCGATGCCCTGCCCTATGTCCTGCCCCATGTTCTGTACAATTTCATGCCCCATGTCTTGTCGCATGTCCTGTCCTATGTCATGTTACATGTCCCGCCCGATGTCCTGCCCCATGTCCTGTCCCATGACATTCACCATATCCTGCCCCAAATCCCGTCGCATTCCTGCCCAATATCCTTTCCAAAATTCGCCCCATATCCTGTAACATGTCCTGCCCTATGTCATGCGCTTAGTCCTGCCCCATATCCTGCCACATGTTCTACCCTATGTAATGCCCCAAGTCCTGCACCATGCCCGCATGTCCTGCCCCTTGTCCAGTAACATGTCCCGCCCGATGTGCTGCCCTACGTCCTGCCCCATATCCTGCCCCATGTCCTGACCCTTATCCTTCCCCATGTCCTGCCTCATGTCTTGCCCCATGTCCTGACCCATGTGTTGTCCCAAGTCCTGCCCCTTGTCCTGTCCCATGTCATTCCTTATGTCCTGCCCCATGTCCTACCCCATGGACAGCCCCATGTCCTGACCCTTCTTTCCGGCCCCATGTCCTGCCCCATGTCCTGCCCCATGTCTTGCCAAAAGTCCTGTCCCAAGTCCTGCCCCATATCCTGCCCCATGTCCTGCCCCAAGTCTTTTCATGACCTTACCTTATTCCTGCCCCATGTCCTGCCCCATGTGCTGATCCATGTCCTTCCCTAATGTCCTGCCCCATGTCCTGCCTCATATCCAGTCCCATGTCCTGCCTTATGTCCTGCCCCTTTCCTGCCCCATGTCCTGTCCCATGACCTGCACCATATCCTGCTCCAAATCCCGTCGCATGTCCTGCCCCAAATCTTGCCTCATGTCCTGCCTCATGTCCTGTCCTATATCTTTTCCAATATTATGCCCCATGTCCTGCCCCATGTCCTGCCCTATGTAATGCCCCATGTCTACACCATGTCCTGCCCCATGTCCTGGCGCATATTCTGCTCCATGTCCTGCCTCATAGTCTGTCCAATGTTCTGCCCTATATCCTGTCGCATGCATGCCTCATGTCTTGCCCAAAGTCCTGTCCCATGTCCTGCCCTAATTCCTGCCCCATGTCCTGCCCCATGTCCTGCCCCATATCCTGCCCCATGTCCTGCCCCATGTCCTGCCAAATGTCAAAACGCATGTCCTGCCCCATGTACTGCCCTATGTCCTGCATCATGTCTTGCCCAAAGTCCTGCCCCATGTCCTGCCCCAAGTCCTGCCCCATGTCCTTCCCTAATGTTCTGCCCCAAGTTCCATACCATTTCATGCCCCATGTCCTGTCGCATGTCCTGCCCTATGTCCTGTAACATGTCCCGCCCGATGTCCTGCCCCATGTCCTGCCTCATGTCCTGCCCCATGTCCTGCCCCATGTCCTGTCCCATGACCTGCACCATATCCTGCCACCAATCCCGTCGCATGTCCTGCCCCAAATCCTGCCCTATGTTCTGCCCCATTTCCTGCCCCATATCCTTTCCTATTTTATGCTCCATGTCCTGTAACATGTCCTGACCTATGTCATGCGGCAAGGCCTGCCCCATATTCTGCCCCATGTCCTGCACAATGTCCAACCCCACGTCCTGGCCCATATCCTGCTTCACGTCCTGCTACATATCCTGTCCAATGTAATGCCCTATATCCAGTTGCATGCATGCCTTATGTCTTGCCCAAAGTCTTGACCCATGTCCTGCCCCATGTCCTGCTCCGTGTCCTGCCTTAACTCCTGCCCCATGTCCTGCCGTTTTTTCTGCCCCGTGTTTTGCCCCATGTCCGTCCCCATGTCTTGCCCTATGTTCTGCCCCATTTCCTGCCAATTATCCTTTCCTATTTTATGCTCCATGTCCTGTAACATGTCCTGACCTATGTCATGCGGCAAGGCCTGCCCCATATCCTGCCCCATGTCCTGCCCTATGTAATGCCCAATGTCCTGCACAATGTCCTGCCCCACGTCCTGGCCCATATCCTGCTTCATGTCCTGCTACATATCCTGTCCAATGTCCTGCCCTATATCCTGTCGCATGCATGCCTCATGTCTTGCCCAAAGTCCTGCCCCATTTGCTGCCCCATGTCCTGCCCCATGTCCTTCCCTAATGTCCTGCCCCAAGTTCTATACCATTTCATGCCCCATGTCCTGTCCCTTGTCCTGCCGCATATCCTGCCCCATGTCCTGCCCCAAGTCTTTTCATGACCTAACCTTATTCCTGCCCCATGTCCTGCCCCATGTGCTGATCCATGTCCTTCCTTTATGTCCTGCCCCATGTTCTGTACTATTTCATGCCTATGTCCTGTCGCATGTTCTGCCCTATGTCCTGTAACATGTCCTGCCCTATGTCATGCGCCAAGTCCTGCCCCATATCCTGCCACATGTTCTACCCTATGTAATGCCCCAAGTCCTGCACCATGCCCGCATGTCCTGCCCCTTGTCCAGTAACATGTCCCGCCCGATGTGCTGCCCTACGTCCTGCCCCATATCCTGCCCCATGTCCTGACCCTTATCCTTCCCCATGTCCTGCCTCATGTCTTGCCCCATGTCCTGACCCATGTGTTGTCCCAAGTCCTGCCCCTTGTCCTGTCGCATGTCATGCCTTATGTCCTGCCCCATGTCCTACCCCATGGACAGCCCCATGTCCTGACCCTTACTTCCTGCCCCATGTCCTGCCCCATGTCCTGCCCCATGTCTTGCCAAAGTTCCTGTCCCAAGTCCTGCCCCATATCCTGCCCCATGTCCTGCCCCAAGTCTTTTCATGACCTAACCTTATTCCTGCCCCATGTCCTGCCCCATGTGCTGATCCATGTCCTTCCCTAATGTCCTGCCCCATGTTCTGTACTATTTCATGCCTATGTCCTGTCGCATGTCCTGCCCTATAACCTGTTACATGTCCCGCCCGATGTCCTGCCCCATGTCCTGCCTCATATCCAGTCCCATGTCCTTCCTCATGTCCTGCCCCTTTCCTGCCCCATGTCTTGTCCCATGACCTGCACCATATCCTGCTCCAAATCCTGTCGCATGTCCTGCCCCAAATCTTGCCTCATGTCCTGCCTCATGTCCTGTCCTATATCCTTTCCAATATTATGCCCCATGTCCTGCCCCATGTCCTGCCCTATGTAATGCCCCATGTCCTGCACCATGTCCTGCCCCATGTCCTGGCGCATATTCTGCTCCATGTCCTGCCTCATAGTCTGTCCAATGTTCTGCCCTATATCCTGTCGCATGCATGCCTCATGTCTTGCCCAAAGTCCTGTCCTATGTCCTGCCCTAATTCCTGCCCCATGTCCTGCCCCATGTCCTGCCCCATATCCTGCCCCATGTCCTGCCCCATGTCCTGCCAAATGTCCTGTCGCATGTCCTGCCCCATGTACTAGCCCATGTCCTGCCCTATGTCTTGCAAAAAGTCCTGCCCCAAGTTCTGCCTCATGTCCAGCCCCATGTCCTGTCCCATGTCCGGGCATATGTCCTGCCCCACGGCCTGCCTCATGTTGTTCCATTTCCTGCCCCATATCCTGCCCACGTTCTGTCTCATGTGTTGGTCCAAGTCCTGCCCCTTGTCCTGTCGCATTTTCATGCCTCATGTTCTGCCTCATGTCTTGCAAAATGTCCTGCCCCATGTCCTGCCCCATGTCCTTCCCCATGTCCTGCCCCATGGCCTGCCCCAAGTCCTGTCCTATGTCCTGCCCTAAATCCAGCCCCATGTCCTGCCCCATGTCCTGCCCCTAAATCCTGCCCCATGTCCTGCCCCATGTCCTTCCAAATGTCAAAACGCATGTCCTGCCCCATGTCCAGTAACATGTCCCGCCCGATGTCCTGCCCTATGTTCTGCCCCATGTTCTGTACCATTTCATGCCCCATGTCTTGTCGCATGTCCTGTCCTATGTCCTGTTACATGTCCCGCCCGATGTCCTGCCCCATGTCCTGTCCCATGACATTCACCATATCCTGCCCCAAATCCCGTCGCATTCCTGCCCAATATCCTTTCCAAAATTCGCCCCATATCCTGTAACATGTCCTGCCCTATGTCATGCGCTTAGTCCTGCCCCATATCCTGCCACATGTTCTACCCTATGTAATGCCCCAAGTCCTGCACCATGCCCGCATGTCCTGCCCCTTGTCCAGTAACATGTCCCGCCCGATGTGCTGCCCTACGTCCTGCCCCATATCCTGCCCCATGTCCTGACCCTTATCCTTCCCCATGTCCTGCCTCATGTCTTGCCCCATGTCCTGACCCATGTGTTGTCCCAAGTCCTGCCCCTTGTCCTGTCCCATGTCATTCCTTATGTCCTGCCCCATGTCCTACCCCATGGACAGCCCCATGTCCTGACCCATCTTTCCGGCCCCATGTCCTGCCCCATGTCCTGCCCCATGTCTTGCCAAAAGTCCTGTCCCAAGTCCTGCCCCATATCCTGCCCCATGTCCTGCCCCAAGTCTTTTCATGACCTAACCTTATTCCTGCCCCATGTCCTGCCCCATGTGCTGATCCATGTCCTTCCCTAATGTCCTGCCCCATGTCCTGCCTCATATCCAGTCCCATGTCCTGCCTTATGTCCTGCCCCTTTCCTGCCCCATGTCCTGTCCCATGACCTGCACCATATCCTGCTCCAAATCCCGTCGCATGTCCTGCCTCAAATCTTGCCTCATGTCCTGCCTCATGTCCTGTCCTATATCTTTTCCAATATTATGCCCCATGTCCTGCCCCATGTCCTGCCCTATGTAATGCCCCATGTTCATCACCATGTCCTGCCCCATGTCCTGGCGCATATTCTGCTCCATGTCCTGCCTCATAGTCTGTCCAATGTTCTGCCCTATATCCTGTCGCATGCATGCCTCATGTCTTGCCCAAAGTCCTGTCCCATGTCCTGCCCTAATTCCTGCCCCATGTCCTGCCCCATGTCCTGCCCCATGTCCTGCCAAATGTCAAAACGCATGTCCTGCCCCATGTACTGCCCTATGTCCTGCATCATGTCTTGCCCAAAGTCCTGCCCCATGTCCTGCCCCAAGTCCTGCCCCATGTCCTTCCCTAATGTTCTGCCCCAAGTTCCATACCATTTCATGCCCCATGTCCTGTCGCATGTCCTGCCCTATGTCCTGTAACATGTCCCGCCCGATGTCCTGCCCCATGTCCTGCCTCATGTCCTGCCCCATGTCCTGCCCCATGTCCTGTCCCATGACCTGCACCATATCCTGCCACCAATCCCGTCGCATGTCCTGCCCCAAATCCTGCCCTATGTTCTGCCCCATTTCCTGCCCCATATCCTTTCCTATTTTATGCTCCATGTCCTGTAACATGTCCTGACCTATGTCATGCGGCAAGGCCTGCCCCATATCCTGCCCCATGTCCTGCACAATGTCCAACCCCACGTCCTGGCCCATATCCTGCTTCACGTCCTGCTACATATCCTGTCCAATGTAATGCCCTATATCCAGTTGCATGCATGCCTTATGTCTTGCCCAAAGTCTTGACCCATGTCCTGCCCCATGTCCTGCTCCGTGTCCTGCCTTAACTCCTGCCCCATGTCCTGCCGTTTTTTCTGCCCCGTGTTTTGCCCCATGTCCTGCCCCATGTCTTGCCCTATGTTCTGCCCCATTTCCTGCCAATTATCCTTTCCTATTTTATGCTCCATGTCCTGTAACATGTCCTGACCTATGTCATGCGGCAAGGCCTGCCCCATATCCTGCCCCATGTCCTGCCCTATGTAATGCCCAATGTCCTGCACAATGTCCTGCCCCACGTCCTGGCCCATATCCTGCTTCATGTCCTGCTACATATCCTGTCCAATGTCCTGCCCTATATCCTGTCGCATGCATGCCTCATGTCTTGCCCAAAGTCCTGCCCCATTTGCTGCCCCATGTCCTGCCCCATGTCCTTCCCTAATGTCCTGCCCCAAGTTCTATACCATTTCATGCCCCATGTCCTGTCCCTTGTCCTGCCGCATATCCTGCCCCATGTCCTGCCCCAAGTCTTTTCATGACCTAACCTTATTCCTGCCCCATGTCCTGCCCCATGTGCTGATCCATGTCCTTCCTTTATGTCCTGCCCCATGTTCTGTACTATTTCATGCCTATGTCCTGTCGCATGTTCTGCCCTATGTCCTGTAACATGTCCTGCCCTATGTCATGCGCCAAGTCCTGCCCCATATCCTGCCACATGTTCTACCCTATGTAATGCCCCAAGTCCTGCACCATGCCCGCATGTCCTGCCCCTTGTCCAGTAACATGTCCCGCCCGATGTGCTGCCCTACGTCCTGCCCCATATCCTGCCCCATGTCCTGACCCTTATCCTTCCCCATGTCCTGCCTCATGTCTTGCCCCATGTCCTGACCCATGTGTTGTCCCAAGTCCTGCCCCTTGTCCTGTCGCATGTCATGCCTTATGTCCTGCCCCATGTCCTACCCCATGGACAGCCCCATGTCCTGACCCTTATTTCCTGCCCCATGTCCTGCCCCATGTCCTGCCCCATGTCTTGCCAAAGTTCCTGTCCCAAGTCCTGCCCCATATCCTGCCCCATGTCCTGCCCCAAGTCTTTTCATGACCTAACCTTATTCCTGCCCCATGTCCTGCCCCATGTGCTGATCCATGTCCTTCCCTAATGTCCTGCCCCATGTTCTGTACTATTTCATGCCTATGTCCTGTCGCATGTCCTGCCCTATAACCTGTTACATGTCCCGCCCGATGTCCTGCCCCATGTCCTGCCTCATATCCAGTCCCATGTCCTTCCTCATGTCCTGCCCCTTTCCTGCCCCATGTCTTGTCCCATGACCTGCACCATATCCTGCTCCAAATCCTGTCGCATTTCCTGCCCCAAATCTTGCCTCATGTCCTGCCTCATGTCCTGTCTATATCCTTTCCAATATTATGCCCCATGTCCTGCCCCATGTCCTGCCCTATGTAATGCCCCATGTCCTGCACCATGTCCTGCCCCATGTCCTGGCGCATATTCTGCTCCATGTCCTGCCTCATAGTCTGTCCAATGTTCTGCCCTATATCCTGTCGCATGCATGCCTCATGTCTTGCCCAAAGTCCTGTCCTATGTCCTGCCCTAATTCCTGCCCCATGTCCTGCCCCATGTCCTGCCCCATATCCTGCCCCATGTCCTGCCCCATGTCCTGCCAAATGTCCTGTCGCATGTCCTGCCCCATGTACTAGCCCATGTCCTGCCCTATGTCTTGCAAAAAGTCCTGCCCCAAGTTCTGCCTCATGTCCAGCCCCATGTCCTGTCCCATGTCCGGGCATATGTCCTGCCCCACGGCCTGCCTCATGTTGTTCCATTTCCTGCCCCATATCCTGCCCACGTTCTGTCTCATGTGTTGGTCCAAGTCCTGCCCCTTGTTCTGTCGCATTTTCATGCCTCATGTTCTGCCTCATGTCTTGCAAAATGTCCTGCCCCATGTCCTGCCCCATGTCCTTCCCCATGTCCTGCCCCATGGCCTGCCCCAAGTCCTGTCCTATGTCCTGCCCTAAATCCAGCCCCATGTCCTGCCCCATGTCCTGCCCCTAAATCCTGCCCCATGTCCTGCCCCATGTCCTTCCAAATGTCAAAACGCATGTCCTGCCCCATGTCCAGTAACATGTCCCGCCCGATGTCCTGCCCTATGTTCTGCCCCATGTTCTGTACCATTTCATGCCCCATGTCTTGTCGCATGTCCTGTCCTATGTCCTGTAACATGTCCCGCCCGATGTCCTGCCCCATGTTCTGTCCCATGACATCCACCATATACTGCCCCAAATCCCGTCGCATGTCCTGCCCCATATCCTCTCCAATATTACGCCCCATGTCCTGCCCCATGTCCTTCCCCATGTCTTGCCAAAAGTCCTGTCCCAAGTCCTGCCCCATATCCTGCCCCATGTCCTGCCCCAAGTCTTTTCATGACCTAACCTTATTCCTGCCCCATGCCCTGCCCTATGTGCTGCCCCATGTCCTTCCCTAATGTCCTGCCCCATGTTCTGTACTATTTCATGACTATGTCCTGTCGCATGGCCTGCCCTATGTCCTGTAACATGTCCCGCCCGATGTCCTGCCCCATGTCCTGCCTCATATCCAGTCCCATGTCCTGCCTCATGTCCTGCCCCTTTCCTAACCCATGTCCTGTCCCATGACCTGCACCATATCCTGCTCCAAATCCCGTCGCATGTCCTGCCCCAAATCTTGCCCTATGTCCTGCCCCATGTCCTGTCCTATATCCTTTCCAATATTATGCCCCATGTCCTGCCCCATGTCCTGCCCTATGTAATGCCCCATGTCCTGCACCATGTTCTGCCCCATGTCCTGGCCCATATTCTGCTCCATGTCCTGCCTCATAGTCTGTCTAATGTCTTGCCCTATATCCTGTCGCATGCATGCCTCACGTCTTGCCCAAAGTCCTGTCCCATGTCCTGCCCTAATTCCTGCCTCATGTCCTGCCCCATGTCCTGCCCCATATCCTGCCCCATGTCCTGCCCCTTGTCCTGCCAAATCTCAAAACGCATGTCCTGCCCCATGTACAGCTTCATGTCCTGCATCATGTCTTGCCCAAAGTCCTGCCCCATGTCCTGCCCCAGGTCCTGCCCCATGTCCTTCCCTAATGTTCTGCCACACGTTCTATACCATTTCATGCCCCATGTCCTGTCGCATGTCCTGCCCTATGTCCTGTAACATGTCCCGGCCGATGTCCTGCCCCATGTCCTGCCTCATGTCCAGTCCCATGTCCTGCGTCCTGTCCTGCCCTATGTCCTGCCCCATGTCCTGCCTCATATCCAGTCCCATGTTCTGCCCCATGTCCTGCCCCATGTCCTGCCCTATGTAATGCCCCATATCCTGCCCCATGTCCTGCCCCTTGTCCTGCCAAATGTCAAAACGCTTGTCCTGCCCCATGTACTGCCCCATGTCCTGCATCATGTCCTGCCCAAAGTCCTGCCCCATGTCCTGCCCCTGTCCTGTCGCACGTCATGCCTCAAGTCCTGCCCCATGTCCTGCCCCATGGACAGCCCCATGTCCTGACCCTTATTTCCTGCCCCATGTCCTGCCCTATGTCCTGCCCCATGTCTTGCCAAAAGTCCTGTCCCTTGTCCTGCCCCATATCCTGCCCCATGTCCTGCCCCCAAGTCATTTCATGGCCTAACCTTATTCCTGCCCCATGTTCTGCCCTATGTGCTGCCCCATGTCCTTCCCTAATGTCCTGTCCCATTTTCTGTACCATTTCATGCCTATGTCCTGTCGCTTGTCCTGCCCTTTGTCCTGTTACATGTCTCATCCGATGTCCTGCCCCATATCCTGTACCATGACCTGCACCATATCCTGCTCCAAATCCCGTCGCATGTCCTGCCCCAAATCTTGCCCTATGTCCTGCCCCATGTCCTGTCCTATTTCCTTTCCAACATTATGCCCCATGTCCTGCCCCATGTCCTGCCCTTTGTAATGCCCAATGTCCTGCACCATGTCCTGCCCCATGTCCTGGCCAATATTCTGCTCCATGTCCCGCCTCATAGTCTGTCCAATGTCCTGCCCCATGTCCTGCCCCATGTCCTGCCCCAAGTCCTGTCCCATGATTAACCCTATGTCCTTCCCCAAGTCCTGCTCCAAGTCCTGTCCCATGTCCTGCCCTTATTCCTGCCCCATGTCCTGCCACATGTCCTGACCCTTATCCTGCCCCATGTCCTGCCCCGTGTCTTGCCCCATGTCCTGCCCCAAGTCCTAACCCATGTCCTGCCCTTATTCCTGCTCCATGTCCTGCCTTATGACCTGCCCCATGTCCTGCCTCATGTCCTGCCCCAAGTCCTGTGCCATGTCCTGCCCTAATTCCTGCCCCATGTTCTGCCCCATGTCCTGGCCCATGTCCTGCCCCATGTCTTGCCCAAAGTCTTGCCCTAAGTCCTGTCCCATGTTCTGCCCCATGTCCTGCCCCAAAACCTGTCCCATGTCCTGCTTCATGTCTTGCCCAAAGTCCTGCTCCATGTCCTGCCCCATGTCCTGCCCCATGTCCTGCCCCATGTCCTGCCCCAAGTCCTGTCCCATGTCTTGCCCTAATTCCTGCCCCATGTCCTGCCCCCATGTCCTGACCCTTATCGTGCCTCATGTCCTGCCCCATGTCCTGCCCCAATTCCTGTCCCATGTCCTGCCCTAATTCCTGCCCCATGTCCTGCCCCATGTCCTGACCCTTATCCTGTCGCATGTTCTGCCCCATGTCCTGGCCCGTGTCCTGACACATGTTTGCCCAAAGTCCTGCCCCAAGTTCTGCCTCATGTCCAGCACCATGTCCTGTCCCATGTCCTGGCCTATGTCCTGCCCCACGGCCTACCTCATGCTGTTCCATGTCCTGCCCCATATCCTGCCCATGTTCTGTCTCATGTGTTGGACCAAGTCCTGCTCTTTGTCCTGTCGCATTTTCATGCCTCATGTTCTGCCCCATGTCCTGCCTCATGTCCTGCCCCATGTCCTGCCCATGTCCTGACCAATGTCCTTCCCCATTTCCTGCCTCATGTCCTATCCAATGTCCTGCCCTTTATCCTGTCGCATGCTTGCCTCATGTCATATCCAAAGTCTTGCCCTATGTCCTGTCCCATGTTCTGCCCCATGTCCTGCCCCAAAACCTGTCCCATGTCCTGCCTCATGTCTTGCCCAAAGTCCTGCTACATGTCCTGCCCCATGTCCTGCCCCATGTCCTGCCCCATGTCCTGCCCCAAGTCCTGTCCCATGTCCTGCCCTAATTCCTGCCCCATGTCCTGCCCCATGTCCTGACCCTTATCCTGCCTCATGTCCTGCCCCATGTCCTGCCCCAATTCCTGTCCCATGTCCTGCCCTAATTCCTGCCCCATGTTCTGCCCCATGTCCTGACCCTTATCCTGTCGCATGTTCTGCCCCATGTCCTGGCCCGTGTCCTGACCCATGTTTGCCCAAAGTCCTGTCCCAAGTTCTGCCTCATGTCCAGCACCATGTCCTGTCCCATGTCCTGGCCTATGTCCTGCCCCACGGCCTACCTCATGTTAATCCATGTCCTGCCCCATATCCTGCCCATGTTCTGTCTCATGTGTTGGTCCAAGTCCTGCTCCTTGTCCTGTCGCATTTTCATGCCCTATGTCCTGCCCCATGTCCTGCCCTATGTCCTGCCCCAAGTCCTGTCCCTTGTCCTGCCCTAATTTCTGCCCCATGTCCTGCACCATGTCCTGCCTCATATCCTGCCCCATGTCCTGCCCCATGTCCTGTCAAATGTCAAAACGCATTTTCTGCCCCATGTCCAGTAAAATGTTTCGCCCGATGTCCTGCCCTATGGCCTGCCCCATGTCCTGCCCCATGTCTTGCCCAAAGTCCTGCCCCATGTTCTGCCCCATGGCCTGCCCCATGTCCCGCCCGATGTCCTGCCCCATGTCCTGCCTCATGTCCAGTTCCATGTCCTGCCTCATGTCCTGCCCCATGTCCTGCCCCATGTCCTGTCCCATGACCTGCACCATATCCTGCCCCAAATCCCGTCGCATGTCTGCCCCAAATCCTGCCCTATGTCCTGCCCCATGTCCTGCCCCATATCCTTTCCAATATTACGCCCCATGTCCTGTAACATGTCCTGCCCTATGTCATGCCCCAAGTCCTGCACCATGTCCTGCCCCATGTCCTAGCCCATATCCTGCTCCATGTCCTGCCTCATATCCTGTCCAATGTCCTGCCTAATATCCTGTCGCATGCATGCCCCATGTCCTGCCCCATGTTCTGTCCCATGACCTGCACCATATCCTGCCCCCAATCCCGTCGCATGTCCTGCCCCAAATCCTGCCCTTTGTCCTGACCCATGTCCTGCCCCGTGTCCTCTCCCATGACCTGCACCATATCCTGCCCCAAATCCCGTCGCATGTCCTGCCCCAAATCCTGCCCTATGTGATGCCCCATCTCCTGCCCCATATCCTTTTCATTATTATGCCCCATGTCCTGTAACATGTCCTGCCCTATGTCATGCGCCAAGTCCTGCCCCATATCCTGCCACATGTCCTGCCCTATGTAATGCCCAATGTCCTGCACCATGTCCTGAACCATGTCCTGGCCCATATCCTGCTCCATGTCCTGCCTCATATCCTCTCCAATGTCCTGCCGTTTATCCTGTCGCATGCATAACTCATGTCTTGTCAAAAGTCTTGCCCTATGTCCTGCCCCATGTTCTGCCCCATGTCCTGCCCCAAGTCCTGTCCCATGTCCTGCCCTAATTCCTGCGCCATGTCCTGCCTTATTTGCTGCCCCATGTCCTGCCCCATGTCCTGCCCCATGTCTTGCCCAAAGTCCTGCACCATGCCCGCATTTCCTGCCCCTTGTCCAGTTAAATGTCCCGCCCGATGTGCTGCCCTACGTCCTGCCCCATATCCTGCCCCATGTCCTGACCATTATCCTTCCCTATGTCCTGCCTCATGTCTTGCCCCATGTCCTGCCCCATGTGTTGTCACAAGTGCTGCCCCTTGTCCTGTCGCATGTCATGCCTCATGTCCTGCCCCATGTCCTGCCCCATAGACAGCCCCATGTCCTGACCCTTATTTCCTGCCCCATGTCCTGCCCCATGTCTTGCCAAAAGTCCTGTCCCAAGTCCTGCCCCATATCCTGCCCCATGTCCTGCCCCATGTCTTTTCATGACCTAACCTTATTCCTGCCCCATGTCCTGCCCCATGTGCTGGCCCATGTCCTTCCCTAATGTCCTGCCTCATGTTCTGTGCTATTTCATGCCTATGTCCTTTCGCATGTCCTGCCCTATGTCCTGTAACATGTCCCGCCCGATGTCCTGCCCCATGTCCTGCCTCATATCCAGTCCCATGTCCTGCCTCATGTCCTGCCCCTTTCCTGCCCCATGTCCCGTCGCATGTCCTGCCCCAAATCTTGCCCTATGTCCTGCCCCATGTCCTGTCCTATATCCTTTCCAATATTATGCCCCATGTCCTGCCCCATGTCCTGCCTTATGTTATGCCCCATGTCCTGCACCATGTCCTGCCCCATGTCCTGCCCCATATCCTGGCCCATGTCCTGTCCCTTGTCCTGCCAAATGTCAAAACGCATGTCCTGACCCATGTACTGCCCCATGTCCTGCATCATGTCTTGCCCAAAGTCCTGCCTTATGTCCTGCCCCAAGTCCTGCGACATGTCCTTCCCTAATGTTCTGACCCAAGTTCTATACCATTTCATGCCCCATGTCCTGTCGCATGTCCTGCCCTATGTCCTGTAACATGTCCCGCCCGACGTCCTGCCCCATGTCCTGCCTCATGACCAGTCCCATGTCCTGCCTCATGTCCTTCCCCATGTCCTGCCTCATGTCCAGTCCCATGTCCTGCCCCATGTCCTGCCCCATGTCCTGCCCTATGTAATGCCCCATATCCTGCCCCATGTCCTGCCCCTTGTCCTACCAAATGTCAAAACGCTTGTCCTGCCCCATGTACTGCCCCATGTCCTGCATCATGTCCTGCCCAAAGTCCTGCCCCATGTCCTGCCCCTGTCCTGTCGCACGTCATGCCTCAAGTCCTGCCCCATGTCCTGCCCCATGGACAGCCCCATGTCCTGACCCTTATTTCCTGCCCCATGTCCTGCCCTATGTCCTGCCCCATGTCTTGCCAAAAGTCCTGTCCCTTGTCCTGCCCCATATCCTGCCCCATGTCCTGCCCCCAAGTCATTTCATGGCCTAACCTTATTCCTGCCCCATGTTCTGCCCTATGTGCTGCCCCATGTCCTTCCCTAATGTCCTGTCCCATTTTCTGTACCATTTCATGCCTATGTCCTGTCGCTTGTCCTGCCCTTTGTCCTGTTACATGTCTCATCCGATGTCCTGCCCCATATCCTGTCCCATGACCTGCACCATATCCTGCTCCAAATCCCGTCGCATGTCCTGCCCCAAATCTTGCCCTATGTCCTGCCCCATGTCCTGTCCTATTTCCTTTCCAACATTATGCCCCATGTCCTGCCCCATGTCCTGCCCTTTGTAATGCCCAATGTCCTGCACCATGTCCTGCCCCATGTCCTGGTCCATATTCTGCTCCATGTCCCGCCTCATAGTCTGTCCAATGTCCTGCCCCATGTCCTGCCCCATGTCCTGCCCCAAGTCCTGTCCCATGATTAACCCTATGTCCTTCCCCAAGTCCTGCTCCAAGTCCTGTCCCATGTCCTGCCCTAATTCCTGCCCCATGTCCTGCCACATGTCCTGACCCTTATCCTGCCCCATGTCCTGCCCCGTGTCTTGCCCCATGTCCTGCCCCAAGTCCTAACCCATGTCCTGCCCTTATTCCTGCTCCATGTCCTGCCTTATGACCTGCCCCATGTCCTGCCTCATGTCCTGCCCCAAGTCCTGTGCCATGTCCTGCCCTAATTCCTGTCCCATGTTCTGCCCCATGTCCTGCCCCAAAACCTGTCCCATGTCCTGCTTCATGTCTTGCCCAAAGTCCTGCTCCATGTCCTGCCCCATGTCCTGCCCCATGTCCTGCCCCATGTCCTGCCCCAAGTCCTGTCCCATGTCTTGCCCTAATTCCTGCCCCATGTCCTGCCCCCATGTCCTGACCCTTATCGTGCCTCATGTCCTGCCCCATGTCCTGCCCCAATTCCTGTCCCATGTCCTGCCCTAATTCCTGCCCCATGTCCTGCCCCATGTCCTGACCCTTATCCTGTCGCATGTTCTGCCCCATGTCCTGGCCCGTGTCCTGACACATGTTTGCCCAAAGTCCTGCCCCAAGTTCTGCCTCATGTCCAGCACCATGTCCTGTCCCATGTCCTGGCCTATGTCCTGCCCCACGGCCTACCTCATGCTGTTCCATGTCCTGCCCCATATCCTGCCCATGTTCTGTCTCATGTGTTGGTCCAAGTCCTGCTCTTTGTCCTGTCGCATTTTCATGCCTCATGTTCTGCCCCATGTCCTGCCTCATGTCCTGCCCCATGTCCTGCCCATGTCCTGACCAATGTCCTTCCCCATTTCCTGCCTCATGTCCTATCCAATGTCCTGCCCTTTATCCTGTCGCATGCTTGCCTCATGTCATGTCCAAAGTCTTGCCCTATGTCCTGTCCCATGTTCTGCCCCATGTCCTGCCCCAAAACCTGTCCCATGTCCTGCCTCATGTCTTGCCCAAAGTCCTGCTACATGTCCTGCCCCATGTCCTGCCCCATGTCCTGCCCCATGTCCTGCCCCAAGTCCTGTCCCATGTCCTGCCCTAATTCCTGCCCCATGTCCTGCCCCATGTCCTGACCCTTATCCTGCCTCATGTCCTGCCCCATGTCCTGCCCCAATTCCTGTCCCATGTCCTGCCCTAATTCCTGCCCCATGTTCTGCCCCATGTCCTGACCCTTATCCTGTCGCATGTTCTGCCCCATGTCCTGGCCCGTGTCCTGACCCATGTTTGCCCAACGTCCTGTCCCAAGTTCTGCCTCATGTCCAGCACCATGTCCTGTCCCATGTCCTGGCCTATGTCCTGCCCCACGGCCTACCTCATGTTGTTCCATGTCCTGCCCCATATCCTGCCCATGTTCTGTCTCATGTGTTGGTCCAAGTCCTGCTCCTTGTCCTGTCGCATTTTCATGCCCTATGTCCTGCCCCATGTCCTGCCCTATGTCCTGCCCCAAGTCCTGTCCCTTGTCCTGCCCTAATTTCTGCCCCATGTCCTGCACCATGTCCTGCCTCATATCCTGCCCCATGTCCTGCCCCATGTCCTGTCAAATGTCAAAACGCATTTTCTGCCCCATGTCCAGTAAAATGTTTCGCCCGATGTCCTGCCGTATGGCCTGCCCCATGTCCTGCCCCATGTCTTGCCCAAAGTCCTGCCCCATGTTCTGCCCCATGGCCTGCCCCATGTCCCGCCCGATGTCCTGCCCCATGTCCTGCCTCATGTCCAGTTCCATGTCCTGCCTCATGTCCTGCCCCATGTCCTGCCCCATGTCCTGTCCCATGACCTGCACCATATCCTGCCCCAAATCCCGTCGCATGTCTGCCCCAAATCCTGCCCTATGTCCTGCCCCATGTCCTGCCCCATATCCTTTCCAATATTACGCCCCATGTCCTGTAACATGTCCTGCCCTATGTCATGCGCCAAGTCCTGCCCCATATCCTGCCCCATGTCCTACCCTATGTAATGCCCCAAGTCCTGCACCATGTCCTGCCCCATGTCCTGGCCCATATCCTGCTCCATGTCCTGCCTCATATCCTGTCCAATGTCCTGCCTAATATCCTGTCGCATGCATGCCCCATGTCCTGCCCCATGTTCTGTCCCATGACCTGCACCATATCCTGCCCCCAATCCCGTCGCATGTCCTGCCCCAAATCCTGCCCTTTGTCCTGACCCATGTCCTGCCCCGTGTCCTCTCCCATGACCTGCACCATATCCTGCCCCAAATCCCGTCGCATGTCCTGCCCCAAATCCTGCCCTATGTGATGCCCCATCTCCTGCCCCATATCCTTTTCATTATTATGCCCCATGTCCTGTAACATGTCCTGCCCTATGTCATGCGCCAAGTCCTGCCCCATATCCTGCCACATGTCCTGCCCTATGTAATGCCCAATGTCCTGCACCATGTCCTGAACCATGTCCTGGCCCATATCCTGCTCCATGTCCTGCCTCATATCCTCTCCAATGTCCTGCCGTTTATCCTGTCGCATGCATAACTCATGTCTTGTCAAAAGTCTTGCCCTATGTCCTGCCCCATGTTTTGCCCCATGTCCTGCCCCAAGTCCTGTCCCATGTCCTGCCTTAATTCCTGCGCCATGTCCTGCCTTATTTGCTGCCCCATGTCCTGCCCCATGTCCTGCCCCATGTCTTGCCCAAAGTCCTGCACCATGCCCGCATTTCCTGCCCCTTGTCCAGTTAAATGTCCCGCCCGATGTGCTGCCCTACGTCCTGCCCCATATCCTGCCCCATGTCCTGACCATTATCCTTCACTATGTCCTGCCTCATGTCTTGCCCCATGTCCTGCCCCATGTGTTGTCACAAGTGCTGCCCCTTGTCCTGTCGCATGTCATGCCTCATGTCCTGCCCCATGTCCTGCCCCATGGACAGCCCCATGTCCTGACCCTTATTTCCTGCCCCATGTCCTGCCCCATGTCTTGCCAAAAGTCCTGTCCCAAGTCCTGCCCCATATCCTGCCCCATGTCCTGCCCCATGTCTTTTCATGACCTAACCTTATTCCTGCCCCATGTCCTGCCCCATGTGCTGGCCCATGTCCTTCCCTAATGTCCTGCCTCATGTTCTGTGCTATTTCAT
Source organism: Protonemura montana (assembly GCA_947568835.1). Lineage (NCBI taxonomy): Eukaryota > Metazoa > Arthropoda > Insecta > Plecoptera > Nemouridae > Protonemura > Protonemura montana. Next base: position 17,857,593 of record OX387609.1, read on the forward strand.
GCCTATGTCCTTTCGCATGTCCTGCCCTATGTCCTGTAACATGTCCCGCCCGATGTCCTGCCCCATGTCCTGCCTCATATCCAGTCCCATGTCCTGCCTCATGTCCTGCCCCTTTCCTGCCCCATGTCCCGTCGCATGTCCTGCCCCAAATCTTGCCCTATGTCCTGCCCCATGTCCTGTCCTATATCCTTTCCAATATTATGCCCCATGTCCTGCCCCATGTCCTGCCTTATATTATGCCCCATGTCCTGCACCATGTCCTGCCCCATGTCCTGCCCCATATCCTGGCCCATGTCCTGCCCCTTGTCCTGCCAAATGTCAAAACGCATGTCCTGACCCATGTACTGCCCCATGTCCTGCATCATGTCTTGCCCAAAGTCCTGCCTTATGTCCTGCCCCAAGTCCTGCGACATGTCCTTCCCTAATGTTCTGACCCAAGTTCTATACCATTTCATGCCCCATGTCCTGTCGCATGTCCTGCCCTATGTCCTGTAACATGTCCCGCCCGACGTCCTGCCCCATGTCCTGCCTCATGACCAGTCCCATGTCCTGCCTCATGTCCTTCCCCATGTCCTGCCCCATGTCCTGTCCCATGTCCTGCACCATATCCTGCCACAAATCCCGTCGCATGTCCTGCCTCAAATCCTTCCCTATGTTCTGCCCCATTTCCTGCCTCATGTTGTTCCATGTCCTGCCCCATATACTGCCCATGTTCTGTCTCATGTGTTGGTCTAAGTCCTTCCCCTTTGTCCTGTCGCATTTTCATGCCTCATATTCTGCCCATGTCCTGCCCCATGAACAGCCCCATGTCCTGTCTTACGTCCTGTCCCATGTCCTTTCCCATTTTCTGCCTCATGTCCTGCTTGATGTCCTACCTCTTGTCCTGCCCCTAGCTTTCCCAAAGTCCTGCCCCATGTCCTGCCTCATTTCCTGGCCTATGTCCTGCCATATGTCCTGACCCATGTCCTTCCCCATTTCCTGCCTCATGTCCTGCCCCATGTCCTGCCCCATGTCCTGCCTCATGTCTTGCCAAAAGTCCTGCCCCATGTCCTGCTTCATGTCCTGCCCCATGTCCTGCCCCATGTCCTGCCTTTGTCCTGTCAAATGTCAACGCATGTCCTACCCCATGTCCAGTAACATGTCCCGCCCGATGTCCTGCCCTATATCCTGCCACATGTTCTGTACTATTTCATGCCCCATGTCTTGTCGCATGTCCTGTCCTATGTCCTGTTACATGTCCCGCCCGATGTCCTGCCCCATGTCCTGTCCCATGACATCCACCATATCCTGCCCCAAATCCCGTCGCATGTCTGCCCCAAATCCTGCCCTATGTCCTGCCCCATGTCCTGCCCCATATCCTTTCCAATATTACGCCCCATGTCCTGTAACATGTCCTGCCCTATGTCATGCGCCAAGTCCTGCACCATATCCTGCCCCAAATCCCGTCGCATGTCTGCCCCAAATCCTGCCCTATGTCCTGCCCCATGTCCTGCCCCATATCCTTTCCAATATTACGCCCCATGTCCTGTAACATGTCCTGCCCCATGTCCTGCCCCATGTCCTGTCCCATGACCTGCACCATATCCTGCCCCATGTCCTGCCCTAATTCCTGCCCCATGTCCTGCCCCATGTCCTGACCCTTATCCTGCCTCATGTCCTGCCCCATGTCCTGCCCCAATTCCTGTCCCATGTCCTGCCCTAATTCCTGCCCCATGTTCTGCCCCATGTCCTGACCCTTATCCTGTCGCATGTTCTGCCCCATGTCCTGGCCCGTGTCCTGACCCATGTTTGCCCAACGTCCTGTCCCAAGTTCTGCCTCATGTCCAGCACCATGTCCTGTCCCATGTCCTGGCCTATGTCCTGCCCCACGGCCTACCTCATGTTGTTCCATGTCCTGCCCCATATCCTGCCCATGTTCTGTCTCATGTGTTGGTCCAAGTCCTGCTCCTTGTCCTGTCGCATTTTCATGCCCTATGTCCTGCCCCATGTCCTGCCCTATGTCCTGCCCCAAGTCCTGTCCCTTGTCCTGCCCTAATTTCTGCCCCATGTCCTGCACCATGTCCTGCCTCATATCCTGCCCCATGTCCTGCCCCATGTCCTGTCAAATGTCAAAACGCATTTTCTGCCCCATGTCCAGTAAAATGTTTCGCCCGATGTCCTGCCCTATGGCCTGCCCCATGTCCTGCCCCATGTCTTGCCCAAAGTCCTGCCCCATGTTCTGCCCCATGGCCTGCCCCATGTCCCGCCCGATGTCCTGCCCCATGTCCTGCCTCATGTCCAGTTCCATGTCCTGCCTCATGTCCTGCCCCATGTCCTGCCCCATGTCCTGTCCCATGACCTGCACCATATCCTGCCCCAAATCCCGTCGCATGTCTGCCCCAAATCCTGCCCTATGTCCTGCCCCATGTCCTGCCCCATATCCTTTCCAATATTACGCCCCATGTCCTGTAACATGTCCTGCCCTATGTCATGCGCCAAGTCCTGCCCCATATCCTGCCCCATGTCCTACCCTATGTAATGCCCCAAGTCCTGCACCATGTCCTGCCCCATGTCCTGGCCCATATCCTGCTCCATGTCCTGCCTCATATCCTGTCCAATGTCCTGCCTAATATCCTGTCGCATGCATGCCCCATGTCCTGCCCCATGTTCTGTCCCATGACCTGCACCATATCCTGCCCCCAATCCCGTCGCATGTCCTGCCCCAAATCCTGCCCTTTGTCCTGACCCATGTCCTGCCCCGTGTCCTCTCCCATGACCTGCACCATATCCTGCCCCAAATCCCGTCGCATGTCCTGCCCCAAATCCTGCCCTATGTGATGCCCCATCTCCTGCCCCATATCCTTTTCATTATTATGCCCCATGTCCTGTAACATGTCCTGCCCTATGTCATGCGCCAAGTCCTGCCCCATATCCTGCCACATGTCCTGCCCTATGTAATGCCCAATGTCCTGCACCATGTCCTGAACCATGTCCTGGCCCATATCCTGCTCCATGTCCTGCCTCATATCCTCTCCAATGTCCTGCCGTTTATCCTGTCGCATGCATAACTCATGTCTTGTCAAAAGTCTTGCCCTATGTCCTGCCCCATGTTTTGCCCCATGTCCTGCCCCAAGTCCTGTCCCATGTCCTGCCTTAATTCCTGCGCCATGTCCTGCCTTATTTGCTGCCCCATGTCCTGCCCCATGTCCTGCCCCATGTCTTGCCCAAAGTCCTGCACCATGCCCGCATTTCCTGCCCCTTGTCCAGTTAAATGTCCCGCCCGATGTGCTGCCCTACGTCCTGCCCCATATCCTGCCCCATGTCCTGACCATTATCCTTCACTATGTCCTGCCTCATGTCTTGCCCCATGTCCTGCCCCATGTGTTGTCACAAGTGCTGCCCCTTGTCCTGTCGCATGTCATGCCTCATGTCCTGCCCCATGTCCTGCCCCATGGACAGCCCCATGTCCTGACCCTTATTTCCTGCCCCATGTCCTGCCCCATGTCTTGCCAAAAGTCCTGTCCCAAGTCCTGCCCCATATCCTGCCCCATGTCCTGCCCCATGTCTTTTCATGACCTAACCTTATTCCTGCCCCATGTCCTGCCCCATGTGCTGGCCCATGTCCTTCCCTAATGTCCTGCCTCATGTTCTGTGCTATTTCATGCCTATGTCCTTTCGCATGTCCTGCCCTATGTCCTGTAACATGTCCCGCCCGATGTCCTGCCCCATGTCCTGCCTCATATCCAGTCCCATGTCCTGCCTCATGTCCTGCCCCTTTCCTGCCCCATGTCCCGTCGCATGTCCTGCCCCAAATCTTGCCCTATGTCCTGCCCCATGTCCTGTCCTATATCCTTTCCAATATTATGCCCCATGTCCTGCCCCATGTCCTGCCTTATGTTATGCCCCATGTCCTGCACCATGTCCTGCCCCATGTCCTGCCCCATATCCTGGCCCATGTCCTGCCCCTTGTCCTGCCAAATGTCAAAACGCATGTCCTGACCCATGTACTGCCCCATGTCCTGCATCATGTCTTGCCCAAAGTCCTGCCTTATGTCCTGCCCCAAGTCCTGCGACATGTCCTTCCCTAATGTTCTGACCCAAGTTCTATACCATTTCATGCCCCATGTCCTGTCGCATGTCCTGCCCTATGTCCTGTAACATGTCCCGCCCGACGTCCTGCCCCATGTCCTGCCTCATGACCAGTCCCATGTCCTGCCTCATGTCCTTCCCCATGTCCTGCCCCATGTCCTGTCCCATGTCCTGCACCATATCCTGCCACAAATCCCGTCGCATGTCCTGCCTCAAATCCTTCCCTATGTTCTGCCCCATTTCCTGCCTCATGTTGTTCCATGTCCTGCCCCATATACTGCCCATGTTCTGTCTCATGTGTTGGTCTAAGTCCTTCCCCTTTGTCCTGTCGCATTTTCATGCCTCATATTCTGCCCATGTCCTGCCCCATGAACAGCCCCATGTCCTGTCTTACGTCCTGTCCCATGTCCTTTCCCATTTTCTGCCTCATGTCCTGCTTGATGTCCTACCTCTTGTCCTGCCCCTAGCTTTCCCAAAGTCCTGCCCCATGTCCTGCCTCATTTCCTGGCCTATGTCCTGCCATATGTCCTGACCCATGTCCTTCCCCATTTCCTGCCTCATGTCCTGCCCCATGTCCTGCCCCATGTCCTGCCTCATGTCTTGCCAAAAGTCCTGCCCCATGTCCTGCTTCATGTCCTGCCCCATGTCCTGCCCCATGTCCTGCCTTTGTCCTGTCAAATGTCAACGCATGTCCTACCCCATGTCCAGTAACATGTCCCGCCCGATGTCCTGCCCTATATCCTGCCACATGTTCTGTACTATTTCATGCCCCATGTCTTGTCGCATGTCCTGTCCTATGTCCTGTTACATGTCCCGCCCGATGTCCTGCCCCATGTCCTGTCCCATGACATCCACCATATCCTGCCCCAAATCCCGTCGCATGTCTGCCCCAAATCCTGCCCTATGTCCTGCCCCATGTCCTGCCCCATATCCTTTCCAATATTACGCCCCATGTCCTGTAACATGTCCTGCCCTATGTCATGCGCCAAGTCCTGCACCATATCCTGCCCCAAATCCCGTCGCATGTCTGCCCCAAATCCTGCCCTATGTCCTGCCCCATGTCCTGCCCCATATCCTTTCCAATATTACGCCCCATGTCCTGTAACATGTCCTGCCCCATGTCCTGCCCCATGTCCTGTCCCATGACCTGCACCATATCCTGCCCCAAATCCTGTCGCATGTTCTGCCCCATGTCCTGGCCCATGTCCTGCCCCATGTTTGCCTAAAGTCCTGCCCCAAGTTCTGCCTCATGTCCAGCCCCATGTCCTGACCCATGTCCTTCCCCATTTCCTGCCTCATGTCCTGCCCCATGTCCTGCCCCATGTCCTGCCTCATGTCTTGCCAAAAGTCCTGCCCCATGTCCAGCCCTATGTCCTGCACCATGTCCTGCCTCATATCCTGCCCCATGTCCTGCCCCATGTCCTGTCAAATGTCAAAACGCATGTTCTGCCCCATGTCCAGTAAAATGTTGACCCCAATGTCCTGCCCTATGGCCTGCCCCATGTCCTGCCCCATGTCTTGCCCAAAGTCCTGCCCCATGTTCTGCCCCATGGCCTGCCCCATGTCCCGCCCGATGTCCTGCCCCATGTCCTGCCTCATGTCCAGTCCCATGTCCTGCCTCATGTCCTGCCCCATGTCCTGCCCCATGTCCTGTCCCATGACCTGCACCATATCCTGCCCCAAATCCCGTCGCATGTCTGCCCCAAATCCTGCCCTATGTCCTGCCCCATGTCCTGCCCCATATCCTTTCCAATATTACGCCCCATGTCCTGTAACATGTCCTGCCCTATGTCATGCGCCAAGTCCTGCCCCATATCCTGCCCCATGTCCTACCCTATGTAATGCCCCAAGTCCTGCACCATGTCCTGCCCCATGTCCTGGCCCATATCCTGCTCCATGTCCTGCCTCATATCCTGTCCAATGTCCTGCCTAATATCCTGTCGCATGCATGCCCCATGTCCTGCCCCATGTTCTGTCCCATGACCTGCACCATATCCTGCCCCCAATCCCGTCGCATGTCCTGCCCCAAATCCTGCCCTTTGTCCTGACCCATGTCCTGCCCCGTGTCCTCTCCCATGACCTGCACCATATCCTGCCCCAAATCCCGTCGCATGTCCTGCCCCAAATCCTGCCCTATGTGATGCCCCATCTCCTGCCCCATATCCTTTTCATTATTATGCCCCATGTCCTGTAACATGTCCTGCCCTATGTCATGCGCCAAGTCCTGCCCCATATCCTGCCACATGTCCTGCCCTATGTAATGCCCAATGTCCTGCACCATGTCCTGAACCATGTCCTGGCCCATATCCTGCTCCATGTCCTGCCTCATATCCTCTCCAATGTCCTGCCGTTTATCCTGTCGCATGCATAACTCATGTCTTGTCAAAAGTCTTGCCCTATGTCCTGCCCCATGTTCTGCCCCATGTCCTGCCCCAAGTCCTGTCCCATGTCCTGCCCTAATTCCTGCGCCATGTCCTGCCTTATTTGCTGCCCCATGTCCTGCCCCATGTCCTGCCCCATGTCTTGCCCAAAGTCCTGCACCATGCCCGCATTTCCTGCCCCTTGTCCAGTTAAATGTCCCGCCCGATGTGCTGCCCTACGTCCTGCCCCATATCCTGCCCCATGTCCTGACCATTATCCTTCCCTATGTCCTGCCCCATGTCTTGCCCCATGTCCTGCCCCATGTGTTGTCACAAGTGCTGCCCCTTGTCCTGTCGCATGTCATGCCTCATGTCCTGCCCCATGTCCTGCCCCATGGACAGCCCCATGTCCTGACCCTTATTTCCTGCCCCATGTCCTGCCCCATGTCCTGCTTCATGTCTTGCCAAAAGTCCTGTCCCAAGTCCTGCCCCATATCCTGCCCCATGTCCTGCCCCATGTCTTTTCATGACCTAACCTTATTCCTGCCCCATGTCCTGCCCCATGTGCTGCCCCATGTCCTTCCCTAATGTCCTGCCTCATGTTCTGTGCTATTTCATGCCTATGTCCTTTCGCATGTCCTGCCCTATGTCCTGTATTATGTCCCGCCCGATGTCCTGCCCCATGTCCTGCCTCATATCCAGTCCCATGTCCTGCCTCATGTCCTGCCCCTTTCCTGCCCCATGTCCCGTCGCATGTCCTGCCCCAAATCTTGCCCTGTGTCCTGCCCCATGTCCTGTCCTATATCCTTTCCAATATTATGCCCCATGTCCTGCCCCATGTCCTGCCTTATGTTATGCCCCATGTCCTGCACCATGTCCTGCCCCATGTCCTGCCCCATATCCTGGCCCATGTCCTGCCCCTTGTCCTGCCAAATGTCAAAACGCATGTCCTGACCCATGTACTGCCCCATGTCCTGCATCATGTCTTGCCCAAAGTCCTGCCTTATGTCCTGCCCCAAGTCCTGCGACATGTCCTTCCCTAATGTTCTGACCCAAGTTCTATACCATTTCATGCCCCATGTCCTGTCGCATGTCCTGCCCTATGTCCTGTAACATGTCCCGCCCGACGTCCTGCCCCATTTCCTGCCTCATGACCAGTCCCATGTCCTGCCTCATGTCCTTCCCCATGTCCTGCCCCATGTCCTGTCCCATGTCCTGCACCATATCCTGCCACAAATCCCGTCGCATGTCCTGCCTCAAATCCTTCCCTATGTTCTGCCCCATTTCCTGCCTCATGTTGTTCCATGTCCTGCCCCATATACTGCCCATGTTCTGTCTCATGTGTTGGTCTAAGTCCTTCCCCTTTGTCCTGTCGCATTTTCATGCCTCATATTCTGCCCATGTCCTGCCCCATGAACAGCCCCATGTCCTGTCTTACGTCCTGTCCCATGTCCTTTCCCATTTTCTGCCTCATGTCCTGCTTGATGTCCTACCTCTTGTCCTGCCCCTAGCTTTCCCAAAGTCCTGCCCCATGTCCTGCCTCATTTCCTGGCCTATGTCCTGCCATATGTCCTGACCTATGTCCTTCCCCATTTCCTGCCTCATGTCCTGCCCCATGTCCTGCCCCATGTCCTGCCTCATGTCTTGCCAAAAGTCCTGCCCCATGTCCTGCTTCATGTCCTGCCCCATGTCCTGCCCCATGTCCTGCCTTTGTACTGCCAAATGTCAACGCATGTCCTACCCCATGTCCAGTAACATGTCCCGCCCGATGTCCTGCCCTATGTCCTGCCACATGTTCTGTACTATTTCATGCCCCATGTCTTGTCGCATGTCCTGTCCTATGTCCTGTTACATAACCCGCCCGATGTCCTGCCCCATGTCCTGTCCCATGACATCCACCATATCCTGCCCCAAATCCCGTCGCATGTCTGCCCCAAATCCTGCCCTATGTCCTGCCCCATGTCCTGCCCCATATCCTTTCCAATATTACGCCCCATGTCCTGTAACATGTCCTGCCCCATGTCCTGCCCCATGTCCTGTCCCATGACCTGCACCATATCCTGCCCCAAATCCTGTCGCATGTTCTGCCCCATGTCCTGGCCCATGTCCTGCCCCATGTTTGCCTAAAGTCCTGCCCCAAGTTCTGCCTCATGTCCAGCCCCATGTCCTGACCCATGTCCTTCCCCATTTCCTGCCTCATGTCCTGCCCCATGTCCTGCCTCATATCCTGCCCCATGTCCTGCCCCATGTCCTGCCAAATGTCAAAACGCATGTTCTGCCCCATGTCCAGTAAAATGTCCTGCCCCATGTCTTGCCCAAAGTCCTGCCCCATGTATTCCCTTATGTCCAGTCCCATGTCCTGCCTCATGTCCTGCCCCATGTCCTGCCCCATGTCCTGTCCCATGAAATGCACCATATCCTGCCCCAAATCCCGTCGCATGTCTGCCCCAAATCCTGCCCTATGTCCTGCCCCATGTCCTGCCCCATATCCTTTCCAATATTACGCCCCATGTCCTGTAACATGTCCTGCCCTATGTCATGCGCCAAGTCCTGCACCATGTCCTGCCCCATGTCCTGGCCCATTTCCTGCTCCATGTCCTGCCTCATATCCTGTCCAATGTCCTGCCCAATATCCTGTCGCATGCATGCCTCATGTCTTGCCCAAAGTCTTGCCCCATGTCCTGCCCTTATGTCTTGCCCCATGTCCTGCCCCAAGTCCTGTAGCATGTCCTGACCTTATTCTTGCCCCATGTCCTGCCTTATTTCCTGCCCCATGTCCTGCCCCATGTCCTGCCCCATGTCTTGTCCAAAGTCCTGCCCCATGTCCTGCCACATGGCCTGCCCCAAGTCCCGCCCGATGTCCTGCCCCATGTCCTGCCTCATGTCCAGGCCCATGTCCTGTCACATGTCCTGCCCCATGTCCTGCCCCATGTCCTGTCCCATGACCTGCACCATATCCTGCCCCCAATCCCATCGCATGTCCTGCCCCAAATCCTGCCCTTTGTCCTGCCCCATGTCCTCCCCCTTGTCCTCATCCATGACCTGCACCATATCCTGCCCCAAATCCCGTCGCATGACCTGCCCCAAATCCTGCCCTATGTGATGCCCCATCTCCTGCCCCATATCCTTTCTAATATTATGCCCCATGTCCTGTAACATGTCCTGCCCTATGTCAGGGGCCAAGTCCTGCCCCATATCCTGCCACATGTCCTGCCCTATGTAATGCCCAATGTCCTGCACCATGTCCTGCCCCATTTCCTGGCCCATATCCTGCTCCATGTCCTGCCTCATATCCTATTCAATGTCCTGCCCTTTATCCTGTCGCATGCATGACTCATGTTTTGTCCAAAGTCTTGCCCTATGTCCTGCCCCATGTTCTGCCCCATGTACAGCCCCATGTCCTGTCTCATGTCCTGTCCCATGTCCTTTCCCATTTTCTGCCTCATGTCCTGCTTGATGTCCTACCTCATGTCCTGCCCCTAGCTTTCCCAAAGTCCTGCCCCATGTCCTGCCTCATTTCCTGACCCATGTCCTGCCATATGTCCTGACCCATGTCCTTCCCTATTTCCTGCCTCATGTCCTGCCCCATGTCCTGCCCCATGTCCTGCTTTATGTCTTGCCAAAAGTCCTGCCCCATTTCTTGCCCTAAATCCTGCCCCATGTCCTGCCCCATGTCCTGCCCCATATCCTGCCCCATGTCCTGCCCCATGTCCTGCCAAATGTCAAAACGCATGTCCTGCCCCATGTCCAGTAACATGTCCCGCCCGATGTCCTGCCCCATGTCCTGTCCCATGACATTCACCATATCATGCCCCAAATCCCGTCGCATGTCCTGCCCAATATCCTTTCCAAAATTCGGCTCTTTGTCCTGTCGCATTTTCATGCCTCATGTTCTGCCCCATGTCCTGCCTCATGTCCTGCCCCATGTCCTGCCCATGTCCTGACCCATGTCCTTCCCCATTTCCTGCCTCATGTCCTATCCAATGTCCTGCCCTTTATCCTGTCGCATGCATGCCTCATTTCATGTCCAAAGTCTTGCCCTATGTCCTGTCCCATGTTCTGCCCCATGTCCTGCCCCAAAACCTGTCCCATGTCCTGCCCCATGTCTTGCCCAAAGTCCTGCTCCATGTCCTGCCCCATGTCCTGCCCCATGTCCTGCCCCATGTCCTGCCCCAAGTCCTGTCCCATGTCCTGCCCTAATTCCTGCCCCATGTCCTGCCCCATGTCCTGACCCTTATCCTGCCTCATGTCCTGCCCCATGTCCTGCCCCAATTCCTGTCCCATGTCCTAACCTAATTCCTGCCCCATGTCCTGCCCCATGTCCTGACCCTTATCCTGTCGCATGTTCTGCCCCATGTCCTGGCCCGTGTCCTGACCCATGTTTGCCCAAAGTCCTGCCCCAAGTTCTGCCTCATGTCCAGCACCATGTCCTGTCCCATGTCCTGGCCTATGTCCTGCCCCACGGCCTACCTCATGTCGTTCCATGTCCTGCTCCATATCCTGCCCATGTTCTGTCTCATGTGTTGGTCCAAGTCCTGCTCCTTGTCCTGTCGCATTTTCATGCCCTATGTCCTGCCCCATGTCCTGCCCCATGTCCTGCCAAATGTGAAAACGCATGTTCTGCCCCATGTCCAGTAAAATGTCCCGCCCGATGTCCTGCCCTATGGCCTGCCCCATGTCCTGCCCCATGTCTTGCCCAAAGTCCTGCCCCATGTTCTGCCCCATGGCATGCCCCATGTCCCGCCCGATGTCCTGCCCCATGTCCTGCCTCATGTCCAGTACCATGTCCTGCCTCATGTCCTGCCCCATGTCCTGCCCCATGTCCTGTCCCATGACCTGCACCATATCCTGCCCCAAATCCCGTCGCATGTCTGCCCCAAATCCTGCCCTATGTCCTGCCCCATGTCCTGCCCCATATCCTTTCCAATATTACGCCCCATGTCCTGTAACATGTCCTGCCCTATGTCATGCGCCAAGTCCTGCCCCATATCCTGCCCCATGTCCTACCCTATGTAATGCCCCAAGTCCTGCACCATGTCCTGCCCCATGTCCTGGCCCATATCCTGCTCCATGTTCTGCCTCATATCCTGTCCAATGTCCTGCCTAATATCCTGTCGCATGCATGCCCCATGTCCTGCCCCATGTTCTGTCCCATGACCTGCACCATATCCTGCCCCCAATCCCGTCGCATGTCCTGCCCCAAATCCTGCCCTTTGTCCTGACCCATGTCCTGCCCCGTGTCCTCTCCCATGACCTGCACCATATCCTGCCCCAAATCCCGTCGCATGTCCTGCCCCAAATCCTGCCCTATGTGATGCCCCATCTCCTGCCCCATATCCTTTTCATTATTATGCCCCATGTCCTGTAACATGTCCTGCCCTATGTCATGCGCCAAGTCCTGCCCCATATCCTGCCACATGTCCTGCCCTATGTAATGCCCAATGTCCTGCACCATGTCCTGAACCATGTCCTGGCCCATATCCTGCTCCATGTCCTGCCTCATATCCTCTCCAATGTCCTGCCCTTTATCCTGTCGCATGCATAACTCATGTCTTGTCAAAAGTCTTGCCCTATGTCCTGCCCCATGTTCTGCCCCATGTCCTGCCCCAAGTCCTGACCCATGTCCTTCCCCATTTCCTGCCTCATGTCCTATCCAATGTCCTGCCCTTTATCCTGTCGCATGCATGCCTCATTTCATGTCCAAAGTCTTGCCCTATGTCCTGTCCCATGTTCTGCCCCATGTCCTGCCCCAAAACCTGTCCCATGTCCTGCCCCATGTCTTGCCCAAAGTCCTGCTCCATGTCCTGCCCCATGTCCTGCCCCATGTCCTGCCCCATGTCCTGCCCCAAGTCCTGTCCCATGTCCTGCCCTAATTCCTGCCCCATGTCCTGCCCCATGTCCTGACCCTTATCCTGCCTCATGTCCTGCCCCATGTCCTGCCCCAATTCCTGTCCCATGTCCTAACCTAATTCCTGCCCCATGTCCTGCCCCATGTCCTGACCCTTATCCTGTCGCATGTTCTGCCCCATGTCCTGGCCCGTGTCCTGACCCATGTTTGCCCAAAGTCCTGCCCCAAGTTCTGCCTCATGTCCAGCACCATGTCCTGTCCCATGTCCTGGCCTATGTCCTGCCCCACGGCCTACCTCATGTCGTTCCATGTCCTGCTCCATATCCTGCCCATGTTCTGTCTCATGTGTTGGTCCAAGTCCTGCTCCTTGTCCTGTCGCATTTTCATGCCCTATGTCCTGCCCCATGTCCTGCCCCATGTCCTGCCAAATGTGAAAACGCATGTTCTGCCCCATGTCCAGTAAAATGTCCCGCCCGATGTCCTGCCCTATGGCCTGCCCCATGTCCTGCCCCATGTCTTGCCCAAAGTCCTGCCCCATGTTCTGCCCCATGGCCTGCCCCATGTCCCGCCCGATGTCCTGCCCCATGTCCTGCCTCATGTCCAGTACCATGTCCTGCCTCATGTCCTGCCCCATGTCCTGCCCCATGTCCTGTCCCATGACCTGCACCATATCCTGCCCCAAATCCCGTCGCATGTCTGCCCCAAATCCTGCCCTATGTCCTGCCCCATGTCCTGCCCCATATCCTTTCCAATATTACGCCCCATGTCCTGTAACATGTCCTGCCCTATGTCATGCGCCAAGTCCTGCCCCATATCCTGCCCCATGTCCTACCCTATGTAATGCCCCAAGTCCTGCACCATGTCCTGCCCCATGTCCTGGCCCATATCCTGCTCCATGTTCTGCCTCATATCCTGTCCAATGTCCTGCCTAATATCCTGTCGCATGCATGCCCCATGTCCTGCCCCATGTTCTGTCCCATGACCTGCACCATATCCTGCCCCCAATCCCGTCGCATGTCCTGCCCCAAATCCTGCCCTTTGTCCTGACCCATGTCCTGCCCCGTGTCCTCTCCCATGACCTGCACCATATCCTGCCCCAAATCCCGTCGCATGTCCTGCCCCAAATCCTGCCCTATGTGATGCCCCATCTCCTGCCCCATATCCTTTTCATTATTATGCCCCATGTCCTGTAACATGTCCTGCCCTATGTCATGCGCCAAGTCCTGCCCCATATCCTGCCACATGTCCTGCCCTATGTAATGCCCAATGTCCTGCACCATGTCCTGAACCATGTCCTGGCCCATATCCTGCTCCATGTCCTGCCTCATATCCTCTCCAATGTCCTGCCCTTTATCCTGTCGCATGCATAACTCATGTCTTGTCAAAAGTCTTGCCCTATGTCCTGCCCCATGTTCTGCCCCATGTCCTGCCCCAAGTCCTGTCCCATGTCCTGCCCTAATTCCTGCGCCATGTCCTGCCTTATTTGCTGCCCCATGTCTTGCCCCATGTCCTGCCCCATGTCTTAACCAAAGTCCTGCACCATGCCCGCATTTCCTGCCCCTTGTCCAGTAAAATGTCCCGCCCGATGTGCTGCCCTACGTCCTGCCCCATATCCTGCCCCATGTCCTGACTATTATCCTTCCCTATGTCCTGCCCCATGTCTTGCCCCATGTCCTGCCCCATGTGTTGTCACATGTGCTGCCCCTTGTCCTGTCGCATGTCATAACTCATGTCCTGCCCCAGGTCCTGCCCCATGGACAGCCCCATGTCCTGACCCTTATTTCCTGCCCCATGTCCTGCCCCATGTCCTGCCCCATGTCTTGCCAAAAGTCCTGTCCCAAGTCCTGCCCCATATCCTGCCCCATGTCCTGCCCCATGTCTTTTCATGACCAAACCTTATTCCTGCCCCATGTCCTGCCCCATGTGCTGCCCCATGTCCTTCCCTAATGTCCTGCCTCATGTTCGGTGCTATTTCATGCCTATGTCCTTTCGCATGTCCTGCCCTAATGTTCTGCCACAAGTTCTATACCATTTCATGCCCCATGTCCTGTCGCATGTCCTGCCCTATGTCCTGTAACATGTCCCGGCCGATGTCCTGCCCCATGTCCTGCCTCATGTCCAGTCCCATGTCCTGCGTCCTGTCCTGCCCTATGTCCTGCCCCATGTCCTGCCTCATATCCAGTCCCATGTTCTGCCCCATGTCCTGCCCCATGTCCTGCCCTATGTAATGCCCCATATCCTGCCCCATGTCCTGCCCCTTGTCCTGCCAAATGTCAAAACGCTTGTCCTGCCCCATGTACTGCCCCATGTCCTGCATCATGTCCTGCCCAAAGTCCTGCCCCATGTCCTGCCCCTGTCCTGTCGCACGTCATGCCTCAAGTCCTGCCCCATGTCCTGCCCCATGGACAGCCCCATGTCCTGACCCTTATTTCCTGCCCCATGTCCTGCCCTATGTCCTGCCCCATGTCTTGCCAAAAGTCCTGTCCCTTGTCCTGCCCCATATCCTGCCCCATGTCCTGCCCCCAAGTCATTTCATGGCCTAACCTTATTCCTGCCCCATGTTCTGCCCTATGTGCTGCCCCATGTCCTTCCCTAATGTCCTGTCCCATTTTCTGTACCATTTCATGCCTATGTCCTGTCGCTTGTCCTGCCCTTTGTCCTGTTACATGTCTCATCCGATGTCCTGCCCCATATCCTGTCCCATGACCTGCACCATACCCTGCTCCAAATCCCGTCGCATGTCCTGCCCCAAATCTTGACCTATGTCCTGCCCCATGTCCTGTCCTATTTCCTTTCCAACATTATGCCCCATGTCCTGCCCCATGTCCTGACCCTTATCTTGTCGCATGTTCTGCCCCATGTCCTGGCACGTGTCCTGACCCATGTTTGCCCAAAGTCCTGCCCCAAGTTCTGCCTCATGTCCAGCACCATGTCCTGTCCCATGTCCTGGCCTATGTCCTGCCCCACGGCCTACCTCATGTCGTTCCATGTCCTGCCCCATATCCTGCCCATGTTCTGTCTCATGTGTTGGTCCAAGTCCTGCTCCTTGTCCTGTCGCATTTTCATGCCCTATGTCCTGCCCCATGTCCTGCCCTATGTCCTGCCCCAAGTCCTGTCCCTTGTCCTGCCCTTATTTCTGCCCCATGTCCTGCACCATGTCCTGCCTCATATCCTGCCCCATGTCCTGCCCCTTGTCCTGCCAAATGTCAAAACGCATGTTCTGCCCCATGTCCAGTAAAATGTCCCGCCCGATGTCCTGCCCTATGGCCTGCCCCATGTCCTGCCCCATGACTTGCCCAAAGTCCTGCCCCATGTTCTGCCCCATGGCCTGCCCCATGTCCCGCCCGATGTCCTGCCCCATGTCCTGCCTCATGTCCAGTCCCATGTCCTGCCTCATGTCCTGCCCCATGTCCTGCACCATGTCCTGTCCCATGACCTGCACCATATCCTGCCCCAAATCCCGTCGCATGTCTGCCCCAAATCCTGCCCTATGTCCTGCCCCATGTCCTGCCTCATGTCCTGCCCCATGTCCTGCCCATGTCCTGACCCATGTCCTTCCCCATTTCCTGCCTCATGTCCTATCCAATGTCCTGCCCTTTATCCTGTCGCATGCATGCCTCATGTCATGTCCAAAGTCTTGCCCTATGTCCTGTCCCATGTTCTGCCCCATGTCCTGCCCCAAAACCTGTCCCATGTCCTGCCCCATGTCTTGCCCAAAGTCCTGCTCCATGTCCTGCCCCATGTCCTGCCCCATGTCCTGCCCCATGTCCTGCCCCAAGTCCTGTCCCATGTCCTGCCCTAATTCCTGCCCCATGTCCTGCCCCATGTCCTGACCCTTATCCTGCCTCATGTCCTGCCCCATGTCCTGCCCCAATTCCTGTCCCATGTCCTGCCCTAATTCCTGCCCCATGTCCTGCCCCATGTCCTGACCCTTATCTTGTCGCATGTTCTGCCCCATGTCCTGGCCCGTGTCCTGACCCATGTTTGCCCAAAGTCCTGCCCCAAGTTCTGCCTCATGTCCAGCACCATGTCCTGTCCCATGTCCTGGCCTATGTCCTGCCCCACGGCCTACCTCATGTCGTTCCATGTCCTGCCCCATATCCTGCCCATGTTCTGTCTCATGTGTTGGTCCAAGTCCTGCTCCTTGTCCTGTCGCATTTTCATGCCCTATGTCCTGCCCCATGTCCTGCCCCATGTCCTGCCCCAAGTCCTGTCCCTTGTCCTGCCCTAATTTCTGCCCCATGTCCTGCACCATGTCCTGCCTCATATCCTGCCCCATGTCCTGCCCCTTGTCCTGCCAAATGTCAAAACGCATGTTCTGCCCCATGTCCAGTAAAATGTCCCGCCCGATGTCCTGCCCTATGGCCTGCCCCATGTCCTGCCCCATGTCTTGCCCAAAGTCCTGCCCCATGTTCTGCCCCATGGCCTGCCCCATGTCCCGCCCGATGTCCTGCCCCATGTCCTGCCTCATGTCCAGTCCCATGTCCTGCCTCATGTCCTGCCCCATGTCCTGCACCATGTCCTGTCCCATGACCTGCACCATATCCTGCCCCAAATCCCGTCGCATGTCTGCCCCAAATCCTGCCCTATGTCCTGCCCCATGTCCTGCCCCATATCCTTTCCAATATTACGCCCCATGTCCTGAAACATGTCCTGCCCTATGTCATGCGCCAAGTCCTGCCCCATATCCTGCCCCATGTCCTACCCTATGTAATGCCCCAAGTCCTGCACCATGTCCTGCCCCATGTCCTGGCCCATATCCTGCTCCATGTCCTGCCTCATATCATGTCCAATGTCCTGCCTAATATCCTGTCGCATGCATGCCCCATGTCCTGCCCCATGTTCTGTCCCATGACCTGCACCATATCCTGCCCCCAATCCCGTCGCATGTCCTGCCCCAAATCCTGCCCTTTGTCCTGACACACGTCCTGCCCCGTGTCCTCTCCCATGACCTGCACCATATCCTGCCCCAAATCCCGTCGCATGTCCTGCCCCAAATCCTGCCCTATGTGATGCCCCATCTCCTGCCCCATATCCTTTTCATTATTATGCCCCATGTCCTGTAACATGTCCTGCCCTATGTCATGCGCCAAGTCCTGTCCCATATCCTGCCACATGTCCTGCCCTATGTAATGCCCAATGTCCTGCACCATGTCCTAAACCATGTCCTGGCCCATATCCTGCTCCATGTCCTGCCTCATATCCTCTCCAATGTCCTGCCCTTTATCCTGTCGCATGCATAACTCATGTCTTGTCAAAAGTCTTGCCCTATGTCCTGCCCCATGTTCTGCCCCATGTCCTGCCCCAAGTCCTGTCCCATGTCCTGCCCTAATTCCTGCGCCATGTCCTGCCTTATTTGCTGCCCCATGTCCTGCCCCATGTCCTGCCCCATGTCTTGCCCAAAGTCCTGCACCATGCCCGCATTTCCTGCCCCTTGTCCAGTAAAATGTCCCGCCCGATGTGCTGCCCTACGTCCTGCCCCATATCCTGCCCCATGTCCTGACCATTATCCTTCCCTATGTCCTGCCCCATGTCTTGCCCCATGTCCTGCCCCATGTGTTGTCACAAGTGCTGCCCCTTGTCCTGTCGCATGTCATGCCTCATGTCCTGCCCCATGTCCTGCCCCATGGACAGCCCCATGTCCTGACCCTTATTTCCTGCCCCATGTCCTGCCCCATGTCCTGCCCCATGTCTTGCCAAAAGTCCTGTCCCAAGTCCTGCCCCATATCCTGCCCCATGTCCTGCCCCATGTCTTTTCATGACCTAACCTTATTCCTGCCCCATGTCCTGCCCCATGTGCTGCCCCATGTCCTTCCCTAATGTCCTGCATCATGTTCTGTGCTATTTCATGCCTATGTCCTTTCGCATGTCCTGCCCTATGTCCTGTAACATGTCCCGCCCGATGTCCTGCCCCATGTCCTGCCTCATATCCAGTCCCATGTCCTGCCTCATGTCCTGCCCCTTTCCTGCCCCATGTCCCGTCGCATGTCCTGCCCCAAATCTTGCCCTATGTCCTGCCCCATGTCCTGTCCTATATCCTTTCCAATATTATGCCCCATGTCCTGCCCCATGTCCTGCCTTATGTTATGCCCCATGTCCTGCACCATGTCCTGCCCCATGTCCTGGCCCATATTCTGCTCCATGTCCTGCCACATAGTCTGTCCAATGTCCTGCCCTATATCCTGTCGCATGCATGCCTCATGTCTTGCCCAAAGTCCTGTCCCATGTCCTGCCGTATTTCCTGCCCCATGTCCTGCCCCATGTCCTGCCCCATATCCTGGCCCATGTCCTGCCCCTTGTCCTGCCAAATGTCAAAACGCATGTCCTGACCCATGAACTGCCCCATGTCCTGCATCATGTCTTGCCCAAAGTCCTGCCTTATGTCCTGCCCCAAGTCCTGCGACATGTCCTTCCCTAATGTTCTGACCCAAGTTCTATACCATTTCATGCCCCATGTCCTGTCGCATGTCCTGCCCTATGTCCTGTAACATGTCCCGCCCGACGTCCTGCCCCATGTCCTGCCTCATGACCAGTCCCATGTCCTGCCTCATGTCCTTCCCCATGTCCTGCCCCATGTCCTGTCCCATGTCCTGCACCATATCCTGCCACAAATCCCGTCGCATGTCCTGCCTCAAATCCTTCCCTATGTTCTGCCCCATTTCCTGCCTCATGTTGTTCCATGTCCTGCCCCATATACTGCCCATGTTCTGTCTCATGTGTTGGTCTAAGTCCTTCCCCTTTGTCCTGTCGCATTTTCATGCCTCATATTCTGCCCATGTCCTGCCCCATGAACAGCCCCATGTCCTGTCTTACGTCCTGTCCCATGTCCTTTCCCATTTTCTGCCTCATGTCCTGCTTGATGTCCTACCTCTTGTCCTGCCCCTAGCTTTCCCAAAGTCCTGCCCCATGTCCTGCCTCATTTCCTGGCCTTTGTCCTGCCATATGTCCTGACCCATGTCCTTCCCCATTTCCTGCCTCATGTCCTGCCCCATGTCCTGCCCCATGTCCTGCCTCATGTCTTGCCAAAAGTCCTGCCCCATGTCCTGCTTCATGTCCTGCCCCATGTCCTGCCCCATGTCCTGCCTTTGTCCTGCCAAATGTCAACGCATGTCCTACCCCATGTCCAGTAACATGTCCCGCCCGATGTCCTGCCCTATGTCCTGCCCCATGTTCTGTACTATTTCATGCCCCATGTCTTGTCGCATGTCCTGTCCTATGTCCTGTTACATGTCCCGCCCGATGTCCTGCCCCATGTCCTGTCCCATGACATACACCATATCCTGCCCCAAATCCCGTCGCTTGTCCTGCCCCATATCCTTTCCAATAATTCGCCCCATGTCCTGTAACATGTCCTGCCCTATGTCATGCTCCAAGTCCTGCCCCATATCCTGCCACATGTTCTACCCTATGTAATGCCCCAAGTCCTGCACCATGCCCGCATATCCTGCCCCTTGTCCAGTAACATGTCACGCCCGATGTGCTGCCCTACGTCCTGCCCCATATATTGCCCCATGTCCTGACCATTATCCTTCCCTATGTCCTGCCCCATGTCTTGCCCCATTTCCTGACCCATGTGTTGTCACAAGTGCTGCCCCTTGTCCTGTCCCATGTCCTGCACCATATTCTGCCACAAATCCCGTCGCATGTCCTGCCTCAAATCCTTCCCTATGTTCTGCCCCATTTCCTGCCTCATGTTGTTCCATGTCCTGCCCCATATACTGCCCATGTTCTGTCTCATGTGTTGGTCTAAGTCCTTCCCCTTTGTCCTGTCGCATTTTCATGCCTCATATTCTGCCCATGTCCTGCCCCATGAACAGCCCCATGTCCTGTCTTACGTCCTGTCCCATGTCCTTTCCCATTTTCTGCCTCATGTCCTGCTTGATGTCCTACCTCTTGTCCTGCCCCTAGCTTTCCCAAAGTCCTGCCCCATGTCCTGCCTCATTTCCTGGCCTATGTCCTGCCATATAACCTGACCCATGTCCTTCCCCATTTCCTGCCTCATGTCCTGCCCCATGTCCTGCCCCATGTCCTGCCTCATGTCTTGCCAAAAGTCCTGCCCCATGTCCTGCTTCATGTCCTGCCCCATGTCCTGCCCCATGTCCTGCCTTTGTCCTGCCAAATGTCAACGCATGTCCTACCCCATGTCCAGTAACATGTCCCGCCCGATGTCCTGCCCTATGTCCTGCCCCATGTTCTGTACTATTTCATGCCCCATGTCTTGTCGCATGTCCTGTCCTATGTCCTGTTACATGTCCCGCCCGATGTCCTGCCCCATGTCCTGTCCCATGACATACACCATATCCTGCCCCAAATCCCGTCGCATGTCCTGCCCCATATCCTTTCCAATAATTCGCCCCATGTCCTGTAACATGTCTTGCCCTATGTCATGCTCCAAGTCCTGCCCCATATCCTGCCACATGTTCTACCCTATGTAATGCCCCAAGTCCTGCACCATGCCCGCATATCCTGCCCCTTGTCCAGTAACATGTCCCGCCCGATGTGCTGCCCTACGTCCTGCCCCATATATTGCCCCATGTCCTGACCATTATCCTTCCCTATGTCCTGCCCCATGTCTTGCCCCATTTCCTGACCCATGTGTTGTCACAAGTGCTGCCCCTTGTCCTGTCGCATGTCATGCCTCATGTCCTGCCCCATGTCCTGCCCCATGGACAGCTTCATGTCCTGACCCTTATTTCCTGCCCCATGTCCTGCCCCATGTCCTGCCCCATGTCTTGCCAAAAGTCCTGTCCCAAGTCCTGTCCCATATCCTGCCCCATGTCCTGCCCCATGTCTTTTCATGACCTAACCTTATTCCTGCCTTATGTCCTGCCCCATGTGCTGCCCCATGTCCTTCCCTAATGTCCTGCCTCATGTTCTGTGCTATTTCATGCCTATGTCCTTTCGCATGTCCTGCCCTATGTCCTGTAACATGTCCCGCCCGATGTCCTGCCCCATGTCCTGCCTCATATCCAGTCCCATGTCCTGCCTCATGTCCTGCCCCTTACCTGCCCCATGTCCCGTCGCATGTCCTGCCCCAAATCTTGCCCTATGTCCTGCCCCATGTCCTGTCCTATATCCTTTCCAATATTATGCCCCATGTCCTGCACCATGTCCTGCCCCATGTCCTGGCCCATATTCTGCTCCATGTCCTGCCACATAGTCTGTCCAATGTCCTGCCCTATATCCTGTCGCATGCATGCCTCATTTTTTGCCCAAAGTCCTGTCCCATGTCCTGCCGTTATTCCTGCCCCATGTCCTGCCCCATGTCCTGCCCCATATCCTGGCCGATGTCCTGCCCCTTGTCCTGCCAAATGTCAAAACGCATGTCCTGACCCATGTACTGCCCCATGTCCTGCATCATGTCTAGCCCAAAGTCCTGCCTTATGTCCTGCCCCAAGTCCTGCGACATGTCCTTCCCTAATGTTCTGACCCAAGTTCTATACCATTTCATGCCCCATGTCCTGTCGCATGTCCTGCCCTATGTCCTGTAACATGTCCCGCCCGACGTCCTGCCCCATGTCCTGCCTCATGACCAGTCCCATGTCCTGCCTTATGTCCTTCCCCATGTCCTGCCCCATGTCCTGTCCCATGTCCTGCACCATATCCTGCCACAAATCCCGTCGCATGTCCTGCCCCAAATCCTGCCCTATGTTCTGCCCCATTTTTTGCCCCATGTCCTGCCCTATGTAATGCCCAATGTCCTGCACAATGTCCTGCCCCACGTCCTGGCCCATATCCTGCTTCATGTCCTGCTTCATATCCTGTCCAATGTCCTGCCCTATATACAGTTGCATGCATGCCTCATGTCTTGCCCAAAGTCTTTACCCATGTCCTGCCCCATGTCCTTCTCCGTGTCCTGCCCCAAGTCCTGTCCCATGTCCTGCCTTAATTCCTGCCCCATGTCCTGCCGTATTTCCTGCCCCGTGTCCTGCCCCATGTCCTGCCCCATGTCTTGCCCAAAGTCCTGCCCCATGTCCTGCCCCATGTCCTGCCCCATGTACCGCCCGATGTCCTGCCCCATGTCCTACCCCATGTCCCACCCGATGTCCTGCCCCATGTCCTGCCTCATGTCCAGTCCCATGTCCTGCCTCATGTCCTGCCCCATGTCCTACCCCGTGTCCTCTCCCATGACCTGCACCATATCCTGCCCCAAATCCCGTCGCAAGTCCTGCCCAAAATCCTGCCCTATGTGATGCCCCATCTCCTGCCCCATATCCTTTCCAATATTTTGCCACATGTCCTGTAACATGTCCTGCCCTATGTCATGCGCCAAGTCCTGCCCTATATCCTGCCACATGTCCTGCCCTATGTAATGCCCCATGTCCTGCACCATGTCCTGCCCCATGTCCTGGCCCATATCCTGCTCAATGTCCTGCCTCATATCCTATCCAATGCCCTGCCCTTTATCCTGTCGCATGCATGCCTCATGTCTTGTCCAAAGTCTTGCCCCATGTCCTGCCCCATGTTTTGCCCCATGTCCTGCCCTAAGTCCTGTCCCATGTCCTGCCCTAATTCCTGCCCCATGTCCTGCCTTATTTGCTGCCCCAAGTCCTGCCCCATGTCCTGCCCCATGTCTTACCCAAAGTCCTGCTCCATGTCCTGCCCCATATCCTGCCCCATGTCCTGCCCCATGTCCTGCCCCAAGTCCTGTCCCATGTCCTGGCCTAATTCCTGCCCCATGTCCTTCCCTATGTCCTGACCCTCATCCTGCCTCATGTCCTGCCCCATGTCTTGCCCCATGTCCTGACCCATGTTCTGTCTCATGTCATGCGTCATGTCCTAACGCATGTTCTGCCCCAAAACCTGGCCCATAGCCTGCCCCATGTCCTGCCCCATGTTCTGCCCCATGTCCTGCCCCATGTCCTGCCCCATGTTCTGCCCCATGTCCTGCGCCATGTCCTGTCGCATGTTCTGCCCCATGTACTGGCCCATGTCCTGCCCTATGTCTTGCAAAAAGTCCTGCCCCAAGTTCTGCCTCATGTCCAGCCCCATGTCCTGTCCCATGTCCGGGCCTATGTCCTGCCCCACGGCCTGCCTCATGTTGTTCCATTTCCTGCCCCATATCCTGCCCACGTTCTGTCTCATGTGTTGGTCCAAGTCCTGCCCCTTGTCCTGTCGCATTTTCATGCCTCATGTTCTGCCTCATGTCTTGCAAAATGTCCTGCCCCATGTCCTGCCCCATGTCCTTCCCCATGTCCTGCCCCATGGCCTGCCCCAAGTCCTGTCCTATGTCCTGCCCTAAATCCAGCCCCATGTCCTGCCCCATGTCCTGCCCCTAAATCCTGCCCCATGTCCTGCCCCATGTCCTGCCAAATGTCAAAACGCATGTCCTGCCCCATGTCCAGTAACATGTCCCGCCCGATGTCCTGCCCTATGTTCTGCTCCATGTTCTGTACCATTTCATGCCCCATGTCTTGTCGCATGTCCTGTCCTATGTCCTGTAACATGTCCCGCCCGATGTCCTGCCCCATGTTCTGTCCCATGACATCCACCATATACTGCCCCAAATCCCGTCGCATGTCCTGCCCCATATCCTTTCCAATATTACGCCCCATGTCCTGCCCCATGTCCTTCCCCATGTCTTGCCAAAAGTCCTGTCCCAAGTCCTGCCCCATGTCCTGCCCCATGTCCTGCCCCAAGTCTTTTCATGACCTAACCTTATTCCTGCCCCATGTCCTGCCCTATGTGCTGCCCCATGTCCTTCCCTAATGTCCTGCCCCATGTTCTGTACTATTTCATGACTATGTCCTGTCGCATGGCCTGCCCTATGTCCTGTAACATGTCCCGCCCGATGTCCTGCCCCATGTCCTGCCTCATATCCAGTCCCATGTCCTGCCTCATGTCCTGCCCCTTTCCTGACCCATGTCCTGTCCCATGACCTGCACCATATCCTGCTCCAAATCCCGTCGCATGTCCTGCCCCAAATCTTGCCCTATGTCCTGCCCCATGTCCTGTCCTATATCCTTTCCAATATTATGCCCCATGTCCTGCCCCATGTCCTGCCCTATGAAATGCCCCATGTCCTGCACCATGTCCTGCCCCATGTCCTGGCCCATATTCTGCTCCATATCCTGCCTCATAGTCTGTCCAATGTCCTGCCCTATATCCTGTCGCATGCATGCCTCACGTCTTGCCCAAAGTCCTGTCCCATGTCCTGCCCTTATTCCTGCCCCATGTCCTGCCCCATGTCCTGCCCCATATAATGCCCCATGTCCTGCCCCTTGTCCTGCCAAATGTCAAAACGCATGTCCTGCCCCATGTACAGCTTCATGTCCTGCATCATGTCTTGCCCAAATTCCTGCTCCATGTCCTGCCCCAGGTCCTGCCCCATGTCCTTCCCTAATGTTCTGCCACAAGTTCTATACCATTTCATGCCCCATGTCCTGTCGCATGTCCTGCCCTATGTCCTGTAACATGTCCCGGCCGATGTCCTGCCCCATGTCCTGCCTCATGTCCAGTCCCATGTCCTGCGTCATGTCCTGCCCTATGTCCTGCCCCATGTCCTGCCTCATATCCAGTCCCATGTTCTGCCCCATGTCCTGCCCCATGTCCTGCCCTATGTAATGCCCCATATCCTGCCCCATGTCCTGCCCCTTGTCCTGCCAAATGTCAAAACGCTTGTCCTGCCCCATGTACTGCCCCATGTCCTGCATCATGTCCTGCCCTATGTCCTGCCCCATGTCCTGCCCCATGTCCTGCCCCAAGTCCTGTCCCATGTCCTGGCCTAATTCCTGCCCCATGTCCTTCCCCATGTCCTGACCCTCATCCTGCCTCATGTCCTGCCCCATGTCTTGCCCCATGTCCTGACCCATGTTCTGTCTTATGTCATGCGTCATGTCCTAACGCATGTTCTGCCCCATAACCTGGCCCATAGCCTGCCCCATGTCCTGCCCCATGTTCTGCCCCATGTCCTGCGCCATGTCCTGTCGCATGTTCTGCCCCATGTACTGGCCCATGTCCTGCCCTATGTCTTGCAAAAAGTTCTGCCCCAAGTTCTGCCTCATGTCCAGCCCCATGTCCTGTCCCATGTCCGGGCCTATGTCCTGCCCCACGGCCTGCCTCATGTTGTTCCATTTCCTGCCCCATATCCTGCCCACGTTCTGTCTCATGTGTTGGTCCAAGTCCTGCCCCTTGTCCTGTCGCATTTTCATGCCTCATGTTCTGCCTCATGTCTTGCAAAATGTCCTGCCCCATGTCCTGCCCCATGTCCTTCCCCATGTCCTGCCCCATGGCCTGCCCCAAGTCCTGTCCTATGTCCTGCCCTAAATCCAGCCCCATGTCCTGCCCCATGTCCTGCCCCTAAATCCTGCCCCATGTCCTGCCCCATGTCCTGCCAAATGTCAAAACGCATGTCCTGCCCCATGTCCAGTAACATGTCCCGCCCGATGTCCTGCCCTATGTTCTGCCCCATGTTCTGTACCATTTCATGCCCCATGTCTTGTCGCATGTCCTGTCCTATGTCCTGTAACATGTCCCGCCCGATGTCCTGCCCCATGTTCTGTCCCATGACATCCACCATATACTGCCCCAAATCCCGTCGCATGTCCTGCCCCATATCCTTTCCAATATTACGCCCCATGTCCTGCCCCATGTCCTTCCCCATGTCTTGCCAAAAGTCCTGTCCCAAGTCCTGCCCCATATCCTGCCCCATGTCCTGCCCCAAGTCTTTTCATGACCTAACCTTATTCCTGCCCCATGTCCTGCCCTATGTGCTGCCCCATGTCCTTTCCTTATGTCCTGCCCCATGTTCTGTACTATTTCATGACTATGTCCTGTCGCATGGCCTGCCCTATGTCCTGTAACATGTCCCGGCCGATGTCCTGCCCCATGTCCTGCCTTATGTCCAGTCCCATGTCCTGCGTCATGTCCTGCCCTATGTCCTGCCCCATGTCCTGCCTCATATCCAGTCCCATGTTCTGCCCCATGTCCTGCCCCATGTCCTGCCCTATGTAATGCCCCATATCCTGCCCCATGTCCTCCCCCTTGTCCTGCCAAATGTCAAAACGCTTGTCCTGCCCCATGTACTGCCCCATGTCCTGCATCATGTCCTGCCCAAAGTCCTGGCCCATGTCCTGCCCCTGTCCTGTCGCACGTCATGCCTCAAGTCCTGCCCCATGTCCTGCCCTATGGACAGCCCCATGTCCTGACCCTTATTTCCTGCCCCATGTCCTGCCCTATGTCCTGCCCCATGTCTTGCCAAAAGTCCTGTCCCTTGTCCTGCCCCATATCCTGCC
This sequence comes from Protonemura montana, assembly GCA_947568835.1. Classification (NCBI taxonomy): domain Eukaryota; kingdom Metazoa; phylum Arthropoda; class Insecta; order Plecoptera; family Nemouridae; genus Protonemura; species Protonemura montana. The sequence continues at coordinate 17,884,103 of OX387609.1, forward strand.
CCATGTCCTGCCCCCAAGTCATTTCATGGCCTAACCTTATTCCTGCCCCATGTTCTGCCCTATGTGCTGCCCCATGTCCTTCCCTAATGTCCTGTCCCATTTTCTGTACCATTTCATGCCTATGTCCTGTCGCTTGTCCTGCCCTTTGTCCTGTTACATGTCTCATCCGATGTCCTGCCCCATATCCTATCCCATGACATGCACTATATCCTGCTCCAAATCCCGTCGCATGTCCTGCCCCAAATCTTGCCCTATGTCCTGCCCCATGTCCTGTTCTATTTCCTTTCCAACATTATGCCCCATGTCCTGCCCCATGTCCTGCCCTATGTAATGCCCAATGTCCTTCACCATGTCCTGCCCCAAGTCCTGGCCCATATTCTGCTCCATGTCCCGCCTATTAGTCTGTCCAATGTCCTGCCCCATGTCCTGCCCCATGTCCTGCCCCTAGTCCTGTCCCATGATTTGCCCTATGTCCTTCCCCAAGTCCTGCTCCAAGTCCTGTCCCATGTCCTGCCCTAATTCCTGCCCCATGTCCTGCCACATGTCCTGACCCTTATCCTGCCCCATTTCCTGCCCCGTGTCTTGCCCCATGTCCTGCCCCAAGTCCTAACCCATGTCCTGCCCTTATTCCTGCCCCATGTCCTGCCTTATTTGCTGCCCCGTGTCCTGCCCCATGTCCTGCCCCATGTCTTGCCCAAAGTCCTGCTCCATGTCCTGCCTCATGACCTGCCCCATGTCCTGCCTCATGTCCTGCCCCATGTCCTGACCCATGGACAGCCCCATGTCCTGACCCATGTCTTGCCAAAAGTCCTGTCCCAAGTCCTGCCCCATATCCTGCCCCATGTCCTGCCCCATGTCTTTTCATGACCTAACCTTATTCCTGCCCCATGTCCTGCCCCATGTGCTGCCCCATGTCCTTCCCTAATGTCCTGCCTCATGTTCTGTGCTATTTCATGCCTATGTCCTTTCGCATGTCCTGCCCTATGTCCTGTATCATGTCCCGCCCGATGTCCTGCCCCATGTCCTGCCTCATATCCAGTCCCATGTCCTGCCTCATGTCCTGCCCCTTTCCTGCCCCATGTCCCGTCGCATGTCCTGCCCCAAATCTTGTCCTATGTCCTGCCCCATGTCCTGTCCTATATCCTTTCCAATATTATGCCCCATGTCCTGCCCCATGTCCTGCCCCATGTCCTGCCTTATGTTATGCCCCATGTCCTGCACCATGTCCTGCCCCATGTCCTGGCCCATATTCTGCTCCATGTCCTGCCACATAGTCTGTCCAATGTCCTGCCCTATATCCTGTCGCATGCATGCCTCATGTCTTGCCCAAAGTCCTGTCCCATGTCCTGCCGTATTTCCTGCCCCATGTCCTGCCCCATGTCCTGCCCCATATCCTGGCCCATGTCCTGCCCCTTGTCCTGCCAAATGTCAAAACGCATGTCCTGACCCATGTACTGCCCCATGTCCTGCATCATGTCTTGCCCAAAGTCCTGCCTTATGTCCTGCCCCAAGTCCTGCGACATGTCCTTCCCTAATGTTCTGACCCAAGTTCTATACTATTTCATGCCCCATGTCCTGTCGCATGTCCTGCCCTATGTCCTGTAACATGTCCCGCCCGACGTCCTGCCCCATGTCCTGCCTCATGACCAGTCCCATGTCCTGCCTTATGTCCTGCCCCAAGTCCTGCGACATGTCCTTCCCTAATGTTCTGACCCAAGTTCTATACCATTTTATGCCCCATGTCCTGCCTCAAATCCTTCCCTATGTTCTGCCCCATTTCCTGCCTCATGTTGTTCCATGTCCTGCCCCATATACTGCCCATGTTCTGTCTCATGTGTTGGTCTAAGTCCTTCCCCTTTGTCCTGTCGCATTTTCATGCCTCATATTCTGCCCATGTCCTGCCCCATGAACAGCCCCATGTCCTGTCTTACGTCCTGTCCCATGTCCTTTCCCATTTTCTGCCTCATGTCCTGCTTGATGTCCTACCTCTTGTCCTGCCCCTAGCTTTCCCAAAGTCCTGCCCCATGTCCTGCCTCTTTTCCTGGCCTATGTCCTGCCATATGTCCTGACCCATGTCCTTCCCCATTTCCTGCCTCATGTCCTGCCCCATGTCCTGCCCCATGTCCTGCCTCATGTCTTGCCAAAAGTCCTGCCCCATGTCCTGCTTTATGTCCTGCCCCATGTCCTGCCCCATGTCCTGCCTATGTCCTGCCAAATGTCAACGCATGTCCTACCCCATGTCCAGTAACATGACTCGCCCGATGTCCTGCCCTATGTCCTGCCCCATGTTCTGTACTATTTCATGCCCCATGTCTTGTCGCATGTCCTGTCCTATGTCCTGTTACATGTCCCGCCCGATGTCCTGCCCCATGTCCTGTCCCATGACATCCACCATATCCTGCCCCAAATCTCGTCGCATGTCCTGCCCCATATCCTTTCCAATAATTCGCCCCATGTCCAGTAACATGTCCCGCCCGATGTGCTGCCCTACGTCCTGCCCCATATATTGCCCCATGTCCTGACCATTATCCTTTCCTATGTCCTGCCCCATTTCTTGCCCCATTTCCTGACCCATGTGTTGTCACAAGTGCTGCCCCTTGTCCTGTCGCATGTCATGCCTCATGTCCTGCCCCATGTCCTGCCTTATTTGCTGCCCCATGTCCTGCCCCATGTCCTGCCCCATGTCTTGCCCAAAGTCCTGCTCCATGTCCTGCCCCATATCCTGCCCCATGTCCTGCCCCATGTCCTGCCCCAAGTCCTGTCCCATGTCCTGGCCTAATTCCTGCCCCATGTCCTTCCCCATGTCCTGACCCTCATCCTGCCTCATGTCCTGCCCCATGTCTTGCCAAAAGTCCTGTCCCAAGTCCTGCCCCATATCCTGCCCCATGTCCTGCCCCATGTCTTTTCATGACCTAACCTTATTCCTGCCCCATGTCCTGCCCCATGTGCTGCCCCATGTCCTTCCCTAATGTCCTGCCTCATGTTCTGTGCTATTTCATGCCTATGTCCTTTCGCATGTCCTGCCCTATGTCCTGTAACATGTCCCGCCCGATGTCCTGCCCCATGTCCTGCCTCATATCCAGTCCCATGTCCTGCCTCATGTCCTGCCCCTTTCCTGCCCCATGTCCCGTCGCATGTCCTGCCCCAAATCTTGCCCTATGTCCTGCCCCATGTCCTGTCCTATATCCTTTCCAATATTATGCCCCATGTCCTGCCCCATGTCCTGCCTTATGTTATGCCCCATGTCCTGCACCATGTCCTGCCCCATGTCCTGGCCCATATTCTGCTCCATGTCCTGCCACATAGTCTGTCCAATGTCCTGCCCTATATCCTGTCGCATGCATGCCTCATGTTTTGCCCAAAGTCCTGTCCCATGTCCTGCCGTTATTCCTGCCCCATGTCCTGCCCCATGTCCTGCCCCATATCCTGGCCCATGTCCTGCCCCTTGTCCTGCCAAATGTCAAAACGCATGTCCTGACCCATGTACTGCCCCATGTCCTGCATCATGTCTAGCCCAAAGTCCTGCCTAATGTCCTGCCCCAAGTCCTGCGACATGTCCTTCCCTAATGTTCTGACCCAAGTTCTATACCATTTCATGCCCCATGTCCCTTCGCATGTCCTGCCCTATGTCCTGTAACATGTCCCGCCCGACGTCCTGCCCCATGTCCTGCCTCATGACCAGTCCCATGTCCTGCCTCATGTCCTTCCCCATGTCCTGCCCCATGTCCTGTCCCATGTCCTGCACCATATCCTGCCACAAATCCCGTCGCATGTCCTGCCCCAAATCCTGCCCTATGTTCTGCCCCATTTTTTGCCCCATGTCCTGCCCTATGTAATGCCCAATGTCCTGCACAATGTCCTATCCCACGTCCTGGCCCATATCCTGCTTCATGTCCTGCTTCATATTCTGTCCAATGTCCTGCCCTATATACAGTTGCATGCATGCCTCATGTCTTGCCCAAAGTCTTTACCCATGTCCTGCCCCATGTCCTGCTCCGTGTCCTGCCCCAAGTCCTGGCCTATGTCCTGCCTTAATTCCTGCCCCATGTCCTGCCGTATTTCCTGCCCCGTGTCCTGCCCCATGTCCTGCCCCATGTCTTGCCCAAAGTCCTGCCCCATGTCCTGCCCCATGTCCTGCCCCATGTACCGCCCGATGTTCTGCCCCATGTCCTACCCCATGTCCCGCCCGATGTCCTGCCCCATGTCCTGCCTCATGTCCAGTCCCATGTCCTGCCTCATGTCCTGCCCCATGTCCTACCCCGTGTCCTCTCCCATGACCTGCACCATATCCTGCCCCAAATCCCGTCGCAAGTCCTGCCCCAAATCCTGCCCTATGTGATGCCCCATCTCCTGCCCCATATCCTTTCCAATATTTTGCCACATGTCCTGTAACATGTCCTGCCCTATGTCATGCGCCAAGTCCTGCCCTATATCCTGCCACATGTCCTGCCCTATGTAATGCCCCATGTCCTGCACCATGTCCTGCCCCATGTCCTGGCCCATATCCTGCTCAATGTCCTGCCTCATATCCTATCCAATGCCCTGCCCTTTATCCTGTCGCATGCATGCCTCATGTCTTGTCCAAAGTCTTGCCCCATGTCCTGCCCCATGTTTTGCCCCATGTCCTGCCCTAGGTCCTGTCCCATGTCCTGCCCTATTTCCTGCCCCATGTCCTGCCTTATTTGCTGCCCCATGTCCTGCCCCATGTCCTGCCCCATGTCTTGCCCAAAGTCCTGCTCCATGTCCTGCCCCATATCCTGCCCCATGTCCTGCCCCATGTCCTGCCCCAAGTCCTGTCCCATGTCCTGGCCTAATTCCTGCCCCATGTCCTTCCCCATGTCCTGACCCTCATCCTGCCTCATGTCCTGCCCCATGTCTTGCCAAAAGTCCTGTCCCAAGTCCTGCCCCATATCCTGCCCCATGTCCTGCCCCATGTCTTTTCATGACCTAACCTTATTCCTGCCCCATGTCCTGCCCCATGTGCTGCCCCATGTCCTTCCCTAATGTCCTGCCTCATGTTCTGTGCTATTTCATGCCTATGTCCTTTCGCATGTCCTGCCCTATGTCCTGTAACATGTCCCGCCCGATGTCCTGCCCCATGTCCTGCCTCATATCCAGTCCCATGTCCTGCCTCATGTCCTGCCCCTTTCCTGCCCCATGTCCCGTCGCATGTCCTGCCCCAAATCTTGCCCTATGTCCTGCCCCATGTCCTGTCCTATATCCTTTCCAATATTATGCCCCATGTCCTGCCCCATGTCCTGCCTTATGTTATGCCCCATGTCCTGCACCATGTCCTGCCCCATGTCCTGGCCCATATTCTGCTCCATGTCCTGCCACATAGTCTGTCCAATGTCCTGCCCTATATCCTGTCGCATGCATGCCTCATGTTTTGCCCAAAGTCCTGTCCCATGTCCTGCCGTTATTCCTGCCCCATGTCCTGCCCCATGTCCTGCCCCATATCCTGGCCCATGTCCTGCCCCTTGTCCTGCCAAATGTCAAAACGCATGTCCTGACCCATGTACTGCCCCATGTCCTGCATCATGTCTAGCCCAAAGTCCTGCCTAATGTCCTGCCCCAAGTCCTGCGACATGTCCTTCCCTAATGTTCTGACCCAAGTTCTATACCATTTCATGCCCCATGTCCCTTCGCATGTCCTGCCCTATGTCCTGTAACATGTCCCGCCCGACGTCCTGCCCCATGTCCTGCCTCATGACCAGTCCCATGTCCTGCCTCATGTCCTTCCCCATGTCCTGCCCCATGTCCTGTCCCATGTCCTGCACCATATCCTGCCACAAATCCCGTCGCATGTCCTGCCCCAAATCCTGCCCTATGTTCTGCCCCATTTTTTGCCCCATGTCCTGCCCTATGTAATGCCCAATGTCCTGCACAATGTCCTATCCCACGTCCTGGCCCATATCCTGCTTCATGTCCTGCTTCATATTCTGTCCAATGTCCTGCCCTATATACAGTTGCATGCATGCCTCATGTCTTGCCCAAAGTCTTTACCCATGTCCTGCCCCATGTCCTGCTCCGTGTCCTGCCCCAAGTCCTGGCCTATGTCCTGCCTTAATTCCTGCCCCATGTCCTGCCGTATTTCCTGCCCCGTGTCCTGCCCCATGTCCTGCCCCATGTCTTGCCCAAAGTCCTGCCCCATGTCCTGCCCCATGTCCTGCCCCATGTACCGCCCGATGTTCTGCCCCATGTCCTACCCCATGTCCCGCCCGATGTCCTGCCCCATGTCCTGCCTCATGTCCAGTCCCATGTCCTGCCTCATGTCCTGCCCCATGTCCTACCCCGTGTCCTCTCCCATGACCTGCACCATATCCTGCCCCAAATCCCGTCGCAAGTCCTGCCCCAAATCCTGCCCTATGTGATGCCCCATCTCCTGCCCCATATCCTTTCCAATATTTTGCCACATGTCCTGTAACATGTCCTGCCCTATGTCATGCGCCAAGTCCTGCCCTATATCCTGCCACATGTCCTGCCCTATGTAATGCCCCATGTCCTGCACCATGTCCTGCCCCATGTCCTGGCCCATATCCTGCTCAATGTCCTGCCTCATATCCTATCCAATGCCCTGCCCTTTATCCTGTCGCATGCATGCCTCATGTCTTGTCCAAAGTCTTGCCCCATGTCCTGCCCCATGTTTTGCCCCATGTCCTGCCCTAGGTCCTGTCCCATGTCCTGCCCTATTTCCTGCCCCATGTCCTGCCTTATTTGCTGCCCCATGTCCTGCCCCATGTCCTGCCCCATGTCTTGCCCAAAGTCCTGCTCCATGTCCTGCCCCATATCCTGCCCCATGTCCTGCCCCATGTCCTGCCCCAAGTCCTGTCCCATGTCCTGGCCTAATTCCTGCCCCATGTCCTTCCCCATGTCCTGACCCTCATCCTGCCTCATGTCCTGCCCCATGTCTTGCCAAAAGTCCTGTCCCAAGTCCTGCCCCATATCCTGCCCCATGTCCTGCCCCATGTCTTTTCATGACCTAACCTTATTCCTGCCCCATGTCCTGCCCCATGTGCTGCCCCATGTCCTTCCCTAATGTCCTGCCTCATGTTCTGTGCTATTTCATGCCTATGTCCTTTCGCATGTCCTGCCCTATGTCCTGTAACATGTCCCGCCCGATGTCCTGCCCCATGTCCTGCCTCATATCCAGTCCCATGTCCTGCCTCATGTCCTGCCCCTTTCCTGCCCCATGTCCCGTCGCATGTCCTGCCCCAAATCTTGCCCTATGTCCTGCCCCATGTCCTGTCCTATATCCTTTCCAATATTATGCCCCATGTCCTGCCCCATGTCCTGCCTTATGTTATGCCCCATGTCCTGCACCATGTCCTGCCCCATGTCCTGGCCCATATTCTGCTCCATGTCCTGCCACATAGTCTGTCCAATGTCCTGCCCTATATCCTGTCGCATGCATGCCTCATGTTTTGCCCAAAGTCCTGTCCCATGTCCTGCCGTTATTCCTGCCCCATGTCCTGCCCCATGTCCTGCCCCATATCCTGGCCCATGTCCTGCCCCTTGTCCTGCCAAATGTCAAAACGCATGTCCTGACCCATGTACTGCCCCATGTCCTGCATCATGTCTAGCCCAAAGTCCTGCCTAATGTCCTGCCCCAAGTCCTGCGACATGTCCTTCCCTAATGTTCTGACCCAAGTTCTATACCATTTCATGCCCCATGTCCCTTCGCATGTCCTGCCCTATGTCCTGTAACATGTCCCGCCCGACGTCCTGCCCCATGTCCTGCCTCATGACCAGTCCCATGTCCTGCCTCATGTCCTTCCCCATGTCCTGCCCCATGTCCTGTCCCATGTCCTGCACCATATCCTGCCACAAATCCCGTCGCATGTCCTGCCCCAAATCCTGCCCTATGTTCTGCCCCATTTTTTGCCCCATGTCCTGCCCTATGTAATGCCCAATGTCCTGCACAATGTCCTATCCCACGTCCTGGCCCATATCCTGCTTCATGTCCTGCTTCATATTCTGTCCAATGTCCTGCCCTATATACAGTTGCATGCATGCCTCATGTCTTGCCCAAAGTCTTTACCCATGTCCTGCCCCATGTCCTGCTCCGTGTCCTGCCCCAAGTCCTGGCCTATGTCCTGCCTTAATTCCTGCCCCATGTCCTGCCGTATTTCCTGCCCCGTGTCCTGCCCCATGTCCTGCCCCATGTCTTGCCCAAAGTCCTGCCCCATGTCCTGCCCCATGTCCTGCCCCATGTACCGCCCGATGTTCTGCCCCATGTCCTACCCCATGTCCCGCCCGATGTCCTGCCCCATGTCCTGCCTCATGTCCAGTCCCATGTCCTGCCTCATGTCCTGCCCCATGTCCTACCCCGTGTCCTCTCCCATGACCTGCACCATATCCTGCCCCAAATCCCGTCGCAAGTCCTGCCCCAAATCCTGCCCTATGTGATGCCCCATCTCCTGCCCCATATCCTTTCCAATATTTTGCCACATGTCCTGTAACATGTCCTGCCCTATGTCATGCGCCAAGTCCTGCCCTATATCCTGCCACATGTCCTGCCCTATGTAATGCCCCATGTCCTGCACCATGTCCTGCCCCATGTCCTGGCCCATATCCTGCTCAATGTCCTGCCTCATATCCTATCCAATGCCCTGCCCTTTATCCTGTCGCATGCATGCCTCATGTCTTGTCCAAAGTCTTGCCCCATGTCCTGCCCCATGTTTTGCCCCATGTCCTGCCCTAGGTCCTGTCCCATGTCCTGCCCTATTTCCTGCCCCATGTCCTGCCTTATTTGCTGCCCCATGTCCTGCCCCATGTCCTGCCCCATGTCTTGCCCAAAGTCCTGCTCCATGTCCTGCCCCATATCCTGCCCCATGTCCTGCCCCATGTCCTGCCCCAAGTCCTGTCCCATGTCCTGGCCTAATTCCTGCCCCATGTCCTTCCCCATGTCCTGACCCTCATCCTGCCTCATGTCCTGCCCCATGTCTTGCCAAAAGTCCTGTCCCAAGTCCTGCCCCATATCCTGCCCCATGTCCTGCCCCATGTCTTTTCATGACCTAACCTTATTCCTGCCCCATGTCCTGCCCCATGTGCTGCCCCATGTCCTTCCCTAATGTCCTGCCTCATGTTCTGTGCTATTTCATGCCTATGTCCTTTCGCATGTCCTGCCCTATGTCCTGTAACATGTCCCGCCCGATGTCCTGCCCCATGTCCTGCCTCATATCCAGTCCCATGTCCTGCCTCATGTCCTGCCCCTTTCCTGCCCCATGTCCCGTCGCATGTCCTGCCCCAAATCTTGCCCTATGTCCTGCCCCATGTCCTGTCCTATATCCTTTCCAATATTATGCCCCATGTCCTGCCCCATGTCCTGCCTTATGTTATGCCCCATGTCCTGCACCATGTCCTGCCCCATGTCCTGGCCCATATTCTGCTCCATGTCCTGCCACATAGTCTGTCCAATGTCCTGCCCTATATCCTGTCGCATGCATGCCTCATGTTTTGCCCAAAGTCCTGTCCCATGTCCTGCCGTTATTCCTGCCCCATGTCCTGCCCCATGTCCTGCCCCATATCCTGGCCCATGTCCTGCCCCTTGTCCTGCCAAATGTCAAAACGCATGTCCTGACCCATGTACTGCCCCATGTCCTGCATCATGTCTAGCCCAAAGTCCTGCCTAATGTCCTGCCCCAAGTCCTGCGACATGTCCTTCCCTAATGTTCTGACCCAAGTTCTATACCATTTCATGCCCCATGTCCCTTCGCATGTCCTGCCCTATGTCCTGTAACATGTCCCGCCCGACGTCCTGCCCCATGTCCTGCCTCATGACCAGTCCCATGTCCTGCCTCATGTCCTTCCCCATGTCCTGCCCCATGTCCTGTCCCATGTCCTGCACCATATCCTGCCACAAATCCCGTCGCATGTCCTGCCCCAAATCCTGCCCTATGTTCTGCCCCATTTTTTGCCCCATGTCCTGCCCTATGTAATGCCCAATGTCCTGCACAATGTCCTATCCCACGTCCTGGCCCATATCCTGCTTCATGTCCTGCTTCATATTCTGTCCAATGTCCTGCCCTATATACAGTTGCATGCATGCCTCATGTCTTGCCCAAAGTCTTTACCCATGTCCTGCCCCATGTCCTGCTCCGTGTCCTGCCCCAAGTCCTGGCCTATGTCCTGCCTTAATTCCTGCCCCATGTCCTGCCGTATTTCCTGCCCCGTGTCCTGCCCCATGTCCTGCCCCATGTCTTGCCCAAAGTCCTGCCCCATGTCCTGCCCCATGTCCTGCCCCATGTACCGCCCGATGTTCTGCCCCATGTCCTACCCCATGTCCCGCCCGATGTCCTGCCCCATGTCCTGCCTCATGTCCAGTCCCATGTCCTGCCTCATGTCCTGCCCCATGTCCTACCCCGTGTCCTCTCCCATGACCTGCACCATATCCTGCCCCAAATCCCGTCGCAAGTCCTGCCCCAAATCCTGCCCTATGTGATGCCCCATCTCCTGCCCCATATCCTTTCCAATATTTTGCCACATGTCCTGTAACATGTCCTGCCCTATGTCATGCGCCAAGTCCTGCCCTATATCCTGCCACATGTCCTGCCCTATGTAATGCCCCATGTCCTGCACCATGTCCTGCCCCATGTCCTGGCCCATATCCTGCTCAATGTCCTGCCTCATATCCTATCCAATGCCCTGCCCTTTATCCTGTCGCATGCATGCCTCATGTCTTGTCCAAAGTCTTGCCCCATGTCCTGCCCCATGTTTTGCCCCATGTCCTGCCCTAGGTCCTGTCCCATGTCCTGCCCTATTTCCTGCCCCATGTCCTGCCTTATTTGCTGCCCCATGTCCTGCCCCATGTCCTGCCCCATGTCTTGCCCAAAGTCCTGCTCCATGTCCTGCCCCATATCCTGCCCCATGTCCTGCCCCATGTCCTGCCCCAAGTCCTGTCCCATGTCCTGGCCTAATTCCTGCCCCATGTCCTTCCCCATGTCCTGACCCTCATCCTGCCTCATGTCCTGCCCCATGTCTTGCCAAAAGTCCTGTCCCAAGTCCTGCCCCATATCCTGCCCCATGTCCTGCCCCATGTCTTTTCATGACCTAACCTTATTCCTGCCCCATGTCCTGCCCCATGTGCTGCCCCATGTCCTTCCCTAATGTCCTGCCTCATGTTCTGTGCTATTTCATGCCTATGTCCTTTCGCATGTCCTGCCCTATGTCCTGTAACATGTCCCGCCCGATGTCCTGCCCCATGTCCTGCCTCATATCCAGTCCCATGTCCTGCCTCATGTCCTGCCCCTTTCCTGCCCCATGTCCCGTCGCATGTCCTGCCCCAAATCTTGCCCTATGTCCTGCCCCATGTCCTGTCCTATATCCTTTCCAATATTATGCCCCATGTCCTGCCCCATGTCCTGCCTTATGTTATGCCCCATGTCCTGCACCATGTCCTGCCCCATGTCCTGGCCCATATTCTGCTCCATGTCCTGCCACATAGTCTGTCCAATGTCCTGCCCTATATCCTGTCGCATGCATGCCTCATGTTTTGCCCAAAGTCCTGTCCCATGTCCTGCCGTTATTCCTGCCCCATGTCCTGCCCCATGTCCTGCCCCATATCCTGGCCCATGTCCTGCCCCTTGTCCTGCCAAATGTCAAAACGCATGTCCTGACCCATGTACTGCCCCATGTCCTGCATCATGTCTAGCCCAAAGTCCTGCCTAATGTCCTGCCCCAAGTCCTGCGACATGTCCTTCCCTAATGTTCTGACCCAAGTTCTATACCATTTCATGCCCCATGTCCCTTCGCATGTCCTGCCCTATGTCCTGTAACATGTCCCGCCCGACGTCCTGCCCCATGTCCTGCCTCATGACCAGTCCCATGTCCTGCCTCATGTCCTTCCCCATGTCCTGCCCCATGTCCTGTCCCATGTCCTGCACCATATCCTGCCACAAATCCCGTCGCATGTCCTGCCCCAAATCCTGCCCTATGTTCTGCCCCATTTTTTGCCCCATGTCCTGCCCTATGTAATGCCCAATGTCCTGCACAATGTCCTATCCCACGTCCTGGCCCATATCCTGCTTCATGTCCTGCTTCATATTCTGTCCAATGTCCTGCCCTATATACAGTTGCATGCATGCCTCATGTCTTGCCCAAAGTCTTTACCCATGTCCTGCCCCATGTCCTGCTCCGTGTCCTGCCCCAAGTCCTGGCCTATGTCCTGCCTTAATTCCTGCCCCATGTCCTGCCGTATTTCCTGCCCCGTGTCCTGCCCCATGTCCTGCCCCATGTCTTGCCCAAAGTCCTGCCCCATGTCCTGCCCCATGTCCTGCCCCATGTACCGCCCGATGTTCTGCCCCATGTCCTACCCCATGTCCCGCCCGATGTCCTGCCCCATGTCCTGCCTCATGTCCAGTCCCATGTCCTGCCTCATGTCCTGCCCCATGTCCTACCCCGTGTCCTCTCCCATGACCTGCACCATATCCTGCCCCAAATCCCGTCGCAAGTCCTGCCCCAAATCCTGCCCTATGTGATGCCCCATCTCCTGCCCCATATCCTTTCCAATATTTTGCCACATGTCCTGTAACATGTCCTGCCCTATGTCATGCGCCAAGTCCTGCCCTATATCCTGCCACATGTCCTGCCCTATGTAATGCCCCATGTCCTGCACCATGTCCTGCCCCATGTCCTGGCCCATATCCTGCTCAATGTCCTGCCTCATATCCTATCCAATGCCCTGCCCTTTATCCTGTCGCATGCATGCCTCATGTCTTGTCCAAAGTCTTGCCCCATGTCCTGCCCCATGTTTTGCCCCATGTCCTGCCCTAGGTCCTGTCCCATGTCCTGCCCTATTTCCTGCCCCATGTCCTGCCTTATTTGCTGCCCCATGTCCTGCCCCATGTCCTGCCCCATGTCTTGCCCAAAGTCCTGCTCCATGTCCTGCCCCATATCCTGCCCCATGTCCTGCCCCATGTCCTGCCCCAAGTCCTGTCCCATGTCCTGGCCTAATTCCTGCCCCATGTCCTTCCCCATGTCCTGACCCTCATCCTGCCTCATGTCCTGCCCCATGTCTTGCCAAAAGTCCTGTCCCAAGTCCTGCCCCATATCCTGCCCCATGTCCTGCCCCATGTCTTTTCATGACCTAACCTTATTCCTGCCCCATGTCCTGCCCCATGTGCTGCCCCATGTCCTTCCCTAATGTCCTGCCTCATGTTCTGTGCTATTTCATGCCTATGTCCTTTCGCATGTCCTGCCCTATGTCCTGTAACATGTCCCGCCCGATGTCCTGCCCCATGTCCTGCCTCATATCCAGTCCCATGTCCTGCCTCATGTCCTGCCCCTTTCCTGCCCCATGTCCCGTCGCATGTCCTGCCCCAAATCTTGCCCTATGTCCTGCCCCATGTCCTGTCCTATATCCTTTCCAATATTATGCCCCATGTCCTGCCCCATGTCCTGCCTTATGTTATGCCCCATGTCCTGCACCATGTCCTGCCCCATGTCCTGGCCCATATTCTGCTCCATGTCCTGCCACATAGTCTGTCCAATGTCCTGCCCTATATCCTGTCGCATGCATGCCTCATGTTTTGCCCAAAGTCCTGTCCCATGTCCTGCCGTTATTCCTGCCCCATGTCCTGCCCCATGTCCTGCCCCATATCCTGGCCCATGTCCTGCCCCTTGTCCTGCCAAATGTCAAAACGCATGTCCTGACCCATGTACTGCCCCATGTCCTGCATCATGTCTAGCCCAAAGTCCTGCCTAATGTCCTGCCCCAAGTCCTGCGACATGTCCTTCCCTAATGTTCTGACCCAAGTTCTATACCATTTCATGCCCCATGTCCCTTCGCATGTCCTGCCCTATGTCCTGTAACATGTCCCGCCCGACGTCCTGCCCCATGTCCTGCCTCATGACCAGTCCCATGTCCTGCCTCATGTCCTTCCCCATGTCCTGCCCCATGTCCTGTCCCATGTCCTGCACCATATCCTGCCACAAATCCCGTCGCATGTCCTGCCCCAAATCCTGCCCTATGTTCTGCCCCATTTTTTGCCCCATGTCCTGCCCTATGTAATGCCCAATGTCCTGCACAATGTCCTATCCCACGTCCTGGCCCATATCCTGCTTCATGTCCTGCTTCATATTCTGTCCAATGTCCTGCCCTATATACAGTTGCATGCATGCCTCATGTCTTGCCCAAAGTCTTTACCCATGTCCTGCCCCATGTCCTGCTCCGTGTCCTGCCCCAAGTCCTGGCCTATGTCCTGCCTTAATTCCTGCCCCATGTCCTGCCGTATTTCCTGCCCCGTGTCCTGCCCCATGTCCTGCCCCATGTCTTGCCCAAAGTCCTGCCCCATGTCCTGCCCCATGTCCTGCCCCATGTACCGCCCGATGTTCTGCCCCATGTCCTACCCCATGTCCCGCCCGATGTCCTGCCCCATGTCCTGCCTCATGTCCAGTCCCATGTCCTGCCTCATGTCCTGCCCCATGTCCTACCCCGTGTCCTCTCCCATGACCTGCACCATATCCTGCCCCAAATCCCGTCGCAAGTCCTGCCCCAAATCCTGCCCTATGTGATGCCCCATCTCCTGCCCCATATCCTTTCCAATATTTTGCCACATGTCCTGTAACATGTCCTGCCCTATGTCATGCGCCAAGTCCTGCCCTATATCCTGCCACATGTCCTGCCCTATGTAATGCCCCATGTCCTGCACCATGTCCTGCCCCATGTCCTGGCCCATATCCTGCTCAATGTCCTGCCTCATATCCTATCCAATGCCCTGCCCTTTATCCTGTCGCATGCATGCCTCATGTCTTGTCCAAAGTCTTGCCCCATGTCCTGCCCCATGTTTTGCCCCATGTCCTGCCCTAGGTCCTGTCCCATGTCCTGCCCTATTTCCTGCCCCATGTCCTGCCTTATTTGCTGCCCCATGTCCTGCCCCATGTCCTGCCCCATGTCTTGCCCAAAGTCCTGCTCCATGTCCTGCCCCATATCCTGCCCCATGTCCTGCCCCATGTCCTGCCCCAAGTCCTGTCCCATGTCCTGGCCTAATTCCTGCCCCATGTCCTTCCCCATGTCCTGACCCTCATCCTGCCTCATGTCCTGCCCCATGTCTTGCCAAAAGTCCTGTCCCAAGTCCTGCCCCATATCCTGCCCCATGTCCTGCCCCATGTCTTTTCATGACCTAACCTTATTCCTGCCCCATGTCCTGCCCCATGTGCTGCCCCATGTCCTTCCCTAATGTCCTGCCTCATGTTCTGTGCTATTTCATGCCTATGTCCTTTCGCATGTCCTGCCCTATGTCCTGTAACATGTCCCGCCCGATGTCCTGCCCCATGTCCTGCCTCATATCCAGTCCCATGTCCTGCCTCATGTCCTGCCCCTTTCCTGCCCCATGTCCCGTCGCATGTCCTGCCCCAAATCTTGCCCTATGTCCTGCCCCATGTCCTGTCCTATATCCTTTCCAATATTATGCCCCATGTCCTGCCCCATGTCCTGCCTTATGTTATGCCCCATGTCCTGCACCATGTCCTGCCCCATGTCCTGGCCCATATTCTGCTCCATGTCCTGCCACATAGTCTGTCCAATGTCCTGCCCTATATCCTGTCGCATGCATGCCTCATGTTTTGCCCAAAGTCCTGTCCCATGTCCTGCCGTTATTCCTGCCCCATGTCCTGCCCCATGTCCTGCCCCATATCCTGGCCCATGTCCTGCCCCTTGTCCTGCCAAATGTCAAAACGCATGTCCTGACCCATGTACTGCCCCATGTCCTGCATCATGTCTAGCCCAAAGTCCTGCCTAATGTCCTGCCCCAAGTCCTGCGACATGTCCTTCCCTAATGTTCTGACCCAAGTTCTATACCATTTCATGCCCCATGTCCCTTCGCATGTCCTGCCCTATGTCCTGTAACATGTCCCGCCCGACGTCCTGCCCCATGTCCTGCCTCATGACCAGTCCCATGTCCTGCCTCATGTCCTTCCCCATGTCCTGCCCCATGTCCTGTCCCATGTCCTGCACCATATCCTGCCACAAATCCCGTCGCATGTCCTGCCCCAAATCCTGCCCTATGTTCTGCCCCATTTTTTGCCCCATGTCCTGCCCTATGTAATGCCCAATGTCCTGCACAATGTCCTATCCCACGTCCTGGCCCATATCCTGCTTCATGTCCTGCTTCATATTCTGTCCAATGTCCTGCCCTATATACAGTTGCATGCATGCCTCATGTCTTGCCCAAAGTCTTTACCCATGTCCTGCCCCATGTCCTGCTCCGTGTCCTGCCCCAAGTCCTGGCCTATGTCCTGCCTTAATTCCTGCCCCATGTCCTGCCGTATTTCCTGCCCCGTGTCCTGCCCCATGTCCTGCCCCATGTCTTGCCCAAAGTCCTGCCCCATGTCCTGCCCCATGTCCTGCCCCATGTACCGCCCGATGTTCTGCCCCATGTCCTACCCCATGTCCCGCCCGATGTCCTGCCCCATGTCCTGCCTCATGTCCAGTCCCATGTCCTGCCTCATGTCCTGCCCCATGTCCTACCCCGTGTCCTCTCCCATGACCTGCACCATATCCTGCCCCAAATCCCGTCGCAAGTCCTGCCCCAAATCCTGCCCTATGTGATGCCCCATCTCCTGCCCCATATCCTTTCCAATATTTTGCCACATGTCCTGTAACATGTCCTGCCCTATGTCATGCGCCAAGTCCTGCCCTATATCCTGCCACATGTCCTGCCCTATGTAATGCCCCATGTCCTGCACCATGTCCTGCCCCATGTCCTGGCCCATATCCTGCTCAATGTCCTGCCTCATATCCTATCCAATGCCCTGCCCTTTATCCTGTCGCATGCATGCCTCATGTCTTGTCCAAAGTCTTGCCCCATGTCCTGCCCCATGTTTTGCCCCATGTCCTGCCCTAGGTCCTGTCCCATGTCCTGCCCTATTTCCTGCCCCATGTCCTGCCTTATTTGCTGCCCCATGTCCTGCCCCATGTCCTGCCCCATGTCTTGCCCAAAGTCCTGCTCCATGTCCTGCCCCATATCCTGCCCCATGTCCTGCCCCATGTCCTGCCCCAAGTCCTGTCCCATGTCCTGGCCTAATTCCTGCCCCATGTCCTTCCCCATGTCCTGACCCTCATCCTGCCTCATGTCCTGCCCCATGTCTTGCCAAAAGTCCTGTCCCAAGTCCTGCCCCATATCCTGCCCCATGTCCTGCCCCATGTCTTTTCATGACCTAACCTTATTCCTGCCCCATGTCCTGCCCCATGTGCTGCCCCATGTCCTTCCCTAATGTCCTGCCTCATGTTCTGTGCTATTTCATGCCTATGTCCTTTCGCATGTCCTGCCCTATGTCCTGTAACATGTCCCGCCCGATGTCCTGCCCCATGTCCTGCCTCATATCCAGTCCCATGTCCTGCCTCATGTCCTGCCCCTTTCCTGCCCCATGTCCCGTCGCATGTCCTGCCCCAAATCTTGCCCTATGTCCTGCCCCATGTCCTGTCCTATATCCTTTCCAATATTATGCCCCATGTCCTGCCCCATGTCCTGCCTTATGTTATGCCCCATGTCCTGCACCATGTCCTGCCCCATGTCCTGGCCCATATTCTGCTCCATGTCCTGCCACATAGTCTGTCCAATGTCCTGCCCTATATCCTGTCGCATGCATGCCTCATGTTTTGCCCAAAGTCCTGTCCCATGTCCTGCCGTTATTCCTGCCCCATGTCCTGCCCCATGTCCTGCCCCATATCCTGGCCCATGTCCTGCCCCTTGTCCTGCCAAATGTCAAAACGCATGTCCTGACCCATGTACTGCCCCATGTCCTGCATCATGTCTAGCCCAAAGTCCTGCCTAATGTCCTGCCCCAAGTCCTGCGACATGTCCTTCCCTAATGTTCTGACCCAAGTTCTATACCATTTCATGCCCCATGTCCCTTCGCATGTCCTGCCCTATGTCCTGTAACATGTCCCGCCCGACGTCCTGCCCCATGTCCTGCCTCATGACCAGTCCCATGTCCTGCCTCATGTCCTTCCCCATGTCCTGCCCCATGTCCTGTCCCATGTCCTGCACCATATCCTGCCACAAATCCCGTCGCATGTCCTGCCCCAAATCCTGCCCTATGTTCTGCCCCATTTTTTGCCCCATGTCCTGCCCTATGTAATGCCCAATGTCCTGCACAATGTCCTATCCCACGTCCTGGCCCATATCCTGCTTCATGTCCTGCTTCATATTCTGTCCAATGTCCTGCCCTATATACAGTTGCATGCATGCCTCATGTCTTGCCCAAAGTCTTTACCCATGTCCTGCCCCATGTCCTGCTCCGTGTCCTGCCCCAAGTCCTGGCCTATGTCCTGCCTTAATTCCTGCCCCATGTCCTGCCGTATTTCCTGCCCCGTGTCCTGCCCCATGTCCTGCCCCATGTCTTGCCCAAAGTCCTGCCCCATGTCCTGCCCCATGTCCTGCCCCATGTACCGCCCGATGTTCTGCCCCATGTCCTACCCCATGTCCCGCCCGATGTCCTGCCCCATGTCCTGCCTCATGTCCAGTCCCATGTCCTGCCTCATGTCCTGCCCCATGTCCTACCCCGTGTCCTCTCCCATGACCTGCACCATATCCTGCCCCAAATCCCGTCGCAAGTCCTGCCCCAAATCCTGCCCTATGTGATGCCCCATCTCCTGCCCCATATCCTTTCCAATATTTTGCCACATGTCCTGTAACATGTCCTGCCCTATGTCATGCGCCAAGTCCTGCCCTATATCCTGCCACATGTCCTGCCCTATGTAATGCCCCATGTCCTGCACCATGTCCTGCCCCATGTCCTGGCCCATATCCTGCTCAATGTCCTGCCTCATATCCTATCCAATGCCCTGCCCTTTATCCTGTCGCATGCATGCCTCATGTCTTGTCCAAAGTCTTGCCCCATGTCCTGCCCCATGTTTTGCCCCATGTCCTGCCCTAGGTCCTGTCCCATGTCCTGCCCTATTTCCTGCCCCATGTCCTGCCTTATTTGCTGCCCCATGTCCTGCCCCATGTCCTGCCCCATGTCTTGCCCAAAGTCCTGCTCCATGTCCTGCCCCATATCCTGCCCCATGTCCTGCCCCATGTCCTGCCCCAAGTCCTGTCCCATGTCCTGGCCTAATTCCTGCCCCATGTCCTTCCCCATGTCCTGACCCTCATCCTGCCTCATGTCCTGCCCCATGTCTTGCCAAAAGTCCTGTCCCAAGTCCTGCCCCATATCCTGCCCCAAGGTCCTGCCCCATGTCTTTTCATGACCTAACCTTATTCCTGCCCCATGTCCTGCCCCATGTGCTGCCCCATGTCCTTCCCTAATGTCCTGCCTCATGTTCTGTGCTATTTCATGCCTATGTCCTTTCGCATGTCCTGCCCTATGTCCTGTAACATGTCCCGCCCGATGTCCTGCCCCATGTCCTGCCTCATATCCAGTCCCATGTCCTGCCTCATGTCCTGCCCCTTTCCTGCCCCATGTCCCGTCGCATGTCCTGCCCCAAATCTTGCCCTATGTCCTGCCCCATGTCCTGTCCTATATCCTTTCCAATATTATGCCCCATGTCCTGCCCCATGTCCTGCCTTATGTTATGCCCCATGTCCTGCACCATGTCCTGCCCCATGTCCTGGCCCATATTCTGCTCCATGTCCTGCCACATAGTCTGTCCAATGTCCTGCCCTATATCCTGTCGCATGCATGCCTCATGTTTTGCCCAAAGTCCTGTCCCATGTCCTGCCGTTATTCCTGCCCCATGTCCTGCCCCATGTCCTGCCCCATATCCTGGCCCATGTCCTGCCCCTTGTCCTGCCAAATGTCAAAACGCATGTCCTGACCCATGTACTGCCCCATGTCCTGCATCATGTCTAGCCCAAAGTCCTGCCTAATGTCCTGCCCCAAGTCCTGCGACATGTCCTTCCCTAATGTTCTGACCCAAGTTCTATACCATTTCATGCCCCATGTCCCTTCGCATGTCCTGCCCTATGTCCTGTAACATGTCCCGCCCGACGTCCTGCCCCATGTCCTGCCTCATGACCAGTCCCATGTCCTGCCTCATGTCCTTCCCCATGTCCTGCCCCATGTCCTGTCCCATGTCCTGCACCATATCCTGCCACAAATCCCGTCGCATGTCCTGCCCCAAATCCTGCCCTATGTTCTGCCCCATTTTTTGCCCCATGTCCTGCCCTATGTAATGCCCAATGTCCTGCACAATGTCCTATCCCACGTCCTGGCCCATATCCTGCTTCATGTCCTGCTTCATATTCTGTCCAATGTCCTGCCCTATATACAGTTGCATGCATGCCTCATGTCTTGCCCAAAGTCTTTACCCATGTCCTGCCCCATGTCCCGCCCGATGTCCTGCCCCATGTCCTGCCTCATGTCCAGTCCCATGTCCTGCCTCATGTCCTGCCCCATGTCCTACCCCGTGTCCTCTCCCATGACCTGCACCATATCCTGCCCCAAATCCCGTCGCAAGTCCTGCCCCAAATCCTGCCCTATGTGATGCCCCATCTCCTGCCCCATATCCTTTCCAATATTTTGCCACATGTCCTGTAACATGTCCTGCCCTATGTCATGCGCCAAGTCCTGCCCTATATCCTGCCACATGTCCTGCCCTATGTAATGCCCCATGTCCTGCACCATGTCCTGCCCCATGTCCTGGCCCATATCCTGCTCAATGTCCTGCCTCATATCCTATCCAATGCCCTGCCCTTTATCCTGTCGCATGCATGCCTCATGTCTTGTCCAAAGTCTTGCCCCATGTCCTGCCCCATGTTTTGCCCCATGTCCTGCCCTAGGTCCTGTCCCATGTCCTGCCCTATTTCCTGCCCCATGTCCTGCCTTATTTGCTGCCCCATGTCCTGCCCCATGTCCTGCCCCATGTCTTGCCCAAAGTCCTGCCCCTAGTCCTGTCCCATGTCCTGGCCTAATTCCTGCCCCATGTCCTTCCCCATGTCCTGACCCTCATCCTGCCTCATGTCCTGCCCCATGTCTTGCCCCATGTCCTGACCCATGTTCTGTCTCATGTCATGCGTCATGTCCTAACGCATGTTCTGCCCCAAAACCTGGCCCATAGCCTGCCCCATGTCCTGCCCCATGTTCTGCCCCATGTCCTGCGCCATGTCCTGTCGCATGTTCTGCCCCATGTACTGGCCCATGTCCTGCCCTATGTCTTGCAAAAAGTCCTGCCCCAAGTTCTGCCTCATGTCCAGCCCCATGTCCTGTCCCATGTCCGGGCCTATGTCCTGCCCCACGGCCTGCCTCATGTTGTTCCATTTCCTGCCCCATATCCTGCCCACGTTCTGTCTCATGTGTTGGTCCAAGTCCTGCCCCTTGTCCTGTCGCATTTTCATGCCTCATGTTCTGCCTCATGTCTTGCAAAATGTCCTGCCCCATGTCCTGCCCCATGTCCTTCCCCATGTCCTGCCCCATGGCCTGCCCCAAGTCCTGTCCTTTGTCCTGCCCTAAATCCAGCCCCATGTCCTGCCCCATGTCCTGCCCCTAAATTCTGCCCCATGTCCTGCCCCATGTCCTGCCAAATGTCAAAACGCATGTCCTGCCCCATGTCCAGTAACATGTCCCGCCCGATGTCCTGCCCTTTGTTCTGCCCCATGTTCTGTACCATTTCATGCCCCATGTCTTGTCGCATGTCCTGTCCTATGTAGTGTAACATGTCCCGCCCGATGTCCTGCCCCATGTTCTGTCCCATGACATCCACCATATACTGCCCCAAATCCCGTCGCATGTCTGGCCCCATATCCTTTCCAATATTACGCCCCATGTCCTGCCCCATGTCCTGCCCCATGTCTTGCCAAAAGTCCTGTCCCAAGTCCTGCCCCATATCCTGCCCCATGTCCTGCCCCAAGTCTTTTCATGACCTAACCTTATTCCTGCCCCATGTCCTGCCCTATGTGCTGCCCCATGTCCTTCCCTAATGTCCTGCCCCATGTTCTGTACTATTACCTGACTATGTCCTGTCGCATGGCCTGCCCTATGTCCTGTAACATGTCCCGCCCGATGTCCTGCCCCATGTCCTGCCTCATATCCAGTCCCATGTCCTGCCTCATGTCCTGCCCCTTTCCTGCCCCATGTCCCGTCGCATGTCCTGCCCCAAATCTTGCCCTATGTCCTGCCCCATGTCCTGTCCTATATCCTTTCCAATATTATGCCCCATGTCCTGCCCCATGTCCTGCCTTATGTTATGCCCCATGTCCTGCACCATGTCCTGCCCCATGTCCTGGCCCATATTCTGCTCCATGTCCTGCCACATAGTCTGTCCAATGTCCTGCCCTATATCCTGTCGCATGCATGCCTCATGTTTTGCCCAAAGTCCTGTCCCATGTCCTGCCGTCATTCCTGCCCCATGTCCTGCCCCATGTCCTGCCCCATATCCTGGCCCATGTCCTGCCCCTTGTCCTGCCAAATGTCAAAACGCATGTCCTGACCCATGTACTGCCCCATGTCCTGCATCATGTCTAGCCCAAAGTCCTGCCTAATGTCCTGCCCCAAGTCCTGCGACATGTCCTTCCCTAATGTTCTGACCCAAGTTCTATACCATTTCATGCCCCATGTCCCTTCGCATGTCCTGCCCTATGTCCTGTAACATGTCCCGCCCGACGTCCTGCCCCATGTCCTGCCCCAAATCCTGCCCTATGTTCTGCCCCATTTTTTGCCCCATGTCCTGCCCTATGTAATGCCCAATGTCCTGCACAATGTCCTATCCCACGTCCTGGCCCATATCCTGCTTCATGTCCTGCTTCATATTCTGTCCAATGTCCTGCCCTATATACAGTTGCATGCATGCCTCATGTCTTGCCCAAAGTCTTTACCCATGTCCTGCCCCATGTCCTGCTCCGTGTCCTGCCCCAAGTCCTGGCCTATGTCCTGCCTTAATTCCTGCCCCATGTCCTGCCGTATTTCCTGCCCCGTGTCCTGCCCCATGTCCTGCCCCATGTCTTGCCCAAAGTCCTGCCCCATGTCCTGCCCCATGTCCTGCCCCATGTACCGCCCGATGTTCTGCCCCATGTCCTACCCCATGTCCCGCCCGATGTCCTGCCCCATGTCCTGCCTCATGTCCAGTCCCATGTCCTGCCTCATGTCCTGCCCCATGTCCTACCCCGTGTCCTCTCCCATGACCTGCACCATATCCTGCCCCAAATCCCGTCGCAAGTCCTGCCCCAAATCCTGCCCTATGTGATGCCCCATCTCCTGCCCCATATCCTTTCCAATATTTTGCCACATGTCCTGTAACATGTCCTGCCCTATGTCATGCGCCAAGTCCTGCCCTATATCCTGCCACATGTCCTGCCCTATGTAATGCCCCATGTCCTGCACCATGTCCTGCCCCATGTCCTGGCCCATATCCTGCTCAATGTCCTGCCTCATATCCTATCCAATGCCCTGCCCTTTTCCTGTCGCATGCATGCCTCATGTCTTGTCCAAAGTCTTGCCCCATGTCCTGCCCCATGTTTTGCCCCATGTCCTGCCCTAGGTCCTGTCCCATGTCCTGCCCTATTTCCTGCCCCATGTCCTGCCCCATGTCCTGCCCCATGTCTTGCCCATAGTCCTGCTCCATGTCCTGCCCCATATCCTGCCCCATGTCCTGCCCCATGTCCTGCCCCAAGTCCTGTCCCATGTCCTGGCCTAATTCCTGCCCCATGTCCTTCCCCATGTCCTGACCCTCATCCTGCCTCATGTCCTGCCCCATGTCTTGCCCCATGTCCTGACCCATGTTCTGTCTCATGTCATGCGTCATGTCCTAACGCATATTCTGCCCCAAAACCTGGCCCATAGCCTGCCCCATGTCCTGCCCCATGTTCTGCCCCATGTCCTGCGCCATGTCCTGTCGCATGTTCTGCCCCATGTACTGGCCCATGTCCTGCCCTATGTCTTGCAAAAAGTCCTGCCCCAAGTTCTGCCTCATGTCCAGCCCCATGTCCTGTCCCATGTCCGGGCCTATGTCCTGCCCCACGGCCTGCCTCATGTTGTTCCATTTCCTGCCCCATATCCTGCCCACGTTCTGTCTCATGTGTTGGTCCAAGTCCTGCCCCTTGTCCTGTCGCATTTTCATGCATCATGTTCTGCCTCATGTCTTGCAAAATGTCCTGCCCCATGTCCTGCCCCATGTCCTTCCCCATGTCCTGCCCCATGGCCTGCCCCAAGTCCTGTCCTTTGTCCTGCCCTAAATCCAGCCCCATGTCCTGCCCCATGTCCTGCCCCTAAATTCTGCCCCATGTCCTGCCCCATGTCCTGCCAAATGTCAAAACGCATGTCCTGCCCCATGTCCAGTAACATGTCCCGCCCGATGTCCTGCCCTTTGTTCTGCCCCATGTTCTGTACCATTTCATGCCCCATGTCTTGTCGCATGTCCTGTCCTATGTAGTGTAACATGTCCCGCCCGATGTCCTGCCCTATGTGCTGCCCCATGTCCTTCCCTAATGTCCTGCCCCATGTTCTGTACTATTACATGACTATGTCCTGTCGCATGGCCTGCCCTATGTCCTGTAACATGTCCCGCCCGATGTCCTGCCCCATGTCCTGCCTCATATCCAGTCCCATGTCCTGCCTTATGTCCTGCCCCTTTTCTGACCCATGTCCTGTCCCATGACCTGCACCATATCCTGCTCCAAATCCCGTCGCATGTCCTGCCCCAAATCTTGCCCTATGTCCTGCCCCATGTCCTGTCCTATATCCTTTCCAATATTATGCCCCATGTCCTGCCCCATGTCCTGCCCTATGTAATGCCCCATGTCCTGCACCATGTCCTGCCCCATGTCCTGGCCCATATTCTGCTCCATGTCCTGCCTCATAGTCTGTCCAATGTCCTGCCCTATATCCTGTCGCATGCATGCCTCACGTCTTGCCCAAAGTCCTGTCCCATGTCCTGCCCTAATTCCTGCCCCATGTCCTGCCCCATGTCCTGCCCCATATAATGCCCCATGTCCTGCCCCTTGTCCTGCCAAATGTCAAAACGCATGTCCTGCCCCAGGTCCTGCCCCATGTCCTTCCCTTATGTTCTGCTACAAGTTCTATACCATTTCATGCCCCATGTCCTGTCGCATGTCCTGCCCTATGTCCTGTAACATGTCCCGGCCGATGTCCTGCCCCATGTCCTGCCTCATGTCCAGTCCCATGTCCAGCGTCATGTCCTGCCCTATGTCCTGCCCCATGTCCTGCCTCATATCCAGTCCCATGTTCTGCCCCATGTCCTGCCCCATGTCCTGCCCTATGTAGTGCCCCATGTCCTGCACCATGTCCTGCGCCATGTCCTGGCCCATATTCTGCTCCATGTCCTGCCTCATAGTCTGTCCAATGTCCTGCCCTATATCCTGTCGCATGCATGCCTCACGTCTTGCCCAAAGTCCTGTCCCATGTCCTGCCCTAATTCCTGCCCCATGTCCTGCCCCATGTCCTGCCCCATATAATGCCCCATGTCCTGCCCCTTGTCCTGCCAAATGTCAAAACGCATGTCCTGCCCCATGTACAGCTTCATGTCCTGCATCATGTCTTGCCCAAAGTCCTGCTCCATGTCCTGCCCCAGGTCCTGCCCCATGTCCTTCCCTAATGTTCTGCCACAAGTTCTATACCATTTCATGCCCCATGTCCTGTCGCATGTCCTGCCCTATGTCCTGTAACATGTCCCGGCCGATGTCCTGCCCCATGTCCTGCCTCATGTCCAGTCCCATGTCCTGCGTCATGTCCTGCCCTATGTCCTGCCCCATGTCCTGCCTCAGATCCAGTCCCATGTTCTGCCCCATGTCCTGCCCCATGTCCTGCCCTATGTAATGCCCCATATCCTGCCCCATGTCCTGCCCCTTGTCCTGCCAAATGTCAAAACGCTTGTCCTGCCCCATGTACTGCCCCATGTCCTGCATCATGTCCTGCCCAAAGTCCTGCCCCATGTCCTGCCCCTGTCCTGTCGCACGTCATGCCTCAAGTCCTGCCCCATGTCCTGCCCCATGGACAGCCCCATGTCCTGACCCTTATTTCCTGCCCCATGTCCTGCCCTATGTCCTGCCCCATGTCTTGCCAAAAGTCCTGTCCCTTGTCCTGCCCCATATCCTGCCCCATGTCCTGCCCCCAAGTCATTTCATGGCCTAACCTTATTCCTGCCCCATGTTCTGCCCTATGTGCTGCCCCATGTCCTTCCCTAATGTCCTGTCCTATTTTCTGTACCATTTCATGCCTATGTCCTGTCGCTTGTCCTGCCCTTTGTCCTGTTACATGTCTCATCCGATGTCCTGCCCCATATCCTGTCCCATGACATGCACCATATCCTGCTCCAAATCCCGTCGCATGTCCTGCCCCAAATCTTGCCCTATGTCCTGGACCATGTCCTGCCCTATTTCCTTTCCAACATTATGCCCCATGTCCTGCCCCATGTCCTGCCCTATGTAATGCCCAAGGTCCTGCACCATGTCCTGCCCCAAGTCCTGGCCCATATTCTGCTCCATGTCCCGCCTCATAGTCTGTCCAATGTCCTGCCCCATGTCCTGCCCCATGTCCTGCCCCTAGTCCTGTCCCATGATTTGCCCTATGTCCTTCCCCAAGTCCTGCTCCAAGTCCTGTCCCATGTCCTGCCCTAATTCCTGCCCCATGTCCTGCCACATGTCCTGACCCTTATCCTGCCCCATGTCCTGCCCCGTGTCTTGCCCCATGTCCTGCCCCAAGTCCTAACCCATGTCCTGCCCTTATTCCTGCCCCATGTCCTGCCTTATTTGCTGCCCCGTGTCCTGCCCCATGTCCTGCCCCATGTCTTGCCCAAAGTCCTGCTCCATGTCCTGCCTCATGACCTGCCCCATGTCCTGCCTCATGTCCTGCCCCAAGTCCTGAGCCATGTCCTGCCCTAATTCCTGCCCCATGTTCTGCCCCATGTCCTGGCCCATGTCCTGCCCCATGTCTTGCCCAAAGTCCTGCTCCATGTCCTGCCTCATGACCTGCCCCATGTCCTGCCTCATGTCCTGCCCCAAGTCCTGTAACATGTCCCGCCCGATGTCCTGCCCCATGTTCTGTCCCATGACATCCACCATATACTGCCCCAAATCCCGTCGCATGTCCTGCCCCATATCCTTTCCAATATTACGCCCCATGTCCTGCCCCATGTCCTTCCCCACGTCTTGCCAAAATTCCTGTCCCAAGTCCTGCCCCATGTCCTGCCCCATGTCCTGCCCCAAGTCTTTTCATGACCTAACCTTATTCCTGCCCCATGTCCTGCCCTATGTGCTGCCCCATGTCCTTCCCTAATGTCCTGCCCCATGTTCTGTACTATTTCATGACTATGTCCTGTCGCATGGCCTGCCCTATGTCCTGTAACATGTCCCGCCCGATGTCCTGCCCCATGTCCTGCCTCATATCCAGTCCCATGTCCTGCCTCATGTCCTGCCCCTTTCCTGACCCATGTCCTGTCCCATGACCTGCACCATATCCTGCTCCAAATCCCGTCGCATGTCCTGCCCCAAATCTTGCCCTATGTCCTGCCCCATGTCCTGTCCTATATCCTTTCCAATATTATGCCCCATGTCCTGCCCCATGTCCTGCCCTATGTAATGCCCCATGTCCTGCACCATGTCCTGCCCCATGTCCTGGCCCATATTCTGCTCCATGTCCTGCCTCATAGTCTGTCCAATGTCCTGCCCTATATCCTGTCGCATGCATGCCTCACGTCTTGCCCAAAGTCCTGTCCCATGTCCTGCCCTAATTCCTGCCACATGTCCTGCCCCATGTCCTGCCCCATATAATGCCCCATGTCCTGCCCCTTGTCCTGCCAAATGTCAAAACGCATGTCCTGCCCCATGTACAGCTTCATGTCCTGCATCATGTCTTGCCCAAAGTCCTGCTCCATGTAATGCCCCAGGTCCTGCCCCATGTCCTTCCCTAATGTTCTGCCACAAGTTCTATACCATTTCATGCCCCATGTCCTGTCGCATGTCCTGCCCTATGTCCTGTAACATGTCCCGGCCGATGTCCTGCCCCATGTCCTGCCTCATGTCCAGTCCCATGTCCTGCGTCATAACCTGCCCTATGTCCTGCCCCATGTCCTGCCTCATATCCAGTCCCATGTTCTGCCCCATGTCCTGCCCCATGTCCTGCCCTATGTAATGCCCCATATCCTGCCCCATGTCCTGCCCCTTGTCCTGCCAAATGTCAAAACGCTTGTCCTGCCCCATGTACTGCCCCATGTCCTGCATCATGTCCTGCCCTATGTCCTGCCCCATGTCCTGCCCCATGTCCTGCCCCAAGTCCTGTCCCATGTCCTGGCCTAATTCCTGCCCCATGTCCTTCCCCATGTCCTGACCCTCATCCTGCCTCATGTCCTGCCCCATGTCTTGCCCCATGTCCTGACCCATGTTCTGTCTCATGTCATGCGTCATGTCCTAACGCATGTTCTGCCCCATAACCTGGACCATAGCCTGCCCCATGTCCTGCCCCATGTTCTGCCCCATGTCCTGCGCCATGTCCTGTCGCATGTTCTGCCCCATGTACTGGCCCATGTCCTGCCCTATGTCTTGCAAAAAGTCCTGCCCCAAGTTCTGCCTCATGTCCAGCCCCATGTCCTGTCCCATGTCCGGGCCTATGTCCTGCCCCACGGCCTGCCTCATGTTGTTCCATTTCCTGCCCCATATCCTGCCCACGTTCTGTCTCATGTGTTGGTCCAAGTCCTGCCCATTGTCCTGTCGCATTTTCATGCCTCATGTTCTGCCTCATGTCTTGCAAAATGTCCTGCCCCATGTCCTGCCCCATGTCCTTCCCCATGTCCTGCCCCATGGCCTGCCCCAAGTCCTGTCCTTTGTCCTGCCCTAAATCCAGCCCCATGTCCTGCCCCATGTCCTGCCCCTAAATCCTGCCCCATGTCCTGCCCCATGTCCTGCCAAATGTCAAAACGCATGTCCTGCCCCATGTCCAGTAACATGTCCCGCCCGATGTCCTGCCCTTTGTTCTGCCCCATGTTCTGTACCATTTCATGCCCCATGTCTTGTCGCATGTCCTCTCCTATGTCCTGTAACATGTCCCGCCCGATGTCCTGCCCCATGTTCTGTCCCATGACATCCACCATATACTGCCCCAAATCCCGTCGCATGTCCTGCCCCATATCCTTTCCAATATAACGCCCCATGTCCTGCCCCATGTCTCGCCCAAAGTCCTGCTCCATGTCCTGCCTCATGACCTGCCCCATGTCCTGCCTCATGTCCTGCCCCAAGTCCTGTGCCATGTCCTGCCCTAATTCCTGCCCCATGTTCTGCCCCATGTCCTGGCCCATGTCCTGCCCCATGTCTTGCCCAAAGTCTTGCCCCAAGTCCTGTCCCATGTTCTGCCCCATGTCCTGCCCCAAAACCTGTCCCATGTCCTGCCCCATTTCTTGCCCAAAGTCCTGCTCCATGTCCTGCCCCATGTCCTGCCCCATGTCCTGCCCCATGTCCTGCCCCAAGTCCTGTCCCATGTCCTGCCCTTATTCCTGCCCCATGTCCTGCCCCATGTCCTGACCCTTATCCTGCCTCATGTCCTGCCCCATGTCCTGCCCCAATTCCTGTCCCATGTCCTGCCCTAATTCCTGCCCCATGTCCTGCCCCATGTCCTGACCCTTATCCTGTCGCATGTTCTGCCCCATGTCCTGGCCCGTGTCCTGACCCATGTTTGCCCAAAGTCCTGCCCCAAGTTCTGCCTCATGTCCAGCACCATGTCCTGTCCCATGTCCTGGCCTATGTCCTGCCCCACGGCCTACCTCATGTTGTTCCATGTCCTGCCCCATATCCTGCCCATGTTCTGTCTCATGTGTTGGTCCAAGTCCTGCTCCTTGTCCTGTCGCATTTTCATGCCCTATGTCCTGCCCCATGTCCTGCCCCATGTCCTGCCCCAAGTCCTGTCCCTTGTCCTGCCCTAATTCCTGCCCCATGTCCTGCACCATGTCCTGCCTCATATCCTGCCCCATGTCCTGCCCCATGTCCTGCCAAATGTCAAAAAGCATGTTCTGCCCCATGTCCAGTAAAATGTCCCGCCCGATGTCCTGCCCTATGGCCTGCCCCATGTCCTGCCCCATGTCTTGCCCAAAGTCCTGCCCCATGTTCTGCCCTATGGCCTGCCCCATGTCCCGCCCGATGTCCTGCCCCATGTCATGCCTCATGTCCAGTCCCATGTCCTGCCTCATGTCCTGCCCCATGTCCTGCCCCATGTCCTGTCCCATGACCTGCACCATATCCTGCCCCAAATCCCGTCGCATGTCTGCCCCAAGTCCTGTCCTATGTCCTGCCCTAAATCCAGCCCCATGTCCTGCCCTATGTAATGCCCCATATCCTGCCCCATGTCCTGCCCCTTGTCCTGCCAAATGTCAAAACGCTTGTCCTGCCCCATGTACTGCCCCATGTCCTGCATCATGTCCTGCCCAAAGTCCTGCCCCATGTCCTGCCCCTGTCCTGTCGCACGTCATGCCTCAAGTCCTGCCCCATGTCCTGCCCCATGGACAGCCCCATGTCCTGACCCTTATTTCCTGCCCCATGTCCTGCCCTATGTCCTGCCCCATGTCTTGCCAAAAGTCCTGTCCCTTGTCCTGCCCCATATCCTGCCCCATGTCCTGCCCCCAAGTCATTTCATGGCCTAACCTTATTCCTGCCCCATGTTCTGCCCTATGTGCTGCCCCATGTCCTTCCCTAATGTCCTGTCCCATTTTCTGTACCATTTCATGCCTATGTCCTGTCGCTTGTCCTGCCCTTTGTCCTGTTACATGTCTCATCCGATGTCCTGCCCCATATCCTGTCCCATGAAATGCACCATATCCTGCTCCAAATCCCGTCGCATGTCCTGCCCCAAATCTTGCCCTATGGCCTGCCCCATGTCCTGTCCTATTTCCTTTCCAACATTATGCCCCATGTCCTGCCCCATGTCCTGCCCCATGTCCTGCCCTATGTAATGCCCAATGTCCTGCACCATGTCCTGCCCCAAGTCCTGGCCCATATTCTGCTCCATGTCCCGCCTCATAGTCTGTCCAATGTCCTGCCCCATGTCCTGCCACATGTCCTGACCCTTATCCTGCCCCATGTCCTGCCCCGTGTCTTGCCCCATGTCCTGCCCCAAGTCCTGCTCCATGTCCTGCCTCATGACCTGCCCCATGTCCTGCCTCATGTCCTGCCCCAAGTCCTGTGCCATGTCCTGCCCTAATTCCTGCCCCATGTTCTGCCTTATGTCCTGGCCCATGTCCTGCCGCATGTCTTGACCAAAGTCCTGCTCCATGTCCTGCCTCATGACCTGCCCCATGTCCTGCCTCATGTCCTGCCCCAAGTCCTGTAACATGTCCCGCCCGATGTCCTGCCCCATGTTCTGTCCCATGACATCCACCATATACTGCCCCAAATCCCGTCGCATGTCCTGCCCCATATCCTTTCCAATATTACGCCCCATGTCCTGCCCCATGTCCTTCCCCATGTCTTGCCAAAAGTCCTGTCCCAAGTCCTGCCCCATGTCCTGCCCCATGTCCTGCCCCAAGTCTTTTCATGACCTAACCTTATTCCTGCCCCATGTCCTGCCCTATGTGCTGCCCCATGTCCTTCCCTAATGTCCTGCCCCATTTTCTGTACTATTTCATGACTATGTCCTGTCGCATGGCCTCCCCTTTGTCCTGTAACATGTCCCGCCCGATGTCCTGCCCCATGCCCTGCCTCATATCCAGTCCCATGTCCTGCCTCATGTCCTGCCCCTTTCCTGACCCATGTCCTGTCCCATGACCTGCACCATATCCTGCTCCAAATCCCGTCGCATGTCCTGCCCCAAATCTTGCCCTATGTCCTGCCCCATGTCCTGTCCTATATCCTTTCCAATATTATGCCCCATGTCCTGCCCCATGTCCTGCTCTATGTAATGCCCCATGTCCTGCACCATGTCCTGCCCCATGTCCTGGCCCATATTCTGCTCCATGTCCTGCCTCATAGTCTTTTTAATGTCCTGCCCTATATCCTGTCGCATGCATGCCTCACGTCTTGCCCAAAGTCCTGTCCCATGTCCTGCCCTAATTCCTGCCCCATGTCCTGCCCCATGTCCTGCCCCATATAATGCCCCATGTCCTGCCCCTTGTCCTGCCAAATGTCAAAACGCATGTCCTGCCCCATGTACAGCTTCATGTCCTGCATCATGTCTTGCCCAAAGTCCTGCTCCATGTCCTGCCCCAGGTCCTGCCCCATGTCCTTCCCTAATGTTCTGCCACAAGTTCTATACCATTTCATGCCCCATGTCCTGTCGCATGTCCTGCCCTATGTCCTGTAACATGTCCCGGCCGATGTCCTGCCCCATGTCCTGCCTCATGTCCAGTCCCTTGTCCTGCGTCATGTCCTGCCCTATGTCCTGCCCCATGTCCTGCCTCATATCCAGTCCCATGTTCTGCCCCATGTCCTGCCCCATGTCCTGCCCTATGTAATGCCCCATATCCTGCCCCATGTCCTGCCCCTTGTCCTGCCAAATGTCAAAACGCTTGTCCTGCCCCATGTACTGCCCCATGTCCTGCATCATGTCCTGCCCTATGTCCTGCCCCATGTCCTGCCCCATGTCCTGCCCCAAGTCCTGTCCCATGTCCTGGCCTAATTCCTGCCCCATGTCCTTCCCCATGTCCTGACCCTCATCCTGCCTCATGTCCTGCCCCATGTCTTGCCCCATGTCCTGACCCATGTTCTGTCTCATGTCATGCGTCATGTCCTAACGCATGTTCTGCCCCATAACCTGGCCCATAGCCTGCCCCATGTCCTGCCCCATGTTCTGCCCCATGTCCTGCGCCATGTCTTGTCGCATGTTTTGCCCCATGTACTGGCCCATGTCCTGCCCTATGTCTTGCAAAAAGTCCTGCCCCAAGTTCTGCCTCATGTCCAGCCCCATGTCCTGTCCCATGTCCGGGCCTATGTCCTGCCCCACGGCCTGCCTCATGTTGTTCTATTTCCTGCCCCATATCCTGCCCACGTTCTGTCTCATGTGTTGGTCCAAGTCCTGCCCCTTGGCCTGTCGCATTTTCATGCCTCATGTTCTGCCTCATGTCTTGCAAAATGTCCTGCCCCATGTCCTGCCCCATGTCCTTCCCCATGTCCTGCCCCATGGCCTGCCCCAAGTCCTGTCCTATGTCCTGCCCTAAATCCAGCCTCATGTCCTGCCCCATGTCCTGCCCCTAAATCCTGCCCCATGTCCTGCCCCATGTCCTGCCAAATGTCAAAACGCATGTCCTGCCCCATGTCCAGTAACATGTCCCGCCCGATGTCCAGCCCTATGTTCTGCCCCATGTTCTGTACCATTTCATGCCCCATGTCTTGTCGCATGTCCTGTCCTATGTCCTGTAACATGTCCCGCCCGATGTCCTGCCCCATGTTCTGTCCCATGACATCCACCATATACTGCCCCAAATCCCGTCGCATGTCCTGCCCCATATCCTTTCCAATATTACGCCCCATGTCCTGTGCCATGTCCTGCCCTAATTCCTGCCCCATGTTCTGCCCCATGTCCTACCCATGTCCTGCCCCATGTCTTGCCCAAAGTCTTGCCCTAAGTCCTGTCCCATGTTCTGCCACATGTCCTGCCCCAAAACCTGTCCCATGTCCTGCCCCATGTCTTGCCCAAAGTCCTGCTCCATGTCCTGTCCCATGTCCTGCCCTAATTCCTGCCCCATGTCCTGCCCCATGTCCTGACCCTTATCCTGCCTCATGTCCTGCCCCATGTCCTGCCCCAATTCCTGTCCCATGTCCTGCCCTAATTCCTGCCCCATGTCCTGCCCCATGTCCTGACCCTTATCCTGTCGCATGTTCTGCCCCATGTCCTGGCCCGTGTCCTGACCCATGTTTGCCCAAAGTCCTGCCCCAAGTTCTGCCTCATGTCCAGCACCATGTCCTGTCTATGTCCTGGCCAATGTCCTGCCCCACGGCCTACCTCATGTTGTTCCATGTCCTGCCCCATATCCTGCCCATGTTCTGTCTCATGTGTTGGTCCAAGTCCTGCTCCTTGTCCTGTCGCATTTTCATGCCCTATGTCCTGCCCCATGTCCTGCCCCATGTCCTGCCCCAAGTCCTGTCCCTTGTCCTGCCCTAATTCCTGCCCCATGTCCTGCACCATGTCCTGCCTCATATCCTGCCCCATGTCCTGCCCCATGTCCTGCCAAATGTCAAAACGCATGTTCTGCCCCATGTCCAGTAAAATGTCCCGCCCGATGTCCTGCCCTATGGCCTGCCCCATGTCCTGCCCCATGTCTTGCCCAAAGTCCTGCCCCATGTTCTGCCCTATGGCCTGCCCCATGTCCCGCCCGATGTCCTGCCCCATGTCCTGCCTCATGTCCAGTCCCATGTCCTGCCTCATGTCCTGCCCCATGTCCTGCCCCATGTCCTGTCCCATGACCTGCACCATATCCTGCCCCAAATCCCGTCGCATGTCTGCCCCAAATCCTGCCCTATGTCCTGCCCCATGTCCTGCCCCATATCCTTTCCAATATTACGCCCTATGTCCTGTAACATGTCCTGCCCTATGTCATGCGCCAAGTCCTGCCCTATATCCTGCCCCATGTCCTACCCTATGTAATGCCCCAAGTCCTGCACCATGTCCTGCCCCATGTCCTGGCCCATATCCTGCTCCATGTCCTGCCTCATATCCTGTCCAATGTCCTGCCTAATATCCTGTCGCATGCATGCCCCATGTCCTGCCCCATGTTCTGTCCCATGACCTGCACCATATCCTGCCCCCAATCCCGTCGCATGTCCTGCCCCAAATCCTGCCCTTTGTCCTGCCCCATGTCCTGCCCCGTGTCCTCTCCCATGACCTGCACCATATCCTGCCCCAAATCCCGTCGCATGTCCTGCCCCAAATCCTGCCCTATGTGATGCCCCATCTCCTGCCCCATATCCTTTTCATTATTATGCCCCATGTCCTGTAACATGTCCTGCCCTATGTCATGCGCCAAGTCCTGCCCCATATCCTGCCACATGTCCTGCCCTATGTAATGCCCAATGTCCTGCACCATGTCCTGAACCATGTCCTGGCCCATATCCTGCTCCATGTCCTGCCTCATATCCTCTCCAATGTCCTGCCCTTTATCCTGTCGCATGCATAACTCATGTCTTGTCAAAAGTCTTGCCCTATGTCCTGCCCCATGTTCTGCCCCATGTCCTGCCCCAAGTCCTGTCCCATGTCCTGCCCTAATTCCTGCGCCATGTCCTGCCTTATTTGCTGCCCCATGTCCTGCCCCATGTCCTGCCCCATGTCTTGCCCAAAGTCCTGCACCATGCCCGCATTTCCTGCCCCTTGTCCAGTAAAATGTCCCGCCCGATGTGCTGCCCTACGTCCTGCCCCATATCCTGCCCCATGTCCTGACCATTATCCTTCCCTATGTCCTGCCCCATGTCTTGCCCCATGTCCTGACCCATGTGTTGTCACAAGTGCTGCCCCTTGTCCTGTCGCATGTCATGCCTCATGTCCTGCCCCATGTCCTGCCCCATGGACAGCCCCATGTCCTGACCCTTATTTCCTGCCCCATGTCCTGCCCCATGTCCTGCCCCATGTCTTGCCAAAAGTCCTGTCCCAAGTCCTGCCCCATATCCTGCATCATGTCCTGCCCCATGTCTTTTCATGACCTAACCTTATTCCTGCCCCATGTCCTGCCCCATGTGCTGCCCCATGTCCTTCCCTAATGTCCTGCCCCATGTTCTGTGCTATTTCATGCCTATGTCCTTTCGCATGTCCTGCCCTATGTCCTGTAACATGTCCCGCCCGATGTCCTGCCCCATGTCCTGCCTCATATCCAGTCCCATGTCCTGCCTCATGTCCTGCCCCTTTCCTGCCCCATGTCCCGTCGCATGTCCTGCCCCAAATCTTGCCCTATGTCCTGCCCCATGTCCTGTCCTATATCCTTTCCAATATTATGCCCCATGTCCTGCCCCATGTCCTGCCTTATGTTATGCCCCATGTCCTGCACCATGTCCTGCCCCATGTCCTGGCCCATATTCTGCTCCATGTCCTGCCACATAGTCTGTCCAATGTCCTGCCCTATATCCTGTCGCATGCATGCCTCATGTCTTGCCCAAAGTCCTGTCCCATGTCCTGCCGTATTTCCTGCCCCATGTCCTGCCCCATGTCCTGCCCCATATCCTGGCCCATGTCCTGCCCCTTGTCCTGCCAAATGTCAAAACGCATGTCCTGACCCATGTACTGCCCCATGTCCTGCATCATGTCTTGCCCAAAGTCCTGCCTTATGTCCTGCCCCAAGTCCTGCGACATGTCCTTCCCTAATGTTCTGACCCAAGTATTATACCATTTCATGCCCCATGTCCTGTCGCATGTCCTGCCCTATGTCCTGTAACATGTCCCGCCCGACGTCCTGCCCCATGTCCTGCCCCATGTCCTGTCCCATGTCCTGCACCATATCCTGCCACAAATCCCGTCGCATGTCCTGCCTCAAATCCTTCCCTATGTTCTGCCCCATTTCCTGCCTCATGTTGTTCCATGTCCTGCCCCATATACTGCCCATGTTCTGTCTCATGTGTTGGTCTAAGTCCTTCCCCTTTGTCCTGTCGCATTTTCATGCCTCATGTTCTGCCCATGTCCTGCCCCATGAACAGCCCCATGTCCTGTCTTACGTCCTGTCCCATGTCCTTTCCCATTTTCTGCCTCATGTCCTGCTTGATGTCCTACTTCTTGTCCTGCCCCTAGCTTTCCCAAAGTCCTGCCCCATGTCCTGCCTCATTTCCTGGCCTATGTCCTGCCATATGTCCTGACCCATGTCCTTCCCCATTTCCTGCCTCTTGTCCTGCCCCATGTCCTGCCCCATGTCCTGCCTCATGTCTTGCCAAAAGTCCTGCCCCATGTCCTGCTTCATGTCCTGCCCCATGTCCTGCCCCATGTCCTGCCTATGTCCTGCCAAATGTCAACGCATGTCCTACCCCATGTCCAGTAACATGTCCCGCCCGATGTCCTGCCCTATGTCCTGCCCCATGTTCTGTACTATTTCATGCCCCATGTCTTGTCGCATGTCCTGTCCTATCTCCTGTTACATGTCCCGCCCGATGTCCTGCCCCATGTCCTGTCCCATGACATCCACCATATCCTGCCCCAAATCCCGTCGCATGTCCTGCCCCATATCCTTTCCAATAATTCGCCCCATGTCCTGTAACATGTCCTGCCCTATGTCATGCTCCAAGTCCTGCCCCATATCCTGCCACATGTTCTACCCTATGTAATGCCCCAAGTCCTACACCATGCCCGCATATCCTGCCCCTTGTCCAGTAACATGTCCCTTCCGATGTGCTGCCCTACGTCCTGCCCCATATATTGCCCCATGTCCTGACCATTATCCTTCCCTATGTCCTGCCCCATGTCCTGCCCCATGTCCTGACCAATGTGTTGTCACAAGTGCTGCCCCTTGTCCTGTCGCATGTCATGCCTCATGTCCTGCCCCATGTCCTGCCCCATGGACAGCTTCATGTCCTGACCCTTATTTCCTGCCCCATGTCCTGCCCCATGTCCTGCCCCATGTCTTGCCAAAAGTCCTGTCCCAAGTCCTGCCCCATATCCTGCCCCATGTCCTACCCCATGTCTTTTCATGACCTAACCTTATTCCTGCCCCATGTCCTGCCCCATGTGCTGCCCCATGTCCTTCCCTAATGTCCTGCCTCATGTTCTGTGCTATTTCATGCCTATGTCCTTTCGCATGTCCTGCCCTATGTCCTGTAACATGTCCCGCCCGATGTCCTGCCCCATGTCCTGCCTCATATCCAGTCCCATGTCCTGCCTCATGTCCAGCCCCTTTCCTGCCCCATGTCCCGTCGCATGTCCTGCCCCAAATCTTGCCCTATGTCCTGCCCCATGTCCTGCCCCATATCCTTTCCAATATTACGCCCTATGTCCTGTAACATGTCCTGCCCTATGTCATGCGCCAAGTCCTGCCCTATATCCTGCCCCATGTCCTACCCTATGTAATGCCCCAAGTCCTGCACCATGTCCTGCCCCATGTCCTGGCCCATATCCTGCTCCATGTCCTGCCTCATATCCTGTCCAATGTCCTGCCTAATATCCTGTCGCATGCATGCCCCATGTCCTGCCCCATGTTCTGTCCCATGACCTGCACCATATCCTGCCCCCAATCCCGTCGCATGTCCTGCCCCAAATCCTGCCCTTTGTCCTGCCCCATGTCCTGCCCCGTGTCCTCTCCCATGACCTGCACCATATCCTGCCCCAAATCCCGTCGCATGTCCTGCCCCAAATCCTGCCCTATGTGATGCCCCATCTCCTGCCCCATATCCTTTTCATTATTATGCCCCATGTCCTGTAACATGTCCTGCCCTATGTCATGCGCCAAGTCCTGCCCCATATCCTGCCACATGTCCTGCCCTATGTAATGCCCAATGTCCTGCACCATGTCCTGAACCATGTCCTGGCCCATATCCTGCTCCATGTCCTGCCTCATATCCTCTCCAATGTCCTGCCCTTTATCCTGTCGCATGCATAACTCATGTCTTGTCAAAAGTCTTGCCCTATGTCCTGCCCCATGTTCTGCCCCATGTCCTGCCCCAAGTCCTGTCCCATGTCCTGCCCTAATTCCTGCGCCATGTCCTGCCTTATTTGCTGCCCCATGTCCTGCCCCATGTCCTGCCCCATGTCTTGCCCAAAGTCCTGCACCATGCCCGCATTTCCTGCCCCTTGTCCAGTAAAATGTCCCGCCCGATGTGCTGCCCTACGTCCTGCCCCATATCCTGCCCCATGTCCTGACCATTATCCTTCCCTATGTCCTGCCCCATGTCTTGCCCCATGTCCTGACCCATGTGTTGTCACAAGTGCTGCCCCTTGTCCTGTCGCATGTCATGCCTCATGTCCTGCCCCATGTCCTGCCCCATGGACAGCCCCATGTCCTGACCCTTATTTCCTGCCCCATGTCCTGCCCCATGTCCTGCCCCATGTCTTGCCAAAAGTCCTGTCCCAAGTCCTGCCCCATATCCTGCATCATGTCCTGCCCCATGTCTTTTCATGACCTAACCTTATTCCTGCCCCATGTCCTGCCCCATGTGCTGCCCCATGTCCTTCCCTAATGTCCTGCCCCATGTTCTGTGCTATTTCATGCCTATGTCCTTTCGCATGTCCTGCCCTATGTCCTGTAACATGTCCCGCCCGATGTCCTGCCCCATGTCCTGCCTCATATCCAGTCCCATGTCCTGCCTCATGTCCTGCCCCTTTCCTGCCCCATGTCCCGTCGCATGTCCTGCCCCAAATCTTGCCCTATGTCCTGCCCCATGTCCTGTCCTATATCCTTTCCAATATTATGCCCCATGTCCTGCCCCATGTCCTGCCTTATGTTATGCCCCATGTCCTGCACCATGTCCTGCCCCATGTCCTGGCCCATATTCTGCTCCATGTCCTGCCACATAGTCTGTCCAATGTCCTGCCCTATATCCTGTCGCATGCATGCCTCATGTCTTGCCCAAAGTCCTGTCCCATGTCCTGCCGTATTTCCTGCCCCATGTCCTGCCCCATGTCCTGCCCCATATCCTGGCCCATGTCCTGCCCCTTGTCCTGCCAAATGTCAAAACGCATGTCCTGACCCATGTACTGCCCCATGTCCTGCATCATGTCTTGCCCAAAGTCCTGCCTTATGTCCTGCCCCAAGTCCTGCGACATGTCCTTCCCTAATGTTCTGACCCAAGTATTATACCATTTCATGCCCCATGTCCTGTCGCATGTCCTGCCCTATGTCCTGTAACATGTCCCGCCCGACGTCCTGCCCCATGTCCTGCCCCATGTCCTGTCCCATGTCCTGCACCATATCCTGCCACAAATCCCGTCGCATGTCCTGCCTCAAATCCTTCCCTATGTTCTGCCCCATTTCCTGCCTCATGTTGTTCCATGTCCTGCCCCATATACTGCCCATGTTCTGTCTCATGTGTTGGTCTAAGTCCTTCCCCTTTGTCCTGTCGCATTTTCATGCCTCATGTTCTGCCCATGTCCTGCCCCATGAACAGCCCCATGTCCTGTCTTACGTCCTGTCCCATGTCCTTTCCCATTTTCTGCCTCATGTCCTGCTTGATGTCCTACTTCTTGTCCTGCCCCTAGCTTTCCCAAAGTCCTGCCCCATGTCCTGCCTCATTTCCTGGCCTATGTCCTGCCATATGTCCTGACCCATGTCCTTCCCCATTTCCTGCCTCTTGTCCTGCCCCATGTCCTGCCCCATGTCCTGCCTCATGTCTTGCCAAAAGTCCTGCCCCATGTCCTGCTTCATGTCCTGCCCCATGTCCTGCCCCATGTCCTGCCTATGTCCTGCCAAATGTCAACGCATGTCCTACCCCATGTCCAGTAACATGTCCCGCCCGATGTCCTGCCCTATGTCCTGCCCCATGTTCTGTACTATTTCATGCCCCATGTCTTGTCGCATGTCCTGTCCTATCTCCTGTTACATGTCCCGCCCGATGTCCTGCCCCATGTCCTGTCCCATGACATCCACCATATCCTGCCCCAAATCCCGTCGCATGTCCTGCCCCATATCCTTTCCAATAATTCGCCCCATGTCCTGTAACATGTCCTGCCCTATGTCATGCTCCAAGTCCTGCCCCATATCCTGCCACATGTTCTACCCTATGTAATGCCCCAAGTCCTACACCATGCCCGCATATCCTGCCCCTTGTCCAGTAACATGTCCCTTCCGATGTGCTGCCCTACGTCCTGCCCCATATATTGCCCCATGTCCTGACCATTATCCTTCCCTATGTCCTGCCCCATGTCCTGCCCCATGTCCTGACCAATGTGTTGTCACAAGTGCTGCCCCTTGTCCTGTCGCATGTCATGCCTCATGTCCTGCCCCATGTCCTGCCCCATGGACAGCTTCATGTCCTGACCCTTATTTCCTGCCCCATGTCCTGCCCCATGTCCTGCCCCATGTCTTGCCAAAAGTCCTGTCCCAAGTCCTGCCCCATATCCTGCCCCATGTCCTACCCCATGTCTTTTCATGACCTAACCTTATTCCTGCCCCATGTCCTGCCCCATGTGCTGCCCCATGTCCTTCCCTAATGTCCTGCCTCATGTTCTGTGCTATTTCATGCCTATGTCCTTTCGCATGTCCTGCCCTATGTCCTGTAACATGTCCCGCCCGATGTCCTGCCCCATGTCCTGCCTCATATCCAGTCCCATGTCCTGCCTCATGTCCAGCCCCTTTCCTGCCCCATGTCCCGTCGCATGTCCTGCCCCAAATCTTGCCCTATGTCCTGCCCCATGTCCTGTCCTATATCCTTTCCAATATTATGCCCCATGTCCTGCCCCATGTCCTGCCTTATGTTATGCCCCATGTCCTGCACCATGTCCTGCCCCATGTCCTGGCCCATATTCTGCTCCATGTCCTGCCACATAGTCTGTCCAATGTCCTGCCCTATATCCTGTCGCATGCATGCCTCATGTTTTGCCCAAAGTCCTGTCCCATGTCCTGCCGTTATTCCTGCCCCATGTCCTGCCCCATGTCCTGCCCCATATCCTGGCCCATGTCCTGCCCCTTGTCCTGCCAAATGTCAAAACGCATGTCCTGACCCATGTACTGCCCCATGTCCTGCATCATGTCTAGCCCAAAGTCCTGCCTTATGTCCTGCCCCAAGTCCTGCGACATGTCCTTCCCTAATGTTCTGACCCAAGTTCTATACCATTTCATGCCCCATGTCCTGTCGCATGTCCTGCCCCATGTCCAGTAACATGTCCCGCCCGATGTCCTGCCCTATGTCCTGCCCCATGTTCTGTACTATTTCATGCCCCATGTCTTGTCGCATGTCCTGTCCTATGTCCTGTTACATGTCCCGCCCGATGTCCTGCCCCATGTCCTGTCCCATGACATCCACCATATCCTGCCCCAAATCCCGTCGCATGTCCTGCCCCATATCCTTTCCAATAATTCGCCCCATGTCCTGTAACATGTCCTGCCCTATGTCATGCTCCAAGTCCTGCCCCATATCCTGCCACATGTTCTACCCTATGTAATGCCCCAAGTCCTACACCATGCCCGCATATCCTGCCCCTTGTCCAGTAACATGTCCCGCCCGATGTGCTGCCCTACGTCCTGCCCCATATATTGCCCCATGTCCTGACCATTATCCTTCCCTATGTCCTGCCCCATGTCCTGCCCCATGTCCTGACCCATGTGTTGTCACAAGTGCTGCCCCTTGTCCTGTCGCATGTCATGCCTCATGTCCTGCCCCATGTCCTGCCCCATGGACAGCTTCATGTCCTGACCCTTATTTCCTGCCCCATGTCCTGCCCCATGTCCTGCCCCATGTCTTGCCAAAAGTCCTGTCCCAAGTCCTGCCCCATATCCTGCCCCATGTCCTGCCCCATGTCTTTTCATGACCTAACCTTATTCCTGCCCCATGTCCTGCCCCATGTGCTGCCCCATGTCCTTCCCTAATGTCCTGCCTCATGTTCTGTGCTATTTCATGCCTATGTCCTTTCGCATGTCCTGCCCTATGTCCTGTAACATGTCCCGCCCGATGTCCTGCCCCATGTCCTGCCTCATATCCAGTCCCATGTCCTGCCTCATGTCCAGCCCCTTTCCTGCCCCATGTCCCGTCGCATGTCCTGCCCCAAATCTTGCCCTATGTCCTGCCCCATGTCCTGTCCTATATCCTTTCCAATATTATGCCCCATGTCCTGCCCCATGTCCTGCCTTATGTTATGCCCCATGTCCTGCACCATGTCCTGCCCCATGTCCTGGCCCATATTCTGCTCCATGTCCTGCCACATAGTCTGTCCAATGTCCTGCCCTATATCCTGTCGCATGCATGCCTCATGTTTTGCCCAAAGTCCTGTCCCATGTCCTGCCGTTATTCCTGCCCCATGTCCTGCCCCATGTCCTGCCCCATGTCCTGCGCCATGTACCGCCCGATGTCCTGCCCCATGTCCTACCCCATGTCCCGCCCGATGTCCTGCCCCATGTCCTGCCTCATGTCCAGTCCCATGTCCTGCCTCATGTCCTGCCCCATGTCCTACCCCGTGTCCTTCTCCCATGACCTGCACCATATCCTGCCCCAAATCCCGTCGCAAGTCCTGCCCCAAATCCTGCCCTATGTGATGCCCCATCTCCTGCCCCATATCCTTTCCAATATTTTGCCCCATGTCCTGTAACATGTCCTGCCCTATGTCATGCGCCAAGTCCTGCCCTATATCCTGCCACATGTCCTGCCCTATGTAATGCCCCATGTCTTGCACCATGTCCTGCCCCATGTCCTGGCCCATATCCTGCTCAATGTCCTGCCTCATATCCTATCCAATGCCCTGCCCTTTATCCTGTCGCATGCATGCCTCATGTCTTGTCCAAAGTCTTGCCCCATGTCCTGCCCCATGTTTTGCCCCATGTCCTGCCTCAAGTCCTGTCCCATGACCTGCCCTAATTCCTAACCCATGTCCTGCAATATTTGCTGCCCTATGTCCTGCCCCATGTCCTGCCCCATGTCTTGCCCAAAGTCCTGCTCCATGTCCTGCCCCATATCCTGCCCCATGTCCTGCCCCATGTCCTGCCCCAAGTCCTGTCCCATGTCCTGGCCTAATTCCTGCCCCATGTCCTTCCCCATGTCCTGACCCTCATCCTGCCTCATGTCCTGCCCCATGTCTTGCCCCATGTCCTGACCCATGTTCTGTCTCATGTCATGCGTCATGTCCTAACGCATGTTCTGTCCCAAAACCTGGCCCATAGCCTGCCCCATGTCCTGCCCCATGTTCTGCCCCATGTCCTGCGCCATGTCCTGTCGCATGTTCTGCCCCATGTACTGGCCCATGTCCTGCCCTATGTCTTGCAAAAAGTCCTGCCCCAAGTTCTGCCTCATGTCCAGCCCCATGTCCTGTCCCATGTCCGGGCCTATGTCCTGCCCCACGGCCTGCCTTATGTTGTTCCATTTCCTGCCCCATATCCTGCCCACGTTCTGTCTCATGTGTTGGTCCAAGTCCTGCCCCTTGTCCTGTCGCATTTTCATGCCTCATGTTCTGCCTCATGTCTTGCAAAATGTCCTGC
Organism: Protonemura montana; assembly: GCA_947568835.1. NCBI lineage: Eukaryota > Metazoa > Arthropoda > Insecta > Plecoptera > Nemouridae > Protonemura > Protonemura montana. The sequence continues at coordinate 17,927,994 of OX387609.1, forward strand.
CCCATGTCCTGCCCCATGTCCTTCCCCATGTCCTGCCCCATGGCCTGCCCCAAGTCCTGTCCTATGTCCTGCCCTTAATCCAGCCCCATGTCCTGCCCCATGTCCTGCCCCTAAATCCTGCCCCATGTCCTGCCCCATGTCCTGCCAAATGTCAAAACGCATGTCCTGCCCCATGTCCAGTAACATGTCCCGCCCGATGGCCTGCCCTTTGTTCTGCCCCATGTTCTGTACCATTTCATGCCCCATGTCTTGTCGCATGTCCTGTCCTATGTCCTGTAACATGTCCCGCCCGATGTCCTGCCCCATGTTCTGTCCCATGACATCCACCATATACTGCCCCAAATCCCGTCGCATGTCCTGCCCCATATCCTTTCCAATATTACGCCCCATGTCCTGCCCCATGTCCTTCCCCATGTCTTGCCAAAAGTCCTGTCCCAAGTCCTGCCCCATATCCTGCCCCATGTCCTGCCCCAAGTCTTTTCATGACCTAACCTTATTCCTGCCCCATGTCCTGCCCTATGTGCTGCCCCATGTCCTTCCCTAATGTCCTGCCCCATGTTCTGTACTATTTCATGACTATGTCCTGTCGCATGGCCTGCCCTATGTCCTGTAACATGTCCCGCCCGATGTCCTGCCCCATGTCCTGCCCCATGTCCTGTCCTATATCCTTTCCAATATTATGCCCCATGTCCCGCCTGATGTCCTGCCTCATGTTCTGTCCCATGACATCCACCATATACTGCCCCAAATCCCGTCGCATGTCCTGCCCCATATCCTTTCCAATATTACGCCCCAATTCCTGTGCCATGTCCTGCCCTAATTCCTGCCCCATGTTCTGCCCCATGTCCTACCCATGTCCTGCCCCATGTCTTGCCCAAAGTCTTGCCCTAAGTCCTGTCCCATGTTCTGCCCCATGTCCTGCCCCAAAACCTGTCCCATGTCCTGCCCCATGTCTTGCCCAAAGTCCTGCTCCATGTCCTGTCCCATGTCCTGCCCTAATTCCTGCCCCATGTCCTGCCCCATGTCCTGACCCTTATCCTGCCTCATGTCCTGCCCCATGTCCTGCCCCAATTCCTGTCCCATGTCCTGCCCTAATTCCTGCCCCATGTCCTGCCCCATGTCCTGACCCTTATCCTGTCGCATGTTCTGCCCCATGTCCTGGCCCGTGTCCTGACCCATGTTTGCCCAAAGTCCTGCCCCAAGTTCTGCCTCATGTCCAGCACCATGTCCTGTCCCATGTCCTGGCCAATGTCCTGCCCCACGGCCTACCTCATGTTGTTCCATGTCCTGCCCCATATCCTGCCCATGTTCTGTCTCATGTGTTGGTCCAAGTCCTGCTCCTTGTCCTGTCGCATTTTCATGCCCTATGTCCTGCCACATGTCCTGCCCCATGTCCTGCCCCAAGTCCTGTCCCTTGTCCTGCCCTAATTCCTGCCCCATGTCCTGCACCATGTCCTGCCTCATATCCTGCCCCATGTCCTGCCCCATGTCCTGCCAAATGTCAAAACGCATGTTCTGCCCCATGTCCAGTAAAATGTCCCGCCCGATGTCCTGCCCTATGGCCTGCCCCATGTCCTGCCCCATGTCTTGCCCAAAGTCCTGCCCCATGTTCTGCCCTATGGCCTGCCCCATGTCCCGCCCGATGTCCTGCCCCATGTCCTGCCTCATGTCCAGTCCCATGTCCTGCCTCATGTCCTGCCCCATGTCCTGCCCCATGTCCTGTCCCATGACCTGCACCATATCCTGCACCAAATCCCGTCGCATGTCTGCCCCAAATCCTGCCCTATGTCCTGCCCCATGTCCTGCCCCATATCCTTTCCAATATTACGCCCTATGTCCTGTAACATGTCCTGCCCTATGTCATGCGCCAAGTCCTGCCCCATATCCTGCCCCATGTCCTACCCTATGTAATGCCCCAAGTCCTGCACCATGTCCTGCCCCATGTCCTGGCCCATATCCTGCTCCATGTCCTGCCTCATATCCTGTCCAATGTCCTGCCTAATATCCTGTCGCATGCATGCCCCATGTCCTGCCCCATGTTCTGTCCCATGACCTGCACCATATCCTGCCCCCAATCCCGTCGCATGTCCTGCCCCAAATCCTGCCCTTTGTCCTGCCCCATGTCCTGCCCCGTGTCCTCTCCCATGACCTGCACCATATCCTGCCCCAAATCCCGTCGCATGTCCTGCCCCAAATCCTGCCCTATGTGATGCCCCATCTCCTGCCCCATATCCTTTTCATTATTATGCCCCATGTCCTGTAACATGTCCTGCCCTATGTCATGCGCCAAGTCCTGCCCCATATCCTGCCACATGTCCTGCCCTATGTAATGCCCAATGTCCTGCACCATGCCCGCATATCCTGCCCCTTGTCCAGTAACATGTCCCGCCCGATGTGCTGCCCTACGTCCTGCCCCATATATTGCCCCATGTCCTGACCATTATCCTTCCCTATGTCCTGCCCCATGTCCTGCCCCATGTCCTGACCCATGTGTTGTCACAAGTGCTGCCCCTTGTCCTGTCGCATGTCATGCCTCATGTCCTGCCCCATGTCCTGCCCCATGGACAGCTTCATGTCCTGACCCTTATTTCCTGCCCCATGTCCTGCCCCATGTCCTGCCCCATGTCTTGCCAAAAGTCCTGTCCCAAGTCCTGCCCCATATCCTGCCCCATGTCCTGCCCCATGTCTTTTCATGACCTAACCTTATTCCTGCCCCATGTCCTGCCCCATGTGCTGCCCCATGTCCTTCCCTAATGTCCTGCCTCATGTTCTGTGCTATTTCATGCCTATGTCCTTTCGCATGTCCTGCCCTATGTCCTGTAACATGTCCCGCCCGATGTCCTGCCCCATGTCCTGCCTCATATCCAGTCCCATGTCCTGCCTCATGTCCAGCCCCTTTCCTGCCCCATGTCCCGTCGCATGTCCTGCCCCAAATCTTGCCCTATGTCCTGCCCCATGTCCTGTCCTATATCCTTTCCAATATTATGCCCCATGTCCTGCCCCATGTCCTGCCTTATGTTATGCCCCATGTCCTGCACCATGTCCTGCCCCATGTCCTGGCCCATATTCTGCTCCATGTCCTGCCACATAGTCTGTCCAATGTCCTGCCCTATATCCTGTCGCATGCATGCCTCATGTTTTGCCCAAAGTCCTGTCCCATGTCCTGCCGTTATTCCTGCCCCATGTCCTGCCCCATGTCCTGCCCCATGTCCTGCGCCATGTACCGCCCGATGTCCTGCCCCATGTCCTACCCCATGTCCCGCCCGATGTCCTGCCCCATGTCCTGCCTCATGTCCAGTCCCATGTCCTGCCTCATGTCCTGCCCCATGTCCTACCCCGTGTCCTTCTCCCATGACCTGCACCATATCCTGCCCCAAATCCCGTCGCAAGTCCTGCCCCAAATCCTGCCCTATGTGATGCCCCATCTCCTGCCCCATATCCTTTCCAATATTTTGCCCCATGTCCTGTAACATGTCCTGCCCTATGTCATGCGCCAAGTCCTGCCCTATATCCTGCCACATGTCCTGCCCTATGTAATGCCCCATGTCTTGCACCATGTCCTGCCCCATGTCCTGGCCCATATCCTGCTCAATGTCCTGCCTCATATCCTATCCAATGCCCTGCCCTTTATCCTGTCGCATGCATGCCTCATGTCTTGTCCAAAGTCTTGCCCCATGTCCTGCCCCATGTTTTGCCCCATGTCCTGCCTCAAGTCCTGTCCCATGACCTGCCCTAATTCCTAACCCATGTCCTGCAATATTTGCTGCCCCATGTCCTGCCCCATGTCCTGCCCCATGTCTTGCCCAAAGTCCTGCTCCATGTCCTGCCCCATATCCTGCCCCATGTCCTGCCCCATGTCCTGCCCCAAGTCCTGTCCCATGTCCTGGCCTAATTCCTGCCCCATGTCCTTCCCCATGTCCTGACCCTCATCCTGCCTCATGTCCTGCCCCATGTCTTGCCCCATGTCCTGACCCATGTTCTGTCTCATGTCATGCGTCATGTCCTAACGCATGTTCTGTCCCAAAACCTGGCCCATAGCCTGCCCCATGTCCTGCCCCATGTTCTGCCCCATGTCCTGCGCCATGTCCTGTCGCATGTTCTGCCCCATGTACTGGCCCATGTCCTGCCCTATGTCTTGCAAAAAGTCCTGCCCCAAGTTCTGCCTCATGTCCAGCCCCATGTCCTGTCCCATGTCCGGGCCTATGTCCTGCCCCACGGCCTGCCTTATGTTGTTCCATTTCCTGCCCCATATCCTGCCCACGTTCTGTCTCATGTGTTGGTCCAAGTCCTGCCCCTTGTCCTGTCGCATTTTCATGCCTCATGTTCTGCCTCATGTCTTGCAAAATGTCCTGCCCCATGTCCTGCCCCATGTCCTTCCCCATGTCCTGCCCCATGGCCTGCCCCAAGTCCTGTCCTATGTCCTGCCCTAAATCCAGCCCCATGTCCTGCCCCATGTCCTGCCCCTAAATCCTGCCCCATGTCCTGCCCCATGTCCTGCCAAATGTCAAAACGCATGTCCTGCCCCATGTCCAGTAACATGTCCCGCCCGATGGCCTGCCCTTTGTTCTGCCCCATGTTCTGTACCATTTCATGCCCCATGTCTTGTCGCATGTCCTGTCCTATGTCCTGTAACATGTCCCGCCCGATGTCCTGCCCCATGTTCTGTCCCATGACATCCACCATATACTGCCCCAAATCCCGTCGCATGTCCTGCCCCATATCCTTTCCAATATTACGCCCCATGTCCTGCCCCATGTCCTTCCCCATGTCTTGCCAAAAGTCCTGTCCCAAGTCCTGCCCCATATCCTGCCCCATGTCCTGCCCCAAGTCTTTTCATGACCTAACCTTATTCCTGCCCCATGTCCCGCCCTATGTGCTGCCCCATGTCCTTCCCTAATGTCCTGCCCCATGTTCTGTACTATTTCATGACTATGTCCTGTCGCATGGCCTGCCCTATGTCCTGTAACATGTCCCGCCCGATGTCCTGCCCCATGTCCTGCCCCATGTCCTGTCCTATATCCTTTCCAATATTATGCCCCATGTCCCGTCTGATGTCCTGCCTCATGTTCTGTCCCATGACATCCACCATATACTGCCCCAAATCCCGTCGCATGTCCTGCCCCATATCCTTTCCAATATTACGCCCCATGTCCTGTGCCATGTCCTGCCCTAATTCCTGCCCCATGTTCTGCCCCATGTCCTACCCATGTCCTGCCCCATGTCTTGCCCAAAGTCTTGCCCTAAGTCCTGTCCCATGTTCTGCCCCATGTCCTGCCCCAAAACCTGTCCCATGTCCTGCCCCATGTCTTGCCCAAAGTCCTGCTCCATGTCCTGTCCCATGTCCTGCCCTAATTCCTGCCCCATGTCCTGCCCCATGTCCTGACCCTTATCCTGCCTCATGTCCTGCCCCATGTCCTGCCCCAATTCCTGTCCCATGTCCTGCCCTAATTCCTGCCCCATGTCCTGCCCCATGTCCTGACCCTTATCCTGTCGCATGTTCTGCCCCATGTCCTGGCCCGTGTCCTGACCCATGTTTGCCCAAAGTCCTGCCCGAAGTTCTGCCTCATGTCCAGCACCATGTCCTGTCCCATGTCCTGGCCAATGTCCTGCCCCACGGCCTACCTCATGTTGTTCCATGTCCTGCCCCATATCCTGCCCATGTTCTGTCTCATGTGTTGGTCCAAGTCCTGCTCCTTGTCCTGTCGCATTTTCATGCCCTATGTCCTGCCCCATGTCCTGCCCCATGTCCTGCCCCAAGTCCTGTCCCTTGTCCTGCCCTAATTTCTGCCCCATGTCCTGCACCATGTCCTGCCTCATATCCTGCCCCATGTCCTGCCCCATGTCCTGCCAAATGTCAAAACGCATGTTCTGCCCCATGTCCAGTAAAATGTCCCGCCCGATGTCCTGCCCTATGGCCTGCCCCATGTCCTGCCCCATGTCTTGCCCAAAGTCCTGCCCCATGTTCTGCCCTATGGCCTGCCCCATGTCCCGCCCGATGTCCTGCCCCATGTCCTGCCTCATGTCCAGTCCCATGTCCTGCCTCATGTCCTGCCCCATGTCCTGCCCCATGTCCTGTCCCATGACCTGCACCATATCCTGCCCCAAATCCCGTCGCATGTCTGCCCCAAATCCTGCCCTATGTCCTGCCCCATGTCCTGCCCCATATCCTTTCCAATATTACGCCCTATGTCCTGTAACATGTCCTGCCCTATGTCATGCGCCAAGTCCTGCCCCATATCCTGCCCCATGTCCTACCCTATGTAATGCCCCAAGTCCTGCACCATGTCCTGCCCCATGTCCTGGCCCATATCCTGCTCCATGTCCTGCCTCATATCCTGTCCAATGTCCTGCCTAATATCCTGTCGCATGCATGCCCCATGTCCTGCCCCATGTTCTGTCCCATGACCTGCACCATATCCTGCCCCCAATCCCGTCGCATGTCCTGCCCCAAATCCTGCCCTTTGTCCTGCCCCATGTCCTGCCCCGTGTCCTCTCCCATGACCTGCACCATATCCTGCCCCAAATCCCGTCGCATGTCCTGCCCCAAATCCTGCCCTATGTGATGCCCCATCTCCTGCCCCATATCCTTTTCATTATTATGCCCCATGTCCTGTAACATGTCCTGCCCTATGTCATGCGCCAAGTCCTGCCCCATATCCTGCCACATGTCCTGCCCTATGTAATGCCCAATGTCCTGCACCATGTCCTGAACCATGTCCTGGCCCATATCCTGCTCCATGTCCTGCCTCATATCCTCTCCAATGTCCTGCCCTTTATCCTGTCGCATGCATAACTCATGTCTTGTCAAAAGTCTTGCCCTATGTCCTGCCCCATGTTCTGCCCCATGTCCTGCCCCAAGTCCTGTCCCATGTCCTGCCCTAATTCCTGCGCCATGTCCTGCCTTATTTGCTGCCCCATGTCCTGCCCCATGTCCTGCCCCATGTCTTGCCCAAAGTCCTGCACCATGCCCGCATTTCCTGCCCCTTGTCCAGTAAAATGTCCCGCCCGATGTGCTGCCCTACGTCCTGCCCCATATCCTGCCCCATGTCCTGACCATTATCCTTCCCTATGTCCTGCCCCATGTCCTGCCCCATGTCCTGCCCCATGTCTTGCCAAAAGTCCTGTCCCAAGTCCTGCCCCATATCCTGCATCATGTCCTGCCCCATGTCTTTTCATGACCTAACCTTATTCCTGCCCCATGTCCTGCCCTATGTGCTGCCCCATGTCCTTCCCTAATGTCCTGCCTCATGTTCTGTGCTATTTCATGCCTATGTCCTTTCGCATGTCCTGCCCTATGTCCTGTAACATGTCCCGCCCGATGTCCTGCCCCATGTCCTGCCTCATATCCAGTCCCATGTCCTGCCTCATGTCCTGCCCCTTTCCTGCCCCATGTCCCGTCGCATGTCCTGCCCCAAATCTTGCCCTATGTCCTGCCCCATGTCCTGTCCTATATCCTTTCCAATATTATGCCCCATGTCCTGCCCCATGTCCTGCCTTATGTTATGCCCCATGTCCTGCACCATGTCCTGCCCCATGTCCTGGCCCATATTCTGCTCCATGTCCTGCCACATAGTCTGTCCAATGTCCTGCCCTATATCCTGTCGCATGCATGCCTCATGTCTTGCCCAAAGTCCTGTCCCATGTCCTGCCGTATTTCCTGCCCCATGTCCTGCCCCATGTCCTGCCTCATATCCTGGCCCATGTCCTGCCCCTTGTCCTGCCAAATGTCAAAACGCATGTCCTGACCCATGTACTGCCCCATGTCCTGCATCATGTCTTGCCCAAAGTCCTGCCTTATATCCTGCCCCAAGTCCTGCGACATGTCCTTCCCTAATGTTCTGACCCAAGTATTATACCATTTCATGCCCCATGTCCTGTCGCATGTCCTGCCCTATGTCCTGTAACATGTCCCGCCCGACGTCCTGCCCCATGTCCTGCCCCATGTCCTGTCCCATGTCCTGCACCATATCCTGCCACAAATCCCGTCGCATGTCCTGCCTCAAATCCTTCCCTATGTTCTGCCCCATTTCCTGCCTCATGTTGTTCCATGTCCTGCCCCATATACTGCCCATGTTCTGTCTCATGTGTTGGTCTAAGTCCTTCCCCTTTGTCCTGTCGCATTTTCATGCCTCATGTTCTGCCCATGTCCTGCCCCATGAACAGCCCCATGTCCTGTCTTACGTCCTGTCCCATGTCCTTTCCCATTTTCTGCCTCATGTCCTGCTTGATGTCCTACCTCTTGTCCTGCCCCTAGCTTTCCCAAAGTCCTGCCCCATGTCCTGCCTCATTTCCTGGCCTATGTCCTGCCATATGTCCTGACCCATGTCCTTCCCCATTTCCTGCCTCTTGTCCTGCCCCATGTCCTGCCCCATGTCCTGCCTCATGTCTTGCCAAAAGTCCTGCCCCATGTCCTGCTTCATGTCCTGCCCCATGTCCTGCCCCATGTCCTGCCTATGTCCTGCCAAATGTCAACGCATGTCCTACCCCATGTCCAGTAACATGTCCCGCCCGATGTCCTGCCCTATGTCCTGCCCCATGTTCTGTACTATTTCATGCCCCATGTCTTGTCGCATGTCCTGTCCTATGTCCTGTTACATGTCCCGCCCGATGTCCTGCCCCATGTCCTGTCCCATGACATCCACCATATCCTGCCCCAAATCCCGTCGCATGTCCTGCCCCATATCCTTTCCAATAATTCGCACCATGTCCTGTAACATGTCCTGCCCTATGTCATGCTCCAAGTCCTGCCCCATATCCTGCCACATGTTCTACCCTATGTAATGCCCCAAGTCCTACACCATGCCCGCATATCCTGCCCCTTGTCCTGTAACATGTCCCGCCCGATGTGCTGCCCTACGTCCTGCCCCATATATTGCCCCATGTCCTGACCATTATCCTTCCCTATCTCCTGCCCCATGTCCTGCCCCATGTCCTGACCCATGTGTTGTCACAAGTGCTGCCCCTTGTCCTGTCGCATGTCATGCCTCATGTCCTGCCCCATGTCCTGCCCCATGGACAGCTTCATGTCCTGACCCTTATTTCCTGCCCCATGTCCTGCCCCATGTCCTGCCCCATGTCTTGCCAAAAGTCCTGTCCCAAGTCCTGCCCCATATCCTGCCCCATGTCCTGCCCCATGTCTTTTCATGACCTAACCTTATTCCTGCCCCATGTCCTGCCCCATGTGCTAACCCATGTCCTTCCCTAATGTCCTGCCTCATGTTCTGTGCTATTTCATGCCTATGTCCTTTCGCATGTCCTGCCCTATGTCCTGTAACATGTCCCGCCCGATGTCCTGCCCCATGTCCTGCCTCATATCCAGTCCCATGTCCTGCCTCATGTCCAGCCCCTTTCCTGCCCCATGTCCCGTCGCATGTCCTGCCCCAAATCTTGCCCTAAGTCCTGCCCCATGTCCTGTCCTATATCCTTTCCAATATTATGCCCCATGTCCTGCCCTATGTCCTGCCTTATGTTATGCCCCATGTCCTGCACCATGTCCTGCCCCATGTCCTGGCCCATATTCTGCTCCATGTCCTGCCACATAGTCTGTCCAATGTCCTGCCCTATATCCTGTCGCATGCATGCCTCATGTTTTGCCCAAAGGCCTGTCCCATGTCCTGCCGTTATTCCTGCCCCATGTCCTGCCCCATGTCCTGCCCCATATCCTGGCCCATGTCCTGCCCCTTGTCCTGCCAAATGTCAAAACGCATGTCCTGACCCATGTACTGCCCCATGTCCTGCATCATGTCTAGCCCATAGTCCTGCCTTATGTCCTGCCCCAAGTCCTGCGACATGTCCTTCCCTAATGTTCTGACCCAAGTTCTATACCATTTCATGCCCCATGTCCTGTCGCATGTCCTGCCCTATGTCGTGTAACATGTCCCGCCCGACGTCCTGCCCCATGTCCTGCCTCATGACCAGTCCCATGTCCTGCCTCATGTCCTTCCCCATGTCCTGCCCCATGTCCTGTCCCATGTCCTGCACCATATCCTGCCACAAATCCCGTCGCATGTCCTGCCCCAAATCCTGCCCTATGTTCTGCCCCATTTTTTGCCCCATGTCCTGCCCTATGTAATGCCCAATGTCCTGCACAATGTCCTGCCCCACGTCCTGGCCCATATCCTGCTTCATGTCCTGCTTCATATCCTGTCCAATGTCCTGCCCTATATACAGTTGCATGCATGCCTCATGTCTTGCCCAAAGTCTTTACCCATGTCCTGCCCCATGTCCTGCTCCGTGTCCTGCCCCAAGTCCTGTCCAATGTCCTGCCTTAATTCCTGCCCCATGTCCTGCCCCATGTCCTGCGCCATGTACCGCCCGATGTCCTGCCCCATGTCCTACCCCATGTCCCGCCCGATGTCCTGCCCCATGTCCTGCCTCATGTCCAGTCCCATGTCCTGCCTCATGTCCTGCCCCATGTCCTACCCCGTGTCCTTCTCCCATGACCTGCACCATATCCTGCCCCAAATCCCTTCGCAAGTCCTGCCCCAAATCCTGCCCTATGTGATGCCCCATCTCCTGCCCCATATCCTTTCCAATATTTTGCCCCATGTCCTGTAACATGTCCTGCCCTATGTCATGCGCCAAGTCCTGCCCTATATCCTGCCACATGTCCTGCCCTATGTAATGCCCCATGTCCTGCACCATGTCCTGCCCCATGTCCTGGCCCATATCCTGCTCAATGTCCTGCCTCATATCCTATCCAATGCCCTGCCCTTTATCCTGTCGCATGCATGCCTCATGTCTTGTCCAAAGTCTTGCCCCATGTCCTGCCCCATGTTTTGCCCCATGTCCTGCCCTAAGTCCTGTCCCATGACCTGCCCTAATTCCTAACCCATGTCCTGCAATATTTGCTGCCCCATGTCCTGCCCCATGTCCTGCCCCATGTCTTGCCCAAAGTCCTGCTCCATGTCCTGCCCCATATCCTTCCCCATGTCCTGCCCCATGTCCTGCCCCAAGTCCTGTCCCATGTCCTGGCCTAATTCCTGCCCCATGTCCTTCCCCATGTCCTGACCCTCATCCTGCCTCATGTCCTGCCCCATGTCTTGCCCCATGTCCTGACCCATGTTCTGTCTCATGTCATGCGTCATGTCCTAACGCATGTTCTGTCCCAAAACCTGGCCCATAGCCTGCCCCATGTCCTGCCCCATGTTCTGCCCCATGTCCTGCGCCATGTCCTGTCGCATGTTCTGCCCCATGTACTGGCCCATGTCCTGCCCTATGTCTTGCAAAAAGTCCTGCCCCAAGTTCTGCCTCATGTCCAGCCCCATGTCCTGTCCCATGTCCGGGCCTATGTCCTGCCCCACGGCCTGCCTCATGTTGTTCCATTTCCTGCCCCATATCCTGCCCACGTTCTGTCTCATGTGTTGGTCCAAGTCCTGCCCCTTGTCCTGTCGCATTTTCATGCCTCATGTTCTGCCTCATGTCTTGCAAAATGTCCTGCCCCATGTCCTGCCCCATGTCCTTCCCCATGTCCTGCCCCATGGCCTGCCCCAAGTCCTGTCCTATGTCCTGCCCTAAATCCAGCCCCATGTCCTGCCCCATGTCCTGCCCCTAAATCCTGCCCCATGTCCTGCCCCATGTCCTGCCAAATGTCAAAACGAATGTCCTGCCCCATGTCCAGTAACATGTCCCGCCCGATGGCCTGCCCTTTGTTCTGCCCCATGTTCTGTACCATTTCATGCCCCATGTCTTGTCGCATGTCCTGTCCTATGTCCTGTAACATGTCCCGCCCGATGTCCTGCCCCATGTTCTGTCCCATGACATCCACCATATACTGCCCCAAATCCCGTCGCATGTCCTGCCCCATATCCTTTCCAATATTACGCCCCATGTCCTGCCCCATGTCCTTCCCCATGTCTTGCCAAAAGTCCTGTCCCAAGTCCTGCCCCATATCCTGCCCCATGTCCTGCCCCAAGTCTTTTCATGACCTAACCTTATTCCTGCCCCATGTCCCGCCCTATGTGCTGCCCCATGTCCTTCCCTAATGTCCTGCCCCATGTTCTGTACTATTTCATGACTATGTCCTGTCGCATGGCCTGCCCTATGTCCTGTAACATGTCCCGCCCGATGTCCTGCCCCATGTCCTGCCCCATGTCCTGTCCTATATCCTTTCCAATATTATGCCCCATGTCCTGCCCCATGTCCTGCCCTATGTAATGCCCCATGTCCTGCACCATGTCCTGCCCCATGTCCTGGCCCATATTCTGCTCTATGTCCTGCCTCATAGTCTGTCCAATGTCCTGCCCTATATCCTGTCGCATGCATGCCTCACGTCTTGCCCAAAGTCCTGTCCCATGTCCTGCCCTAGTTCCTGCCCCATGTCCTGCCCCATGTCCTGCCCCATATAATGCCCCATGTCCTGCCCCTTGTCCTGCCAAATGTCAAAACGCATGTCCTGCCCCATGTACAGCTTCATGTCCTGCATCATGTCTTGCCTAAAGTCCTGCTCCATGTCCTGCCCCAGGTCCTGCCCCATGTCCTTCCCTAATGTTCTGCCAAAAGTTCTATACCATTTCATGCCCCATGTCCTGTCGCATGTCCTGCCCTATGTCCTGTAACATGTCCCGGCCGATGTCCTGCCCCATGTCCTGCCTCATGTCCAGTCCCATGTCCTGCGTCATGTCCTGCCCTATGTCCTGCTCCATGTCCTGCCTCATATCCAGTCCCATGTTCTGCCCCATGTCCTGCCCCATGTCCTGCCCTATGTAATGCCCCATATCCTGCCCCATGTCCTGCCCCTTGTCCTGCCAAATGTCCAATGTCCTGCCCTATATACAGTTGCATGCATGCCTCATGTCTTGCCCAAAGTCTTTACCCATGTCCTGCCCCATGTCCTGCTCCGTGTCCTGCCCCAAGTCCTGTCCCATGTCCTGCCTTAATTCCTGCCCCATGTCCTGCCGTATTTCCTGCCCCGTGTCCTGCCCCATGTCCTGCCCCATGTCTTGCCTAAAGTCCTGCCCCATGTCCTGCCCCATGTCCTGCCCCATGTACCGCCCGATGTTCTGCCCCATGTCCTACCCCATGTCCCGCCCGATGTCCTGCCCCATGTCCTGCCTCATGTCCAGTCCCATGTCCTGCCTCATGTCCTGCCCCATGTCCTACCCCGTGTCCTCTCCCATGACCTGCACCATATCCTGCCCCAAATCCCGTCGCAAGTCCTGCCCCAAATCCTGCCCTATGTGATGCCCCATCTCCTGCCCCATATCCTTTCCAATATTTTGCCACATGTCCTGTAACATGTCCTGCCCTATGTCATGCGCCAAGTCCTGCCCTATATCCTGCCACATGTCCTGCCCTATGTAATGCCCCATGTCCTGCACCATGTCCTGCGCCATGTCCTGGCCCATATCCTGCTCAATGTCCTGCCTCATATCCTATCCAATGCCCTGCCCTTTATCCTGTCGCATGCATGCCTCATGTCTTGTCCAAAGTCTTGCCCCATGTCCTGCCCCATGTTTTGCCCCATGTCCTGCCCTAAGTCCTGTCCCATGTCCTGCCCTAATTCCTGCCCCATGTCCTGCCTTATTTGCTGCCCCATGTCCTGCCCCATGTCCTGCCCCATGTCTTGCCCAAAGTCCTGCTCCATGTCCTGCCCCATATCCTGCCCCATGTCCTGCCCCATGTCCTGCCCCAAGTCCTGTCCCATGTCCTGGCCTAATTCCTGCCCCATGTCCTTCCCCATGTCCTGACCCTCATCCTGCCTCATGTCCTGCCCCATGTCTTGCCAAAAGTCCTGTCCCAAGTCCTGCCCCATATCCTGCCCCATGTCCTGCCCCATGTCTTTTCATGACCTAACCTTATTCCTGCCCCATGTCCTGCCCCATGTGCTGCCCCATGTCCTGCCCTAATGTCCTGCCTCATGTTCTGTGCTATTTCATGCCTATGTCCTTTCGCATGTCCTGCCTCATGTCCTGCCCCTTTCCTGCCCCATGTCCCGTCGCATGTCCTGCCCCAAATCTTGCCCTATGTCCTGCCCCATGTTCTGTCCTATATCCTTTCCAATATTATGCCCCATGTCCTGCCCCATGTCGTGCCTTATGTTATGCCCCATGTCCTGCACCATGTCCTGCCCCATGTCCTGGCCCATATTCTGCTCCATGTCCTGCCACATAGTCTGTCCAATGTCCTGCCCCATATCCTGGCCCATGTCCTGCCCCTTGTCCTGCCAAATGTCAAAACGCATGTCCTGACCCATGTACTGCCCCATGTCCTGCATCATGTCTAGCCCAAAGTCCTGCCTTATGTCCTGCCCCAAGTCCTGCGACATGTCCTTCCCTAATGTTCTGACCCAAGTTCTATACCATTTCATGCCCCATGTCCTGTCGCATGTCCTGCCCTATGTCCTGTAACATGTCCCGCCCGACGTCCTGCCCCATGTCCTGCCTCATGACCAGTCCCATGTCCTGCCTCATGTCCTTCCCCATGTCCTGCCCCATGTCCTGTCCCATGTCCTGCACCATATCCTGCCACAAATCCCGTCGCATGTCCTGCCCCAAATCCTGCCCTATGTTCTGCCCCATTTTTTGCCCCATGTCCTGCCCTATGTAATGCCCAATGTCCTGCACAATGTCCTATCCCACGTCCTGGCCCATATCCTGCTTCATGTCCTGCTTCATATCCTGTCCAATGTCCTGCCCTATATACAGTTGCATGCATGCCTCATGTCTTGCCCAAAGTCTTTACCCATGTCCTGCCCCATGTCCTGCTCCGTGTCCTGCCCCAAGTCCTGTCCCATGTCCTGCCTTAATTCCTGCCCCATGTCCTGCCGTATTTCCTGCCCCGTGTCCTGCCCCATGTCCTGCCCCATGTCTTGCCTAAAGTCCTGCCCCATGTCCTGCCCCATGTCCTGCCCCATGTACCGCCCGATGTTCTGCCCCATGTCCTACCCCATGTCCCGCCCGATGTCCTGCCCCATGTCCTGCCTCATGTCCAGTCCCATGTCCTGCCTCATGTCCTGCCCCATGTCCTACCCCGTGTCCTCTCCCATGACCTGCACCATATCCTGCCCCAAATCCCGTCGCAAGTCCTGCCCCAAATCCTGCCCTATGTGATGCCCCATCTCCTGCCCCATATCCTTTCCAATATTTTGCCACATGTCCTGTAACATGTCCTGCCCTATGTCATGCGCCAAGTCCTGCCCTATATCCTGCCACATGTCCTGCCCTATGTAATGCCCCATGTCCTGCACCATGTCCTGCCCCATGTCCTGGCCCATATCCTGCTCAATGTCCTGCCTCATATCCTATCCAATGCCCTGCCCTTTATCCTGTCGCATGCATGCCTCATGTCTTGTCCAAAGTCTTGCCCCATGTCCTGCCCCATGTTTTGCCCCATGTCCTGCCCTAAGTCCTGTCCCATGTCCTGCCCTAATTCCTGCCCCATGTCCTGCCTTATTTGCTGCCCCATGTCCTGCCCCATGTCCTGCCCCATGTCTTGCCCTAAGTCCTGTCCCATGTCCTGCCCTAATTCCTGCCCCATGTCCTGCCTTATTTGCTGCCCCAAGTCCTGTCCCATGTCCTGGCCTAATTCCTGCCCCATGTCCTTCCCCATGTCCTGACCCTCATCCTGCCTCATGTCCTGCCCCATGTCTTGCCAAAAGTCCTGTCCCAAGTCCTGCCCCATATCCTGCCCCATGTCCTGCCCCATGTCTTTTCATGACCTAACCTTATTCCTGCCCCATGTCCTGCCCCATGTGCTGCCCCATGTCCTGCCCTAATGTCCTGCCTCATGTTCTGTGCTATTTCATGCCTATGTCCTTTCGCATGTCCTGCCTCATGTCCTGCCCCTTTCCTGCCCCATGTCCCGTCGCATGTCCTGCCCCAAATCTTGCCCTATGTCCTGCCCCATGTCCTGTCCTATATCCTTTCCAATATTATGCCCCATGTCCTGCCCCATGTCGTGCCTTATGTTATGCCCCATGTCCTGCACCATGTCCTGCCCCATGTCCTGGCCCATATTCTGCTCCATGTCCTGCCACATAGTCTGTCCAATGTCCTGCCCTATATCCTGTCGCATGCATGCCTCATGTTTTGCCCAAAGTCCTGTCCCATGTCCTGCCGTTATTCCTGCCCCATGTCCTGCCCCATGTCCTGCCCCATATCCTGGCCCATGTCCTGCCCCTTGTCCTGCCAAATGTCAAAACGCATGTCCTGACCCATGTACTGCCCCATGTCCTGCATCATGTCTAGCCCAAAGTCCTGCCTTATGTCCTGCCCCAAGTCCTGCGACATGTCCTTCCCTAATGTTCTGACCCAAGTTCTATACCATTTCATGCCCCATGTCCTGTCGCATGTCCTGCCCTATGTCCTGTAACATGTCCCGCCCGACGTCCTGCCCCATGTCCTGCCTCATGACCAGTCCCATGTCCTGCCTCATGTCCTTCCCCATGTCCTGCCCCATGTCCTGTCCCATGTCCTGCACCATATCCTGCCACAAATCCCGTCGCATGTCCTGCCCCAAATCCTGCCCTATGTTCTGCCCCATTTTTTGCCCCATGTCCTGCCCTATGTAATGCCCAATGTCCTGCACAATGTCCTATCCCACGTCCTGGCCCATATCCTGCTTCATGTCCTGCTTCATATCCTGTCCAATGTCCTGCCCTATATACAGTTGCATGCATGCCTCATGTCTTGCCCAAAGTCTTTACCCATGTCCTGCCCCATGTCCTGCTCCGTGTCCTGCCCCAAGTCCTGTCCCATGTCCTGCCTTAATTCCTGCCCCATGTCCTGCCGTATTTCCTGCCCCGTGTCCTGCCCCATGTCCTGCCCCATGTCTTGCCTAAAGTCCTGCCCCATGTCCTGCCCCATGTCCTGCCCCATGTACCGCCCGATGTTCTGCCCCATGTCCTACCCCATGTCCCGCCCGATGTCCTGCCCCATGTCCTGCCTCATGTCCAGTCCCATGTCCTGCCTCATGTCCTGCCCCATGTCCTACCCCGTGTCCTCTCCCATGACCTGCACCATATCCTGCCCCAAATCCCGTCGCAAGTCCTGCCCCAAATCCTGCCCTATGTGATGCCCCATCTCCTGCCCCATATCCTTTCCAATATTTTGCCACATGTCCTGTAACATGTCCTGCCCTATGTCATGCGCCAAGTCCTGCCGTATATCCTGCCACATGTCCTGCCCTATGTAATGCCCCATGTCCTGCACCATGTCCTGCCCCATGTCCTGGCCCATATCCTGCTCAATGTCCTGCCTCATATCCTATCCAATGCCCTGCCCTTTATCCTGTCGCATGCATGCCTCATGTCTTGTCCAAAGTCTTGCCCCATGTCCTGCCCCATGTTTTGCCCCATGTCCTGCCCTATGTCCTGTAACATGTCCCGGCCGATGTCCTGCCCCATGTCCTGCCTCATGTCCAGTCCCATGTCCTGCGTCATGTCCTGCCCTATGTCCTGCTCCATGTCCTGCCTCATATCCAGTCCCATGTTCTGCCCCATGTCCTGCCCCATGTCCTGCCCTATGTAATGCCCCATATCCTGCCCCATGTCCTGCCCCTTGTCCTGCCAAATGTCCAATGTCCTGCCCTATATACAGTTGCATGCATGCCTCATGTCTTGCCCAAAGTCTTTACCCATGTCCTGCCCCATGTCCTGCTCCGTGTCCTGCCCCAAGTCCTGTCCCATGTCCTGCCTTAATTCCTGCCCCATGTCCTGCCGTATTTCCTGCCCCGTGTCCTGCCCCATGTCCTGCCCCATGTCTTGCCTAAAGTCCTGCCCCATGTCCTGCCCCATGTCCTGCCCCATGTACCGCCCGATGTTCTGCCCCATGTCCTACCCCATGTCCCGCCCGATGTCCTGCCCCATGTCCTGCCTCATGTCCAGTCCCATGTCCTGCCTCATGTCCTGCCCCATGTCCTACCCCGTGTCCTCTCCCATGACCTGCACCATATCCTGCCCCAAATCCCGTCGCAAGTCCTGCCCCAAATCCTGCCCTATGTGATGCCCCATCTCCTGCCCCATATCCTTTCCAATATTTTGCCACATGTCCTGTAACATGTCCTGCCCTATGTCATGCGCCAAGTCCTGCCCTATATCCTGCCACATGTCCTGCCCTATGTAATGCCCCATGTCCTGCACCATGTCCTGCGCCATGTCCTGGCCCATATCCTGATCAATGTCCTGCCTCATATCCTATCCAATGCCCTGCCCTTTATCCTGTCGCATGCATGCCTCATGTCTTGTCCAAAGTCTTGCCCCATGTCCTGCCCCATGTTTTGCCCCATGTCCTGCCCTAAGTCCTGTCCCATGTCCTGCCCTAATTCCTGCCCCATGTCCTGCCTTATTTGCTGCCCCATGTCCTGCCCCATGTCCTGCCCCATGTCTTGCCCAAAGTCCTGCTCCATGTCCTGCCCCATATCCTGCCCCATGTCCTGCCCCATGTCCTGCCCCAAGTCCTGTCCCATGTCCTGGCCTAATTCCTGCCCCATGTCCTTCCCCATGTCCTGACCCTCATCCTGCCTCATGTCCTGCCCCATGTCTTGCCAAAAGTCCTGTCCCAAGTCCTGCCCCATATCCTGCCCCATGTCCTGCCCCATGTCTTTTCATGACCTAACCTTATTCCTGCCCCATGTCCTGCCCCATGTGCTGCCCCATGTCCTGCCCTAATGTCCTGCCTCATGTTCTGTGCTATTTCATGCCTATGTCCTTTCGCATGTCCTGCCTCATGTCCTGCCCCTTTCCTGCCCCATGTCCCGTCGCATGTCCTGCCCCAAATCTTGCCCTATGTCCTGCCCCATGTCCTGTCCTATATCCTTTCCAATATTATGCCCCATGTCCTGCCCCATGTCGTGCCTTATGTTATGCCCCATGTCCTGCACCATGTCCTGCCCCATGTCCTGGCCCATATTCTGCTCCATGTCCTGCCACATAGTCTGTCCAATGTCCTGCCCCATATCCTGGCCCATGTCCTGCCCCTTGTCCTGCCAAATGTCAAAACGCATGTCCTGACCCATGTACTGCCCCATGTCCTGCATCATGTCTAGCCCAAAGTCCTGCCTTATGTCCTGCCCCAAGTCCTGCGACATGTCCTTCCCTAATGTTCTGACCCAAGTTCTATACCATTTCATGCCCCATGTCCTGTCGCATGTCCTGCCCTATGTCCTGTAACATGTCCCGCCCGACGTCCTGCCCCATGTCCTGCCTCATGACCAGTCCCATGTCCTGCCTCATGTCCTTCCCCATGTCCTGCCCCATGTCCTGTCCCATGTCCTGCACCATATCCTGCCACAAATCCCGTCGCATGTCCTGCCCCAAATCCTGCCCTATGTTCTGCCCAATTTTTTGCCCCATGTCCTGCCCTATGTAATGCCCAATGTCCTGCACAATGTCCTATCCCACGTCCTGGCCCATATCCTGCTTCATGTCCTGCTTCATATCCTGTCCAATGTCCTGCCCTATATACAGTTGCATGCATGCCTCATGTCTTGCCCAAAGTCTTTACCCATGTCCTGCCCCATGTCCTGCTCCGTGTCCTGCCCCAAGTCCTGTCCCATGTCCTGCCTTAATTCCTGCCCCATGTCCTGCCGTATTTCCTGCCCCGTGTCCTGCCCCATGTCCTGCCCCATGTCTTGCCTAAAGTCCTGCCCCATGTCCTGCCCCATGTCCTGCCCCATGTACCGCCCGATGTTCTGCCCCATGTCCTACCCCATGTCCCGCCCGATGTCCTGCCCCATGTCCTGCCTCATGTCCAGTCCCATGTCCTGCCTCATGTCCTGCCCCATGTCCTACCCCGTGTCCTCTCCCATGACCTGCACCATATCCTGCCCCAAATCCCGTCGCAAGTCCTGCCCCAAATCCTGCCCTATGTGATGCCCCATCTCCTGCCCCATATCCTTTCCAATATTTTGCCACATGTCCTGTAACATGTCCTGCCCTATGTCATGCGCCAAGTCCTGCCCTATATCCTGCCACATGTCCTGCCCTATGTAATGCCCCATGTCCTGCACCATGTCCTGCCCCATGTCCTGGCCCATATCCTGCTCAATGTCCTGCCTCATATCCTATCCAATGCCCTGCCCTTTATCCTGTCGCATGCATGCCTCATGTCTTGTCCAAAGTCTTGCCCCATGTCCTGCCCCATGTTTTGCCCCATGTCCTGCCCTAAGTCCTGTCCCATGTCCTGCCCTAATTCCTGCCCCATGTCCTGCCTTATTTGCTGCCCCATGTCCTGCCCCATGTCCTGCCCCATGTCTTGCCCAAAGTCCTGCTCCATGTCCTGCCCCATATCCTGCCCCATGTCCTGCCCCATGTCCTGCCCCAAGTCCTGTCCCATGTCCTGGCCTAATTCCTGCCCCATGTCCTTCCCCATGTCCTGACCCTCATCCTGCCTCATGTCCTGCCCCATGTCTTGCCAAAAGTCCTGTCCCAAGTCCTGCCCCATATCCTGCCCCATGTCCTGCCCCATGTCTTTTCATGACCTAACCTTATTCCTGCCCCATGTCCTGCCCCATGTGCTGCCCCATGTCCTGCCCTAATGTCCTGCCTCATGTTCTGTGCTATTTCATGCCTATGTCCTTTCGCATGTCCTGCCTCATGTCCTGCCCCTTTCCTGCCCCATGTCCCGTCGCATGTCCTGCCCCAAATCTTGCCCTATGTCCTGCCCCATGTCCTGTCCTATATCCTTTCCAATATTATGCCCCATGTCCTGCCCCATGTCGTGCCTTATGTTATGCCCCATGTCCTGCACCATGTCCTGCCCCATGTCCTGGCCCATATTCTGCTCCATGTCCTGCCACATAGTCTGTCCAATGTCCTGCCCTATATCCTGTCGCATGCATGCCTCATGTTTTGCCCAAAGTCCTGTCCCATGTCCTGCCGTTATTCCTGCCCCATGTCCTGCCCCATGTCCTGCCCCATATCCTGGCCCATGTCCTGCCCCTTGTCCTGCCAAATGTCAAAACGCATGTCCTGACCCATGTACTGCCCCATGTCCTGCATCATGTCTAGCCCAAAGTCCTGCCTTATGTCCTGCCCCAAGTCCTGCGACATGTCCTTCCCTAATGTTCTGACCCAAGTTCTATACCATTTCATGCCCCATGTCCTGTCGCATGTCCTGCCCTATGTCCTGTAACATGTCCCGCCCGACGTCCTGCCCCATGTCCTGCCTCATGACCAGTCCCATGTCCTGCCTCATGTCCTTCCCCATGTCCTGCCCCATGTCCTGTCCCATGTCCTGCACCATATCCTGCCACAAATCCCGTCGCATGTCCTGCCCCAAATCCTGCCCTATGTTCTGCCCCATTTTTTGCCCCATGTCCTGCCCTATGTAATGCCCAATGTCCTGCACAATGTCCTATCCCACGTCCTGGCCCATATCCTGCTTCATGTCCTGCTTCATATCCTGTCCAATGTCCTGCCCTATATACAGTTGCATGCATGCCTCATGTCTTGCCCAAAGTCTTTACCCATGTCCTGCCCCATGTCCTGCTCCGTGTCCTGCCCCAAGTCCTGTCCCATGTCCTGCCTTAATTCCTGCCCCATGTCCTGCCGTATTTCCTGCCCCGTGTCCTGCCCCATGTCCTGCCCCATGTCTTGCCCAAAGTCCTGCCCCATGTCCTGCCCCATGTCCTGCCCCATGTACCGCCCGATGTTCTGCCCCATGTCCTACCCCATGTCCCGCCCGATGTCCTGCCCCATGTCCTGCCTCATGTCCAGTCCCATGTCCTGCCTCATGTCCTGCCCCATGTCCTACCCCGTGTCCTCTCCCATGACCTGCACCATATCCTGCCCCAAATCCCGTCGCAAGTCCTGCACCAAATCCTGCCCTATGTGATGCCCCATCTCCTGCCCCATATCCTTTCCAATATTTTGCCACATGTCCTGTAACATGTCCTGCCCTATGTCATGCGCCAAGTCCTGCCCTATATCCTGCCACATGTCCTGCCCTATGTAATGCCCCATGTCCTGCACCATGTCCTGCCCCATGTCCTGGCCCATATCCTGCTCAATGTCCTGCCTCATATTCTATCCAATGCCCATGCCCTTTATCCTGTCGATTGCATGCCTCATGTCTTGTCCAAAGTCTTGCCCCATGTCCTGCCCCATGTTTTGCCCCATGTCCTGCCCTAAGTCCTGTCCCATGTCCTGCCCTAATTCCTGACCCATGTCCTGCCTTATTTGCTGCCCCATGTCCTGCCCCATGTCCTGCCCCATGTCTTGCCCAAAGTCCTGCTCCATGTCCTGCCCCATATCCTGCCCCATGTCCTGCCCCATGTCCTGCCCCAAGTCCTGTCCCATGTCCTGGCCTAATTCCTGCCCCATGTCCTTCCCCATGTCCTGACCCTCATCCTGCCTCATGTCCTGCCCCATGTCTTGCCCCATGTCCTGACCCATGTTCTGTCTCATGTCATTCGTCATGTCCTAACGCATGTTCTGCCCCAAAACCTGGCCCATAGCCTGCCCCATGTCCTGCCCCATGTTCTGCCCCATGTCCTGCGCCATGTCCTGTCGCATGTTCTGCCCCATGTACTGGCCCATGTCCTGCCCTATGTCTTGCAAAAAGTCCTGCCCCAAGTTCTGCCTCATGTCCAGCCCCATGTCCTGTCCCATGTCCGGGCCTATGTCCTGCCCCACGGCCTGCCTCATGTTGTTCCATTTCCTGCCCCATATCCTGCCCACGTTCTGTCTCATGTGTTGGTCCAAGTCCTGCCCCTTGTCCTGTCGCATTTTCATGCCTCATGTTCTGCCTCATGTCTTGCAAAATGTCCTGCCCCATGTTCTGCCCCATGTCCTGCGCCATGTCCTGTCGCATGTTCTGCCCCATGTACTGGCCCATGTCCTGCCCTATGTCTTGCAAAAAGTCCTGCCCCAAGTTCTGCCTCATGTCCAGCCCCATGTCCTGTCCCATGTCCGGGCCTATGTCCTGCCCCACGGCCTGCCTCATGTTGTTCCATGACCTGCACCATATCCTGCCCCAAATCCCGTCGCAAGTCCTGCACCAAATCCTGCCCTATGTGATGCCCCATCTCCTGCCCCATATCCTTTCCAATATTTTGCCACATGTCCTGTAACATGTCCTGCCCTATGTCATGCGCCAAGTCCTGCCCTATATCCTGCCACATGTCCTGCCCTATGTAATGCCCCATGTCCTGCACCATGTCCTGCCCCATGTCCTGGCCCATATCCTGCTCAATGTCCTGCCTCATATTCTATCCAATGCCCTGCCCTTTATCCTGTCGATTGCATGCCTCATGTCTTGTCCAAAGTCTTGCCCCATGTCCTGCCCCATGTTTTGCCCCATGTCCTGCCCTAAGTCCTGTCCCATGTCCTGCCCTAATTCCTGCCCCATGTCCTGCCTTATTTGCTGCCCCATGTCCTGCCCCATGTCCTGCCCCATGTCTTGCCCAAAGTCCTGCTCCATGTCCTGCCCCATATCCTGCCCCATGTCCTGCCCCATGTCCTGCCCCAAGTCCTGTCCCATGTCCTGGCCTAATTCCTGCCCCATGTCCTTCCCCATGTCCTGACCCTCATCCTGCCTCATGTCCTGCCCCATGTCTTGCCAAAAGTCCTGTCCCAAGTCCTGCCCCATATCCTGCCCCATGTCCTGCCCCATGTCTTTTCATGACCTAACCTTATTCCTGCCCCATGTCCTGCCCCATGTGCTGCCCCATGTCCTGCCCTAATGTCCTGCCTCATGTTCTGTGCTATTTCATGCCTATGTCCTTTCGCATGTCCTGCCTCATGTCCTGCCCCTTTCCTGCCCCATGTCCCGTCGCATGTCCTGCCCCAAATCTTGCCCTATGTCCTGCCCCATGTCCTGTCCTATATCCTTTCCAATATTATGCCCCATGTCCTGCCCCATGTCGTGCCTTATGTTATGCCCCATGTCCTGCACCATGTCCTGCCCCATGTCCTGGCCCATATTCTGCTCCATGTCCTGCCACATAGTCTGTCCAATGTCCTGCCCTATATCCTGTCGCATGCATGCCTCATGTTTTGCCCAAAGTCCTGTCCCATGTCCTGCCGTTATTCCTGCCCCATGTCCTGCCCCATGTCCTGCCCCATATCCTGGCCCATGTCCTGCCCCTTGTCCTGCCAAATGTCAAAACGCATGTCCTGACCCATGTACTGCCCCATGTCCTGCATCATGTCTAGCCCAAAGTCCTGCCTTATGTCCTGCCCCAAGTCCTGCGACATGTCCTTCCCTAATGTTCTGACCCAAGTTCTATACCATTTCATGCCCCATGTCCTGTCGCATGTCCTGCCCTATGTCCTGTAACATGTCCCGCCCGACGTCCTGCCCCATGTCCTGCCTCATGACCAGTCCCATGTCCTGCCTCATGTCCTTCCCCATGTCCTGCCCCATGTCCTGTCCCATGTCCTGCACCATATCCTGCCACAAATCCCGTCGCATGTCCTGCCCCAAATCCTGCCCTATGTTCTGCCCCATTTTTTGCCCCATGTCCTGCCCTATGTAATGCCCAATGTCCTGCACAATGTCCTATCCCACGTCCTGGCCCATATCCTGCTTCATGTCCTGCTTCATATCCTGTCCAATGTCCTGCCCTATATACAGTTGCATGCATGCCTCATGTCTTGCCCAAAGTCTTTACCCATGTCCTGCCCCATGTCCTGCTCCGTGTCCTGCCCCAAGTCCTGTCCCATGTCCTGCCTTAATTCCTGCCCCATGTCCTGCCGTATTTCCTGCCCCGTGTCCTGCCCCATGTCCTGCCCCATGTCTTGCCCAAAGTCCTGCCCCATGTCCTGCCCCATGTCCTGCCCCATGTACCGCCCGATGTTCTGCCCCATGTCCTACCCCATGTCCCGCCCGATGTCCTGCCCCATGTCCTGCCTCATGTCCAGTCCCATGTCCTGCCTCATGTCCTGCCCCATGTCCTACCCCGTGTCCTCTCCCATGACCTGCACCATATCCTGCCCCAAATCCCGTCGCAAGTCCTGCACCAAATCCTGCCCTATGTGATGCCCCATCTCCTGCCCCATATCCTTTCCAATATTTTGCCACATGTCCTGTAACATGTCCTGCCCTATGTCATGCGCCAAGTCCTGCCCTATATCCTGCCACATGTCCTGCCCTATGTAATGCCCCATGTCCTGCACCATGTCCTGCCCCATGTCCTGGCCCATATCCTGCTCAATGTCCTGCCTCATATTCTATCCAATGCCCTGCCCTTTATCCTGTCGATTGCATGCCTCATGTCTTGTCCAAAGTCTTGCCCCATGTCCTGCCCCATGTTTTGCCCCATGTCCTGCCCTAAGTCCTGTCCCATGTCCTGCCCTAATTCCTGACCCATGTCCTGCCTTATTTGCTGCCCCATGTCCTGCCCCATGTCCTGCCCCATGTCTTGCCCAAAGTCCTGCTCCATGTCCTGCCCCATATCCTGCCCCATGTCCTGCCCCATGTCCTGCCCCAAGTCCTGTCCCATGTCCTGGCCTAATTCCTGCCCCATGTCCTTCCCCATGTCCTGACCCTCATCCTGCCTCATGTCCTGCCCCATGTCTTGCCCCATGTCCTGACCCATGTTCTGTCTCATGTCATTCGTCATGTCCTAACGCATGTTCTGCCCCAAAACCTGGCCCATAGCCTGCCCCATGTCCTGCCCCATGTTCTGCCCCATGTCCTGCGCCATGTCCTGTCGCATGTTCTGCCCCATGTACTGGCCCATGTCCTGCCCTATGTCTTGCAAAAAGTCCTGCCCCAAGTTCTGCCTCATGTCCAGCCCCATGTCCTGTCCCATGTCCGGGCCTATGTCCTGCCCCACGGCCTGCCTCATGTTGTTCCATTTCCTGCCCCATATCCTGCCCACGTTCTGTCTCATGTGTTGGTCCAAGTCCTGCCCCTTGTCCTGTCGCATTTTCATGCCTCATGTTCTGCCTCATGTCTTGCAAAATGTCCTGCCCCATGTTCTGCCCCATGTCCTGCGCCATGTCCTGTCGCATGTTCTGCCCCATGTACTGGCCCATGTCCTGCCCTATGTCTTGCAAAAAGTCCTGCCCCAAGTTCTGCCTCATGTCCAGCCCCATGTCCTGTCCCATGTCCGGGCCTATGTCCTGCCCCACGGCCTGCCTCATGTTGTTCCATGACCTGCACCATATCCTGCCCCAAATCCCGTCGCAAGTCCTGCACCAAATCCTGCCCTATGTGATGCCCCATCTCCTGCCCCATATCCTTTCCAATATTTTGCCACATGTCCTGTAACATGTCCTGCCCTATGTCATGCGCCAAGTCCTGCCCTATATCCTGCCACATGTCCTGCCCTATGTAATGCCCCATGTCCTGCACCATGTCCTGCCCCATGTCCTGGCCCATATCCTGCTCAATGTCCTGCCTCATATTCTATCCAATGCCCTGCCCTTTATCCTGTCGATTGCATGCCTCATGTCTTGTCCAAAGTCTTGCCCCATGTCCTGCCCCATGTTTTGCCCCATGTCCTGCCCTAAGTCCTGTCCCATGTCCTGCCCTAATTCCTGCCCCATGTCCTGCCTTATTTGCTGCCCCATGTCCTGCCCCATGTCCTGCCCCATGTCTTGCCCAAAGTCCTGCTCCATGTCCTGCCCCATATCCTGCCCCATGTCCTGCCCCATGTCCTGCCCCAAGTCCTGTCCCATGTCCTGGCCTAATTCCTGCCCCATGTCCTTCCCCATGTCCTGACCCTCATCCTGCCTCATGTCCTGCCCCATGTCTTGCCAAAAGTCCTGTCCCAAGTCCTGCCCCATATCCTGCCCCATGTCCTGCCCCATGTCTTTTCATGACCTAACCTTATTCCTGCCCCATGTCCTGCCCCATGTGCTGCCCCATGTCCTGCCCTAATGTCCTGCCTCATGTTCTGTGCTATTTCATGCCTATGTCCTTTCGCATGTCCTGCCTCATGTCCTGCCCCTTTCCTGCCCCATGTCCCGTCGCATGTCCTGCCCCAAATCTTGCCCTATGTCCTGCCCCATGTCCTGTCCTATATCCTTTCCAATATTATGCCCCATGTCCTGCCCCATGTCGTGCCTTATGTTATGCCCCATGTCCTGCACCATGTCCTGCCCCATGTCCTGGCCCATATTCTGCTCCATGTCCTGCCACATAGTCTGTCCAATGTCCTGCCCTATATCCTGTCGCATGCATGCCTCATGTTTTGCCCAAAGTCCTGTCCCATGTCCTGCCGTTATTCCTGCCCCATGTCCTGCCCCATGTCCTGCCCCATATCCTGGCCCATGTCCTGCCCCTTGTCCTGCCAAATGTCAAAACGCATGTCCTGACCCATGTACTGCCCCATGTCCTGCATCATGTCTAGCCCAAAGTCCTGCCTTATGTCCTGCCCCAAGTCCTGCGACATGTCCTTCCCTAATGTTCTGACCCAAGTTCTATACCATTTCATGCCCCATGTCCTGTCGCATGTCCTGCCCTATGTCCTGTAACATGTCCCGCCCGACGTCCTGCCCCATGTCCTGCCTCATGACCAGTCCCATGTCCTGCCTCATGTCCTTCCCCATGTCCTGCCCCATGTCCTGTCCCATGTCCTGCACCATATCCTGCCACAAATCCCGTCGCATGTCCTGCCCCAAATCCTGCCCTATGTTCTGCCCCATTTTTTGCCCCATGTCCTGCCCTATGTAATGCCCAATGTCCTGCACAATGTCCTATCCCACGTCCTGGCCCATATCCTGCTTCATGTCCTGCTTCATATCCTGTCCAATGTCCTGCCCTATATACAGTTGCATGCATGCCTCATGTCTTGCCCAAAGTCTTTACCCATGTCCTGCCCCATGTCCTGCTCCGTGTCCTGCCCCAAGTCCTGTCCCATGTCCTGCCTTAATTCCTGCCCCATGTCCTGCCGTATTTCCTGCCCCGTGTCCTGCCCCATGTCCTGCCCCATGTCTTGCCCAAAGTCCTGCCCCATGTCCTGCCCCATGTCCTGCCCCATGTACCGCCCGATGTTCTGCCCCATGTCCTACCCCATGTCCCGCCCGATGTCCTGCCCCATGTCCTGCCTCATGTCCAGTCCCATGTCCTGCCTCATGTCCTGCCCCATGTCCTACCCCGTGTCCTCTCCCATGACCTGCACCATATCCTGCCCCAAATCCCGTCGCAAGTCCTGCACCAAATCCTGCCCTATGTGATGCCCCATCTCCTGCCCCATATCCTTTCCAATATTTTGCCACATGTCCTGTAACATGTCCTGCCCTATGTCATGCGCCAAGTCCTGCCCTATATCCTGCCACATGTCCTGCCCTATGTAATGCCCCATGTCCTGCACCATGTCCTGCCCCATGTCCTGGCCCATATCCTGCTCAATGTCCTGCCTCATATTCTATCCAATGCCCTGCCCTTTATCCTGTCGATTGCATGCCTCATGTCTTGTCCAAAGTCTTGCCCCATGTCCTGCCCCATGTTTTGCCCCATGTCCTGCCCTAAGTCCTGTCCCATGTCCTGCCCTAATTCCTGACCCATGTCCTGCCTTATTTGCTGCCCCATGTCCTGCCCCATGTCCTGCCCCATGTCTTGCCCAAAGTCCTGCTCCATGTCCTGCCCCATATCCTGCCCCATGTCCTGCCCCATGTCCTGCCCCAAGTCCTGTCCCATGTCCTGGCCTAATTCCTGCCCCATGTCCTTCCCCATGTCCTGACCCTCATCCTGCCTCATGTCCTGCCCCATGTCTTGCCCCATGTCCTGACCCATGTTCTGTCTCATGTCATTCGTCATGTCCTAACGCATGTTCTGCCCCAAAACCTGGCCCATAGCCTGCCCCATGTCCTGCCCCATGTTCTGCCCCATGTCCTGCGCCATGTCCTGTCGCATGTTCTGCCCCATGTACTGGCCCATGTCCTGCCCTATGTCTTGCAAAAAGTCCTGCCCCAAGTTCTGCCTCATGTCCAGCCCCATGTCCTGTCCCATGTCCGGGCCTATGTCCTGCCCCACGGCCTGCCTCATGTTGTTCCATTTCCTGCCCCATATCCTGCCCACGTTCTGTCTCATGTGTTGGTCCAAGTCCTGCCCCTTGTCCTGTCGCATTTTCATGCCTCATGTTCTGCCTCATGTCTTGCAAAATGTCCTGCCCCATGTCCTGCCCCATGTCCTTCCCCATGTCCTGCCCCATGGCCTGCCCCAAGTCCTGTCCTTTGTCCTGCCCTAAATCCAGCCCCATGTCCTGCCCCATGTCCTGCCCCTAAATTCTGCCCCATGTCCTGCCCCATGTCCTGCCAAATGTCAAAACGCATGTCCTGCCCCATGTCCAGTAACATGTCCCGCCCGATGTTCTGCCCTATGTTCTGCCCCATGTTCTGTACCATTTCATGCCCCATGTCTTGTCGCATGTCCTGTCCTATGAAGTGTAACATGTCCCGCCCGATGTCCTGCCCCATGTTCTGTCCCATGACATCCACCATATGCTGCCCCAAATACCGTCGCATGTCCGGCCCTATATCCTTTCCAATATTACGCCCCATGTCCTGCCCCATGTCCTTCCCCATGTCTTGCCAAAAGTCCTGTTCCAAGTCCTGCCCCATGTCCTGCCCCATGTCCTGCCCCAAGTCTTTTCATGACCTAACCTTATTCCTGCCCCATGTCCTGCCCTATGTGCTGCCCCATGTCCTTCCCTAATGTCCTGCCCCATGTTCTGTACTATTTCATGACTATGTCCTGTCGCATGGCCTGCCCTATGTCCTGTAACATGTCCCGCCCGATGTCCTGCCCCATGTCCTGCCTCATATCCAGTCCCATGTCCTGCCTCATGTCCTGCCCCTTTCCTGACCCATTTCCTGTCCCATGACCTGCACCATATCCTGCTCCAAATCCCGTCGCATGTCGTGACCCAAATCTTGCCCTATGTCCTGCCCCATGTCCTGTCCTATATCCTTTCCAATATTATGCCCCATGTCCTGCCCCATGTCCTGCCCTATGTAATGCCCCATGTCCTGCACCATGTCCTGCCCCATGTCCTGGCCCATATTCTGCTCCATGTCCTGCCTCATAGTCTGTCCAATATCCTGCCCTATATCCTGTCGCATGCATGCCTCACGTCTTGCCCAAAGTCCTGTCCCATGTCCTGCCGTAATTCCTGCCCCATGTCCTGCCCCATGTCCTGCCCCATATAATGCCACATGTCCTGCCCCTTGTCCTGCCAAATGTCAAAACGCATGTCCTGCCCCAGGTCCTGCCCCATGTCCTTCCCTAATGTTCTGCCACAAGTTCTATACCATTTCATGCCCCATGTCCTGTCGCATGTCCTGCCCTATGTCCTGTAACATGTCCCGGCCGATGTCCTGCCCCATGTCCTGCCTCATGTCCAGTCCCATGTCCTGCGTCATGTCCTGCCCTATGTCCTGCCCCATGTCCTGCCTCATATCCAGTCCCATGTTCTGCCCCATGTCCTGCCCCATGTCCTGCCCTATGTAATGCCCCATATCCTGCCCCATGTCCTGCCCCTTGTCCTGCCAAATGTCAAAACGCTTGTCCTGCCCCATGTACTGCCCCATGTCCTGCATCATGTCCTGCCCAAAGTCCTGCCCCATGTCCTGCCCCTGTCCTGTCGCACGTCATGCCTCAAGTCCTGCCCCATGTCCTGCCCCATATACAGCCCCATGACCTGACCCTTATTTCCTGCCCCATGTCCTGCCCTATGTCCTGCCCCATGTCTTGCCAAAAGTCCTGTCCCTTGTCCTGCCCCATATCCTGCCCCATGTCCTGCCCCCAAGTCATTTAATGGCCTAACCTTATTCCTGCCCCATGTTCTGCCAAATGTGCTGCCCCATGTCCTTCCCTAATGTCCTGTCCCATTTCTGTACCATTTCATGCCTATGTCCTGTCCCTTGTCCTGCCCCATATCCTGCCCCATGTCCTGCCCCCAAGTCATTTAATGGCCTAACCTTATTCCTGCCCCATGTTCTGCCAAATGTGCTGCCCCATGTCCTTCCCTAATGTCCTGTCCCATTTCTGTACCATTTCATGCCTATGTCCTGTCGCTTGTCCTGCCCTTTGTCCTGTTACATGTCTCATCCGATGTCCTGCCCCATATCCTGTCCCATGACATGCACCATATCCTGCTCCAAATCCCGTCGCATGTCCTGCCCCAAATCTTGCCCTATGTCCTGCCCCATGTCCTGTCCTTTTTCCTTTCCAACATTATGCCCCATGTCCTGCCCCATGTCCTGCCCTATGTAATGCCCAATGTCCTGCACCATGTCCTGCCCCAAGTCCTGGCCCATATTCTGCTCCATGTCCCGCCTCATAGTCTGTCCAATGTCCTGCCCCATGTCCTGCCCCATGTCCTGCCCCTAGTCCTGTCCCATGATTTGCCCTATGTCCTTCCCCAAGTCCTGCTCCAAGTCCTGTCCCATGTCCTGCCCTAATTCCTGCCCCATGTCCTGCCACATGTCCTGACCCTTATCCTGCCCCATGTCCTGCCCCGTGTCTTGCCCCATGTCCTGCCCCAAGTCCTAACCCATGTCCTGCCCTTATTCCTGCCCCATGTCCTGCCTTATTTGCTGCCCCGTGTCCTGCCCCATGTCCTGCCCCATGTCTTGCCCAAAGTCCTGCTCCATGTCCTACCTCATGACCTGCCCCATGTCCTGCCTCATGTCCTGCCCCAAGTCCTGAGCCATGTCCTGCCCTAATTCCTGCCCCATGTTCTGCCCCATGTCCTGGCCCATGTCCTGCCCCATGTCTTGCCCAAAGTCCTGCTCCATGTCCTGCCTCATGACCTGCCCCATGTCCTGCCTCATGTCCTGCCCCAAGTCCTGTAACATGTCCCGCCCGATGTCCTGCCCCATGTTCTGTCCCATGACATCCACCATATACTGCCCCAAATCCCGTCGCATGTCCTGCCCCATATCCTTTCCAATATTACGCCCCATATCCTGCCCCATGTCCTTCCCCATGTCTTGCCAAAAGTCCTGTCCCAAGTCCTGCCCCATGTCCTGCCCCATGTCCTGCCCCAAGTCTTTTCATGACCTAACCTTATTCCTGCCCCATGTCCTGCCCTATGTGCTGCCCCATGTCCTTCCCTAATGTCCTGCCCCATGTTCTGTACTATTTCATGACTATGTCCTGTCGCATGGCCTGCCCTATGTCCTGTAACATGTCCCGCCCCATGTCCTGCCTCATATCCAGTCCCATGTCCTGCCTCATGTCCTGCCCCTTTCCTGACCCATTTCCTGTCCCATGACCTGCACCATACCCTGCTCCAAATCCCGTCGCATGTCGTGACCCAAATCTTGCCCTATGTCCTGCCCCATGTCCTGTCCTATATCCTTTCCAATATTATGCCCCATGTCCTGCCCCATGTCCTGCCCTATGTAATGCCCCATGTCCTGCACCATGTCCTGCCCCATGTCCTGGCCCATATTCTGCTCCATGTCCTGCCTCATAGTCTGTCCAATGTCCTGCCCTATATCCTGTCGCATGCATGCCTCACGTCTTGCCCAAAGTCCTGTCCCATGTCCTGCCCTAATTCCTGCCCCATGTCCTGCCCCATGTCCTGCCCCATATAATGCCCCATGTCCTGCCCCTTGTCCTGCCAAATGTCAAAACGCATGTCCTGCCCCATGTGCAGCTTCATGTCCTGCATCATGTCTTGCCCAAAGTCCTGCTCCATGTCCTGCCCCAGGTCCTACCCCATGTCCTTCCCTAATGTTCTGCCACAAGTTCTATACCATTTCATGCCCCATGTCCTGTCGCATGTCCTGCCCTATGTCCTGTAACATGTCCCGGCCGATGTTCTGCCCCATGTCCTGCCTCATGTCCAGTCCCATGTCCTGCGTCATGTCCTGCCCTATGTCCTGCCCCATGTCCTGCCCCTTGTCCTGCCCCATGTCCTGCTCCATGTCCTGCCCCATGTCCTGCCAAATGTCAAAACGCTTGTCCTGCCCCATGTACTGCCCCATGTCCTGCATCATGTCCTGCCCTATGTCCTGCCCCATGTCCTGCCCCATGTCCTGCCCCAAGTCCTGTCCCATGTCCTGGCCTAATTCCTGCCCCATGTCCTTCCCCATGTCCTGACCCTCATCCTGCCTCATGTCCTGCCCCATGTCTTGCCCCATGTCCTGACCCATGTTCTGTCTCATGTCATGCGTCATGTCCTAACGCATGTTCTGCCCCATAACCTGGCCCATAGGCTGCCCCATGTCCTGCCCCATGTTCTGCCCCATGTCCTGCGCCATGTCCTGTCTCATGTTCTGCCCCATGTACTAGCCCATGTCCTGCCCTATGTCTTGCAAAAAGTCCTGCCCCAAGTTCTGCCTCATGTCCAGCCCCATGTCCTGTCCCATGTCCGGGCCTATGTCCTGCCCCACGGCCTGCCTCATGTTGTTCCATGTCCTGCCCCATATCCTGCCCACGTTCTGTCTCATGTGTTGGTCCAAGTCCTGCCCCTTGTCCTGTCGCATTTTCATGCCTCATGTTCTGCCTCATGTCTTGCAAAATGTCCTGCACCATGTCCTGCCCCATGTCCTTCCCCATGTCCTGCCCCATGGCCTGCCCCAAGTCCTGTCCTATGTCCTGCCCTAAATCCAGCCCCAAGTCCTGCCCCATGTCCTGCCCCTAAATCCTGCCCCATGTCCTGCCCCATGTCCTGCCAAATGTCAAAACGCATGTCCTGCCCCATGTCCAGTAACATGTCCCGCCCGATGTCCTGCCCTATGTTCTGCCCCATGTTCTGTACCATTTCATGCCCCATGTCTTGTCGCATGTCCTGTCCTATGTCCTGTAACATGTCCCGCCCGATGTCCTGCCCCATGTTCTGTCCCATGACATCCACCATATACTGCCCCAAATCCCATCGCATGTCCTGCCCCATATCCTTTCCAATATTACGCCCCATGTCCTGCCCCATGTCTTGCCCAAAGTCCTGCTCCATGTCCTGCATCATGACCTGCCCCATGTCTTGCCTCATGTCCTGCCCCAAGTCCTGTGCCATGTCCTGCCCTTATTCCTGCCCCATGTTCTGCCCCATGTCCTGGCTCATGTCCTGCCCCATGTCTTGCCCAAAGTCTTGCCCTAAGTCCTGTCCCATGTTCTGCCCCATGTCCTGCCCCAAAACCTGTCCCATGTCCTGCCCCATGTCTTGCCCAAAGTCCTGCTCCATGTCCTGCCCCATGTCCTGCCCCATGTCCTGCCCCATGTCCTGCCCCAAGTCCTGTCCCATGTCCTGCCCTAATTCCTGCCCCATGTCCTGCCCCATGTCCTGACCCTTATCCTGCCTCATGTCCTGCCCCATGTCCTGCCCCAATTCCTGTCCCATGTCCTGCCCTAATTCCTGCCCCATGTCCTGCCCCATGTCCTGACCCTTATCCTGTCGCATGTTTTGCCCCATGTCCTGGCCCGTGTCCTGACCCATGTTTGCCCAAAGTCCTGCCCCAAAATCTGCCTCATGTCCAGCACCATGTCCTGTCCCATGTCCTGGCCTATGTCCTGCCCCACGGCCTACCTCATGTTGTTCCATGTCCTGCCCCATATCCTGCCCATGTTCTGTCTCATGTGTTGGTCCAAGTCCTGCCCCATGTCCTGCCCCATGTCCTGCCCCAAGTCCTGTCCCTTGTCCTGCCCTAATTCCTGCCCCATGTCCTGCACCATGTCCTGCCTCATATCCTGCCCCATGTCCTGCCCCATGTCCTGCCAAATGTCAGAACGCATGTTCTGCCCCATGTCCAGTAAAATGTCCCGCCCGATA
This sequence comes from Protonemura montana, assembly GCA_947568835.1. Classification (NCBI taxonomy): domain Eukaryota; kingdom Metazoa; phylum Arthropoda; class Insecta; order Plecoptera; family Nemouridae; genus Protonemura; species Protonemura montana. The sequence goes on from OX387609.1 coordinate 17,962,605, forward strand.
TCCTGCCCTATGGCCTGCCCCATGTCCTGCCCCATGTCTTGCCCAAAGTCCTGCCCCATGTTCTGCCCTATGGCCTGCCCCATGTCCCGCCCGATGTCCTGCCCCATGTCCTGCCTCATGACCAGTCCCATGTCCTGCCTCATGTCCTGTCCAATGTCCTGCCTAATATCCTGTCGCATGCATGCCCCATGTCCTGCCCCATGTTCTGTCCCATGACCTGCACCATATCCTGCCCCCAATCCCGTCGCATGTCCTGCCCCAAATCCTGCCCTTTGTCCTGCCCCATGTCCTGCCCCGTGTCCTCTCCCATGACCTGCACCATATCCTGCCCCAAATCCCGTCGCATGTCCTGCCCCAAATCCTGCCCTATGTGATGCCCCATCTCCTGCCCCATATCCTTTTCATTATTATGCTCCATGTCCTGTAACATGTCCTGCCCTATGTCATGCGCCAAGTCCTGCCCCATATCCTGCCACATGTCCTGCCCTATGTAATGCCCAATGTCCTGCACCATGTCCTGAACCATGTCCTGGCCCATATCCTGCTCCATGTCTTGCCTCATATCCTTTCCAATGTCCTGCCCTTTATCCTGTCGCATGCATAACTCATGTCTTGTCAAAAGTCTTGCCCTATGTCCTGCCCCATGTTCTGCCCCATGTCCTGCCCCAAGTCCTATCCCATGTCCTGCCCTAATTCCTGCGCCATGTCCTGCCTTATTTGCTGCCCCATGTCCTGCCCCATGTCCTGCCCCATGTCTTGCCCAAAGTCCTGCACCATGCCCGCATTTCCTGCCCCTTGTCCAGTAAAATGTCCCGCCCGATGTGCTGCCCTACGTCCTGCCCCATATCCTGCCCCATGTCCTGACCATTATCCTTCCCTATGTCCTGCCCCATGTCTTGCCCCATGTCCTGACCCATGTGTTGTCACAAGTGCTGCCCCTTGTCCTGTCGCATGTCATGCCTCATGTCCTGCCCCATGTCCTGCCCCATGGACAGCCCCATGTCCTGACCCTTATTTCCTGCACCATGTCCTGCCCCATGTCCTGCCCCATGTCTTGCCAAAAGTCCTGTCCCAAGTCCTGCCCCATATCCTGCATCATGTCCTGCCCCATGTCTTTTCATGACCTAACCTTATTCCTGCCCCATGTCCTGCCCCATGTGCTGCCCCATGTCCTTCCCTAATGTCCTGCCTCATGTTCTGTGCTATTTCATGCCTATGTCCTTTCGCATGTCCTGCCCTATGTCCTGTAACATGTCCCGCCCGATGTCCTGCCCCATGTCCTGCCTCATATCCAGTCCCATGTCCTGCCTCATGTCCTGCCCCTTTCCTGCCCCATGACCCGTCGCATGTCCTGCCCCAAATCTTGCCCTATGTCCTGCCCCATGTCCTGTCCTATATCCTTTCCAATATTATGCCCCATGTCCTGCCCCATGTCCTGCCTTATGTTATGCCCCATGTCCTGCACCATATCCTGCCCCATGTCCTGGCCCATATTCTGCTCCATGTCCTGCCCTATATCCTGTCGCATGCATGCCTCATGTTTTGCCCAAAGTCCTGTCCCATGTCCTGCCGTTATTCCTGCCCCATGTCCTGCCCCATGTCCTGCCCCATATCCTGGCCCATTTCCTGCCCCTTGTCCTGCCAAATGTCAAAACGCATGTCCTGACCCATGTACTGCCCCATGTCCTGCATCATGTCTAGCCCAAAGTCCTGCCTTATGTCCTGCCCCAAGTCCTGCGACATGTCCTTCCCTAATGTTCTGACCCAAGTTCTATACCATTTCATGCCCCATGTCCTGTCGCATGTCCTGCCCTATGTCCTGTAACATGTCCCGCCCGACGTCCTGCCCCATGTCCTGCCTCATGAACAGTCCTATGTCCTGGCTTATGTCCTTCCCCATGTCCTGCCCCATGTCCTGTCCCATGTCCTGCACCATATCCTGCCACAAATCCCGTCGCATGTCCTGCCCCAAATCCTGCCCTATGTTTTGCCCCATTTTTTGCCCCATGTCCTGCCCTATGTAATGCCCAATGTCCTGCACAATGTCCTGCCCCACGTCCTGGCCCATATCCTGCTTCATGACCTGCTTCATATCCTGTCCAATGTCCTGCCCTATATACAGTTGCATGCATGCCTCATGTCTTGCCCAAAGTCTTTACCCATGTCCTGCCCCATGTCCTGCTCCGTGTCCTGCCCCAAGTCCTGTCCAATGTCCTGCCTTAATTCCTGCCCCATGTCCTGCCCCATGTCCTGCCCCATGTACCGCCCGATGTCCTGCCCCATGTCCTACCCCATGTCCCGCCCGATGTCCTGCCCCATGTCCTGCCTCATGTCCAGTCCCATGTCCTGCCTCATGTCCTGCCCCATGTCCTACCCCGTGTCCTTCTCCCATGACCTGCACCATATCCTGCCCCAAATCCCGTCGCAAGTCCTGCCCAAAATCCTGCCCTATGTGATGCCCCATCTCCTGCCCCATATCCTTTCCAATATTTTGCCCCATGTCCTGTAACATGTCCTGCCCTATGTCATGCGCCAAGTCCTGCCCTATATCCTGCCAAATGTCCTGCCCTATGTAATGCCCCATGTCCTGCACCATGTCCTGCCCCATGTCCTGGCCCATATCCTGCTCAATGTCCTGCCTCATATCCTATCCAATGCCCTGCCCTTTATCCTGTCGCATGCATGCCTCATGTCTTGTCCAAAGTCTTGCCCCATGTCCTGTCCCATGACCTGCCCTAATTCCTAACCCATGTCCTGCAATATTTGCTGCCCCATGTCCTGCCCCATGTCCTGCCCCATGTCTTGCCCAAAGTCCTGCTCCATGTCCTGCCCCATATCCTGCCCCATGTCCTGCCCCATGTCCTGCCCCAAGTCCTGTCCCATGTCCTGGCCTAATTCCTGCCCCATGTCCTGCCCCATGTCCTGGCCCATATTCTGCTCCATGTCCTGCCTCATAGTCTGTCCAATGTCCTGCCCTATATCCTGTCGCATGGATGCCTCACGTCTTGCCCAAAGTCCTGTCCAATGTCCTGCCCTAATTCCTGCCCCATGTCCTGCCCCATGTTCTCCCCTATATAATGCCCCATGTCCTGCCCCTTGTCCTGCCAAATGTCAAAACGCATGTCCTGCCCCATGTACAGCTTCATGTCCTGCATCAAGTTTTGCCCAAAGTCCTGCTCCATGTCCTGCCCCAGGTCCTGCCCCATGTCCTTCCCTAATGTTCTGCCACAAGTTCTATACCATTTCATGCCCCATGTCCTGTCGCATGTCCTGCCCTATGTCCTGAAACATGTCCCGGCCGATGTCCTGCCCCATGTCCTGCCTCATGTCCAGTCCCATGTCCTGCGTCATGTCCTGCCCTATGTCCTGCCCCATGTCCTGCCTCATATCCATTCCAATGTTCTGCCCCATGTCCTGCCCCCATGTCCTGCCCTATGTAATGCCCCATATCCTGCCCCATGTCCTGCCCCTTGTCCTGCCAAATGTCAAAACGCTTGTCCTGCCCCATGTACTGCCCCATGTCCTGCATCATGTCCTGCCCTATGTCCTGCCCCATGTCCTGCCCCATGTCCTGCCCCAAGTCCTGTACCATGTCCTGGCCTAATTCCTGCCCCATGTCCTTCCCCATGTCCTGACCCTCATCCTGCCTCATGTCCTGCCCCATGTCTTGCCCCATGTCCTGACCCATGTTCTGTCTCATGTCATGCGTCATGTCCTAACGCATGTTCTGCCCCATAACCTGGCCCATAGGCTGCCCCATGTCCTGACCCATGTTCTGTCTCATGTCATGCGTCATGTCCTAACGCATGTTCTGCCCCATGTCCTGCCCCATGTTCTGCTCCATGTCCTGCGCCATGTCCTGTCGCATGTTCTGCCCCATGTACTGGCCCATGTCCTGCCCTATGTCTTGCAAAAAGTCCTGCCCCAAGTTCTGTCTCATGTCCAGCCCCATGTCCTGTCCCATGTCCGGGCCTATGTCCTGCCCCACGGCCTGCCTCATGTTGTTCCATTTCCTGCCCCATATCCTGCCCACGTTCTGTCTCATGTGTTGGTCCAAGTCCTGCCCCTTGTCCTGTCGCATTTTCATGCCTCATGTTCTGCCTCATGTCTTGCAAAATGTCCTGCCCCATGTCCTGCCTCATGTCCTTCCCCATGTCCTGCCCCATGGCCTGCCCCAAGTCCTGTCCTATGTCCTGCCCTAAATCCAGCCCCATGTCCTGCCCCATGTCCTGCCCCTAAATCCTGCCCCATGTCCTGCCCCATGTCCTGCCAAATGTCAAAACGCATGTCCTGCCCCATGTCCAGTAACATGTCCCGCCCGATGTCCTGCCCTATGTTCTGCCCCATGTTCTGTACCATTTCATGCCCCATGTCTTGTCGCATGTCTTGTCCTATGTCCTGTAACATGTCCCGCCCGATGTCCTGCCCCATGTTCTGTCCCATGACATCCACCATATACTGCCCCAAATCCCGTCGCATGTCCTGCCCCATATCCTTTCCAATATTACGCCCCATGTCCTGCCCCATGTCCTTCCCCATGTCTTGCCAAAAGTCCTGTCCCAAGTCCTGCCCCATATCCTGCCCCATGTCCTGCCCCAAGTCTTTTCATGACCTAACCTTATTCCTGCCCCATGTCCTGCCCTATGTGCTGCCCCATGTCCTTCCCTAATGTCCTGCCCCATGTTCTGTACTATTTCATGACTATGTCCTGTCGCATGGCCTGCCCTATGTCCTGTAACATGTCCCACCCGATGTCCTGCCCCATGTCCTGCCTCATATCCAGTCCCATGTCCTGCCTCATGTCCTGCCCCTTTCCTGACCCATGTCCTGTCCCATGACCTGCACCATATCCTGCTCCAAGTCCCGTCGCATGTCCTGCCCCAAATCTTGCCCCATGTCCTGCACCATGTCCTGCCCCATGTCCTGGCCCATATCCTGCTCAATGTCCTGCCTCATATCCTATCCAATGCCCTGCCCTTTATCCTGTCGCATGCATGCCTCATGTCTTGTCCAAAGTCTTGCCCCATGTCCTGCCCCATGTTTTGCCCCAAGTCCTGCCCTAAGTCCTGTCCCATGACCTGCCCTAATTCCTAACCCATGTCCTGCAATATTTGCTGCCCCATGTCCTGCCCCATGTCCTGCCCCATGTCTTGCCCAAAGTCCTGCTCCATGTCCTGCCCCATATCCTGCCCCATGTCCTGCCCCATGTCCTTCCCCTTGTCCTGCCCCATGTCCTGTCCCATGTCCTGCACCATATCCTGCCACAAATCCCGTCGCATGTCCTGCCTCAAATCCTTCCCTATGTTCTGCCCCATTTCCTGCCTCATGTTGTTCCATGTCCTGCCCCATATACTGCCCATGTTCTGTCTCATGTGTTGGTCTAAGTCCTTCCCCTTTGTCCTGTCGCATTTTCATGCCTCATGTTCTGCCCATGTCCTGCCCCATGAACAGCCCCATGTCCTGTCTTACGTCCTGTCCCATGTCCTTTCCCATTTTCTGCCTCATGTCCTGCTTGATGTCCTACCTCTTGTCCTGCCCCTAGCTTTCCCAAAGTCCTGCCCCATGTCCTGCCTCATTTCCTGGCCTATGTCCTGCCATATGTCCTGACCCATGTCCTTCCCCATTTCCTGCCTCTTGTCCTGCCCCATGTCCTGCCCCATGTCCTGCCTCATGTCTTGCCAAAAGTCCTGCCCCATGTCCTGCTTCATGTCCTGCCCCATGTCCTGCCCCATGTCCTGCCTATGTCCTGCCAAATGTCAACGCATGTCCTACCCCATGTCCAGTAACATGTCCCGCCCGATGTCCTGCCCTATGTCCTGCCCCATGTTCTGTACTATTTCATGCGCCATGTCTAGTCGCATGTCCTGTCCTATGTCCTGTTACATGTCCCGCCCGATGTCCTGCCCCATGTCCTGTCCCATGACATCCACCATATCCTGCCCCAAATCCCGTCGCATGTCCTGCCCCATATCCTTTCCAATAATTCGCCCCATGTCCTGTAACATGTCCTGCCCTATGTCATGCTCCAAGTCCTGCCCCATATCCTGCCACATGTTCTACCCTATGTAATGCCCCAAGTCCTACACCATGCCCACATATCCTGCCCCTTGTCCAGTAACATGTCCCGCCCGATGTGCTGCCCTACGTCCTGCCCCATATATTGCCCCATGTCCTGACCATTATCCTTCCCTATGTCCTGCCCCATGTCCTGCCCCATGTCCTGACCCATGATTTGTCACAAGTGCTGCCCCTTGTCCTGTCGCATGTCATGCCTCATGTCCTGCCCCATGTCCTGCCCCATGGACAGCTTCATGTCCTGACCCTTATTTCCTGCCCCATGTCCTGCCCCATGTCCTGCACCATGTCTTGCCAAAAGTCCTGTCCCAAGTCCTGCCCCATATCCTGCCCCATGTCCTGCCCCATGTCTTTTCATGACCTAACCTTATTCCTGCCCCATGTCCTGCCCCATGTGCTGCCCCATGTCCTTCCCTAATGTCCTGCCTCATGTTCTGTGCTATTTCATGCCTATGTCCTTTCGCATGTCCTGCCCTATGTCCTGTAACATGTCCCGCCCGATGTCCTGCCACATGTCCTGCCTCATATCCAGTCCCATGTCCTGCCTCATGTCCAGCCCCTTTCCTGCCCCATGTCCCGTCGCATGTCCTGCCCCAAATCTTGCCCTATGTCCTGCCCCATGTCCTGTCCTATATCCTTTCCAATATTATGCCCCATGTCCTGCCCCATGTCCTGCCTTATGTTATGCCCCATGTCCTGCACCATGTCCTGCCCCATGTCCTGGCCCATAATCTGCTCCATGTCCTGCCACATAGTCTGTCCAATGTCCTGCCCTATATCCTGTCGCATGCATGCCTCATGTTTTGCCCAAAGTCCTGTCCCATGTCCTGCCGTTATTCCTGCCCCATGTCCTGCCCCATGTCCTGCCCCATATCCTGGCCCATTTCCTGCCCCTTGTCCTGCCAAATGTCAAAACGCATGTCCTGACCCATGTACTGCCCCATGTCCTGCATCATGTCTAGCCCAAAGTCCTGCCTTATGTCCTGCCCCAAGTCCTGCGACATGTCCTTCCCTAATGTTCTGACCCAAGTTCTATACCATTTCATGCCCCATGTCCTGTCGCATGTCCTGCCCTATGTCCTGTAACATGTCCCGCCCGACGTCCTGCCCCATGTCCTGCCTCATGAACAGTCCTATGTCCTGGCTTATGTCCTTCCCCATGTCCTGCCCCATGTCCTGTCCCATGTCCTGCACCATATCCTGCCACAAATCCCGTCGCATGTCCTGCCCCAAATCCTGCCCTATGTTTTGCCCCATTTTTTGCCCCATGTCCTGCCCTATGTAATGCCCAATGTCCTGCACAATGTCCTGCCCCACGTCCTGGCCCATATCCTGCTTCATGACCTGCTTCATATCCTGTCCAATGTCCTGCCCTATATACAGTTGCATGCATGCCTCATGTCTTGCCCAAAGTCTTTACCCATGTCCTGCCCCATGTCCTGCTCCGTGTCCTGCCCCAAGTCCTGTCCAATGTCCTGCCTTAATTCCTGCCCCATGTCCTGCCCCATGTCCTGCCCCATGTACCGCCCGATGTCCTGCCCCATGTCCTACCCCATGTCCCGCCCGATGTCCTGCCCCATGTCCTGCCTCATGTCCAGTCCCATGTCCTGCCTCATGTCCTGCCCCATATCCTACCCCGTGTCCTTCTCCCATGACCTGCACCATATCCTGCCCCAAATCCCGTCGCAAGTCCTGCCCAAAATCCTGCCCTATGTGATGCCCCATCTCCTGCCCCATATCCTTTCCAATATTTTGCCCCATGTCCTGTAACATGTCCTGCCCTATGTCATGCGCCAAGTCCTGCCCTATATCCTGCCAAATGTCCTGCCCTATGTAATGCCCCATGTCCTGCACCATGTCCTGCCCCATGTCCTGGCCCATATCCTGCTCAATGTCCTGCCTCATATCCTATCCAATGCCCTGCCCTTTATCCTGTCGCATGCATGCCTCATGTCTTGTCCAAAGTCTTGCCCCATGTCCTGCCCCATGTTTTGCCCCATGTCCTGCCCTAAGTCCTGTCCCATGACCTGCCCTAATTCCTAACCCATGTCCTGCAATATTTGCTGCCCCATGTCCTGCCCCATGTCCTGCCCCATGTCTTGCCCAAAGTCCTGCTCCATGTCCTGCCCCATATCCTGCCCCATGTCCTGCCCCATGTCCTGCCCCAAGTCCTGTCCCATGTCCTGGCCTAATTCCTGCCCCATGTCCTGCCCCATGTCCTGGCCCATATTCTGCTCCATGTCCTGCCTCATAGTCTGTCCAATGTCCTGCCCTATATCCTGTCGCATGGATGCCTCACGTCTTGCCCAAAGTCCTGTCCCATGTCCTGCCCTAATTCCTGCCCCATGTTCTGCCCCATATAATGCCCCATGTCCTGCCCCTTGTCCTGCCAAATGTCAAAACGCATGTCCTGCCCCATGTACAGCTTCATGTCCTGCATCATGTCTTGCCCAAAGTCCTGCTCCATGTCCTGCCCCAGGTCCTGCCCCATGTCCTTCCCTAATGTTCTGCCACAAGTTCTATACCATTTCATGCCCCATGTCCTGTCGCATGTCCTGCCCTATGTCCTGTAACATGTCCCGGCCGATGTCCTGCCCCATGTCCTGCCTCATGTCCAGTCCCATGTCCTGCGTCATGTCCTGCCCTATGTCCTGCCCCATGTCCTGCCTCATATCCAGTCCCATGTTCTGCCCCATGTCCTGCCCCCATGTCCTGCCCTATGTAATGCCCCATATCCTGCCCCATGTCCTGCCCCTTGTCCTGCCAAATGTCAAAACGCTTGTCCTGCCCCATGTACTGCCCCATGTCCTGCATCATGTCCTGCCCTATGTCCTGCCCCATGTCCTGCCCCATGTCCTGCCCTAAGTCCTGTCCCATGACCTGCCCTAATTCCTAACCCATGTCCTGCAATATTTGCTGCCCCATGTCCTGCCCCATGTCCTGCCCCATGTCTTGCCCAAAGTCCTGCTCCATGTCCTGCCCCATATCCTGCCCCATGTCCTGCCCCATGTCCTTCCCCTTGTCCTGCCCCATGTCCTGTCCCATGTCCTGCACCATATCCTGCCACAAATCCCGTCGCATGTCCTGCCTCAAATCCTTCCCTATGTTCTGCCCCATTTCCTGCCTCATGTTGTTCCATGTCCTGCCCCATATACTGCCCATGTTCTGTCTCATGTGTTGGTCTAAGTCCTTCCCCTTTGTCCTGTCGCATTTTCATGCCTCATGTTCTGCCCATGTCCTGCCCCATGAACAGCCCCATGTCCTGTCTTACGTCCTGTCCCATGTCCTTTCCCATTTTCTGCCTCATGTCCTGCTTGATGTCCTACCTCTTGTCCTGCCCCTAGCTTTCCCAAAGTCCTGCCCCATGTCCTGCCTCATTTCCTGGCCTATGTCCTGCCATATGTCCTGACCCATGTCCTTCCCCATTTCCTGCCTCTTGTCCTGCCCCATGTCCTGCCCCATGTCCTGCCTCATGTCTTGCCAAAAGTCCTGCCCCATGTCCTGCTTCATGTCCTGCCCCATGTCCTGCCCCATGTCCTGCCTATGTCCTGCCAAATGTCAACGCATGTCCTACCCCATGTCCAGTAACATGTCCCGCCCGATGTCCTGCCCTATGTCCTGCCCCATGTTCTGTACTATTTCATGCGCCATGTCTAGTCGCATGTCCTGTCCTATGTCCTGTTACATGTCCCGCCCGATGTCCTGCCCCATGTCCTGTCCCATGACATCCACCATATCCTGCCCCAAATCCCGTCGCATGTCCTGCCCCATATCCTTTCCAATAATTCGCCCCATGTCCTGTAACATGTCCTGCCCTATGTCATGCTCCAAGTCCTGCCCCATATCCTGCCACATGTTCTACCCTATGTAATGCCCCAAGTCCTACACCATGCCCGCATATCCTGCCCCTTGTCCAGTAACATGTCCCGCCCGATGTGCTGCCCTACGTCCTGCCCCATATATTGCCCCATGTCCTGACCATTATCCTTCCCTATGTCCTGCCCCATGTCCTGCCCCATGTCCTGACCCATGATTTGTCACAAGTGCTGCCCCTTGTCCTGTCGCATGTCATGCCTCATGTCCTGCCCCATGTCCTGCCCCATGGACAGCTTCATGTCCTGACCCTTATTTCCTGCCCCATGTCCTGCCCCATGTCCTGCACCATGTCTTGCCAAAAGTCCTGTCCCAAGTCCTGCCCCATATCCTGCCCCATGTCCTGCCCCATGTCTTTTCATGACCTAACCTTATTCCTGCCCCATGTCCTGCCCCATGTGCTGCCCCATGTCCTTCCCTAATGTCCTGCCTCATGTTCTGTGCTATTTCATGCCTATGTCCTTTCGCATGTCCTGCCCTATGTCCTGTAACATGTCCCGCCCGATGTCCTGCCACATGTCCTGCCTCATATCCAGTCCCATGTCCTGCCTCATGTCCAGCCCCTTTCCTGCCCCATGTCCCGTCGCATGTCCTGCCCCAAATCTTGCCCTATGTCCTGCCCCATGTCCTGTCCTATATCCTTTCCAATATTATGCCCCATGTCCTGCCCCATGTCCTGCCTTATGTTATGCCCCATGTCCTGCACCATGTCCTGCCCCATGTCCTGGCCCATAATCTGCTCCATGTCCTGCCACATAGTCTGTCCAATGTCCTGCCCTATATCCTGTCGCATGCATGCCTCATGTTTTGCCCAAAGTCCTGTCCCATGTCCTGCCGTTATTCCTGCCCCATGTCCTGCCCCATGTCCTGCCCCATATCCTGGCCCATTTCCTGCCCCTTGTCCTGCCAAATGTCAAAACGCATGTCCTGACCCATGTACTGCCCCATGTCCTGCATCATGTCTAGCCCAAAGTCCTGCCTTATGTCCTGCCCCAAGTCCTGCGACATGTCCTTCCCTAATGTTCTGACCCAAGTTCTATACCATTTCATGCCCCATGTCCTGTCGCATGTCCTGCCCTATGTCCTGTAACATGTCCCGCCCGACGTCCTGCCCCATGTCCTGCCTCATGAACAGTCCTATGTCCTGGCTTATGTCCTTCCCCATGTCCTGCCCCATGTCCTGTCCCATGTCCTGCACCATATCCTGCCACAAATCCCGTCGCATGTCCTGCCCCAAATCCTGCCCTATGTTTTGCCCCATTTTTTGCCCCATGTCCTGCCCTATGTAATGCCCAATGTCCTGCACAATGTCCTGCCCCACGTCCTGGCCCATATCCTGCTTCATGACCTGCTTCATATCCTGTCCAATGTCCTGCCCTATATACAGTTGCATGCATGCCTCATGTCTTGCCCAAAGTCTTTACCCATGTCCTGCCCCATGTCCTGCTCCGTGTCCTGCCCCAAGTCCTGTCCAATGTCCTGCCTTAATTCCTGCCCCATGTCCTGCCCCATGTCCTGCCCCATGTACCGCCCGATGTCCTGCCCCATGTCCTACCCCATGTCCCGCCCGATGTCCTGCCCCATGTCCTGCCTCATGTCCAGTCCCATGTCCTGCCTCATGTCCTGCCCCATATCCTACCCCGTGTCCTTCTCCCATGACCTGCACCATATCCTGCCCCAAATCCCGTCGCAAGTCCTGCCCAAAATCCTGCCCTATGTGATGCCCCATCTCCTGCCCCATATCCTTTCCAATATTTTGCCCCATGTCCTGTAACATGTCCTGCCCTATGTCATGCGCCAAGTCCTGCCCTATATCCTGCCAAATGTCCTGCCCTATGTAATGCCCCATGTCCTGCACCATGTCCTGCCCCATGTCCTGGCCCATATCCTGCTCAATGTCCTGCCTCATATCCTATCCAATGCCCTGCCCTTTATCCTGTCGCATGCATGCCTCATGTCTTGTCCAAAGTCTTGCCCCATGTCCTGCCCCATGTTTTGCCCCATGTCCTGCCCTAAGTCCTGTCCCATGACCTGCCCTAATTCCTAACCCATGTCCTGCAATATTTGCTGCCCCATGTCCTGCCCCATGTCCTGCCCCATGTCTTGCCCAAAGTCCTGCTCCATGTCCTGCCCCATATCCTGCCCCATGTCCTGCCCCATGTCCTGCCCCAAGTCCTGTCCCATGTCCTGGCCTAATTCCTGCCCCATGTCCTGCCCCATGTCCTGGCCCATATTCTGCTCCATGTCCTGCCTCATAGTCTGTCCAATGTCCTGCCCTATATCCTGTCGCATGGATGCCTCACGTCTTGCCCAAAGTCCTGTCCCATGTCCTGCCCTAATTCCTGCCCCATGTCCTGCCCCATGTTCTGCCCCATATAATGCCCCATGTCCTGCCCCTTGTCCTGCCAAATGTCAAAACGCATGTCCTGCCCCATGTACAGCTTCATGTCCTGCATCATGTCTTGCCCAAAGTCCTGCTCCATGTCCTGCCCCAGGTCCTGCCCCATGTCCTTCCCTAATGTTCTGCCACAAGTTCTATACCATTTCATGCCCCATGTCCTGTCGCATGTCCTGCCCTATGTCCTGTAACATGTCCCGGCCGATGTCCTGCCCCATGTCCTGCCTCATGTCCAGTCCCATGTCCTGCGTCATGTCCTGCCCTATGTCCTGCCCCATGTCCTGCCTCATATCCAGTCCCATGTTCTGCCCCATGTCCTGCCCCCATGTCCTGCCCTATGTAATGCCCCATATCCTGCCCCATGTCCTGCCCCTTGTCCTGCCAAATGTCAAAACGCTTGTCCTGCCCCATGTACTGCCCCATGTCCTGCATCATGTCCTGCCCTATGTCCTGCCCCATGTCCTGCCCCATGTCCTGCCCCAAGTCCTGTCCCATGTCCTGGCCTAATTCCTGCCCCATGTCCTTCCTCATGTCCTGACCCTCATCCTGCCTCATGTCCTGCCCCATGTCTTGCCCCATGTCCTGACCCATGTTCTGTCTCATGTCATGCGTCATGTCCTAACGCATGTTCTGCCCCATAACCTGGCCCATAGGCTGCCCCATGTCCTGACCCATGTTCTGTCTCATGTCATGCGTCATGTCCTAACGCATGTTCTGCCCCATGTCCTGCCCCATGTTCTGCCCCATGTCCTGCGCCATGTCCTGTCGCATGTTCTGCCCCATGTACTGGCCCATGTCCTGCCCTATGTCTTGCAAAAAGTCCTGCCCCAAGTTCTGCCTCATGTCCAGCCCCATGTCTTGTCCCATGTCCGGGCCTATGTCCTGCCCCACGGCCTGCCTCATGTTGTTCCATTTCCTGCCCCATATCCTGCCCACGTTCTGTCTCATGTGTTGGTCCAAGTCCTGCCCCTTGTCCTGTCGCATTTTCATGCGTCATGTTCTGCCTCATGTCTTGCAAAATGTCCTGCCCCATGTCCTGCCCCATGTCCTTCCCCATGTCCTGCCCCATGGCCTGCCCCAAGTCCTGTCCTATGTCCTGCCCTAAATCCAGCCCCATGTCCTGCCCCATGTCCTGCCCCTAAATCCTGCCCCATGTCCTGCCCCATGTCCTGCCAAATGTCAAAACGCATGTCCTGCCCCATGTCCAGTAACATGTCCCGCCCGATGTCCTGCCCTATGTTCTGCCCCATGTTCTGTACCATTTCATGCCCCATGTCTTGTCGCATGTCTTGTCCTATGTCCTGTAACATGTCCCGCCCGATGTCCTGCCCCATGTTCTGTCCCATGACATCCACCATATACTGCCCCAAATCCCGTCGCATGTCCTGCCCCATATCCTTTCCAATATTACGCCCCATGTCCTGCCCCATGTCCTTCCCCATGTCTTGCCAAAAGTCCTGTCCCAAGTCCTGCCCCATATCCTGCCCCATGTCCTGCCCCAAGTCTTTTCATGACCTAACCTTATTCCTGCCCCATATCCTGCCCTATGTGCTGCCCCATGTCCTTCCCTAATGTCCTGCCCCATGTTCTGTACTATTTCATGACTATGTCCTGTCGCATGGCCTGCCCTATGTCCTGTAACATGTCCCGCCCGATGTCCTGCCCCATGTCCTGCCTCATATCCAGTCCCATGTCCTGCCTCATGTCCTGCCCCTTTCCTGACCCATGTCCTGTCCCATGACCAGCACCATATCCTGCTCCAAGTCCCGTCGCATGTTCTGCCCCAAATCTTGCCCTATGTCCTGCCCCATGTCCTGTCCTATATCCTTTCCAATATTATGCCCCATGTCCTGTAACATGTCCTGCCCTATGTCATGCGCCAAGTCCTGCCCTATATCCTGCCAAATGTCCTGCCCTATGTAATGCCCCATGTCCTGCACCATGTCCTGCCCCATGTCCTGGCCCATATCCTGCTCAATGTCCTGCCTCATATCCTATCCAATGCCCTGCCCTTTATCCTGTCGCATGCATGCCTCATGTCTTGTCCAAAGTCTTGCCCCATGTCCTGCCCCATGTTTTGCCCCAAGTCCTGCCCTAAGTCCTGTCCCATGACCTGCCCTAATTCCTAACCCATGTCCTGCAATATTTGCTGCCCCATGTCCTGCCCCATGTCCTGCCCCATGTCTTGCCCAAAGTCCTGCTCCATGTCCTGCCCCATATCCTGCCCCATGTCCTGCCCCATGTCCTGCCCCAAGTCCTGTCCCATGTCCTGGCCTAATTCCTGCCCCATGTCCTTCCCCATGTCCTGACCCTCATCCTGCCTCATGTCCTGCCCCATGTCTTGCCCCATGTCCTGACCCATGTTCTGTCTCATGTCATGCGTCATGTCCTAACGCATGTTCTGCCCCAAAACCTGGCCCATAGCCTGCCCCATGTCCTGCCCCATGTTCTGCCCCATGTCCTGCGCCATGTCCTGTCGCATGTTCTGCCCCATGTACTGGCCCATGTCCTGCCCTATGTCTTGCAAAAAGTCCTGCCCCAAGTTCTGCCTCATGTCCAGCCCCATGTCCTGTCCCATGTCCGGGCCTATGTCCTGCCCCACGGCCTGCCTCATGTTGTTCCATTTCCTGCCCCATATCCTGCCCAAGTTCTGTCTCATGTGTTGGTCCAAGTCCTGCCCCTTGTCCTGTCGCATTTTCGTGCCTCATGTTCTGCCTCATGTCTTGCAAAATGTCCTGCCCCATGTCCTGCCCCATGTCCTTCCCCATGTCCTGCCCCATGGCCTGCCCCAAGTCCTGTCCTATGTCCTGCCCTAAATCCAGACCCATGTCCTGCCCCATGTCCTGCCCCTAAATCCTGCCCCATGTCCTGCCCCATGTCCTGCCAAATGTCAAAACGCATGTCCTGCCCCATGTCCAGTAACATGTCCCGCCCGATGGCCTGCCCTATGTTCTGCCCCATGTTCTGTACCATTTCATGCCCCATGTCTTGTCGCATGTCCTGTCCTATGTCCTGTAACATGTCCCACCCGATGTCCTGCCCCATGTTCTGTCCCATGACATCCACCATATACTGCCCCAAATCCCGTCGCATGTCCTGCCCCATATCCTTTTCAATATTACGCCCCATGTCCTGCCCCATGTCCTTCCCCATGTCTTGCCAAAAGTCCTGTCCCAAGTCCTGCCCCATATCCTGCCCCATGTCCTGCCCCAAGTCTTTTCATGACCTAACCTTATTCCTGCCCCATGTCCTGCCCTATGTGCTGCCCCATGTCCTTCCCTAATGTCCTGCCCCATGTTCTGTACTATTTCATGACTATGTCCTGTCGCATGGCCTGCCTTATGTCCTGTAACATGTCCCGCCCGATGTCCTGCCCCATGTCCTGCCCCATGTCCTGTCCTATATCCTTTCCAATATTATGCCCCATGTCCTGCCCCATGTCCTGCCCTATGTAATGCCCCATGTCCTGCACCATGTCCTGCCCCATGTCCTGGCCCATATTCTGCTCCATGTCCTGCCTCATAGTCTGTCCAATGTCCTGCCCTATATCCTGTCGCATGCATGCCTCACGTCTTGCCCAAAGTCCTGTCCCATGTCCTGCCCTAATTCCTGCCCCATGTCCTGCCCCATGTCCTGCCCCATATAATGCCCCATGTCCTGCCCCTTGTCCTGCCAAATGTCAAAACGCATGTCCTGCCCCATGTACAGCTTCATGTCCTGCATCATGTCTTGCCCAAAGTCCTGCTCCATGTCCTGCCCCAGGTCCTGCCCCATGTCCTTCCCTAATGTTCTGCCACAAGTTCTATACCATTTCATGCCCCATGTCCTGTCGCATGTCCTGCCCTATGTCCTGTAACATGTCCCGGCCGATGTCCTGCCCCATGTCCTGCCTCATGTCCAGTCCCATGTCCTGCCCCATGTCCTGCCTCATATCCAGTCCCATGTTCTGCCCCATGTCCTGCCCCCATGTCCTGCCCTATGTAATGCCCCATATCCTGCCCCATGTCCTGCCCCTTTTCCTGCCAAATGTCAAAACGCTTGTCCTGCCCCATGTACTGCCCCATGTCCTGCATCATGTCCTGCCCTATGTCCTGCCCCATGTCCTGCCCCATGTCCTGCCCCAAGTCCTGTCCCATGTCCTGGCCTAATTCCTGCCCCATGTCCTTCCTCATGTCCTGACCCTCATCCTGCCTCATGTCCTGCCCCATGTCTTGCCCCATGTCCTGACCCATGTTCTGTCTCATGTCATGCGTCATGTCCTAACGCATGTTCTGCCCCATAACCTGGCCCATAGGCTGCCCCATGTCCTGACCCATGTTCTGTCTCATGTCATGCGTCATGTCCTAACGCATGTTCTGCCCCATGTCCTGCCCCATGTTCTGCCCCATGTCCTGCGCCATGTCCTGTCGCATGTTCTGCCCCATGTACTGGCCCATGTCCTGCCCTATGTCTTGCAAAAAGTCCTGCCCCAAGTTCTGCCTCATGTCCAGCCCCATGTCCTGTCCCATGTCCGGGCCTATGTCCTGCCCCACGGCCTGCCTCATGTTGTTCCATTTCCTGCCCCATATCCTGCCCACGTTCTGTCTCATGTGTTGGTCCAAGTCCTGCCCCTTGTCCTGTCGCATTTTCATGCGTCATGTTCTGCCTCATGTCTTGCAAAATGTCCTGCCCCATGTCCTGCCCCATGTCCTTCCCCATGTCCTGCCCCATGGCCTGCCCCAAGTCCTGTCCTATGTCCTGCCCTAAATCCAGCCCCATGTCCTGCCCCATGTCCTGCCCCTAAATCCTGCCCCATGTCCTGCCCCATGTCCTGCCAAATGTCAAAACGCATGTCCTGCCCCATGTCCAGTAACATGTCCCGCCCGATGTCCTGCCCTATGTTCTGCCCCATGTTCTGTACCATTTCATGCCCCACGTCTTGTCGCATGTCTTGTCCTATGTCCTGTAACAAGTCCCGCCCGATGTCCTGCCCCATGTTCTGTCCCATGACATCCACCATATACTGCCCCAAATCCCGTCGCATGTCCTGCCCCATATCCTTTCCAATATTACGCCCCATGTCCTGCCCCATGTCCTTCCCCATGTCTTGCCAAAAGTCCTGTCCCAAGTCCTGCCACATATCCTGCCCCATGTCCTGCCGCAAGTCTTTTCATGACCTAACCTTATTCCTGCCCCATGTCCTGCCCTATGTGCTGCCCCATGTCCTTCCCTAATGTCCTGCCCCATGTTCTGTACTATTTCATGACTATGTCCTGTCGCATGGCCTGCCCTATGTCCTGTAACATGTCCCGCCCGATGTCCTGCCCCATGTCCTGCCTCATATCCAGTCCCATGTCCTGCCTCATGTCCTGCCCCTTTCCTGACCCATGTCCTGTCCCATGACCTGCACCATATCCTGCTCCAAGTCCCGTCGCATGTCCTGCCCCAAATCTTGCCCTATGTCCTGCCCCATGTCCTGTCCTATATCCTTTCCAATATTATGCCCCATGTCCTGTAACATGTCCTGCCCTATGTCATGCGCCAAGTCCTGCCCTATATCCTGCCAAATGTCCTGCCCTATGTAATGCCCCATGTCCTGCACCATGTCCTGCCTCATGTCCTGGCCCATATCCTGCTCAATGTCCTGCCTCATATCCTATCCAATGCCCTGCCCTTTATCCTGTCGCATGCATGCCTCATGTCTTGTCCAAAGTCTTGCCCCATGTCCTGCCCCATGTTTTGCCCCATGTCCTGCCCTAAGTCCTGTCCCATGACCTGCCCTAAATCCTAACCCATGTCCTGCAATATTTGCTACCCCATGTCCTGCCCCATGTCCTGCCCCATGTCTTGCCCAAAGTCCTGCTCCATGTCCTGCCCCATATCCTGCCCCATGTCCTGCCCCATGTCCTGCCCCAAGTCCTGTCCCATGTCCTGGCCTAATTCCTGCCCCATGTCCTTCCCCATGTCCTGACCCTCATCCTGCCTCATGTCCTGCCCCATGTCTTGCCCCATGTCCTGACCCATGTTCTGTCTCATGTCATGCGTCATGTCCTTACGCATGTTCTGCCCCAAAACCTGGCCCATAGCCTGCCCCATGTCCTGTCCCATGTTCTGCCCCATGTCCTGCGCCATGTCCTGTCGCATGTTCTGCCCCATGTACTGGCCCATGTCCTGCCCTATGTCTTGCAAAAAGTCCTGCCCCAAGTTCTGCCTCATGTCCAGCCCCATGTCCTGTCCCATGTCCGGGCCTATGTCCTGCCCCACGGCCTGCCTCATGTTGTTCCATTTCCTGCCCCATATCCTGCCCACGTTCTGTCTCATGTGTTGGTCCAAGTCCTGCCCCTTGTCCTGTCGCATTTTCATGCCTCATGTTCTGCCTCATGTCTTGCAAAATGTCCTGCCCCATGTCCTGCCCCATGTCCTTCCCCATGTCCTGCCCCATGGCCTGCCCCAAGTCCTGTCCTATGTCCTGCCCTAAATCCAGCCCCATGTCCTGCCCCATGTCCTGCCCCTAAATCCTGCCCCATGTCCTGCCCCATGTCCTGCCAAATGTCAAAACGCATGTCCTGCCCCATGTCCAGTAACATGTCCCGCCCGATGTCCTGCCCTATGTTCTGCCCCATGTTCTGTACCATTTCATGCCCCACGTCTTGTCGCATGTCTTGTCCTATGTCCTGTAACAAGTCCCGCCCGATGTCCTGCCCCATGTTCTGTCCCATGACATCCACCATATACTGCCCCAAATCCCGTCGCATGTCCTGCCCCATATCCTTTCCAATATTACGCCCCATGTCCTGCCCCATGTCCTTCCCCATGTCTTGCCAAAAGTCCTGTCCCAAGTCCTGCCACATATCCTGCCCCATGTCCTGCCGCAAGTCTTTTCATGACCTAACCTTATTCCTGCCCCATGTCCTGCCCTATGTGCTGCCCCATGTCCTTCCCTAATGTCCTGCCCCATGTTCTGTACTATTTCATGACTATGTCCTGTCGCATGGCCTGCCCTATGTCCTGTAACATGTCCCGCCCGATGTCCTGCCCCATGTCCTGCCTCATATCCAGTCCCATGTCCTGCCTCATGTCCTGCCCCTTTCCTGACCCATGTCCTGTCCCATGACCTGCACCATATCCTGCTCCAAGTCCCGTCGCATGTCCTGCCCCAAATCTTGCCCTATGTCCTGCCCCATGTCCTGTCCTATATCCTTTCCAATATTATGCCCCATGTCCTGTAACATGTCCTGCCCTATGTCATGCGCCAAGTCCTGCCCTATATCCTGCCAAATGTCCTGCCCTATGTAATGCCCCATGTCCTGCACCATGTCCTGCCTCATGTCCTGGCCCATATCCTGCTCAATGTCCTGCCTCATATCCTATCCAATGCCCTGCCCTTTATCCTGTCGCATGCATGCCTCATGTCTTGTCCAAAGTCTTGCCCCATGTCCTGCCCCATGTTTTGCCCCATGTCCTGCCCTAAGTCCTGTCCCATGACCTGCCCTAAATCCTAACCCATGTCCTGCAATATTTGCTACCCCATGTCCTGCCCCATGTCCTGCCCCATGTCTTGCCCAAAGTCCTGCTCCATGTCCTGCCCCATATCCTGCCCCATGTCCTGCCCCATGTCCTGCCCCAAGTCCTGTCCCATGTCCTGGCCTAATTCCTGCCCCATGTCCTTCCCCATGTCCTGACCCTCATCCTGCCTCATGTCCTGCCCCATGTCTTGCCCCATGTCCTGACCCATGTTCTGTCTCATGTCATGCGTCATGTCCTTACGCATGTTCTGCCCCAAAACCTGGCCCATAGCCTGCCCCATGTCCTGTCCCATGTTCTGCCCCATGTCCTGCGCCATGTCCTGTCGCATGTTCTGCCCCATGTACTGGCCCATGTCCTGCCCTATGTCTTGCAAAAAGTCCTGCCCCAAGTTCTGCCTCATGTCCAGCCCCATGTCCTGTCCCATGTCCGGGCCTATGTCCTGCCCCACGGCCTGCCTCATGTTGTTCCATTTCCTGCCCCATATCCTGCCCACGTTCTGTCTCATGTGTTGGTCCAAGTCCTGCCCCTTGTCCTGTCGCATTTTCATGCCTCATGTTCTGCCTCATGTCTTGCAAAATGTCCTGCCCCATGTCCTGCCCCATGTCCTTCCCCATGTCCTGCCCCATGGCCTGCCCCAAGTCCTGTCCTATGTCCTGCCCTAAATCCAGCCCCATGTCCTGCCCCATGTCCTGCCCCTAAATCCTGCCCCATGTCCTGCCCCATGTCCTGCCAAATGTCAAAACGCATGTCCTGCCCCATGTCCAGTAACATGTCCCGCCCGATGGCCTGCCCTATGTTCTGCCCCATGTTCTGTACCATTTCATGCCCCATGTCTTGTCGCATGTCCTGTCCTATGTCCTGTAACATGTCCCGCCCGATGTCCTGCCCCATGTTCTGTCCCATGACATCCACCATATACTGCCCCAAATCCCGTCGCATGTCCTGCCCCATATCCTTTCCAATATTACGCCCCATGTCCTGCCCCATGTCCTTCCCCATGTCTTGCCAAAAGTCCTGTCCCAAGTCCTGCCCCATATCCTGCCCCATGTCCTGCCCCAAGTCTTTTCATGACCTAACCTTATTCCTGCCCCATGTCCTGCCCTATGTGCTGCCCCATGTCCTTCCCTAATGTCCTGCCCCATGTTCTGTACTATTTCATGACTATGTCCTGTCGCATGGCCTGCCCTATGTCCTGTAACATGTCCCGCCCGATGTCCTGCCCCATGTCCTGCCCCATGTCCTGTCCTATATCCTTTCCAATATTATGCCCCATGTCCTGCCCCATGTCCTGCCCTATGTAATGCCCCATGTCCTGCACCATGTCCTGCCCCATGTCCTGGCCCATATTCTGCTCCATGTCCTGCCTCATAGTCTGTCCAATGTCCTGCCCTATATCCTGTCGCATGCATGCCTCACGTCTTGCCCAAAGTCCTGTCCCATGTCCTGCCCTAATTCCTGCCCCATGTCCTGCCCCATGTCCTGCCCCATATAATGCCCCATGTCCTGCCCCTTGTCCTGCCAAATGTCAAAACGCATGTCCTGCCCCATGTACAGCTTCATGTCCTGCATCATGTCTTGCCCAAAGTCCTGCTCCATGTCCTGCCCCAGGTCCTGCCCCATGTCCTTCCCTAATGTTCTGCCACAAGTTCTATACCATTTCATGCCCCATGTCCTGTCGCATGTCCTGCCCTATGTCCTGTAACATGTCCCGGCCGATGTCCTGCCCCATGTCCTGCCTCATGTCCAGTCCCATGTCCTGCGTCATGTCCTGCCCTATGTCCTGCCCCATGTCCTGCCTCATATCCAGTCCCATGTTCTGCCCCATGTCCTGCCCCCATGTCCTGCCCTATGTAATGCCCCATATCCTGCCCCATGTCCTGCCCCTTGTCCTGCCAAATGTCAAAACGCTTGTCCGGCCCCATGTACTGCCCCATGTCCTGCATCATGTCCTGCCCTATGTCCTGCCCCATGTCCTGCCCCATGTCCTGCCCCAAGTCCTGTCTCATGTCCTGGCCTAATTCCTGCCCCATGTCCTTCCCCATGTCCTGACCCTCATCCTGCCTCATGTCCTGCCCCATGTCTTGCCCCATGTCCTGACCCATGTTCTGTCTCATGTCATGCGTCATGTCCTAACGCATGTTCTGCCCCATAACCTGGCCCATAGGCTGCCCCATGTCCTGACCCATGTTCTGTCTCATGTCATGCGTCATGTCCTAACGCATGTTCTGCCCCAAGTCCTGCCCCATGTTCTGCCCCATGTCCTGCGCCATGTCCTGTCGCATGTTCTGCCCCATGTACTGGCCCATGTCCTGCCCTATGTCTTGCAAAAAGTCCTGCCCCAAGTTCTGCCTCATGTCCAGCCCCATGTCCTGTCCCATGTCCGGGCCTATGTCCTGCCCCACGGCCTGCCTCATGTTGTTCCATTTCCTGCCCCATATCCTGCCCACGTTCTGTCTCATGTGTTGGTCCAAGTCCTGCCCCTTGTCCTGTCGCATTTTCATGCCTCATGTTCTGCCTCATGTCTTGCAAAATGTCCTGCCCCATGTCCTGCCCCATGTCCTTCCCCATGTCCTGCCCCATGGCCTGCCCCAAGTCCTGTCCTTTGTCCTGCCCTAAATCCAGCCCCATGTCCTGCCCCATGTCCTGCCCCATGTCCTGCCAAATGTCAAAACGCATGTCCTGCCCCATGTCCAGTAACATGTCCCGCCCGATGTCCTGCCCTATGTTCTGCCCCATGTTCTGTACCATTTCATGCCCCATGTCTTGTCGCATGTCTTGTCCTATGTCCTGTAACATGTCCCGCCCGATGTCCTGCCCCATGTTCTGTCCCATGACATCCACCATATACTGCCCCAAATCCCGTCGCATGTCCTGCCCCATATCCTTTCCAATATTACGCCCCATGTCCTGCCCCATGTCCTTCCCCATGTCTTGCCAAAAGTCCTGTCCCAAGTCCTGCCCCATATCCTGCCCCATGTCCTGCCCCAAGTCTTTTCATGACCTAACCTTATTCCTGCCCCATGTCCTGCCCTATGTGCTGCCCCATGTCCTTCCCTAATGTCCTGCCCCATGTTCTGTACTATTTCATGACTATGTCCTGTCGCATGGCCTGCCCTATGTCCTGTAACATGTCCCGCCCGATGTCCTGCCCCATGTCCTGCCTCATATCCAGTCCCATGTCCTGCCTCATGTCCTGCCCCTTTCCTGACCCATGTCCTGTCCCATGACCTGCACCATATCCTGCTCCAAGTCCCGTCGCATGTCCTGCCCCAAATCTTGCCCTATGTCCTGCCCCATGTCCTGTCCTATATCCTTTCCAATATTATGCCCCATGTCCTGCCCCATGTCCTGCCCTATGTAATGCCCCATGTCCTGCACCATGTCCTGCCCCATGTCCTGGCCCATATTCTGCTCCATGTCCTGCCTCATAGTCTGTCCATTGTCCTGCCCTATATCCTGTCGCATGCATGCCTCACGTCTTGCCCAAAGTCCTGTCCCATGTCCTGCCCTAATTCCTGCCCTATGTCCTGCCCCATGTACTGCCCCATGTCCTGCATCATGTCTTGTCCAAAGTCCTGCCCCATGTTCTGCCCCAGGTCCTGCTTCATGTCCTTCCCTAATGTTCTGCCACAAGTTCTATACCATTTCATGCCCCATGTCCTGTCGCATGTCCTGCCCTTTGTCCTGTAACATGTCCCGGCCGATGTCCTGCCCCATGTCCTGCCTCATGTCCAGTCCCATGTCCTGCGTCATGTCCTGCCCTATGTCCTGCCCCATGTCCTGCCTCATATCCAGTCCCATGTTCTGCCCCATGTCCTGCCCTATGTCCTGCCCTATGTAATGCCCCATATCCTGCCCCATGTCCTGCCCCTTGTCCTGCCAAATGTCAAAACGCTTGTCCTGCCCCATGTACTGCCCCTTGTCCTGCATCATGTCCTGCCCAAAGTCCTGTCCCATGTCCTGCCCCTGTCCTGTCGCACGTCATGCCTCAAGTCCTGCCCCATGTCCTGCCCCATGGACAGCCCCATGTCCTGACCCTTATTTCCTGCCCCATGTCCTGCCTTATGTCCTGCCCCATGTCTTGCCAAAAGTCCTGTCCCTTGTCCTGCCCCATATCCTGCCCCATGTCCTGCCCCCAAGTCATTTCATGGCCTAACCTTATTCCTGCCCCATGTTCTGCCCTATGTGCTGCCCCATGTCCTTCCCTAATGTCCTGTCCCATTTACTGTACCATTTCATGCCTATGTCCTGTCGCTTGTCCTGCCCTTTGTCCTGTTACATGTCTCATCCGATGTCCTGCCCCATATCCTGTCCCATGACCTGCACCATATCCTGCTCTCAATCCCGTCGCATGTCCTGCCCCAAATCTTGCCCTATGTCCTGCCCCATGTCCTGTCCTATTTCCTTTCCAACATTATGCCCCATGTCCTGCCCCATGTCCTGCCCTATGTAATGCCCAATGTCCTGCACCATGTCCTGCCCCATGTCCTGGCCCATATTCTGCTCCATGTCCCGCCTCATAGTCTGTCCAATGTCCTGCCCCATGTCCTGCCCCATGTCCTGCCCCTAGTCCTGTCCCATGATTTGCCCTATGTCCTTCCCCAAGTCCTGCTCCAAATCCTGTCCCATGTCCTGCCCTAATTCGTGCCCCATGTCCTGCCACATGTCCTGACCCTTATCCTGCCCCATGTCCTGCCCCGTGTCTTGCCCCATGTCCTGCCCCAAGTCCTTACCCATGTCCTGCCCTTATTTGCTGCCCCATGTCCTGCCCCATGTCCTGCCCCATGTCTTGCCCAAAGTCCTGCTCCATGTCCTGCCTCATGACCTGCCCCATGTCCTGCCTCATGTCCTGCCCCATGTTCTGTCCCATTGTAGTATATTATGATTCACCTGATAGACCTATGTACCTAGACCGGTTAGGCGATCGGCCACAATAAAAAGGCAGTATCGATCAGAGCACCGTGGAGTAAGGGTCGATGATTACATTCCTCTCCTCAGCTCCCGTATCCTACATTGGCGACGAGGATGACTAAAGGAATGGGGCCTTTCGTGTTGAGCGAGGAAGATTGGGAGTCATACAGTGAAAGACTTGAAGAATACTTCGTGGCCGAAGACATCACTGCCGCTGAGAAGAAGAGAGCGATCCTCATCTCGGCCATAGGGAAAGACACGTATCGAGTGCTGAAGAACTTGTGTGAGCCAAAAAAACCGTCTACGTTCAAATATGAAGAGCTGACGGGTAAGCTTTGCACTCACTTCGCTCCAGTTCCATCTGCAATAG
Organism: Protonemura montana; assembly: GCA_947568835.1. Classification (NCBI taxonomy): domain Eukaryota; kingdom Metazoa; phylum Arthropoda; class Insecta; order Plecoptera; family Nemouridae; genus Protonemura; species Protonemura montana. Next base: position 17,987,738 of record OX387609.1, read on the forward strand.
CAGAACGCGACATTTTCAATCGACGGAAGCAGAGAGAGGGCGAGACAGTCGCTGAATTCGCAGCAGAATTAAGGAAGCTGACACATCATTGCAAGTACGGCGCATTCCTCGATAACGCTTTGCGGGATCGTTTAGTTGTCGGCCTGGCTGATCAGTCTATAACCAGGGCATTGTACTTAGAAGCAGATGACCTTACTTTTGAGGGAGCTCTGAAAATCGCTATTTCGCACGAAAAAGCAGCAGGGAATCTAATCGAATCCGGCGCAGCGCGCGAGAAAAACTTTTTCGTGATGTCATCATCTAAAGAGGGAAAAGCTGAAACCGAAGCGGAGGTGATGCGTATACGACAACAGCAGCAACAACGACGTCGCCGCGAAGGAATGCAGCGCTCCGACCAGCAGCAGGCAGCCACGCGGGGAGAGCAGTTCCGCGGGGAGCCGTCGACACCTTGTCCTTGCTGTGGGAGGCCCGGGCACAATGTTCAGAGGTGTCGTTTCAGGAATTATCGTTGTCACCAGTGCCACCAAGTTGGACATTTGAAGGTAATGTGCCGGGATAAATCCGTCTACAGCAAATACACGATAGTACAGGATGAATATGATGAACAAGAATACTCGTCAATTCAGGGTGATCGAACCGACGAGTATCTGCCGGTTTTTCTGTAGGTCTCACAAGTCATGCTAAAGCCAATAATCTCCCTTGGCTTGTGAGAGTAAACATCGGAGATCAAGATATCATTATGGAAATTGACTCAGGCTCAGCTATTTCAGCCATCTCTGATAAACTGTACTACAGTAGATTTAGCATGTTCCCACTGAAAACAACAAATGTAAAATTGAAGTCATACGCAAATGTAGTAATTATGCCTCTAGGAATTTTCAATGTCAAAATAGAACATAATGGCACCCAAACATGGTTAACGTTGTATGTTGTGCCAAATGGTGGCCCACCAATATTGGGTCGTGATGGCTATGCAGCTTTAGGGTTAAAACGACCACCATTTGAAGCAATTAAAAATGTAAAGATAGGTAGTTCGGTCCCTGCCAAGGTTGATGAATTGATAAAGAGTTTTCCAAGATTGTTTGATGGGGGACTGGGCACGTTCAACAGATACAAAATAGCATTAAGAGTTAAGAGTGATGAAAAATTTTTTTTTCCGCCTCGAAAATTGGCATTTGCATTTAAAACAAAAGTAGAAGCCGAGATACAGCGATTGTTAACATTAGGTATTATTGAGGCGGTAGAATTTAGTGATTACTAGCAGAACCCGCTGCCTACGGCCGCTTTCTATTTTGAGGAAGTGGGCATTTTGATTTCAATTGTAAAGCCTTTAATGGGACCACAACCAAAAGTACCCCCATGAATTGAATTTGAAATTTGCCGCTTATGTCACTCGGGGTCACTGCATTGTGGAAACTCTGTGGTATTCCAAAGTGACCACGATGACAATTTCGAAAACAAACGACGTTGGCTGTCAAACGATTTCCGTGTATGATTTCTTGAAATATTTCTTTAAAAGAGTGAAACTTGTGAAATACCTTTTACAATCTGGGCTAGCCAATCTTGCTAGCCAAGACACCAACAATATTTCAGTTCTGTCAATTATTTCCCTTCAGTTCTAGAGATTTTGAAAAGAATTTGACATTGACGTTGACATTGACATTGACGTTTGAATTTCCTGAATGCACTGCTGAGAAGATACTTTCACGATTTCGTACACCTTGCCGTGGTGACAAAAAAGCAAACAATTGATCAAAGCTGTCAGTTTATTAGCAAAATTAATTCTTTTTCACGTAAAACGATCGCAATTGAATGTGTTTTCGCTCAATTACATCAACAACTTTAATACGAATGCATGAAAAATCACCGTGGAGCTCTAGGCAAGAAAAACTCGAGTATTAAAAGAGTTATAAAATCGAGCTGCATCGCCTGGCTCTGAGATATCTTGCCGTCATATTTAGCAACTTTTCACCATGAAAACGCTCTCAAATCGCCGTCAAAATGTCATCCAGCAATGGAGAGCAGAATTACGAACAAATATAACCCAATTGCACACGTTTTTGACCAAATTTCGCAATTTCTATCAACATTTCAGCTAACGTCACATACATCCCAGCCAGATACAAACTAAAAAGTTGAACATCGCTAAATTAAGGCTTTTATATAAGGTTAACTAGCAGTACCCGCTGCCTAACGGCACCTTACGATTTTGAGGGAGTGGGCATTTTGGTTTAAACGTGTCTCGAGTTTTCTTTGATGCCCTATTCAAAGCCTCTTTAAGGGCACCAAGGCCATGCAATACCATACAATACCATAAAATGCCATAGAATACCAAAATAACCCATATAATACCAAACAAACCCATAAAATACAAAACAATATCATACAATACCAAAGAGTACCTAGAATACCATACAATATTAAACAATACCATACAATACCATACAATACCATACAATACCATAGAATACCTAAAAATGCCAAACTAAATCATCGAATACCATTCAATTCCTAACAACACCATAAAGTACCTTATAAGACCATAGAAATCCATTGAAACTCAAAAAATACCAGAGGATACCAAACAATACCATAAAATAATAAAGAAACCCATAGGAACATAAAAGAATACCAAAAAATACTATCGAATACCTCCAAATCCCATAGAGTACCATCTTATAGCAAAGAAATCCATACAATTTTATAGAATACCATCCAAAAACATTTAATACCATACACTTCCAAACAAAACCAAACAATTCCATACAATATCATAAAATACAAAAGAATACCATAGAATACCATAAAATACCATAGAATACCATAGCACTCCATAGAATACCATAGCATACCATAGAATACCATAGCATACCATAGAATACCAAAGCATACCATAGAATACCATAGAATACCATAGAATACCATAGCACTCCATAGAATACCATAGCATACCATAGAATACCAAAGAATACCATAGCACTCCATAGAATACCATAGAATACCATAAAATACCATAGCATACCATAGAATACCAAAGCATACCATAGAATACCATAGAATACCATAGCACTCCATAGAATACCATAGCATACCAAAGAATACCATAGCACTCCATATAATACCATAGAATACCATAGAATACCATAGAATATCATAGAAAACCATATAATACCATATAATACCATAAAATATCATAGAATACCATAGAATACCATTAAATACCATAGAATACCATAGAATACCATTAAACTCCATGGAATACCATAGAATACCAAAGAATACCCTACAATACCATAGAACACCATAAAATACCATAGAAGACTATAGCATACCAAAGAATACCATAGAACACCATAAAATACCATAGAAGACTATAGCATACCAAAGAATACCATAGAACTCCATACAATACCATAGAATACCATACAATACCATAGAATATCATAGAATACCATAGCACTCCATAGAATACCATAGAATACCATAGAATACCAAAGAATACCATAGAATACCATAGAATACCATAAAATACCATAGAACACCATAGAATACTATAGAATACCATATAACTCCATAGAATACCATAGAATACCATAGAATACCAAACAATATCATAGAATACCATATAATACCAAAGAATACCATAGGAATCCATAGAATACCATAGAATACCATTAAAAACCATACAATATCATAGATACCATAGAACTTAATAGAATACCATAGAATACCATAGAATACTATAGAATACCATCGAATACCATCGAATACCATAGAATATCATAGAATACCATACAATACTTAACAATATCATAGAATACCAAACAATATCATAAAATACCATAGAACTCCATAGAATACCATATAATACCATAGACTACCATATAACACCATAAAGTACTATACAATATGATACAATTCCATAGTAAACCATATTAAACTTAGATTGGGTATTTGGATTAGATTTGATAAAACTGCACTCTGTCATTAATGACGTTTTGAATTTAAATACCTGTTGAATAATCACGGCATTCTCGAAAATAAAATAAATATCCACGGCGTCCTGATTCGATGAAAGATATCTGTCAAATGTTTATCTCTGATCTGTCAATGTCACTCTAAATCTAGTTTTGGCAAAATTATCATTAAAAAACTAATCAAGTGCGTTTTGTTTGATTAAAAACCCTATTTAAAGTCTTAAAGACCTGCAAAGAAAGTTAGGATTGTTATTGATTTACTTAATTGTCACAAATATCATTGATGGCTTGGAATCAACTGTGTGATCTTGTCTAGGCTGGGGATGGAGAAAAATCGTCGTATTTTAAGAAATTTCTTGTCTTCCGTATACTATTTACAATAAATATCTTTAAATATGTTTACAAAAGATTCCAATAGTTGTGTTAATAGATTGTTTAACTTTCCAAACCTTTTTGACGTGTAAATAACCTTCACAAGAATGCCACGGGCTTGTCAAGTGGCTATTTTTCATCTTGCTAGCCAAGACACCAACAATATTTTTGATACTTTACTATAATAATAATAATAATAATACACTTTAAATTACCGTGAAAAAGACTTAGCGGGATGTAAAACTGTATCTGAACAATATAAGCCAATTTCACACGTTTTTCCTTCAGTTCTGGAGATTTCGAAAATAATTTGACATTGACGTTGACTTTGACGTTGACTTTGACGTTTGAATAGCCTAGATTTACTGCCGAAAAGATACATTCACGATTTCGTACACCTTGCCGTGGTGACAAAAAAGCAAACAATTGATCAAAGCTGTCAGTTTATTAGCAAAATTAATTCTTTTTCACGTAAAACGATCGCAATTGAATGTGTTTTCGCTCAATTACATCAACAACTTTAATACGAATGCATGAAAAATCACCGTGGAGCTCCAGGCAAGAAAAACTCGAGTATTAAAAGAGTTATAAAATCGAGCTGCATCGCCTGGCTCTGAGATATCTTGCCGTCATATTTAGCAACTTTTCACCATGAAAACGCTCTCAAATCGCCGTCAAAATGTCATCCAGCAATGGAGAGCAGAATTACGAACAAATGTAACCCAATTGCACACGTTTTTAACCAAATTTCGCAATTTCTATCAACATTTGAGCTAATGTCACATACATCCCAGCCAGATACAAACTAAAAAGTTGAACATCGCCAAATTAAGGCTTTTATATAAGGTTAATGGTACTCCTATAGTTCCAGTGGCAAAGTATGATGGTACAGTTAGAATATGTGGAGATTACGGTATTACGATCAACAAAATATTGGAAGCCGAAAAGTATCCACCCCGTAGGGCCGAAGAATTGTTTGCGCAGTTACAAGGAGGGAAGAAATTTTCGAAAATAGACTTGTCGCAAGCTTTCCAACAATTGGAGTTGGACGACAAGTCAAAGCAATACACCACTATTAGTACTCACAAGGGGTTGTTCAGGTACAATAGAATTCCTTTTGGTATCTCCCCGGCGCCAGCTATATTCCAAAAAACCCTCGACCAAGTATTGCAAGGCTTAGATGGAATAGTCAGTTTCCAGGACGACATTTTAGTCACAGGAAAAACCGATGAAGAACACATATTAAATTTAAAAAATGTCTTAACGAGATTGGATGAAATGGGGTTTAAAGTAAACAAATCAAAGTGCAAATTCATGCTTCCATCAGTCGAGTTCCTCGGGCACGTTGTAGACGCCGCAGGACTACACACGTCGGATTCAAAGGTAAAGGCGATAAAAGATGCTCCTAGGCCGCAAAATGTATCACAGCTAAAATCGTTCCTGGGGTTGATTGATTATTATTCTAAATTCCTCCCAAATCTGTCTACAATATTGGGCCCAATAAGGAGGCTTTTGCAGAAAGGGCAGCCTTGGATCTGGGATCAGAGTTGCGAAGAAGCTTTTAATAAAGTAAAACGTTTGATAGCATCTGATAAAGTATTGACGCATTATGACCCGGAACTCCCAATCGTATTGGCATGCGACGCATCACCATATGGTTTGGGAGCAGCAATCTCTCATGTGTACCCATCAGGAGAGGAGAGGCCAATTGCTTTCGCATCGCGATCATTAAGTTCGACAGAGCAACGGTACGCTCAAATTGATAGAGAGGCATTAGGTATTATTTTTGGGGTCAAACGGTTCATGCAATTTTTATACGGGAGGAAGTTTATCTTGTCAACAGACAGCAGACCTCTGACTCATATTTTCGGGAATAAAAACGGCATACCGCAATTAGCAGCAAATAGGTTACAGCGCTGGGCGATCATTCTACAAGGGTTTGATTTTGAAATACGATATATTCAGGGTAAAATGAATGGAAACGTTGACGGATTATCTAGATTACCATTGCCAGAGGTGGAACAAGCCGAGACATTCTCGTACCTGGACATAGGATCAGACTTTTTGCCCATCACTGCGAATCGTATTAGGAAGGAATCTGAGCGAGATGCCATTTTGAGCAAAGTAATAAACTATTGCATGACAGGGTGGCCAAATAATGTGGAAGAGGCGCTCAAGTGTTTTTGGAACAAAAGAAATGAACTAAATATCGAACAAGGCTGTTTAATGTGGGGTCACAGAGTGGTTATTCCTTCCAAATTAAGACCGAATATACTGAACGAATTGCATGCTTGCCATTTTGGAATTGTCAAGATGAAGTCACTGGCTCGGTCCTTTGTATGGTGGCCCCAGATCGACATTGACCTGGACACGTTAACCAAATCTTGCGAGCCATGTTTGAAAACCAGTTCAAACCCTCCCCGATCAGCGTTTATACCATGGAAATGGCCAGAAAGGCCATGGCAGCGTCTTCATCTTGATTTTGCAGGGCCTTTCATGGGAAAAGTATTCTTAATACTAATCGACAGCTACACCAAATGGCCGGAAGTTTTCGAAGTAAAGGCGGCAAACACTGGCACGGTAATTGATAATCTTCGAAATTGTTTTTCAACGTTTGGCATCCCTGAGCATATCGTTAGCGATAATGGAGCGCAATTTACCTCTGAGGAGTTTAATTCCTTCTGCCGAAGCAGTGGAATCAAACATACGTACTCCCCTCCCTACCACCCTTCAACAAATGGGGCAGCAGAAAACTTGGTTAAAACATTTAAACAAAAACTTAAATGTCTAATACTCTCTGGGGTGCCGTTGAAAGTAGCGTTGCCAAGGTTTCTTTTCGGATACCGTATCACACCTCAAACCACCACGGGTTCCTCACCAAGCGAGTTAATGTTCAATCGAATCCTACGCTCCCGATTGACATTGACGAAGCCCAATGTCAGAGAGTGTGTAGAGAAAAACCAAATGCAACAAGCTAACCCGCGTGGGAGACACTCTCAATTTTCTGTGGGAGAAGCGGTGATGACAAAAGACTACAGGAGAGGTGGAAATTGGGCACCCGGAGTAATTGAGGAAGTTTTAGGTCCTTTAACTTATCTAGTTAGCATAGCGGATGGAGAAAAGTGGCATAGGCACTTGGACCAAATTGTCCCACGTAGATTGGCCATGACAAATATCAACCCATTAGGCAAGGAATCGCCGAATAGGCATAGCATTACTGTCGAAAGACGAGATAACGCTCATTGTTCAGGTAACTCATCGATTAACAGGGAGACGACCCGGGGGCCTATTGACGAAACACGTGCTTCGAGCACTCGCAGTGTGCCTAAACCAGTCGTCGATAGTATTGTCGATAATAACAATCCGCTTATCCCTGAAGGCACGCCGAAATCTAGCCAAAGGAGATACCCCCTCCGCGAGAGGAAAGGTCGGATCTTGTTTCCTGATGTGGGACCTAGTAAATAAGACTTGACCATCAATACGAACATCTTATTATATTTGCAAATTGTATAGAGTTATTCATAATTATTGTATTATAATTGTATTACTTATATGATGTTGAGTCTCGAAAATAAGTTGACCATCAATATGTATATCTTGCTGTATTTATATTATTGTTGTATTACTGGTATGAAAATGTGGTGTCAGAACTACATTGGCTAGCATTCATAAACTAGGTTAGTAAATTCAATTCTTGAATGAAGGATTGCCATTAATTATTTTCATCATAATCTATTTGTTATTATTTCATCTATTGTTTCCTGTGTTGGTGGGGAAGGATGTAGTATATTATGATTCACCTGATAGACCTATGTACCTAGACCGGTTAGGCGATCGGCCACAATAAAAAGGCAGTATCGATCAGAGCACCGTGGAGTAAGGGTCGATGATTACATTCCTCTCCTCAGCTCCCGTATCCTACACCCATGACCTGCACCATATCCTGCCCCCAATCCCGTCGCATGTCCTGCCCCAAATACTGCCCTTTGTCCTGCCCCATGTCCTGCCCCGTGTCCTCTCCCATGACCTGCACCATATCCTGCCCCAAATCCCGTCGCATGTCCTGCCCCAAATCCTGCCCTATGTGATGCCCCATCTCCTGCCCCATATCCTTTTCATTATTATGCCCCATGTCCTGTAACATGTCCTGCCCTATGTCATGCGCCAAGTCCTGCCCCATATCCTGCCACATGTCCTGCCCTATGTAATGCCCAATGTCCTGCACCATGTCCTGAACCATGTCCTGGCCCATATCCTGCTCCATGTCCTGCCTCATATCCTCTCCAATGTCCTGCCCTTTATCCTGTCGCATGCATAACTCATGTCTTGTCAAAAGTCTTGCCCTATGTCCTGCCCCATGTTCTGCCCCATGTCCTGCCCCAAGTCCTGTCCCATGTCCTGCCCTAATTCCTGCGCCATGTCCTGCCTTATTTGCTGCCCCATGTCCTGCCCCATGTCCTGCCCCATGTCTTGCCCAAAGTCCTGCACCATGCCCGCATTTCCTGCCCCTTGTCCAGTAAAATGTCCCGCCCGATGTGCTGCCCTACGTCCTGCCCCATATCCTGCCCCATGTCCTGACCATTATCCTTCCCTATGTCCTGCCCCATGTCTTGCCCCATGTCCTGACCCATGTGTTGTCACAAGTGCTGCCCCTTGTCCTGTCGCATGTCATGCCTCATGTCCTGCCCCATGTCCTGCCCCATGGACAGCCCCATGTCCTGACCCTTATTTCCTGCCCCATGTCCTGCCCCATGTCCTGCCCCATGTCTTGCCAAAAGTCCTGTCCCAAGTCCTGCCCCATATCCTGCATCATGTCCTGCCCCATGTCTTTTCATGACCTAACCTTATTCCTGCCCCATGTCCTGCCCCATGTGCTGCCCCATGTCCTTCCCTAATGTCCTGCCTCATGTTCTGTGCTATTTCATGCCTATGTCCTTTCGCATGTCCTGCCCTATGTCCTGTAACATGTCCCGCCCGATGTCCTGCCCCATGTCCTGCCTCATATCCAGTCCCATGTCCTGCCTCATGTCCTGCCCCTTTCCTGCCCCATGTCCCGTCGCATGTCCTGCCCCAAATCTTGCCCTATGTCCTGCCCCATGTCCTGTCCTATATCCTTTCCAATATTATGCCCCATGTCCTGCCCCATGTCCTGCCTTATGTTATGCCCCATGTCCTGCACCATGTCCTGCCTCATATCCTGCCCCATGTCCTGCCCCATGTCCTGCCAAATGTCAAAACGCATGTTCTGCCCCATGTCCAGTAAAATGTCCCGCCCGATGTCCTGCCCTATGGCCTGCCCCATGTCCTGCCCCATGTCTTGCCCAAAGTCCTGCCCCATGTTCTGCCCTATGGCCTGCCCCATGTCCCGCCCGATGTCCTGCCCCATGTCCTGCCTCATGTCCAGTCCCATGTCCTGCCTCATGTCCTGCCCCATGTCCTGCCCCATGTCCTGTCCCATGACCTGCACCATATCCTGCCCCAAATCCCGTCGCATGTCTGCCCCAAGTCCTGTCCTATGTCCTGCCCTAAATCCAGCCCCATGTCCTGCCCTATGTAATGCCCCATATCCTGCCCCATGTCCTGCCCCTTGTCCTGCCAAATGTCAAAACGCTTGTCCTGCCCCATGTACTGCCCCATGTCCTGCATCATGTCCTGCCCAAAGTCCTGCCCCATGTCCTGCCCCTGTCCTGTCGCACGTCATGCCTCAAGTCCTGCCCCATGTCCTGCCCCATGGACAGCCCCATGTCCTGACCCTTATTACCTGCCCCATGTCCTGCCCTATGTCCTGCCCCATGTCTTGCCAAAAGTCCTGTCCCTTGTCCTGCCCCATATCCTGCCCCATGTCCTGCCCCCAAGTCATTTCATGGCCTAACCCTATTCCTGCCCCATGTTCTGCCCTATGTGCTGCCCCATGTCCTTCCCTAATGTCCTGTCCCATTTTCTGTACCATTTCATGCCTATGTCCTGTCGCTTGTCCTGCCCTTTGTCCTGTTACATGTCTCATCCGATGTCCTGCCCCATATCCTGTCCCATGACATGCACCATATCCTGCTCCAAATCCCGTCGCATGTCCTGCCCCAAATCTTGCCCTATGTCCTGCCCCATGTCCTGTCCTATTTCCTTTCCAACATTATGCCCCATGTCCTGCCCCATGTCCTGCCCTATGTAATGCCCAATGTCCTGCACCATGTCCTGCCCCAAGTCCTGGCCCATATTCTGCTCCATGTCCCGCCTCATAGTCTGTCCAATGTCCTGCCCCATGTCCTGCCCCATGTCCTGCCCCTAGTCCTGTCCCATGATTTGCCCTATGTCCTTCCCCAAGTCCTGCTCCAAGTCCTGTCCCATGTTCTGCCCTAATTCCTGCCCCATGTCCTGCCACATGTCCTGACCCTTATCCTGCCCCATGTCCTGCCCCGTGTCTTGCCCCACGACCTGCCCCAAGTCCTAACCCATGTCCTGCCCTTATTCCTGCCCCATGTCCTGCCTTATTTGCTGCCCCGTGTCCTGCCCCATGTCCTGCCCCATGTCTTGCCCAAAGTCCTGCTCCATGTCCTGCCTCATGACCTGCCCCATGTCCTGCCTCATGTCCTGCCCCAAGTCCTGTGCCATGTCCTGCCCTAATTCCTGCCCCATGTTCTGCCCCATGTCCTGGCCCATGTCCTGCCCCATGTCTTGCCCAAAGTCCTGCTCCATGTCCTGCCTCATGACCTGCCCCATGTCCTGCCTCATGTCCTGCCCCAAGTCCTGTAACATGTCGCGCCCGATGTCCTGCCCCATGTTCTGTCCCATGACATCCACCATATACTGCCCCAAATCCCGTCGCATGTCCTGCCCCATATCCTTTCCAATATTACGCCCCATGTCCTGCCCCATGTCCTTCCCCATGTCTTGCCAAAAGTCCTGTCCCAAGTCCTGCCCCATGTCCTGCCCCATGTCCTGCCCCAAGTCTTTTCATGACCTAACCTTATTCCTGTCCATGTCCTGCCCTATGTGCTGCCCCATGTCCTTCCCTAATGTCCTGCCCCATGTTCTGTACTATTTCATGACTATGTCCTGTCGCATGGCCTGCCCTATGTCCTGTAACTTGTCCCGCCCGATGTCCTGCCCCATGTCCTGCCTCATATCCAGTCCCATGTCCTGCCTCATGTCCTGCCCCTTTCCTGACCCATGTCCTGTCCCATGACCTGCACCATATCCTGCTCCAAATCCCGTCGCATGTCCTGCCCCAAATCTTGCCCTATGTCCTGCCCCATGTCCTGTCCTATATCCTTTCCAATATTATGCCCCATGTCCTGCCCCATGTCCTGCCCTATGTAATGCCCCATGTCCTGCACCATGTCCTGCCCCATGTCCTGGCCCATATTCTGCTCCATGTCCCGCCTCGTAGTCTGTCCAATGTCCTGCCCTATATCTATTTATTTAAGTCTAGGAATTCCTACTCTGTTGTTATACAGAGGAATGTACAGACTATACTATTATATAAGATACAAAAATATTAAAAAAAAAAAAAAAAAAAATGAATAATAACTTCTTATGGAAATAGAAAAGGAAAAAATAATAATAATAATAATGCATGTCAATTATAATGGTAACAAATAATAAAAGCACTGATCATAATAATATTAATAAGTGTAAAACTAATAAAACTATCGCATCCTGTCGCATGCATGCCTCACGTCTTGCCCAAAGTCCTGTCCCATGTCCTGCCCTAATTCCTGCCCCATGTCCTGCCCCATGTCCTGCCCCATATAATGCCCCATGTCCTGCCCCTTGTCCTGTCAAATGTCAAAACGCATGTCCTGCCCCATGTACAGCTTCATGTCCTGCATCATGTCTTGCCCAAAGTCCTGCTCCATGTCCTGCCCCAGGTCCTGCCCCATGTCCTTCCCTAATGTTCTGCCACAAGTTCTATACCATTTCATGCCCCATGTCCTGTCGCATGTCCTGCCCTATGTCCTGTTACATGTCCCGGCCGATGTCCTGCCCCATGTCCTGCCTCATGTCCAGTCCCATGTCCTGCGTTATGTCCTGCCCTATGTCCTGCCCCATGTCCTGCCTCATATCCAGTCCCATGTTCTGCCCCATGTCCTGCCCCCATGTCCTGCCATATGTAATGCCCCATATCCTGCCCCATGTCCTGCCCCTTGTCCTGCCAAATGTCAAAACGCTTGTCCTGCCCCATGTACTGCCCCATGTCCTGCATCATGTCCTGCCCTATGTCCTGCCCCATGTCCTGCCCCATGTCCTGCCCCAAGTCCTGTCCCATGTCCTGGCCTAATTCCTGCCCCATGTCCTTCCCCATGTCCTGACCCTCATCCTGCCTCATGTCCTGCCCCATGTCTTGCCCCATGTCCTGACCCATGTTCTGTCTCATGTCATGCGTCATGTCCTAACGCATGTTCTGCCCCATAACCTGGCCCATAGGCTGCCCCATGTCCTGCCCCATGTTCTGCCCCATGTCCTGCGCCATGTCCTGTCGCATGTTCTGCCCCATGTACTGGCCCATGTCCTGCCCTATGTCTTGCAAAAAGTCCTGCCCCAAGTTCTGCCTCATGTCCAGCCCCATGTCCTGTCCCAAGTCCGGGCCTATGTCCTGCCCCACGGCCTGCCTCATGTTGTTCCATTTCCTGCCCCATATCCTGCCCACGTTCTGTCTCATGTGTTGGTCCAAGTCCTGCCCCTTGTCCTGTCGCATTTTCATGCCTCATGTTCTGCCTCATGTCTTGCAAAATGTCCTGCCCCATGTCCTGCCCCATGTCCTTCCCCATGTCCTGCCCCATGGCCTGCCCCAAGTCCTGTCCTATGTCCTGCCCTAAATCCAGCCCCAAGTCCTGCCCCATGTCCTGCCCCTAAATCCTGCCCCATGTCCTGCCCCATGTCCTGCCAAATGTCAAAACGCATGTCCTGCCCCATGTCCAGTAACATGTCCCGCCCGATGTCCTGCCCTATGTTCTGCCCCATGTTCTGTACCATTTCATGCCCCATGTCTTGTCGCATGTCCTGTCCTATGTCCTGTAACATGTCCCGCCCGATGTCCTGCCCCATGTTCTGTCCCATGACATCCACCATATACTGCCCCAAATCCCGTCGCATGTCCTGCCCCATATCCTTTCCAATATTACGCCCCATGTTCTGCCCCATGTCCTGGCCCATGTCCTGCCCCATGTCTTGCCCAAAGTCTTGCCCTAAGTCCTGTCCCATGTTCTGCCCCATGTCCTGCCCCAAAACCTGTCCCATGTCCTGCCCCATGTCTTGCCCAAAGTCCTGCTCCATGTCCTGCCCCATGTCCTGCCCCATGTCCTGCCTCATGTCCTGCCCCAAGTCCTGTCCCATGTCCTGCCCTAATTCCTGCCCCATGTCCTGCCCCATGTCCTGACCCTTATCCTGCCTCATGTCCTGCCCCATGTCCTGCCCCAATTCCTGTCCCATGTCCTGCCCTAATTCCTGCCCCATGTCCTGCCCCATGTCCTGACCCTTATCCTGTCGCATGTTCTGCCCCATGTCCTGGCCCGTGTCCTGACCCATGTTTGCCCAAAGTCCTGCCCCAAGTTCTGCCTCATGTCCAGCACCATGTCCTGTCCCATGTCCTGGCCTATGTCCTGCCCCACGGCCTACCTCATGTTGTTCCATGTCCTGCCCCATATCCTGCCCATGTTCTGTCTCATGTGTTGGTCCAAGTCCTGCCCCATGTCCTGCCCCATGTCCTGCCCCAAGTCCTGTCCCTTGTCCTGCCCTTATTCCTGCCCCATGTCCTGCACCATGTCCTGCCTCATATCCTGCCCCATGTCCTGCACCATGTCCTGCCAAATGTCAGAACGCATGTTCTGCCCCATGTCCAGTAAAATGTCCCGCCCGATATCCTGCCCTATGGCCTGCCCGATGTATTGCCCCATGTCGTGCCTCATGACCAGTCCCATGTCCTGCCTCATGTCCTGTCCAATGTCCTGCCTAATATCCTGTCGCATGCATGCCCCATGTCCTGCTCCATGTTCTGTCCCATGACCTGCACCATATCCTGCCCCCAATCCCGTCGCATGTCCTGCCCCAAATCCTGCCCTTTGTCCTGCCCCATGTCCTGCCCCGTGTCCTCTCCCATGACCTGCACCATATCCTGCCCCAAATCCCGTCGCATGTCCTGCCCCAAATCCTGCCCTATGTGATGCCCCATCTCCTGCCCCATATCCTTTTCATTATTATGCCCCATGTCCTGTAACATGTCCTGCCCTATGTCATGCGCCAAGTCCTGCCCCATATCCTGCCACATGTCCTGCCCTATGTAATGCCCAATGTCCTGCACCATGTCCTAAACCATGTCCTGGCCCATATCCTGCTCCATGTCCTGCCTCATATCCTCTCCAATGTCCTGCCCTTTATCCTGTCGCATGCATAACTCATGTCTTGTCAAAAGTCTTGCCCTATGTCCTGCCCCATGTTCTGCCCCATGTCCTGCCCCAAGTCCTGTCCCATGTCCTGCCCTAATTCCTGCGCCATGTCCTGCCTTATTTGCTGCCCCATGTCCTGCCCCATGTCCTGCCCCATGTCTTGCCCAAAGTCCTGCACCATGCCCGCATTTCCTGCCCCTTGTCCAGTAAAATGTCCCGCCCGATGTGCTGCCCTACGTCCTGCCCCATATCCTGCCCCATGTCCTGACCATTATCCTTCCCTATGTCCTGCCCCATGTCTTGCCCCATGTCCTGACCCATGTGTTGTCACAAGTGCTGCCCCTTGTCCTGTCGCATGTCATGCCTCATGTCCTGCCCCATGTCCTGCCCCATGGACAGCCCCATGTCCTGACCCTTATTTCCTGCCCCATGTCCTGCCCCATGTCCTGCCCCATGTCTTGCCAAAAGTCCTGTCCCAAGTCCTGCCCCATATCCTGCATCATGTCCTGCCCCATGTCTTTTCATGACCTAACCTTATTCCTGCCCCATGTCCTGCCCCATGTGCTGCCCCATGTCCTTCCCTAATGTCCTGCCTCATGTTCTGTGCTATTTCATGCCTATGTCCTTTCGCATGTCCTGCCGTATGTTCTGTAACATGTCCCGCCCGATGTCCTGCCCCATGTCCTGCCTCATATCCAGTCCCATGTCCTGCCTCATGTCCTGCCCCTTTCCTGCCCCATGACCCGTCGCATGGCCTGCCCCAAATCTTGCCCTATGTCCTGCCCCATGTCCTGTCCTATATCCTTTCCAATATTATGCCCCATGTCCTGCCCCATGTCCTGCCTTATGTTATGCCCCATGTCCTGCACCATGTCCTGCCCCATGTCCTGGCCCATATTCTGCTCCATGTCCTGCCACATAGTCTGTCCAATGTCCTGCCCTATATCCTGTCGCATGCATGCCTCATGTCTTGCCCAAAGTCCTGTCCCATGTCCTGCCGTATTTCCTGCCCCATGTCCTGCCCCTTGTCCTGCCAAATGTCAAAACGCATGTCCTGACCCATGTACTGCCCCATGTCCTGCATCATGTCTTGCCCAAAGTCCTGCCTTATGTCCTGCCCCAAGTCCTGCGACATGTCCTTCCCTAATGTTCTGACCCAAGTTCTATACCATTTCATGCCCCATGTCCTGTCGCATGTCCTGCCCTATGTCCTGTAACATGTCCCGCCCGACGTCCTGCCCCATGTCCTGCCTCATGACCAGTCCCATGTCCTGCCTCATGTCCTTCCCCATGTCCTGCCCCATGTCCTGTCCCATGTCCTGCACCATATCCTGCCACAAATCCCGTCGCATGTCCTGCCTCAAATCCTTCCCTATGTTCTGCCCCATTTCCTGCCACATGTTGTTCCATGTCCTGCCCCATATACTGCCCATGTTCTGTCTCATGTGTTTGTCTAAGTCCTTCCCCTTTGTCCTGTCGCATTTTCATGCCTCATGTTCTGCCCATGTCCTGCCCCATGAACATGCCCATGTCCTGTCTTACGTCCTGTCCCATGTCCTTTCCCATTTTCTGCCTCATGTCCTGCTTGATGTCCTACCTCTTGTCCTGCCCCTAGCTTTCCCAAAGTCCTGCCCCATGTCCTGCCTCATTTCCTGGCCTATGTCCTGCCATATGTCCTGACCCATGTCCTTCCCCATTTCCTGCCTCTTGTCCTGCCCCATGTCCTGCCCCATGTCCTGCCTCATGTCTTGCCAAAAGTCCTGCCCCATGTCCTGCTTCATGTCCTGCCCCATGTCCTGCCCCATGTCCTGCCTATGTCCTGCCAAATGTCAACGCATGTCCTACCCCATGTCCAGTAACATGTCCCGCCCGATGTCCTGCCCTATGTCCTGCCCCATGTTCTGTACTATTTCATGCGCCATGTCTTGTCGCATGTCCTGTCCTATGTCCTGTTACATGTCCCGCCCGATGTCCTGCCCCATGTCCTGTCCCATGACATCCACCATATCCTGCCCCAAATCCCGTCGCATGTCCTGCCCCATATCCTTTCCAATAATTCGCCCCATGTCCTGTAACATGTCCTGCCCTATGTCATGCTCCAAGTCCTGCCCCATATCCTGCCACATGTTCTACCCTATGTAATGCCCCAAGTCCTACACCATGCCCGCATATCCTGCCCCTTGTCCAGTAACATGTCCCGCCCGATGTGCTGCCCTACGTCCTGCCCCATATATTGCCCCATGTCCTGACCATTATTCTTCCCTATGTCCTGCCCCATGTCCTGCCCCATTTCCTGACCCATGATTTGTCACAAGTGCTGCCCCTTGTCCTGTCGCATGTCATGCCTCATGTCCTGCCCCATGTCCTGCCCCATGGACAGCTTCATGTCCTGACCCTTATTTCCTGCCCCATGTCCTGCCCCATGTCCTGCACCATGTCTTGCCAAAAGTCCTGTCCCAAGTCCTGCCCCATATCCTGCCCCATGTCCTGCCCCATGTCTTTTCATGACCTAACCTTATTCCTGCCCCATGTCCTGCCCCATGTGCTGCCCCATGTCCTTCCCTAATGTCCTGCCTCATGTTCTGTGCTATTTCATGCCTATGTCCTTTCGCATGTCCTGCCCTATGTCCTGTACCATGTCCCGCCCGATGCCCTGCCCCATGTCCTGCCTCATATCCAGTCCCATGTCCTGCCTCATGTCCAGCCCCTTTCCTGCCCCATGTCCCGTCGCATGTCCTGCCCCAAATCTTGCCCTATGTCCTGCCCCATGTCCTGTCCTATATCCTTTCCAATATTATGCCCCATGTCCTGCCCCATGTCCTGCCTTATGTTATGCCCCATGTCCTGCACCATGTCCTGCCCCATGTCCTGGCCCATATTCTGCTCCATGTCCTGCCACATAGTCTGTCCAATGTCCTGCCCTATATCCTGTCGCATGCATGCCTCATGTTTTGCCCAAAGTCCTGTCCCATGTCCTGCCGTTATTCCTGCCCCATGTCCTGCCCCATGTCCTGCCCCATATCCTGGCCCATTTCCTGCCCCTTGTCCTGCCAAATGTCAAAACGCATGTCCTGACCCATGTACTGCCCCATGTCCTGCATCATGTCTAGCCCAAAGTCCTGCCTTATGTCCTGCCCCAAGTCCTGCGACATGTCCTTCCCTTATGTTCTGACCCAAGTTCTATACCATTTCATGCCCCATGTCCTGTCGCATGTCCTGCCCTATGTCCTGTAACATGTCCCGCCCGACGTCCTGCCACATGTCCTGCCTCATGAACAGTCCCATGTCCTGGCTTATGTCCTTCCCCATTTCCTGCCCCATGTCCTGTCCCATGTCCTGCACCATATCCTGCCACAAATCCCGTCGCATGTCCTGCCCCAAATCCTGCCCTATGTTCTGCCCCATTTTTTGCCCCATGTCCTGCCCTATGTAATGCCCAATGTCCTGCACAATGTCCTGCCCCACGTCCTGGCCCATATCCTGCTTCATGTCCTGCTTCATATCCTGTCCAATGTCCTGCCCTATATACAGTTGCATGCATGCCTCATGTCTTGCCCAAAGTCTTTACCCATGTCCTGCCCCATGTCCTGCTCCGTGTCCTGCCCCAAGTCCTGTCCAATGTCCTGCCTTAATTCCTGCCCCATGTCCTGCCCCATGTCCTGCCCCATGTACCGCCCGATGTCCTGCCCCATGTCCTACGCCATGTCCCGCCCGATGTCCTGCCCCATGTCCTGCCTCATGTCCAGTCCCATGTCCTGCCTCATGTCCTGCCCCATGTCCTACCCCGTGTCCTTCTCCCATGACCTGCACCATATCCTGCCCCAAATCCCGTCGCAAGTCCTGCCCCAAATCCTGCCCTATGTGATGCCCCATCTCCTGCCCCATATCCTTTCCAATATTTTGCCCCATGTCCTGTAACATGTCCTGCCCTATGTCATGCGCCAAGTCCTGCCCTATATCCTGCCAAATGTCCTGCCCTATGTAATGCCCCATGTCCTGCACCATGTCCTGCCCCATGTCCTGGCCCATATCCTGCTCAATGTCCTGCCTCATATCCTATCCAATGCCCTGCCCTTTATCCTGTCGCATGCATGCCTCATGTCTTGTCCAAAGTCTTGCCCCATGTCCTGCCCCATGTTTTGCCCCATGTCCTGCCCTAAGTCCTGTCCCATGACCTGCCCTAATTCCTAACCCATGTCCTGCAATATTTGCTGCCCCATGTCCTGCCTCATGTCCTGCCCCATGTCTTGCCCAAAGTCCTGCTCCATGTCCTGCCCCATATCCTGCCCCATGTCCTGCCCCATGTCCTGCCCCAAGTCCTGTCCCATGTCCTGGCCTAATTCCTGCCCCATGTCCTTCCCCATGTCCTGACCCTTATCCTGCCTCATGTCCTTCCCCATGTCTTGCCCCATGTCCTGACCCATGTTCTGTCTCATGTCATGCGTCATGTCCTAACGCATGTTCTGCCCCAAAACCTGGCCCATAGCCTGCCCCATGTCCTGCCCCATGTTCTGCCCCATGTCCTGCGCCATATCCTGTCGCATGTTCTGCCCCATGTACTGGCCCATGTCCTGCCCTATGTCTAGCAAAAAGTCCTGCCCCAAGTTCTGCCTCATGTCCAGCCCCATGTCCTGTCCCATGTCCGGGCCTATATCCTGCCCCACGGCCTGCCTCATGTTGTTCCATTTCCTGCCCCATATCCTGCCCACGTTCTGTCTCATGTGTTGGTCCAAGTCCTGCCCCTTGTCCTGTCGCATTTTCGTGCCTCATGTTCTGCCTCATGTCTTGCAAAATGTCCTGCCCCATGTCCTGCCCCATGTCCTTCCCCATGTCCTGCCCCATGGCCTGCCCCAAGTCCTGTCCTATGTCCTGCCCTTAATCCAGCCCCATGTCCTGCCCCATGTCCTGCCCCTAAATCCTGCCCCATATCCTGCCCCATGTCCTGCCAAATGTCAAAACGCATGTCCTGCCCCATGTCCAGTAACATGTCCCGCCCCATGGCCTGCCCTATGTTCTGCCCCATGTTCTGTACCATTTTATGCCCCATGTCTTGTCGCATGTCCTGTCCTATGTCCTGTAACATGTCCCGCCCGATGTCCTGCCCCATGTTCTGTCCCATGACATCCACCATATACTGCCCCAAATCCCGTCGCATGTCCTGCCCCATATCCTTTTCAATATTACGCCCCATGTCCTGCCCCATGTCCTTCCCCATGTCTTGCCAAAAGTCCTGTCCCAAGTCCTGCCCCATATCCTGCCCCATGTCCTGCCCCAAGTCTTTTCATGACCTAACCTTATTCCTGCCCCATGTCCTGCCCTATGTGCTGCCCCATGTCCTTCCCTAATGTCCTGCCCCATGTTCTGTACTATTTCATGACTATGTCCTGTCGCATGGCCTGCCCTATGTCCTGTAACATGTCCCGCCCGATGTCCTGCCCCATGTCCTGCCCCATGTCCTGTCCTATATCCTTTCCAATATTATGCCCCATGTCCTGCCCCATGTCCTGCCCTATGTAATGCCCCATGTCCTGCACCATGTCCTGCCCCATGTCCTGGCCCATATTCTGCTCCATGTCCTGCCTCATAGTCTGTCCAATGTCCTGCCCTATATCCTGTCGCATGCATGCCTCACGTCTTGCCCAAAGTCCTGTCCCATGTCCTGCCCTAATTCCTGCCCCATGTCCTGCCCCATGTCCTGCCCCATATAATGCCCCATGTCCTGCCCCTTGTCCTGCCAAATGTCAAAACGCATGTCCTGCCCCATGTACAGCTTCATGTCCTGCATCATGTCTTGCCCAAAGTCCTGCTCCATGTCCTGCCCCAGGTCCTGCCCCATGTCCTTCCCTAATGTTCTGCCACAAGTTCTATACCATTTCATGCCCCATGTCCTGTCGCATGTCCTGCCCTATGTCCTGTAACATGTCCCGGCCGATGTCCTGCCCCATGTCCTGCCTCATGTCCAGTCCCATGTCCTGCGTCATGTCCTGCCCTATGTCCTGCCCCATGTCCTGCCTCATATCCAGTCCCATGTTCTGCCCCATGTCCTGCCCCCATGTCCTGCCCTATGTAATGCCCCATATCCTGCCCCATGTCCTGCCCCTTGTCCTGCCAAATGTCAAAACGCTTGTCCTGCCCCATGTACTGCCCCATGTCCTGCATCATGTCCTGCCCTATGTCCTGCCCCATGTCCTGCCCCATGTCCTGCCCCAAGTCCTGTCCCATGTCCTGGCCTCATTCCTGCCCCATGTCCTTCCCCATGTCCTGACCCTCATCCTGCCTCATGTCCTGCCCCATGTCTTGCCCCATGTCCTGACCCATGTTCTGTCTCATGTCATGCGTCATGTCCTAACGCATGTTCTGCCCCATATCCTGGCCCATAGGCTGCCCCATGTCCTGACCCATGTTCTGTCTCATGTCATGCGTCATGTCCTAACGCATGTTCTGCCCCATGTTCTGCCCCATGTTCTGCCCCATGTCCTGCGCCATGTCCTGTCGCATGTTCTGCCCCATGTACTGGCCCATGTCCTGCCCTATGTCTTGCAAAAAGTCCTGCCCCAAGTTCTGCCTCATGTCCAGCCCCATGTCCTGTCCCATGTCCGGGCCTATGTCCTGCCCCACGGCCTGCCTCATGTTGTTCCATTTCCTGCCCCATATCCTGCCCACGTTCTGTCTCATGTGTTGGTCCAAGTCCTGCCCCTTGTCCTGTCGCATTTTCATGCCTCATGGTCTGCCTCATGTCTTGCAAAATGTCCTGCCCCATGTCCTGCCCCATGTCCTTCCCCATGTCCTGCCCCATGGCCTGCCCCAAGTCCTGTCCTATGTCCTGCCCTAAATCCAGCCCCATGTCCTGCCCCATGTCCTGCCCCTAAATCCTAACCCATGTCCTGCCCCATGTCCTGCCAAATGTCAAAACGCATGTCCTGCCCCATGTCCAGTAACATGTCCCGCCCGATGTCCTGCCCTATGTTCTGCCCCATGTTCTGTACCATTTCATGCCCCATGTCTTGTCGCATGTCTTGTCCTTTGTCCTGTAACATGTCCCGCCCGATGTCCTGCCCCATGTTCTGTCCCATGACATCCACCATATACTGCCCCAAATCCCGTCGCATGTCCTGCCCCATATCCTTTCCAATATTACGCCCCATGTCCTGCCCCATGTCCTTCCCCATGTCTTGCCAAAAGTCCTGTCCCAAGTCCTGCCCCATATCCTGCCCCATGTCCTGCCCCAAGTCTTTTCATGACCTAACCTTATTCCTGCCCCATGTCCTGCCCTATGTGCTGCCCCATGTCCTTCCCTAATGTCCTGCCCCATGTTCTGTACTATTTCATGACTATCTCCTGTCGCATGGCCTGCCCTATGTCCTGTAACATGTCCCGCCCGATGTCCTGCCCCATGTCCTGCCTCATATCCAGTCCCATGTCCTGCCTCATGTCCTGCCCCTTTCCTGACCCATGTCCTGTCCCATGACCTGCACCATATCCTGCTCCAAGTCCAGTCGCATGTCCTGCCCCAAATCTTGCCCTATGTCCTGCCCCATGTCCTGTCCTATATCCTTTCCAATATTATGCCCCATGTCCTGCCCCATGTCCTGCCCTATGTAATGCCCCATGTCCTGCACCATGTCCTGCCCCATGTCCTGGCCCATATTCTGCTCCATGTCCTGCCTCATAGTCTGTCCAATGTCCTGCCCTATGTCCTGCCCCATGTCCTGCCCCTAAATCCTGCCCCATGTCCTGCCCCATGTCCTGCCAAATGTCAAAACGCATGTCCTGCCCCATGTCCAGTAACATGTCCCGCCCGATGTCCTGCCCTATGTTCTGCCCCATGTTCTGTACCATTTCATGCCCCATGTCTTGTCGCATGTCTTGTCCTTTGTCCTGTAACATGTCCCGCCCGATGTCCTGCCCCATGTTCTGTCCCATGACATCCACCATATACTGCCCCAAATCCCGTCGCATGTCCTGCCCCATATCCTTTCCAATATTACGCCCCATGTCCTGCCCCATGTCCTTCCCCATGTCTTGCCAAAAGTCCTGTCCCAAGTCCTGCCCCATATCCTGCCCCATGTCCTGCCCCAAGTCTTTTCATGACCTAACCTTATTCCTGCCCCATGTCCTGCCCTATGTGCTGCCCCATGTCCTTCCCTAATGTCCTGCCCCATGTTCTGTACTATTTCATGACTATCTCCTGTCGCATGGCCTGCCCTATGTCCTGTAACATGTCCCGCCCGATGTCCTGCCCCATGTCCTGCCTCATATCCAGTCCCATGTCCTGCCTCATGTCCTGCCCCTTTCCTGACCCATGTCCTGTCCCATGACCTGCACCATATCCTGCTCCAAGTCCAGTCGCATGTCCTGCCCCAAATCTTGCCCTATGTCCTGCCCCATGTCCTGTCCTATATCCTTTCCAATATTATGCCCCATGTCCTGCCCCATGTCCTGCCCTATGTAATGCCCCATGGCCTGCACCATGTCCTGCCCCATGTCCTGGCCCATATTCTGCTCCATGTCCTGCCTCATAGTCTGTCCAATGTCCTGCCCTATGTCCTGCCCTAAATCCAGCCCCATGTCCTGCCCCATGTCCTGCCCCTAAATCCTGCCCCATGTCCTGCCCCATGTCCTGCCAAATGTCAAAACACATGTCCTGCCCCATGTCCAGTAACATGTCCCGCCCGATGTCCTGCCCTATGTTCTGCCCCATGTTCTGTACCATTTCATGCCCCATGTCTTGTCGCATGTCTTGTCCTTTGTCCTGTAACATGTCCCGCCCGATGTCCTGCCCCATGTTCTGTCCCATGACATCCACCATATACTGCCCCAAATCCCGTCGCATGTCCTGCCCCATATCCTTTCCAATATTACGCCCCATGTCCTGCCCCATGTCCTTCCCCATGTCTTGCCAAAAGTCCTGTCCCAAGTCCTGCCCCATATCCTGCCCCATGTCCTGCCCCAAGTCTTTTCATGACCTAACCTTATTCCTGCCCCATGTCCTGCCCTATGTGCTGCCCCATGTCCTTCCCTAATGTCCTGCCCCATGTTCTGTACTATTTCATGACTATCTCCTGTCGCATGGCCTGCCCTATGTCCTGTAACATGTCCCGCCCGATGTCCTGCCCCATGTCCTGCCTCATATCCAGTCCCATGTCCTGCCTCATGTCCTGCCCCTTTCCTGACCCATGTCCTGTCCCATGACCTGCACCATATCCTGCTCCAAGTCCAGTCGCATGTCCTGCCCCAAATCTTGCCCTATGTCCTGCCCCATGTCCTGTCCTATATCCTTTCCAATATTATGCCCCATGTCCTGCCCCATGTCCTGCCCTATGTAATGCCCCATGTCCTGCACCATGTCCTGCCCCATGTCCTGGCCCATATTCTGCTCCATGTCCTGCCTCATAGTCTGTCCAATGTCCTGCCCTATATCCTGTCGCATGCATGCCTCACGTCTTGCCCAAAGTCCTGTCCCATGTCCTGCCCTTATTCCTGCCCTATGTCCTGCCCCATGTCCTGCCCCATATCCTGCCCCATGTCCTGCCCCTTGTCCTGCCAAATGTCAAAACGCATGTCCTGCCCCATGTACTGCCCAATGTCCTGCATCATGTCTTGTCCAAAGTCCTGCCCCATGTTCTGCCCCAGGTCCTGCCCCATGTCCTTCCCTAATGTTCTGCCACAAGTTCTATACCATTTCATGCCCCATGTCCTGTCGCATTTCCTGCCCTATGTCCTGTAACATGTCCTGTCGCATGTCCTGCCCTATGTCCTGTAACATGTCCCGGCCGATGTCCTGCCCCATGTCCTGCCTCATGTCCAGCCCCATGTCCTGTCCCATGTCCGGGCCTATGTCCTGCCCCACGGCCTGCCTCATGTTGTTCCATTTCCTGCCCCATATCCTGCCCACGTTCTGTCTCATGTGTTGGTCCAAGTCCTGCTTCTTGTCCTGTCGTATTTTCATGCCTCATGTTCTGCCTCATGTCTTGCAAAATGTCCTGCCCCATGTCCTGCCCCATGTCCTTCCCCATATCCTGCCCCATGGCCTGCCCCAAGTCCTGCCCTATGTCCTGCCCTAAATCCAGCCCCATGTCCTGCCCCATGTCCTGCCCCTAAATCCTGCCCCATGTCCTGCCCCATGTCCTGCCAAATGTCAAAACGCATGTCCTGCCCCATGTCCAGTAACATGTCCCGCCCGATGTCCTGCCCTATGTTCTGCCCCATGTTCTGTACCATTTCATGCCCCATGTCTTGTCGCATGTCTTGTCCTATGTCCTGTAACATGTCCCGCCCGATGTCCTGCCCCATGTTCTGTCCCATGACATCCACCATATACTGCCCCAAATCCCGTCGCATGTCCTACCCCATATCCTTTCCAATATTACGCCCCATGTCCTGCCCCATGTCCTTCCCCATGTCTTGCCAAAAGTCCTGTCCCAAGTCCTGCCCCATATCCTGCCCCATGTCCTGCCCCAAGTCTTTTCATGACCTAACCTTGTTCCTGCCCCATGTCCTGCCCTATGTGCTGCCCCATGTCCTTCCCTAATGTCCTGCCCCATGTTCTGTACTATTTCATGACTATGTCCTGTCGCATGGCCTGCCCTATGTCCTGTAACATGTCCCGCCCGATGTCCTGCCCCATGTCCTGCCTCATATCCAGTCCCATGTCCTGCCTCATGTCCTGCCCCTTTCCTGACCCATGTCCTGTCCCATGACCTGCACCATATCCTGCTCCAAATCCCGTCGCATGTCCTGCCCCAAATCTTGCCCTATGTCCTGCCCCATGTCCTGTCCTATATCCTTTCCAATATTATGCCCCATGTCCTGCCCCATGTCCTGCCCTATGTAATGCCCCATGTCCTGCACCATGTCCTGCCCCATGTCCTGGCCCATATTCTGCTCCATGTCCTGCCTCATAGTCTGTCCAATGTCCTGCCCTATATCCTGTCGCATGCATGCCTCACGTCTTGCCCAAAGTCCTGTCCCATGTCCTGCAGTAATTCCTGCCCTATGTCCTGCCCCATGTCCTGCCCCATATCCTGCCCCATGTCCTGCCCCTTGTCCTGCCAAATGTCAAAACGCATGTCCTGCCCCAGGTCCTGCCCCATGTCCTTCCCTAATGTTCTGCCACAAGTTCTATACCATTTCATGCCCCATGTCCTGTCGCATGTCCTGCCCTATGTCCTGTAACATGTCCCGGCCGATGTCCTGCCCCATGTCCTGCCTCATGTCCAGTCCCATGTCCTGCGTCATGTCCTGCCCTATGTCCTGCCCCATGTCCTGCCTCATATCCAGTCCCATGTTCTGCCCCATGTCCTGCCCCATGTCCTGCCCTATGTAATGCCCCATATCCTGCCCCATGTCCTGCCCCTTGTCCTGCCAAATGTCAAAACGCTTGTCCTGCCCCATGTGTTGCCCCTTGTCCTGCATCATGTCCTGCCCAAAGTCCTGCCCCATGTCCTGCCCCTGTCCTGTCGCACGTCATGCCTCAAGTCCTGCCCCATGTCCTGCCCCATGGACAGCCCCATGTCCTGACCCTTATTTCCTGCCCCATGTCCTGCCCTATGTCCTGCCCCATGTCTTGCCAAAAGTCCTGTCCCTTGTCCTGCCCCATATCCTGCCCCATGTCCTGCCCCCAAGTCATTTCATGGCCTAACCTTATTCCTGCCCCATGTTCTGCCCTATGTGCTGCCCCATGTCCTTCCCTAATGTCCTGTCACATTTACTGTACCATTTCATGCCTATGTCCTGTCGCTTGTCCTGCCATTTGTCCTGTTACATGTCTCATCCGATGTCCTGCCCCATATCCTGTCCCATGACCTGCACCATATCCTGCTCCAAATCCCGTCGCATGTCCTGCCCCAAATCTTGCCCTATGTCCTGCCCCATGTCCTGTCCTATTTCCTTTCCAACATTATGCCCCATGTCCTGCCTCATGTCCTGCCCTATGTAATGCCCAATGTCCTGCACCATGTCCTGCCCCATGTCCTGGCCCATATTCTGCTCCATGTCCCGCCTCATAGTCTGTCCAATGTCCTGCCCCATGTCCTGCCCCATGTCCTGCCCCTAGTCCTGTCCCATGATTTGCCCTATGTCCTTCCCCAAGTCCTGCTCCAAGTCCTGTCCCATGTCCTGCCCTAATTCCTGCCCCATGTCCTGCCACATGTCCTGACCCTTATCCTGCCCCATGTCCTTCCCCGTGTCTTGCCCCATGTCCTGCCCCAAGTCCTAACCCATGTCCTGCCCTTATTTGCTGCCCCATGTCCTGCCCCATGTCCTGCCCCATGTCTTGCCCAAAGTCCTGCTCCATGTCCTGCCTCATGACCTGCCCCATGTCCTGCCTCATGTCCTGCCCCAAGTCCTGTGCCATGTCCTGCCCTAATTCCTGCACCATGTTCTGCCCCATGTCCTGGCCCATGTCCTGCCCCATGTCTTTCCCAAAGTCCTGCCCCAAGTTCTGCCTCATGTCCAGCTTCATATCCTGTCCCATGTCCTGGCCTATGTCCTGCCCCATGGCCTGCCTCTTGTTGATCCATGTCCTGCCCCATATCTTGCCCATGTTCTGTCTCATGTGTTGGTCTAAGTCCTGCCCCTTGCCCTGTCGCCTTTTCATGCCTCATGTCCTGCCCCATGTCCTGCCCCATGTACAGCCCCATGTCCTGCCCCAAGTCCTGTCCCATGTCCTGCCCTTATTCCTGCCCCATGTTCTGCCCCATGTCCTGACCCTTATCCTGCCTCATGTCCTGCCCCATGTCCTGCCCCAATTCCCGTCCCATGTCCTGCCCTAATTCCTGCCCCATGTCCTGCCCCATGTCCTGACCCTTGTCCTGCCCAAATTCCTGCCCCATGTCCTGCCCCATGTCCTGCCTCATATCCTGCCCCATGTCCTGCCCCATGTCCTGCCAAATGTAAAAACGCATGTTCTTCCCCATGTCCAGTAAAATGTCCCGCCCGATGTCCTGCCCTTTGTCCTGCCCCATGTCCTGCCCCATGTCTTGCCCAAAGCCTGCCCCATGTTCTGCCCCATGGCCTGCCCCATGTCCCGCCCGATGTCCTGCCCCATGTCCTGCCTCATGTCCAGTCCCATGTCCTGCCTCATGTCCTGCCCCATGTCCTACCCCATGTCCTGTCCCATGACCTGCACCATATCCTGCCCCAAATCCCGTCGCATGTCTGCCCCAAATCCTGCCCTATGTCCTGCCCCATGTCCTGCCCCATATCCTTTCCAATATTACGCCCCATGTCCTGTAACATGTCCTGCCCTATGTCATGCGCCAAGTCCTGCCCCATATCCTGCCCCATGTCCTACCCTATGTAATGCCCCCATTCTAGCACCATGTCCTGCCCTATGTCCTGGCCCATATCCTGCTCCATGTCCTGCATCATATCCTGTCCAATGTCCTGCCCAATATCCTGTCGCATGCATGCCTCATGTCTTGCCTAAAGTCTTGCCCCATGTCCTGCCCCATGTCCTGCCCCATGTCCTGCCCCACGTCCTGTCCCATGTCCTGCCCTTATTCCTGCCCCATGTTCTGCCATATGGCCTGCCCCATGTCCCGCCCGATGTCCTGCCCCATGTCCTGCCTCATATCCAGTCCCATGTCCTGCCTCATGTCCTGCCCCATGTCCTGCCCCATGTCCTGTCCCATGACCTGCACCATATCCTGCCCCAAATCCCGTCGCATGTCTGCCCCAAATCCTGCCCTATGTCCTGCCCCATGTCCTGCCCCATATCCTTTCCAATATTACACTTCATGTCCTGTAACATGTCCTGACCTATGTCATGCGCCAAGTCCTGCCCCATATCCTGCCCCATGTCCTACCCTATGTAAAGCCCCCATTCTTGCACCATGTCCTGCCCCATGTCCTGGCCCATATCCTGCTCCATGTCCTGCCTCATATCCTGTCCAATGTCCTGCCCAATACCCTGTCGCATGCATGCCTCATGTCTTGCCCAAAGTCTTGCCCCATGTCCTGCCCCATGTCCTGCCCCATGTCCTGCCCCAAGTCCTGTCCCTTGTCCTGCCCTTATTCCTGCCCCATGTCCTGCCTTATCTCCTGCCCCATGTCCTGCCCCATGTCCTGCCCATTGTCCTGCCTCATGTCCAGGCCCATGTCCTGTCTCATGTCCTGCCCCATGTCCTGCCCCATGTCCTGTCCCATGACCTGCACCATATCCTGCCCCCAATCCCGTCGCATGTCCTGCCCTAAATCCTGCCCTTTGTCCTGCCCCATGTCCTGCCCCGTGTCTTTTCCCATGACCTGCACCATATCCTGCCCCAAATCCCGTCGCATGTCCTGCCCCAAATCCTGCCCTATGTGATGCCCCATCTCCTGCCCCATATCCTTTTCAATATTATGCCCCATGTCCTGTAACATGTCCTGCCCTATGTCATGCGCCAAGTCCTGCCCCATATCCTGCCACATGTCCTGCCCTGTGTAATGCCCAATGTCCTGAACCATGTCCTGCCCCATGTCCTGGCCCATATCCTGCTCCATGTCCTGCCTCATATCCTATCCAATGTCCTGCCCTTTATCCTGTCGCATGCATGACTCATGTCTTGTCCAAAGTCTTGCCCTATGTCCTGCCCCATGTTCTGCCCCATGTCCTGCCCCAAGTCCTGTCCCATGTCCTGCCCTAATTCCTGCGCCATGTTCTGCCTTATTTGCTGCCCCATGTCCTGCCCCATGTCCTGCCCCATGTCTTGCCCAAAGTCCTGCTCCATGTCCTGCCCCATGTCCTACCCATTTCCTGCCCCATGTCCTGCCCCAAGTCCTTCTCCCATGTCCTGCCCTAATTCCTGCCCTATGTCCTGCCCCATGTCCTGCCCCTTGTCCTGCCTCATGTCCTGCCCCATGTCTTGCCCCATGTCCTGACCCAAGTTCTGTCTCATGTCATGCGTCATGTCCTAACGCATGTTCTGCCCCATGTCCTAGCCCATGTCCTGCCACATGTCCTGCCCCATGTTCTGCCCCATGTCCTGCGCCATGTCCTGTCTCATGTTCTGACCCATGTTCTGTCTCTTGTCGTGCCTCATGTCCTGTCGCATGTTCTGCCCCATGTCCTGGCCCATGTCCTGCCCCATGTCTTGCCCAAAGTCCTGCCCAAAGTTCTGCCTCATGTCCAGCCCCATGTCCTGTCCCATGTCCTGGCCTATGTCCTGCCCCACGGCCTGCCTCATGTTGTTCCATGTCCTGCCCCAGATACTGCTCATGTTCTGTCTCATGTGTTGGTCTAAGTCCTTCCCCTTTGTCCTGTCGCATTTTCATGCCTCATGTTCTGCCCATGTCCTACCCCATGTACAGCCCCATGTCCTGTCTCACGTCCTGTCCCATGTCCTTTCCTATTTTCTGCCTCATGTCCTGCTTGATGTCCTACCTCATGTCCTGCCCCTAGCTTTCCCAAAGTCCTGCCCCATGTCCTGCCTCATTTCCTGGCCTATGTCCTGCCATATGTCCTGACCCATGTCCTTCCCCATTTCCTGCCTCATGTCCTGCCCCATGTCCTGCCCCATGTCCTGCCTCATGTCTTGCCAAAAGTCCTGCCCCATGTCCTGCCCCATGTCCTGCCCCATGTCCTGCCCCATGTCCTGCCCCATGTCCTGCCAAATGTCAAAACGCATGTCCTGCCCCATGTCCAGTAACATTTCCCGCCCGATGTCCTGCCCTATGTCCTGCCCCATGTTCTGTACCATGTCCTGCCCCATGTCCTGGCCCATGTCCTGCCCCTAGTCCTGTCCCATGATTTGCCCTATGTCCTTCCCCAAGTCCTGCTCCAAGTCCTGTCCCATGTCCTGCCCTAATTCCTGCCCCATGTCCTGCCACATGTCCTGACCCTTATCCTGCCCCATGTCCTTCCCCGTGTCTTGCCCCATGTCCTGCCCCAAGTCCTAACCCATGTCCTGCCCTTATTTGCTGCCCCATGTCCTGCCCCATGTCCTGCCCCATGTCTTGCCCAAAGTCCTGCTCCATGTCCTGCCTCATGACCTGCCCCATGTCCTGCCTCATGTCCTGCCCCAAGTCCTGTGCCATGTCCTGCCCTAATTCCTGCACCATGTTCTGCCCCATGTCCTGGCCCATGTCCTGCCCCATGTCTTGCCCAAAGTCCTGCCCCAAGTTCTGCCTCATGTCCAGCTTCATATCCTGTCCCATGTCCTGGCCTATGTCCTGCCCCATGGCCTGCCTCTTGTTGATCCATGTCCTGCCCCATATCTTGCCCATGTTCTGTCTCATGTGTTGGTCTAAGTCCTGCCCCTTGCCCTGTCGCCTTTTCATGCCTCATGTCCTGCCCCATGTCCTGCCCCATGTACAGCCCCATGTCCTGCCCCAAGTCCTGTCCCATGTCCTGCCCTTATTCCTGCCCCATGTTCTGCCCCATGTCCTGACCCTTATCCTGCCTCATGTCCTGCCCCATGTCCTGCCCCAATTCCCGTCCCATGTCCTGCCCTAATTCCTGCCCCATGTCCTGCCCCATGTCCTGACCCTTGTCCTGCCCAAATTCCTGCCCCATGTCCTGCCCCATGTCCTGCCTCATATCCTGCCCCATGTCCTGCCCCATGTCCTGCCAAACGTCAAAACGCATGTTCTTCCCCATGTCCAGTAAAATGTCCCGCCCGATGTCCTGCCCTTTGTCCTGCCCCATGTCCTGCCCCATGTCTTGCCCAAAGTCCTGCCCCATGTTCTGCCCCATGGCCTGCCCCATGTCCCGCCCGATGTCCTGCCCCATGTCCTGCCTCATGTCCAGTCCCATGTCCTGCCTCATGTCCTGCCCCATGTCCTACCCCATGTCCTGTCCCATGACCTGCACCATATCCTGCCCCAAATCCCGTCGCATGTCTGCCCCAAATCCTGCCCTATGTCCTGCCCCATGTCCTGCCCCATATCCTTTCCAATATTACGCCCCATGTCCTGTAACATGTCCTGCCCTATGTCATGCGCCAAGTCCTGCCCCATATCCTGCCCCATGTCCTACCCTATGTAATGCCCCCATTCTAGCACCATGTCCTGCCCTATGTCCTGGCCCATATCCTGCTCCATGTCCTGCATCATATCCTGTCCAATGTCCTGCCCAATATCCTGTCGCATGCATGCCTCATGTCTTGCCTAAAGTCTTGCCCCATGTCCTGCCCCATGTCCTGCCCCATGTCCTGCCCCACGTCCTGTCCCATGTCCTGCCCTTATTCCTGCCCCATGTTCTGCCATATGGCCTGCCCCATGTCCCGCCCGATGTCCTGCCCCATGTCCTGCCTCATATCCAGTCCCATGTCCTGCCTCATGTCCTGCCCCATGTCCTGCCCCATGTCCTGTCCCATGACCTGCACCATATCCTGCCCCAAATCCCGTCGCATGTCTGCCCCAAATCCTGCCCTATGTCCTGCCCCATGTCCTGCACCATATCCTTTCCAATATTACACTTCATGTCCTGTAACATGTCCTGACCTATGTCATGCGCCAAGTCCTGCCCCATATCCTGCCCCATGTCCTACCCTATGTAATGCCCCCATTCTTGCACCATGTCCTGCCCCATGTCCTGGCCCATATCCTGCTCCATGTCCTGCCTCATATCCTGTCCAATGTCCTGCCCAATACCCTGTCGCATGCATGCCTCATGTCTTGCCCAAAGTCTTGCCCCATGTCCTGCCCCATGTCCTGCCCCATGTCCTGCCCCAAGTCCTGTCCCTTGTCCTGCCCTTATTCCTGCCCCATGTCCTGCCTTATCTCCTGCCCCATGTCCTGCCCCATGTCCTGCCCATTGTCCTGCCTCATGTCCAGGCCCATGTCCTGTCTCATGTCCTGCCCCATGTCCTGCCCCATGTCCTGTCCCATGACCTGCACCATATCCTGCCCCCAATCCCGTCGCATGTCCTGCCCTAAATCCTGCCCTTTGTCCTGCCCCATGTCCTGCCCCGTGTCTTTTCCCATGACCTGCACCATATCCTGCCCCAAATCCCGTCGCATGTCCTGCCCCAAATCCTGCCCTATGTGATGCCCCATCTCCTGCCCCATATCCTTTTCAATATTATGCCCCATGTCCTGTAACATGTCCTGCCCTATGTCATGCGCCAAGTCCTGCCCCATATCCTGCCACATGTCCTGCCCTGTGTAATGCCCAATGTCCTGAACCATGTCCTGCCCCATGTCCTGGCCCATATCCTGCTCCATGTCCTGCCTCATATCCTATCCAATGTCCTGCCCTTTATCCTGTCGCATGCATGACTCATGTCTTGTCCAAAGTCTTGCCCTATGTCCTGCCCCATGTTCTGCCGCATGTCCTGCCCCAAGTCCTGTCCCATGTCCTGCCCTAATTCCTGCGCCATGTTCTGCCTTATTTGCTGCCCCATGTCCTGCCCCATGTCCTGCCCCATGTCTTGCCCAAAGTCCTGCTCCATGTCCTGCCCCATGTCCTACCCATTTCCTGCCCCATGTCCTGCCCCAAGTCCTTCTCCCATGTCCTGCCCTAATTCCTGCCCTATGTCCTGCCCCATGTCCTGCCCCTTGTCCTGCCTCATGTCCTGCCCCATGTCTTGCCCCATGTCCTGACCCAAGTTCTGTCTCATGTCATGCGTCATGTCCTAACGCATGTTCTGCCCCATGTCCTAGCCCATGTCCTGCCACATGTCCTGCCCCATGTTCTGCCCCATGTCCTGCGCCATGTCCTGTCTCATGTTCTGACCCATGTTCTGTCTCTTGTCGTGCCTCATGTCCTGTCGCATGTTCTGCCCCATGTCCTGGCCCATGTCCTGCCCCATGTCTTGCCCAAAGTCCTGCCCAAAGTTCTGCCTCATGTCCAGCCCCATGTCCTGTCCCATGTCCTGGCCTATGTCCTGCCCCACGGCCTGCCTCATGTTGTTCCATGTCCTGCCCCATATACTGCTCATGTTCTGTCTCATGTGTTGGTCTAAGTCCTTCCCCTTTGTCCTGTCGCATTTTCATGCCTCATGTTCTGCCCATGTCCTACCCCATGTACAGCCCCATGTCCTGTCTCACGTCCTGTCCCATGTCCTTTCCTATTTTCTGCCTCATGTCCTGCTTGATGTCCTACCTCATGTCCTGCCCCTAGCTTTCCCAAAGTCCTGCCCCATGTCCTGCCTCATTTCCTGGCCTATGTCCTGCCATATGTCCTGACCCATGTCCTTCCCCATTTCCTGCCTCATGTCCTGCCCCATGTCCTGCCCCATGTCCTGCCTCATGTCTTGCCAAAAGTCCTGCCCCATGTCCTGCCCCATGTCCTGCCCCATGTCCTGCCCCATGTCCTGCCCCATGTCCTGCCAAATGTCAAAACGCATGTCCTGCCCCATGTCCAGTAACATTTCCCGCCCGATGTCCTGCCCTATGTCCTGCCCCATGTTCTGTACCATGTCCTGCCCCATGTCCTGGCCCATGTCCTGCCCCTAGTCCTGTCCCATGATTTGCCCTATGTCCTTCCCCAAGTCCTGCTCCAAGTCCTGTCCCATGTCCTGCCCTAATTCCTGCCCCATGTCCTGCCACATGTCCTGACCCTTATCCTGCCCCATGTCCTTCCCCGTGTCTTGCCCCATGTCCTGCCCCAAGTCCTAACCCATGTCCTGCCCTTATTTGCTGCCCCATGTCCTGCCCCATGTCCTGCCCCATGTCTTGCCCAAAGTCCTGCTCCATGTCCTGCCTCATGACCTGCCCCATGTCCTGCCTCATGTCCTGCCCCAAGTCCTGTGCCATGTCCTGCCCTAATTCCTGCACCATGTTCTGCCCCATGTCCTGGCCCATGTCCTGCCCCATGTCTTGCCCAAAGTCCTGCCCCAAGTTCTGCCTCATGTCCAGCTTCATATCCTGTCCCATGTCCTGGCCTATGTCCTGCCCCATGGCCTGCCTCTTGTTGATCCATGTCCTGCCCCATATCTTGCCCATGTTCTGTCTCATGTGTTGGTCTAAGTCCTGCCCCTTGCCCTGTCGCCTTTTCATGCCTCGTGTCCTGCCCCATGTCCTGCCCCATGTACAGCCCCATGTCCTGCCCCAAGTCCTGTCCCATGTCCTGCCCTTATTCCTGCCCCATGTTCTGCCCCATGTCCTGACCCTTATCCTGCCTCATGTCCTGCCCCATGTCCTGCCCCAATTCCCGTCCCATGTCCTGCCCTAATTCCTGCCCCATGTCCTGCCCCATGTCCTGACCCTTGTCCTGCCCAAATTCCTGCCCCATGTCCTGCCCCATGTCCTGCCTCATATCCTGCCCCATGTCCTGCCCCATGTCCTGCCAAATGTCAAAACGCATGTTCTTCCCCATGTCCAGTAAAATGTCCCGCCCGATGTCCTGCCCTTTGTCCTGCCCCATGTCCTGCCCCATGTCTTGCCCAAAGTCCTGCCCCATGTTCTGCCCCATGGCCTGCCCCATGTCCCGCCCGATGTCCTGCCCCATGTCCTGCCTCATGTCCAGTCCCATGTCCTGCCTCATGTCCTGCCCCATGTCCTACCCCATGTCCTGTCCCATGACCTGCACCATATCCTGCCCCAAATCCCGTCGCATGTCTGCCCCAAATCCTGCCCTATGTCCTGCCCCATGTCCTGCCCCATATCCTTTCCAATATTACGCCCCATGTCCTGTAACATGTCCTGCCCTATGTCATGCGCCAAGTCCTGCCCCATATCCTGCCCCATGTCCTACCCTATGTAATGCCCCCATTCTAGCACCATGTCCTGCCCTATGTCCTGGCCCATATCCTGCTCCATGTCCTGCATCATATCCTGTCCAATGTCCTGCCCAATATCCTGTCGCATGCATGCCTCATGTCTTGCCTAAAGTCTTGCCCCATGTCCTGCCCCATGTCCTGCCCCATGTCCTGCCCCACGTCCTGTCCCATGTCCTGCCCTTATTCCTGCCCCATGTTCTGCCATATGGCCTGCCCCATGTCCCGCCCGATGTCCTGCCCCATGTCCTGCCTCATATCCAGTCCCATGTCCTGCCTCATGTCCTGCCCCATGTCCTGCCCCATGTCCTGTCCCATGACCTGCACCATATCCTGCCCCAAATCCCGTCGCATGTCTGCCCCAAATCCTGCCCTATGTCCTGCCCCATGTCCTG
The DNA here is from genome assembly GCA_947568835.1 of Protonemura montana. Classification (NCBI taxonomy): domain Eukaryota; kingdom Metazoa; phylum Arthropoda; class Insecta; order Plecoptera; family Nemouridae; genus Protonemura; species Protonemura montana. The sequence continues at coordinate 18,023,506 of OX387609.1, forward strand.
CCCCATATTCTTTCCAATATTACACTTCATGTCCTGTAACATGTCCTGACCTATGTCATGCGCCAAGTCCTGCCCCATATCCTGCCCCATGTCCTACCCTATGTAATGCCCCCATTCTTGCACCATGTCCTGCCCCATGTCCTGGCCCATATCCTGCTCCATGTCCTGCCTCATATCCTGTCCAATGTCCTGCCCAATACCCTGTCGCATGCATGCCTCATGTCTTGCCCAAAGTCTTGCCCCATGTCCTGCCCCATGTCCTGCCCCATGTCCTGCCCCAAGTCCTGTCCCTTGTCCTGCCCTTATTCCTGCCCCATGTCCTGCCTTATCTCCTGCCCCATGTCCTGCCCCATGTCCTGCCCATTGTCCTGCCTCATGTCCAGGCCCATGTCCTGTCTCATGTCCTGCCCCATGTCCTGCCCCATGTCCTGTCCCATGACCTGCACCATATCCTGCCCCCAATCCCGTCGCATGTCCTGCCCTAAATGCTGCCCTTTGTCCTGCCCCATGTCCTGCCCCGTGTCTTTTCCCATGACCTGCACCATATCCTGCCCCAAATCCCGTCGCATGTCCTGCCCCAAATCCTGCCCTATGTGATGCCCCATCTCCTGCCCCATATCCTTTTCAATATTATGCCCCATGTCCTGTAACATGTCCTGCCCTATGTCATGCGCCAAGTCCTGCCCCATATCCTGCCACATGTCCTGCCCTGTGTAATGCCCAATGTCCTGCACCATGTCCTGCCCCATGTCCTGGCCCATATCCTGCTCCATGTCCTGCCTCATATCCTATCCAATGTCCTGCCCTTTATCCTGTCGCATGCATGACTCATGTCTTGTCCAAAGTCTTGCCCTATGTCCTGCCCCTTGTTCTGCCCCATGTCCTGCCCCAAGTCCTGTCCCATGTCCTGCCCTAATTCCTGCGCCATGTTCTGCCTTATTTGCTGCCCCATGTCCTGCCCCATGTCCTGCCCCATGTCTTGCCCAAAGTCCTGCTCCATGTCCTGCCCCATGTCCTACCCATTTCCTGCCCCATGTCCTGCCCCAAGTCCTTCTCCCATGTCCTGCCCTAATTCCTGCCCTATGTCCTGCCCCATGTCCTGCCCCTTGTCCTGCCTCATGTCCTGCCCCATGTCTTGCCCCATGTCCTGACCCAAGTTCTGTCTCATGTCATGCGTCATGTCCTAACGCATGTTCTGCCCCATGTCCTAGCCCATGTCCTGCCACATGTCCTGCCCCATGTTCTGCCCCATGTCCTGCGCCATGTCCTGTCTCATGTTCTGACCCATGTTCTGTCTCTTGTCGTGCCTCATGTCCTGTCGCATGTTCTGCCCCATGTCCTGGCCCATGTCCTGCCCCATGTCTTGCCCAAAGTCCTGCCCAAAGTTCTGCCTCATGTCCAGCCCCATGTCCTGTCCCATGTCCTGGCCTATGTCCTGCCCCACGGCCTGCCTCATGTTGTTCCATGTCCTGCCCCATATACTGCTCATGTTCTGTCTCATGTGTTGGTCTAAGTCCTTCCCCTTTGTCCTGTCGCATTTTCATGCCTCATGTTCTGCCCATGTCCTACCCCATGTACAGCCCCATGTCCTGTCTCACGTCCTGTCCCATGTCCTTTCCTATTTTCTGCCTCATGTCCTGCTTGATGTCCTACCTCATGTCCTGCCCCTAGCTTTCCCAAAGTCCTGCCCCATGTCCTGCCTCATTTCCTGGCCTATGTCCTGCCATATGTCCTGACCCATGTCCTTCTCCATTTCCTGCCGCATGTCCTGCCCCATGTCCTGCCCCATGTCCTGCCTCATGTCTTGCCAAAAGTCCTGCCCCATGTCCTGCCCCATGTCCTGCCCCATGTCCTGCCCCATGTCCTGCCCCATGTCCTGCCAAATGTCAAAACGCATGTCCTGCCCCATGTCCAGTAACATTTCCCGCCCGATGTCCTGCCCTATGTCCTGCCCCATGTTCTGTACCATGTCCTGCCCCATGTCCTGGCCCATGTCCTGCCCCTAGTCCTGTCCCATGATTTGCCCTATGTCCTTCCCCAAGTCCTGCTCCAAGTCCTGTCCCATGTCCTGCCCTAATTCCTGCCCCATGTCCTGCCACATGTCCTGACCCTTATCCTGCCCCATGTCCTTCCCCGTGTCTTGCCCCATGTCCTGCCCCAAGTCCTAACCCATGTCCTGCCCTTATTTGCTGCCCCATGTCCTGCCCCATGTCCTGCCCCATGTCTTGCCCAAAGTCCTGCTCCATGTCCTGCCTCATGACCTGCCCCATGTCCTGCCTCATGTCCTGCCCCAAGTCCTGTGCCATGTCCTGCCCTAATTCCTGCACCATGTTCTGCCCCATGTCCTGGCCCATGTCCTGCCCCATGTCTTGCCCAAAGTCCTGCCCCAAGTTCTGCCTCATGTCCAGCTTCATATCCTGTCCCATGTCCTGGCCTATGTCCTGCCCCATGGCCTGCCTCTTGTTGATCCATGTCCTGCCCCATATCTTGCCCATGTTCTGTCTCATGTGTTGGTCTAAGTCCTGCCCCTTGCCCTGTCGCCTTTTCATGCCTCATGTCCTGCCCCATGTCCTGCCCCATGTACAGCCCCATGTCCTGCCCCAAGTCCTGTCCCATGTCCTGCCCTTATTCCTGCCCCATGTTCTGCCCCATGTCCTGACCCTTATCCTGCCTCATGTCCTGCCCCATGTCCTGCCCCAATTCCCGTCCCATGTCCTGCCCTAATTCCTGCCCCATGTCCTGCCCCATGTCCTGACCCTTGTCCTGCCCAAATTCCTGCCCCATGTCCTGCCCCATGTCCTGCCTCATATCCTGCCCCATGTCCTGCCCCATGTCCTGCCAAATGTCAAAACGCATGTTCTTCCCCATGTCCAGTAAAATGTCCCGCCCGATGTCCTGCCCTTTGTCCTGCCCCATGTCCTGCCCCATGTCTTGCCCAAAGTCCTGCCCCATGTTCTGCCCCATGGCCTGCCCCATGTCCCGCCCGATGTCCTGCCCCATGTCCTGCCTCATGTCCAGTCCCATGTCCTGCCTCATGTCCTGCCCCATGTCCTACCCCATGTCCTGTCCCATGACCTGCACCATATCCTGCCCCAAATCCCGTCGCATGTCTGCCCCAAATTCTGCCCTATGTCCTGCCCCATGTCCTGCCCCATATCCTTTCCAATATTACGCCCCATGTCCTGTAACATGTCCTGCCCTATGTCATGCGCCAAGTCCTGCCCCATATCCTGCCCCATGTCCTACCCTATGTAATGCCCCCATTCTAGCACCATGTCCTGCCCTATGTCCTGGCCCATATCCTGCTCCATGTCCTGCCTCATATCCTGACCAATGTCCTGCCCAATATCCTGTCGCATGCATGCCTCATGTCTTGCCTAAAGTCTTGCCCCATGTCCTGCCCCATGTCCTGCCCCATGTCCTGCCCCACGTCCTGTCCCATGTCCTGCCCTTATTCCTGCCCCATGTTCTGCCATATGGCCTGCCCCATGTCCCGCCCGATGTCCTGCCCCATGTCATGCCTCATATCCAGTCCCATGTCCTGCCTCATGTCCTGCCCCATGTCCTGCCCCATGTCCTGTCCCATGACCTGCACCATATCCTGCCCCAAATCCCGTCGCATGTCTGCCCCAAATCCTGCCCTATGTCCTGCCCCATGTCCTGCCCCATATCCTTTCCAATATTACACTTCATGTCCTGTAACATGTCCTGACCTATGTCATGCGCCAAGTCCTGCCCCATATCCTGCCCCATGTCCTACCCTATGTAATGCCCCCATTCTTGCACCATGTCCTGCCCCATGTCCTGGCCCATATCCTGCTCCATGTCCTGCCTCATATCCTGTCCAATGTCCTGCCCAATACCCTGTCGCATGCATGCCTCATGTCTTGCCCAAAGACTTGCCCCATGTCCTGCCCTATGTCCTGCCCCATGTCCTGCCCCAAGTCCTGTCCCTTGTCCTGCCCTTATTCCTGCCCCATGTCCTGCCTTATCTCCTGCCCCATGTCCTGCCCCATGTCCTGCCCCGTGTCTTTTCCCATGACCTGCACCATATCCTGCCCCAAATCCCGTCGCATGTCCTGCCCCAAATCCTGCCCTATGTGATGCCCCATCTCCTGCCCCATATCCTTTTCAATATTATGCCCCATGTCCTGTAACATGTCCTGCCCTATGTCATGCGCCAAGTCCTGCCCCATATCTTGCCACATGTCCTGCCCTGTGTAATGCCCAATGTCCTGCACCATGTCCTGCCCCATGTCCTGGCCCATATCCTGCTCCATGTCCTGCCTCATATCCTATCCAATGTCCTGCCCTTTATCCTGTCGCATGCATGACTCATGTCTTGTCCAAAGTCTTGCCCTATGTCCTGCCCCATGTTCTGCCCCATGTCCTGCCCCAAGTCCTGTCCCATGTCCTGCCCTAATTCCTGCGCCATGTTCTGCCTTATTTGCTGCCCCATGTCCTGCCCCATGTCCTGCCCCATGTCTTGCCCAAAGTCCTGCTCCATGTCCTGCCCCATGTCCTACCCATTTCCTGCCCCATGTCCTGCCCCAAGTCCTTCTCCCATGTCCTGCCCTAATTCCTGCCCTATGTCCTGCCCCATGTCCTGCCCCTTGTCCTGCCTCATGTCCTGCCCCATGTCTTGCCCCATGTCCTGACCCAAGTTCTGTCTCATGTCATGCGTCATGTCCTAACGCATGTTCTGCCCCATGTCCTAGCCCATGTCCTGCCACATGTCCTGCCCCATGTTCTGCCCCATGTCCTGCGCCATGTCCTGTCTCATGTTCTGACCCATGTTCTGTCTCTTGTCGTGCCTCATGTCCTGTCGCATGTTCTGCCCCATGTCCTGGCCCATGTCCTGCCCCATGTCTTGCCCAAAGTCCTGCCCAAAGTTCTGCCTCATGTCCAGCCCCATGTCCTGTCCCATGTCCTGGCCTATGTCCTGCCCCACGGCCTGCCTCATGTTGTTCCATGTCCTGCCCCATATACTGCTCATGTTCTGTCTCATGTGTTGGTCTAAGTCCTTCCCCTTTGTCCTGTCGCATTTTCATGCCTCATGTTCTGCCCATGTCCTACCCCATGTACAGCCCCATGTCCTGTCTCACGTCCTGTCCCATGTCCTTTCCTATTTTCTGCCTCATGTCCTGCTTGATGTCCTACCTCATGTCCTGCCCCTAGCTTTCCCAAAGTCCTGCCCCATGTCCTGCCTCATTTCCTGGCCTATGTCCTGCCATATGTCCTGACCCATGTCCTTCCCCATTTCCTGCCTCATGTCCTGCCCCATGTCCTGCCCCATGTCCTGCCTCATGTCTTGCCAAAAGTCCTGCCCCATGTCCTGCCCCATGTCCTGCCCCATGTCCTGCCCCATGTCCTGCCCCATGTCCTGCCAAATGTCAAAACGCATGTCCTGCCCCATGTCCAGTAACATTTCCCGCCCGATGTCCTGCCCTATGTCCTGCCCCATGTTATGTACCATTTCATGCCCCATGTCTTGTCGCATGTCCTGTCCTATGTCCTGTTACATGTCCCGCCCGATGTCCTGCCCCATGTCCTGTCCCATGACATCCACCATATCCTGCCCCAAATCCCGTCGCATGTCCTGCCCCATATCCTTTCCAATAATTCGCCCCATGTCCTGTAACATGTCCTGCCCTATGTCATGCGCCAAGTCCTGCCCCATATCCTGCCACATGTTCTACCCTATGTAATGCTCCAAGTCCTGCACCATGCCCGCATGTCCTGCCCCTTGTCCAGTAACATGTCCCGCCTGATGTGCTGCCCTACGTCCTGCCCCATATCCTGCCCCATGTCCTGACCATTATCCTTCCCTTTGTCCTGCCCCATGTCTTGCCCCATGTCCTGACCCATGTGTTGTCCCAAGTGCTGCCCCTTGTCCTGTCGCATGTCATGCCTCATGTCCTGCCCCATGTCCTGCCCCATGGACAGCCCCATGTCCTGACCCTTATTTCCTGCCCCGTGTCCTGCCCCATGTCCTGCCCCATGTCTTGCCAAAAGTCCTGTCCCAAGTCCTGCCCCATATCCTGCCCCATGTCCTGCCCCATGTCTTTTCATGACCAAACCTTATTCCTGCCAAATGTCCTGCCCCATGTGCTGCCTCATGTCCTTCCCTAATGTCCAGCCCCATGTTCTGTACTATTTCATGCCTATGTCCTTTCGCATGTCCTGCCCTATGTCCTTTCGCATGTCCTGCCCTATGTCCTGTAACATGTCCCGCCCGATGTCCTGCCCCATGTCCTGCCTCATATCCAGTCCCATGTCCTGCCTCACGTCCTGCCCCTTTCCTGCCCCATGTCCCGTGGCATGTCCTGCCCCATATCCTGCCCCATGTCCTGCCCCATGTCTTTTCATGACCTAACCTTATTCCTGCCAAATGTCCTTCCCCATGTCCTGCCCCGTGTCCTGTCCCATGTCCTGCACCAGCTCCTGCCACTAATTCCGTCGCATGTCCTGCCCCAAATCCTGCCCTATGTTCTGCCCCATTTACTGCCACATATCCTTTCCAATTTTATGCTCCATGTCCTGTAACATGTCCTGCCCTATGTCATGCGGCAAGTCCTGCCCCATATCCTGCCCCATGTCCTGCCCTATGTAATGCCCAATGTCCTGCACCATGTCCTGCCCCATGTCTTTGCCCATATCCTGCTCCATGTCCTGCCAAATATCCTATCCAATGCTCTGCCCTTTATCCTGTCGCATGCATGCCTCAAGTCTTGTCCAAAGTCTTGCCCCATGTCCTGCACCATGTTTTGCCCCATGTCCTGCCCTAAGTCCTGTCCCATGTCCTGCCCTAATTCCTGCCCCATGTCCTGCCTTATTTGCTGCCCCATGTCCTGCCCCATGTCCTGCCCCATGTCTTGCCCAAAGTCCTGCTCCATGTCCTGCCCCATATCCTGCCCCATGTCCTGCCACATGTCCTGACCCATGTTCTGTCTCATGTCATGCGTCATGTCCTAACGCATGTTCTGCCCCATTACCTGGACCATAGCCTGCCCCATGTCCTGCCCCATGTTCTGCCCCATGTCCTGCGCCATGTCCTGTCGCATGTTCTGCCCCATGTACTGGCCCATGTCCTGCCCTATGTCTTGCAAAAAGTCCTGCCCCAAGTTCTGCCTCATGTCCAGCCCCATGTCCTGTCCCATGTCCGGGCCTATGTCCTGCCCCACGGCCTGCCTCATGTTGTTCCATTTCCTGCCCCATATCCTGCCCACGTTCTGTCTCATGTGTTGGTCCAAGTCCTGCCCCTTGTCCTGTCGCATTTTCATGCCTTATGTTCTGCCCCATGTCCTGCCCCATGTCCTGCCTCATGTCTTGCAAAATGTCCTGCCCCATGTCCTGCCCCATGTCCTTCCCCATGTCCTGCCCCATGTCCTGCCCCAAGTCCTGTCCTATGTCCTGCCCTAAATCCAGCCCCATGTCCTGCCCCAAGTCCTGCCCCTAAATCCTGCCCCATGTCCTGCCCCATGTCCTGCCAAATGTCAAAACGCATGTCCTGCCCCATGTCCAGTAACATGTCCCGCCCGATGTCCTGCCCTATTTTCTGCCCCATGTTCTGTACCATTTCATGCCCCATGTCTTGTCGCATGTCCTGTCCTATGTCCTGTAACATGTCCCGCCCGATGTCCTGCCCCATGTTCTGTCCCACGACATCCACCATATTCTGCCCCAAATCCCGTCGCATGTCCTGCCCCATATCCTTTCCAATATTACGCCCTATGTCCTGCCCCATGTCCTGCCCCATGTCTTGCCAAAAGTCCTGTCCCAAGTATTGCCCCATATACTGCCCCATGTCCTGCCCCATGTCTTTTCATGACCTAACCTTATTCCTGCCCCATGTCCTGCCCTATGTGCTGCCCCATGTCCTTCGCTATTGTCCTGCCCCATGTTCTGTACTATTTCATGACTATGTCCTGTCGCAAGGCCTGCCCTATGTCCTGTAACATGTCCCGCCCGATGTCCTGCCCCATGTCCTGCCTCATATTCAGTCCCATGTCCTGCCTCATGTCCTGCCCCTTTCCTGCCCCATGTCCTGTCCCATGACCTGCACCATATCCTGCTCCAAATCCCGTCGCATGTCCTGCTCTAAATCTTGCCCTATGTCCTGCCCCATCTCCTGTCCTATATCCTTTCCAATATTATGCCCCATGTCCTGCCCCATGTCCTGCCCTATGTAATGCCCCATGTCCTGCACCATGTCCTGCCCCATGTCCTGGCCCATACTCTGCTCCATGTCCTGCCTCATAGTCTGTCCAATATCCTGCCCTATATCCTGTCGCATGCATGCCTCATGTCTTGCCCAAACTCCTGTCCCATGTCCTGCCCTAATTCCTGCCCCATGTCCTGCCCAATGTCCTGCCCCATATCCTGCCCCATGTCCTGCCCCTTGTCCTGCCAAATGTCAAAACGCATGTCCTGCCCCATGTACTGCTTCATGTCCTGCATCATGTCTTGCCCAAAGTCCTGCCCCATGTCCTGCCCCAGGTCCTGCCCCATGTCCTTCCCTAATGTTCTGCCCCAAGTTCTATTCCATTTCATGCCCCATGTCCTGTCGCATGTCCTGCCCTATGTCCTGCAACATGTCCCGGCCGATGTCCTGCCCCATGTCCTTCCTCATGTCCAGTCCCATGTCCTGCGTCATGTCCTGCCCTATGTCCTGCCCCATGTCCTGCCTCATATCCAGTCCCATGTTCTGCCCCATGTCCTGCCCCATGTCCTGCCCTATGTAATGCCCCATGTCCTGCACCATGTTCTGCCCCATATCCTGGCCCATATTCTGCTCCATGTCCTGCCTCATGGACTGTCCAATGTCCTGCCCTATATCCTGTCGCATGCATGCCTCATGTCTTGCCCAAAGTCCTGTCCCATGTCCTGACCTAATTCCTGCCCCATGTCCTGCCCCATGTCCTGCCCCATATCCTGCCCCATGTCCTGCCCCTTGTCCTTCCAAATGTCAAAACGCTTGTCCTGCCCCATGTACTGCCGCATGTCCTGCATCATGTCTTGTCCAAAGTCCTGCCCCATGTTCTGCCCCTGTCCTGTCGCACGTCATGCCTCATGTCCTGCCCCATGTCCTGCCCCATGGACAGCCCCATGTCCTGACCCTTATTTCCTGCTCCATGTCCTGATCTATGTCCTGCCCCATGTCTTGCCAAAAGTCCTGTCCCATGTCCTGCCCCATATCCTGCCCCATGTCCTGCCCCAAGTCATTTCATGGCCTAACCTTAATCCTGCCCCATGTTCTGCTTTATGTGCTGCCCCATGTCCTTCCCTAATGTCCTGCCACATGTTCTGTACCATTCCATGCCTATGTCCTGTCGCTTGTCCTGCCCTATGTCCTGTAACATGTCCCGCCCGATGTCCTGCCCCATGTCCTGCCTCATGTCCGGTCCCATATCCTGCCTCATGTCCTGCCTCATGTCCTGCCCCATATCCTGTCCCATGACCTGCACCATATCCTGCTCCAAATCCCGTCGCATGTCCTGCCCCAAATCTTGCCCTATGTCCTGCCCCATGTCCTGTCCTATTTCCTTTCCAACATAATGCCCCATGTCCTGCCCCATGTCCTGCCCTATGTAATGCCCCATGTCCTGCACCATGTCCTGCCCCATGTCCTGGCCCATATTCTGCTCCATGTCCTGCCTCATAGTCTGTCCAATGTCCTGCCCCATGTCCTGCCCTATGTCCTGCCCCAAGTCCTGTCCCATGATTTGCCCCATGTCCTTCCCCAAGTCCTGCTCCAAGTCCTGTCCCATGTCCTGCCCTAATTCCTGCCCCATGTCCTGCCCCAAGTCATTTCATGGCGTAACCTTATTCCTGCCCCATGTTCTGCCCCATGTGCTGCCCCATGTCCTTCCCTAATGTCCTGCCCCATGTTCTGTACCAATTCATGCCCATGTTCTGTCGCTTGTCCTGCCCAATGTCCTGTAACATGTCCCGCCCGATGTCCTGCCCCATGTCCTGCCTCATGTCCAGTCCCATATCCTGCCCCATGTCCTGCCCCAAGTCCTGCCCCATGTCCTTCCCTAATGTTCTGCCCCAAGTCCTTTACCATTTCATGCCCCATGTCCTGTCGCATGTCCTGCCCCAAATCTTGCCCAATGTAGTGCCCCATGTCCTGCATCATGTCCTGCCCCATGTCCTAACCCATATTCTGCTTCATGTCCTGCCTCATAGTCTGTCCAATGTCCTGCCCTATATCCTGTCGCATGCATGCCTCATGTCTTGCCCAAAGTCCTGTCCCATTTCCTGCCCTAATTTCTGCCCCATGTCCTGCCCCATGTCCTAACCCATATCCTGCCCCATGTCCTGCCCCTTATTTTCTGCCCCATGTCCTGCCCTATGTCCTGCCCCATGTCTTGCCAAAGGTCCTGGCCCATGTCCTGCCCCATATCCTGCCCCATGTCCTGCCCCAAGTCTTTTCATGGCCTAACCTTATTCCTGCCCTATTTTCTGCCCAATGTGCTGCCCCATGTCCTTCCCTAATGTCCTGCCCCATGTTCTGTACCATTTCATGCCTATGTCCTGTCGCATGTCCTGCCCTATATCCTGCCCCATGTCCAGCCCTATGTAATGCCCCATGTCCTGCACCATGTCCTGCCCCATGTCCTGGCCCATATTCTGCTCCATGTCCTGCCTCATAGTCTGTCCAATGTCCTGCCCTATATCCTGTCGCATGCATGTCTCATGTCTTGCCCAAAGTCTTGCCCCATGTCCTGCCCATGTCCGGCACCATGTCCTGCCCCATGTCCTTCCCTAATGTTCTGCCCCAAGTTCTATACCATTTCATGCCCCATGTCCTGTCGCATGTCCTGCCCTATGTCCTCTAACATGTCCCGGCCGATGTAATGCCCCATGTCCTGCCTCATGTCCAGTCCCATGTCCTGCGTCATGTCCTGCCCCATTTCCTGCCCCATGTCCTGCCTCATATCCAGTCCCATGTCCTGCCTCATGTCCTGCAACTTTCCTGCCCCATGTCCTGTCCCATGACCTGCACCATATCCTGCTCCAAATCCCGTCGCATGTCCTGCCCCAAATCTTGCCCTATGTCCTGCCCCATGTCCTGTCCTATATCCTTTCCAATATAATGCCACATGTCCTGCCCCATGTCCTGCCCTATGTAATGCCTCATTTCCTGCACCATGTCCTGCCCCATGTCCTGGCCCATATTCTGCTCCATGTCCTGCCTCATAGTCTGTCCAATGTCCTGCCCTATATCCTGTCGCATGCATGCCTCATGTCTTGCCCAAAGTCCTGTCCCACGTCCTGACCTAATTCCTGCCCCATATCCTGCCCCATGTCCTGCCCCTTGTCCTGCCAAATGTCAAAACGCTTGTCCTGCCCCATGTACTGCCCCATGTCCTGCATCATGTCTTGCCCAAAGTCCTGCCCTATGTTCTGCCCCATGTCCTGTCCCATGTCCTGCCCCATGTCTTGCCCAAAGTCCTGCTCCATGTCCTGCCCCATGTCCTGCCCCATGTCCTGCCCCATGTCCTGCCCATGTCCTGCCCCAAGTCCTGTCCCATGTCCTGCCCTTATTCCTGCCCCATGCCTGCCCCATGTCCTGACCCTTATCCTGCCTCATGTCCTGCCCCATGTCCTGCCCCAAGTCCTGTCCCATGTCCTGCCCTAATTCCTGCGCCATGTACTGCCTTATTTGCTGCCCCATGTCCTGCCCCATGTCCTGCCCCATGTCTTGCCCAAAGTCCTGCTCCATGTCCTGCCCCATGTCCTACCCATTTCCTGCCCCATGTCCTGCCCCAAGTCCTTCTCCCATGTCCTGCCAAAATTCCTGCCCTATGTCCTGCCCCATGTCCTGCCCCTTGTCCTGCCTCATGTCCTGCCCCATGTCTTGCCCCATGTCCTGACCCAAGTTCTGTCTCATGTCATGCGTCATGTCCTAACGCATGTTCTGCCCCATGTCCTAGCCCATGTCCTGCCACATGTCCTGCCCCATGTTCTGCCCCATGTCCTGCGCCATGTCCTGTCTCATGTTCTGACCCATGTTCTGTCTCTTGTCGTGCCTCATGTCCTGTCGCATGTTCTGCCCCATGTCCTGGCCCATGTCCTGCCCCATGTCTTGCCCAAAGTCCTGCCCAAAGTTCTGCCTCATGTCCAGCCCCATGTCCTGTCCCATGTCCTGGCCTATGTCCTGCCCCACGGCCTGCCTCATGTTGTTCCATGTCCTGCCCCATATACTGCTCATGTTCTGTCTCATGTGTTGGTCTAAGTCCTTCCCCTTTGTCCTGTCGCATTTTCATGCCTCATGTTCTGCCCATGTCCTACCCCATGTACAGCCCCATGTCCTGTCTCACGTCCTGTCCCATGTCCTTTCCTATTTTCTGCCTCATGTCCTGCTTGATGTCCTACCTCATGTCCTGCCCCTAGCTTTCCCAAAGTCCTGCCCCATGTCCTGCCTCATTTCCTGGCCTATGTCCTGCCATATGTCCTGACCCATGTCCTTCCCCATTTCCTGCCTCATGTCCTGCCCCATGTCCTGCCCCATGTCCTGCCTCATGTCTTGCCAAAAGTCCTGCCCCATGTCCTGCCCCATGTCCTGCCCCATGTCCTGCCCCATGTCCTGCCCCATGTCCTGCCAAATGTCAAAACGCATGTCCTGCCCCATGTCCAGTAACATTTCCCGCCCGATGTCCTGCCCTATGTCCTGCCCCATGTTCTGTACCATTTCATGCCCCATGTCTTGTCGCATGTCCTGTCCTATGTCCTGTTACATGTCCCGCCCGATGTCCTGCCCCATGTCCTGTCCCATGACATCCACCATATCCTGCCCCAAATCCCGTCGCATGTCCTGCCCCATATCCTTTCCAATAATTCGCCCCATGTCCTGTAACATGTCCTGCCCTATGTCATGCGCCAAGTCCTGCCCCATATCCTGCCACATGTTCTACCCTATGTAATGCTCCAAGTCCTGCACCATGCCCGCATGTCCTGCCCCTTGTCCAGTAACATGTCCCGCCTGATGTGCTGCCCTACGTCCTGCCCCATATCCTGCCCCATGTCCTGACCATTATCCTTCCCTTTGTCCTGCCCCATGTCTTGCCCCATGTCCTGACCCATGTGTTGTCCCAAGTGCTGCCCCTTGTCCTGTCGCATGTCATGCCTCATGTCCTGCCCCATGTCCTGCCCCATGGACAGCCCCATGTCCTGTAACATGTCCCGCCCGATGTCCTGCCCCATGTCCTGCCTCATATCCAGTCCCATGTCCTGCCTCACGTCCTGCCCCTTTCCTGCGCCATGTCCCGTCGCATGTCCTGCCCCAAATCTTGCCCTATGTCCTGCCCCATGTCCTGTCCTATGTCCTATCCAATATTATGCCCCATGTCCTGCCCCATGTCCTGCCTTATGTAATGCCCCATGTCCTGCACCATGTCCTGCCCCATGTCCTGGCCCATATTCTGCTCCATGTCCTGCCACATAGTCTGTCCAATGTCCTGCCCTATATCCTGTCGCATGCATGCCTCATGTTTTGCCCAAAGTCCTGTCCCATGTCCTGCCGTTATTCCTGCCCCATGTCCTGCCCCATGTCCTGCCCCATATCCTGGCCCATTTCCTGCCCCTTGTCCTGCCAAATGTCAAAACGCATGTCCTGACCCATGTACTGCCCCATGTCCTGCATCATGTCTAGCCCAAAGTCCTGCCTTATGTCCTGCCCCAAGTCCTGCGACATGTCCTTCCCTTATGTTCTGACCCAAGTTCTATACCATTTCATGCCCCATGTCCTGTCGCATGTCCTGCCCTATGTCCTGTAACATGTCCCGCCCGACGTCCTGCCACATGTCCTGCCTCATGAACAGTCCCATGTCCTGGCTTATGTCCTTCCCCATGTCCTGCCCCATGTCCTGTCCCATGTCCTGCACCATATCCTGCCACAAATCCCGTCGCATGTCCTGCCCCAAATCCTGCCCTATGTTCTGCCCCATTTTTTGCCCCATGTCCTGCCCTATGTAATGCCCAATGTCCTGCACAATGTCCTGCCCCACGTCCTGGCCCATATCCTGCTTCATGTCCTGCTTCATATCCTGTCCAATGTCCTGCCCTATATACAGTTGCATGCATGCCTCATGTCTTGCCCAAAGTCTTTCCCCATGTCCTGCCCCATGTCCTGCTCCGTGTCCTGCCCCAAGTCCTGTCCAATGTCCTGCCTTAATTCCTGCCCCATGTCCTGCCCCATGTCCTGCCCCATGTACCGCCCGATGTCCTGCCCCATGTCCTACGCCATGTCCCGCCCGATGTCCTGCCCCATGTCCTGCCTCATGTCCAGTCCCATGTCCTGCCTCATGTCCTGCCCCATGTCCTACCCCGTGTCCTTCTCCCATGACCTGCACCATATCCTGCCCCAAATCCCGTCGCAAGTCCTGCCCCAAATCCTGCCCTATGTGATGCCCCATCTCCTGCCCCATATCCTTTCCAATATTTTGCCCCATGTCCTGTAACATGTCCTGCCCTATGTCATGCGCCAAGTCCTGCCCTATATCCTGCCAAATGTCCTGCCCTATGTAATGCCCCATGTCCTGCACCATGTCCTGCCCCATGTCCTGGCCCATATCCTGCTCAATGTCCTGCCTCATATCCTATCCAATGCCCTGCCCTTTATCCTGTCGCATGCATGCCTCATGTCTTGTCCAAAGTCTTGCCCCATGTCCTGCCCCATGTTTTGCCCCATGTCCTGCCCTAAGTCCTGTCCCATGACCTGCCCTAATTCCTAACCCATGTCCTGCAATATTTGCTGCCCCATGTCCTGCCTCATGTCCTGCCCCATGTCTTGCCCAAAGTCCTGCTCCATGTCCTGCCCCATATCCTGCCCCATGTCCTGCCCCATGTCCTGCCCCAAGTCCTGTCCCATGTCCTGGCCTAATTCCTGCCCCATGTCCTTCCCCATGTCCTGACCCTTATCCTGCCTCATGTCCTTCCCCATGTCTTGCCCCATGTCCTGACCCATGTTCTGTCTCATGTCATGCGTCATGTCCTAACGCATGTTCTGCCCCAAAACCTGGCCCATAGCCTGCCCCATGTCCTGCCCCATGTTCTGCCCCATGTCCTGCGCCATGTCCTGTCGCATGTTCTGAACCATGTACTGGCCCATGTCCTGCCCTATGTCTTGCAAAAAGTCCTGCCCCAAGTTCTGCCTCATGTCCAGCCCCATGTCCTGTCCCATGTCCGGGCCTATGTCCTGCCCCACGGCCTGCCTCATGTTGTTCCATTTCCTGCCCCATATCCTGCCCACGTTCTGTCTCATGTGTTGGTCCAAGTCCTGCCCCTTGTCCTGTCGCATTTTTATGCCTCATGTTCTGCCTCATGTCTTGCAAAATGTCCTGCCCCATGTCCTGCCCCATGTCCTTCCCCATGTCCTGCCCCATGGCCTGCCCCAAGTCCTGTCCTATGTCCTGCCCTAAATCCAGCCCCATGTCCTGCCCCATGTCCTGCCCATAAATCCTGCCCCATGTCCTGCCCCATGTCCTGCCAAATGACAAAACGCATGTCCTGCCCCATGTCCAGTAACATGTCCCGCCCGATGTCCTGCCCTATGTTCTGCCCCATGTTCTGTACCATTTCATGCCCCATGTCTTGTCGCATGTCCTGTCCTATGTCCTGTAACATGTCCCGCCCGATGTCCTGCCCCATGTTCTGTCCCATGACATCCACCATATACTGCCCCAAATCCCGTCGCATGTCCTGCCCCATATCCTTTTCAATATTACGCCCCATGTCCTGCCCCATGTCCTTCCCCATGTCTTGCCAAAAGTCCTGTCCCAAGTCCAGCCCCATATCCTGCCCCATGTCCTGCCCCAAGTCTTTTCATGACCTAACCTTATTCCTGCCCCATGTCCTGCCCTATGTGCTGCCCCATGTCCTTCCCTAATGTCCTGCCCCATGTTCTGTACTATTTCATGACTATGTCCTGTCGCATGGCCTGCCCTATGTCCTGTAACATGTCCCGCCCGATGTCCTGCCCCATGTCCTGCCCCATGTCCTGTCCTATATCCTTTCCAATATTATGCCCCATGTCCTGCCCCATGTCCTACCCTATGTAATGCCCCATGTCCTGCACCATGTCCTGCCCCATGTCCTGGCCCATATTCTGCTCCATGTCCTGCCTCATAGTCTGTCCAATGTCCTGCCCTATATCCTGTCGCATGCATGCCTCACGTCTTGCCCAAAGTCCTGTCCCATGTCCTGCCCTAATTCCTGCCCCATGTCCTGCCCCATGTCCTGCCCCATATAATGCCCCATGTCCTGCCCCTTGTCCTGCCAAATGTCAAAACGCATGTCCTGCCCCATGTACAGCTTCATGTCCTGCATCATGTCTTGCCCAAAGTCCTGCTCCATGTCCTGCCCCAGGTCCTGCCCCATGTCCTTCCCTAATGTTCTGCCACAAGTTCTATACCATTTCATGCCCCATGTCCTGTCGCATGTCCTGCCCTATGTCCTGTAACATGTCCCGGCCGATGTCCTGCCCCATGTCCTGCCTCATGTCCAGTCCCATGTCCTGCGTCATGTCCTGCCCTATGTCCTGCCCCATGTCCTGCCTCATATCCAGTCCCATGTTCTGCCCCATGTCCTGCCCCCATGTCCTGCCCTATGTAATGCCCCATATCCTGCCCCATGTCCTGCCCCTTGTCCTGCCAAATGTCAAAACGCTTGTCCTGCCCCATGTACTGCCCCATGTCCTGCATCATGTCCTGCCCTATGTCCTGCCCCATGTCCTGCCCCATGTCCTGCCCCAAGTCCTGTCCCATGTCCTGGCCTCATTCCTGCCCCATGTCCTTCCCCATGTCCTGACCCTCATCCTGCCTCATGTCCTGCCCCATGTCTTGCCCCATGTCCTGACCCATGTTCTGTCTCATGTCATGCGTCATGTCCTAACGCATGTTCTGCCCCATTTCCTGGCCCATAGGCTGCCCCATGTCCTGACCCATGTTCTGTCTCATGTCATGCGTCATGTCCTAACGCATGTTCTGCCCCATGTCCTGCCCCATGTTCTGCCCCATGTCCTGCGCCATGTCCTGTCGCATGTTCTGCCCCATGTACTGGCCCATGTCCTGCCCTATGTCTTGCAAAAAGTCCTGCCCCAAGTTCTGCCTCATGTCCAGCCCCATGTCCTGTCCCATGTCCGGGCCTATGTCCTGCCCCACGGCCTGCCTCATGTTGTTCCATTTCCTGCCCCATATCCTGCCCACGTTCTGTCTCATGTGTTGGTCCAAGTCCTGCCCCTTGTCCTGTCGCATTTTCATGCCTCATGGTCTGCCTCATGTCTTGCAAAATGTCCTGCCCCATGTCCTGCCCCATGTCCTTCCCCATGTCCTGCCCCATGGCCTGCCCCAAGTCCTGTCCTATGTCCTGCCCTAAATCCAGCCCCATGTCCTGCCCCATGTCCTGCCCCTAAATCCTAACCCATGTCCTGCCCCATGTCCTGCCAAATGTCAAAACGCATGTCCTGCCCCATGTCCAGTAACATGTCCCGCCCGATGTCCTGCCCTATGTTCTGCCCCATGTTCTGTACCATTTCATGCCCCATGTCTTGTCGCATGTCTTGTCCTTTGTCCTGTAACATGTCCCGCCCGATGTCCTGCCCCATGTTCTGTCCCATGACATCCACCATATACTGCCCCAAATCCCGTCGCATGTCCTGCCCCATATCCTTTCCAATATTACGCCCCATGTCCTGCCCCATGTCCTTCCCCATGTCTTGCCAAAAGTCCTGTCCCAAGTCCTGCCCCATATCCTGCCCCATGTCCTGCCCCAAGTCTTTTCATGACCTAACCTTATTCCTGCCCCATGTCCTGCCCTATGTGCTGCCCCATGTCCTTCCCTAATGTCCTGCCCCATGTTCTGTACTATTTCATGACTATCTCCTGTCGCATGGCCTGCCCTATGTCCTGTAACATGTCCCGCCCGATGTCCTGCCCCATGTCCTGCCTCATATCCAGTCCCATGTCCTGCCTCATGTCCTGCCCCTTTCCTGACCCATGTCCTGTCCCATGACCTGCACCATATCCTGCTCCAAGTCCAGTCGCATGTCCTGCCCCAAATCTTGCCCTATGTCCTGCCCCATGTCCTGTCCTATATCCTTTCCAATATTATGCCCCATGTCCTGCCCCATGTCCTGCCCTATGTAATGCCCCATGTCCTGCACCATGTCCTGCCCCATGTCCTGGCCCATATTCTGCTCCATGTCCTGCCTCATAGTCTGTCCAATGTCCTGCCCTATGTCCTGCCCTAAATCCAGCCCCATGTCCTGCCCCATGTCCTGCCCCTAAATCCTGCCCCATGTCCTGCCCCATGTCCTGCCAAATGTCAAAACGCATGTCCTGCCCCATGTCCAGTAACATGTCCCGCCCGATGTCCTGCCCTATGTTCTGCCCCATGTTCTGTACCATTTCATGCCCCATGTCTTGTCGCATGTCTTGTCCTTTGTCCTGTAACATGTCCCGCCCGATGTCCTGCCCCATGTTCTGTCCCATGACATCCACCATATACTGCCCCAAATCCCGTCGCATGTCCTGCCCCATATCCTTTCCAATATTACGCCCCATGTCCTGCCCCATGTCCTTCCCCATGTCTTGCCAAAAGTCCTGTCCCAAGTCCTGCCCCATATCCTGCCCCATGTCCTGCCCCAAGTCTTTTCATGACCTAACCTTATTCCTGCCCCATGTCCTGCCCTATGTGCTGCCCCATGTCCTTCCCTAATGTCCTGCCCCATGTTCTGTACTATTTCATGACTATCTCCTGTCGCATGGCCTGCCCTATGTCCTGTAACATGTCCCGCCCGATGTCCTGCCCCATGTCCTGCCTCATATCCAGTCCCATGTCCTGCCTCATGTCCTGCCCCTTTCCTGACCCATGTCCTGTCCCATGACCTGCACCATATCCTGCTCCAAGTCCAGTCGCATGTCCTGCCCCAAATCTTGCCCTATGTCCTGCCCCATGTCCTGTCCTATATCCTTTCCAATATTATGCCCCATGTCCTGCCCCATGTCCTGCCCTATGTAATGCCCCATGGCCTGCACCATGTCCTGCCCCATGTCCTGACCCATATTCTGCTCCATGTCCTGCCTCATAGTCTGTCCAATGTCCTGCCCTATGTCCTGCCCTAAATCCAGCCCCATGTCCTGCCCCATGTCCTGCCCCTAAATCCTGCCCCATGTCCTGCCCCATGTCCTGCCAAATGTCAAAACGCATGTCCTGCCCCATGTCCAGTAACATGTCCCGCCCGATGTCCTGCCCTATGTTCTGCCCCATGTTCTGTACCATTTCATGCCCCATGTCTTGTCGCATGTCTTGTCCTTTGTCCTGTAACATGTCCCGCCCGATGTCCTGCCCCATGTTCTGTCCCATGACATCCACCATATACTGCCCCAAATCCCGTCGCATGTCCTGCCCCATATCCTTTCCAATATTACGCCCCATGTCCTGCCCCATGTCCTTCCCCATGTCTTGCCAAAAGTCCTGTCCCAAGTCCTGCCCCATATCCTGCCCCATGTCCTGCCCCAAGTCTTTTCATGACCTAACCTTATTCCTGCCCCATGTCCTGCCCTATGTGCTGCCCCATGTCCTTCCCTAATGTCCTGCCCCATGTTCTGTACTATTTCATGACTATCTCCTGTCGCATGGCCTGCCCTATGTCCTGTAACATGTCCCGCCCGATGTCCTGCCCCATGTCCTGCCTCATATCCAGTCCCATGTCCTGCCTCATGTCCTGCCCCTTTCCTGACCCATGTCCTGTCCCATGACCTGCACCATATCCTGCTCCAAGTCCAGTCGCATGTCCTGCCCCAAATCTTGCCCTATGTCCTGCCCCATGTCCTGTCCTATATCCTTTCCAATATTATGCCCCATGTCCTGCCCCATGTCCTGCCCTATGTAATGCCCCATGTCCTGCACCATGTCCTGCCCCATGTCCTGGCCCATATTCTGCTCCATGTCCTGCCTCATAGTCTGTCCAATGTCCTGCCCTATATCCTGTCGCATGCATGCCTCACGTCTTGCCCAAAGTCCTGTCCCATGTCCTGCCCTTATTCCTGCCCTATGTCCTGCCCCATGTCCTGCCCCATATCCTGCCCCATGTCCTGCCCCTTGTCCTGCCAAATGTCAAAACGCATGTCCTGCCCCATGTACTGCCCCATGTCCTGCATCATGTCTTGTCCAAAGTCCTGCCCCATGTTCTGCCCCAGGTCCTGCCCCATGTCCTTCCCTAATGTTCTGCCACAAGTTCTAAACCATTTCATGCCCCATGTCCTGTCGCATTTCCTGCCCTATGTCCTGTAACATGTTCTGTCGCATGTCCTGCCCTATGTCCTGTAACATGTCCCGGCCGATGTCCTGCCCCATGTCCTGCCTCATGTCCAGCCCCATGTCCTGTCCCATGTCCGGGCCTATGTCCTGCCCCACGGCCTGCCTCATGTTGTTCCATTTCCTGCCCCATATCCTGCCCACGTTCTGTCTCATGTGTTGGTCCAAGTCCTGCTTCTTGTCCTGTCGTATTTTCATGCCTCATGTTCTGCCTCATGTCTTGCAAAATGTCCTGCCCCATGTCCTGCCCCATGTCCTTCCCCATATCCTGCCCCATGGCCTGCCCCAAGTCCTGCCCTATGTCCTGCCCTAAATCCAGCCCCATGTCCTGCCCCATGTCCTGCCCCTAAATCCTGCCCCATGTCCTGCCCCATGTCCTGCCAAATGTCAAAACGCATGTCCTGCCCCATGTCCAGTAACATGTCCCGCCCGATGTCCTGCCCTATGTTCTGCCCCATGTTCTGTACCATTTCATGCCCCATGTCTTGTCGCATGTCTTGTCCTATGTCCTGTAACATGTCCCGCCCGATGTCCTGCCCCATGTTCTGTCCCATGACATCCACCATATACTGCCCCAAATCCCGTCGCATGTCCTACCCCATATCCTTTCCAATATTACGCCCCATGTCCTGCCCCATGTCCTTCCCCATGTCTTGCCAAAAGTCCTGTCCCAAGTCCTGCCCCATATCCTGCCCCATGTCCTGCCCCAAGTCTTTTCATGACCTAACCTTGTTCCTGCCCCTAAATCCTGCCCCATGTCCTGCCCCATGTCCTGCCAAATGTCAAAACGCATGTCCTGCCCCATGTCCAGTAACATGTCCCGCCCGATGTCCTGCCCTATTTTCTGCCCCATGTTCTGTACCATTTCATGCCCCATGTCTTGTCGCATGTCCTGTCCTATGTCCTGTAACATGTCCCGCCCGATGTCCTGCCCCATGTTCTGTCCCACGACATCCACCATATTCTGCCCCAAATCCCGTCGCATGTCCTGCCCCATATCCTTTCCAATATTACGCCCTATGTCCTGCCCCATGTCCTGCCCCATGTCTTGCCAAAAGTCCTGTCCCAAGTCTTGCCCCATATACTGCCCCATGTCCTGCCCCATGTCTTTTCATGACCTAACCTTATTCCTGCCCCATGTCCTGCCCTATGTGCTGCCCCATGTCCTTCGCTATTGTCCTGCCCCATGTTCTGTACTATTTCATGACTATGTCCTGTCGCAAGGCCTGCCCTATGTCCTGTAACATGTCCCGCCCGATGTCCTGCCCCATGTCCTGCCTCATATTCAGTCCCATGTCCTGCCTCATGTCCTGCCCCTTTCCTGCCCCATGTCCTGTCCCATGACCTGCACCATATCCTGCTCCAAATCCCGTCGCATGTCCTGCTCTAAATCTTGCCCTATGTCCTGCCCCATCTCCTGTCCTATATCCTTTCCAATATTATGCCCCATGTCCTGCCCCATGTCCTGCCCTATGTAATGCCCCATGTCCTGCACCATGTCCTGCCCCATGTCCTGGCCCATACTCTGCTCCATGTCCTGCCTCATAGTCTGTCCAATATCCTGCCCTATATCCTGTCGCATGCATGCCTCATGTCTTGCCCAAACTCCTGTCCCATGTCCTGCCCTAATTCCTGCCCCATGTCCTGCCCAATGTCCTGCCCCATATCCTGCCCCATGTCCTGCCCCTTGTCCTGCCAAATGTCAAAACGCATGTCCTGCCCCATGTACTGCTTCATGTCCTGCATCATGTCTTGCCCAAAGTCCTGCCCCATGTCCTGCCCCAGGTCCTGCCCCATGTCCTTCCCTAATGTTCTGCCCCAAGTTCTATTCCATTTCATGCCCCATGTCCTGTCGCATGTCCTGCCCTATGTCCTGCAACATGTCCCGGCCGATGTCCTGCCCCATGTCCTTCCTCATGTCCAGTCCCATGTCCTGCGTCATGTCCTGCCCTATGTCCTGCCCCATGTCCTGCCTCATATCCAGTCCCATGTTCTGCCCCATGTCCTGCCCCATGTCCTGCCCTATGTAATGCCCCATGTCCTGCACCATGTTCTGTCCCATATCCTGGCCCATATTCTGCTCCATGTCCTGCCTCATGGACTGTCCAATGTCCTGCCCTATATCCTGTCGCATGCATGCCTCATGTCTTGCCCAAAGTCCTGTCCCATGTCCTGCCCCATGTCCTGGCCCATATTCTGCTCCATGTCCTGCCTCATAGTCTGTCCAATGTCCTGCCCTATATCCTGTCGCATGCATGTCTCATGTCTTGCCCAAAGTCTTGCCCCATGTCCTGCCCATGTCCGGCACCATGTCCTGCCCCATGTCCTTCCCTAATGTTCTGCCCCAAGTTCTATACCATTTCATGCCCCATGTCCTGTCGCATGTCCTGCCCTATGTCCTCTAACATGTCCCGGCCGATGTAATGCCCCATGTCCTGCCTCATGTCCAGTCCCATGTCCTGCGTCATGTCCTGCCCCATTTCCTGCCCCATGTCCTGCCTCATATCCAGTCCCATGTCCTGCCTCATGTCCTGCAACTTTCCTGCCCCATGTCCTGTCCCATGACCTGCACCATATCCTGCTCCAAATCCCGTCGCATGTCCTGCCCCAAATCTTGCCCTATGTCCTGCCCCATGTCCTGTCCTATATCCTTTCCAATATAATGCCACATGTCCTGCCCCATGTCCTGCCCTATGTAATGCCTCATTTCCTGCACCATGTCCTGCCCCATGTCCTGGCCCATATTCTGCTCCATGTCCTGCCTCATAGTCTGTCCAATGTCCTGCCCTATATCCTGTCGCATGCATGCCTCATGTCTTGCCCAAAGTCCTGTCCCACGTCCTGACCTAATTCCTGCCCCATATCCTGCCCCATGTCCTGCCCCTTGTCCTGCCAAATGTCAAAACGCTTGTCCTGCCCCATGTACTGCCCCATGTCCTGCATCATGTCTTGCCCAAAGTCCTGCCCTATGTTCTGCCCCATGTCCTGTCCCATGTCCTGCCCCATGTCTTGCCCAAAGTCCTGCTCCATGTCCTGCCCCATGTCCTGCCCCATGTCCTGCCCCATGTCCTGCCCCATGTCCTGCCCCAAGTCCTGTCCCATGTCCTGCCCTTATTCCTGCCCCATGCCTGCCCCATGTCCTGACCCTTATCCTGCCTCATGTCCTGCCCCATGTCCTGCCCCAAGTCCTGTCCCATGTCCTGCCCTAATTCCTGCGCCATGTTCTGCCTTATTTGCTGCCCCATGTCCTGCCCCATGTCCTGCCCCATGTCTTGCCCAAAGTCCTGCTCCATGTCCTGCCCCATGTCCTACCCATTTCCTGCCCCATGTCCTGCCCCAAGTCCTTCTCCCATGTCCTGCCAAAATTCCTGCCCTATGTCCTGCCCCATGTCCTGCCCCTTGTCCTGCCTCATGTCCTGCCCCATGTCTTGCCCCATGTCCTGACCCAAGTTCTGTCTCATGTCATGCGTCATGTCCTAACGCATGTTCTGCCCCATGTCCTAGCCCATGTCCTGCCACATGTCCTGCCCCATGTTCTGCCCCATGTCCTGCGCCATGTCCTGTCTCATGTTCTGACCCATGTTCTGTCTCTTGTCGTGCCTCATGTCCTGTCGCATGTTCTGCCCCATGTCCTGGCCCATGTCCTGCCCCATGTCTTGCCCAAAGTCCTGCCCAAAGTTCTGCCTCATGTCCAGCCCCATGTCCTGTCCCATGTCCTGGCCTATGTCCTGCCCCACGGCCTGCCTCATGTTGTTCCATGTCCTGCCCCATATACTGCTCATGTTCTGTCTCATGTGTTGGTCTAAGTCCTTCCCCTTTGTCCTGTCGCATTTTCATGCCTCATGTTCTGCCCATGTCCTACCCCATGTACAGCCCCATGTCCTGTCTCACGTCCTGTCCCATGTCCTTTCCTATTTTCTGCCTCATGTCCTGCTTGATGTCCTACCTCATGTCCTGCCCCTAGCTTTCCCAAAGTCCTGCCCCATGTCCTGCCTCATTTCCTGGCCTATGTCCTGCCATATGTCCTGACCCATGTCCTTCCCCATTTCCTGCCTCATGTCCTGCCCCATGTCCTGCCCCATGTCCTGCCTCATGTCTTGCCAAAAGTCCTGCCCCATGTCCTGCCCCATGTCCTGCCCCATGTCCTGCCCCATGTCCTGCCCCATGTCCTGCCAAATGTCAAAACGCATGTCCTGCCCCATGTCCAGTAACATTTCCCGCCCGATGTCCTGCCCTATGTCCTGCCCCATGTTCTGTACCATTTCATGCCCCATGTCTTGTCGCATGTCCTGTCCTATGTCCTGTTACATGTCCCGCCCGATGTCCTGCCCCATGTCCTGTCCCATGACATCCACCATATCCTGCCCCAAATCCCGTCGCATGTCCTGCCCCATATCCTTTCCAATAATTCGCCCCATGTCCTGTAACATGTCCTGCCCTATGTCATGCGCCAAGTCCTGCCCCATATCCTCCCACATGTTCTACCCTATGTAATGCTCCAAGTCCTGCACCATGCCCGCATGTCCTGCCCCTTGTCCAGTAACATGTCCCGCCTGATGTGCTGCCCTACGTCCTGCCCCATATCCTGCCCCATGTCCTGACCATTATCCTTCCCTTTGTCCTGCCCCATGTCTTGCCCCATGTCCTGACCCATGTGTTGTCCCAAGTGCTGCCCCTTGTCCTGTCGCATGTCATGCCTCATGTCCTGCCCCATGTCCTGCCCCATGGACAGCCCCATGTCCTGTAACATGTCCCGCCCGATGTCCTGCCCCATGTCCTGCCTCATATCCAGTCCCTTGTCCTGACTCACGTCCTGCCCCTTTCCTGCGCCATGTCCCGTCGCATGTCCTGCCCCAAATCTTGCCCTATGTCCTGCCCCATGTCCTGTCCTATGTCCTATCCAATATTATGCCCCATGTCCTGCCCCATGTCCTGCCTTATGTAATGCCCCATGTCCTGCACCATGTCCTGCCCCATGTCCTGGCCCATATTCTGCTCCATGTCCTGCCACATAGTCTGTCCAATGTCCTGCCCTATATCCTGTCGCATGCATGCCTCATGTTTTGCCCAAAGTCCTGTCCCATGTCCTGCCGTTATTCCTGCCCCATGTCCTGCCCCATGTCCTGCCCCATATCCTGGCCCATTTCCTGCCCCTTGTCCTGCCAAATGTCAAAACGCATGTCCTGACCCATGTACTGCCCCATGTCCTGCATCATGTCTAGCCCAAAGTCCTGCCTTATGTCCTGCCCCAAGTCCTGCGACATGTCCTTCCCTTATGTTCTGACCCAAGTTCTATACCATTTCATGCCCCATGTCCTGTCGCATGTCCTGCCCTATGTCCTGTAACATGTCCCGCCCGACGTCCTGCCACATGTCCTGCCTCATGAACAGTCCCATGTCCTGGCTTATGTCCTTCCCCATGTCCTGCCCCATGTCCTGTCCCATGTCCTGCACCATATCCTGCCACAAATCCCGTCGCATGTCCTGCCCCAAATCCTGCCCTATGTTCTGCCCCATTTTTTGCCCCATGTCCTGCCCTATGTAATGCCCAATGTCCTGCACAATGTCCTGCCCCACGTCCTGGCCCATATCCTGCTTCATGTCCTGCTTCATATCCTGTCCAATGTCCTGCCCTATATACAGTTGCATGCATGCCTCATGTCTTGCCCAAAGTCTTTCCCCATGTCCTGCCCCATGTCCTGCTCCGTGTCCTGCCCCAAGTCCTGTCCAATGTCCTGCCTTAATTCCTGCCCCATGTCCTGCCCCATGTCCTGCCCCATGTACCGCCCGATGTCCTGCCCCATGTCCTACGCCATGTCCCGCCCGATGTCCTGCCCCATGTCCTGCCTCATGTCCAGTCCCATGTCCTGCCTCATGTCCTGCCCCATGTCCTACCCCGTGTCCTTCTCCCATGACCTGCACCATATCCTGCCCCAAATCCCGTCGCAAGTCCTGCCCCAAATCCTGCCCTATGTGATGCCCCATCTCCTGCCCCATATCCTTTCCAATATTTTGCCCCATGTCCTGTAACATGTCCTGCCCTATGTCATGCGCCAAGTCCTGCCCTATATCCTGCCAAATGTCCTGCCCTATGTAATGCCCCATGTCCTGCACCATGTCCTGCCCCATGTCCTGGCCCATATCCTGCTCAATGTCCTGCCTCATATCCTATCCAATGCCCTGCCCTTTATCCTGTCGCATGCATGCCTCATGTCTTGTCCAAAGTCTTGCCCCATGTCCTGCCCCATGTTTTGCCCCATGTCCTGCCCTAAGTCCTGTCCCATGACCTGCCCTAATTCCTAACCCATGTCCTGCAATATTTGCTGCCCCATGTCCTGCCTCATGTCCTGCCCCATGTCTTGCCCAAAGTCCTGCTCCATGTCCTGCCCCATATCCTGCCCCATGTCCTGCCCCATGTCCTGCCCCAAGTCCTGTCCCATGTCCTGGCCTAATTCCTGCCCCATGTCCTTCCCCATGTCCTGACCCTTATCCTGCCTCATGTCCTTCCCCATGTCTTGCCCCATGTCCTGACCCATGTTCTGTCTCATGTCATGCGTCATGTCCTAACGCATGTTCTGCCCCAAAACCTGGCCCATAGCCTGCCCCATGTCCTGCCCCATGTTCTGCCCCATGTCCTGCGCCATGTCCTGTCGCATGTTCTGAACCATGTACTGGCCCATGTCCTGCCCTATGTCTTGCAAAAAGTCCTGCCCCAAGTTCTGCCTCATGTCCAGCCCCATGTCCTGTCCCATGTCCGGGCCTATGTCCTGCCCCACGGCCTGCCTCATGTTGTTCCATTTCCTGCCCCATATCCTGCCCACGTTCTGTCTCATGTGTTGGTCCAAGTCCTGCCCCTTGTCCTGTCGCATTTTTATGCCTCATGTTCTGCCTCATGTCTTGCAAAATGTCCTGCCCCATGTCCTGCCCCATGTCCTTCCCCATGTCCTGCCCCATGGCCTGCCCCAAGTCCTGTCCTATGTCCTGCCCTAAATCCAGCCCCATGTCCTGCCCCATGTCCTGCCCATAAATCCTGCCCCATGTCCTGCCCCATGTCCTGCCAAATGACAAAACGCATGTCCTGCCCCATGTCCAGTAACATGTCCCGCCCGATGTCCTGCCCTATGTTCTGCCCCATGTTCTGTACCATTTCATGCCCCATGTCTTGTCGCATGTCCTGTCCTATGTCCTGTAACATGTCCCGCCCGATGTCCTGCCCCATGTTCTGTCCCATGACATCCACCATATACTGCCCCAAATCCCGTCGCATGTCCTGCCCCATATCCTTTTCAATATTACGCCCCATGTCCTGCCCCATGTCCTTCCCCATGTCTTGCCAAAAGTCCTGTCCCAAGTCCAGCCCCATATCCTGCCCCATGTCCTGCCCCAAGTCTTTTCATGACCTAACCTTATTCCTGCCCCATGTCCTGCCCTATGTGCTGCCCCATGTCCTTCCCTAATGTCCTGCCCCATGTTCTGTACTATTTCATGACTATGTCCTGTCGCATGGCCTGCCCTATGTCCTGTAACATGTCCCGCCCGATGTCCTGCCCCATGTCCTGCCCCATGTCCTGTCCTATATCCTTTCCAATATTATGCCCCATGTCCTGCCCCATGTCCTGCCCTATGTAATGCCCCATGTCCTGCACCATGTCCTGCCCCATGTCCTGGCCCATATTCTGCTCCATGTCCTGCCTCATAGTCTGTCCAATGTCCTGCCCTATATCCTGTCGCATGCATGCCTCACGTCTTGCCCAAAGTCCTGTCCCATGTCCTGCCCTAATTCCTGCCCCATGTCCTGCCCCATGTCCTGCCCCATATAATGCCCCATGTCCTGCCCCTTGTCCTGCCAAATGTCAAAACGCATGTCCTGCCCCATGTACAGCTTCATGTCCTGCATCATGTCTTGCCCAAAGTCCTGCTCCATGTCCTGCCCCAGGTCCTGCCCCATGTCCTTCCCTAATGTTCTGCCACAAGTTCTATACCATTTCATGCCCCATGTCCTGTCGCATGTCCTGCCCTATGTCCTGTAACATGTCCCGGCCGATGTCCTGCCCCATGTCCTGCCTCATGTCCAGTCCCATGTCCTGCGTCATGTCCTGCCCTATGTCCTGCCCCATGTCCTGCCTCATATCCAGTCCCATGTTCTGCCCCATGTCCTGCCCCCATGTCCTGCCCTATGTAATGCCCCATATCCTGCCCCATGTCCTGCCCCTTGTCCTGCCAAATGTCAAAACGCTTGTCCTGCCCCATGTACTGCCCCATGTCCTGCATCATGTCCTGCCCTATGTCCTGCCCCATGTCCTGCCCCATGTCCTGCCCCAAGTCCTGTCCCATGTCCTGGCCTCATTCCTGCCCCATGTCCTTCCCCATGTCCTGACCCTCATCCTGCCTCATGTCCTGCCCCATGTCTTGCCCCATGTCCTGACCCATGTTCTGTCTCATGTCATGCGTCATGTCCTAACGCATGTTCTGCCCCATTTCCTGGCCCATAGGCTGCCCCATGTCCTGACCCATGTTCTGTCTCATGTCATGCGTCATGTCCTAACGCATGTTCTGCCCCATGTCCTGCCCCATGTTCTGCCCCATGTCCTGCGCCATGTCCTGTCGCATGTTCTGCCCCATGTACTGGCCCATGTCCTGCCCTATGTCTTGCAAAAAGTCCTGCCCCAAGTTCTGCCTCATGTCCAGCCCCATGTCCTGTCCCATGTCCGGGCCTATGTCCTGCCCCACGGCCTGCCTCATGTTGTTCCATTTCCTGCCCCATATCCTGCCCACGTTCTGTCTCATGTGTTGGTCCAAGTCCTGCCCCTTGTCCTGTCGCATTTTCATGCCTCATGGTCTGCCTCATGTCTTGCAAAATGTCCTGCCCCATGTCCTGCCCCATGTCCTTCCCCATGTCCTGCCCCATGGCCTGCCCCAAGTCCTGTCCTATGTCCTGCCCTAAATCCAGCCCCATGTCCTGCCCCATGTCCTGCCCCTAAATCCTAACCCATGTCCTGCCCCATGTCCTGCCAAATGTCAAAACGCATGTCCTGCCCCATGTCCAGTAACATGTCCCGCCCGATGTCCTGCCCTATGTTCTGCCCCATGTTCTGTACCATTTCATGCCCCATGTCTTGTCGCATGTCTTGTCCTTTGTCCTGTAACATGTCCCGCCCGATGTCCTGCCCCATGTTCTGTCCCATGACATCCACCATATACTGCCCCAAATCCCGTCGCATGTCCTGCCCCATATCCTTTCCAATATTACGCCCCATGTCCTGCCCCATGTCCTTCCCCATGTCTTGCCAAAAGTCCTGTCCCAAGTCCTGCCCCATATCCTGCCCCATGTCCTGCCCCAAGTCTTTTCATGACCTAACCTTATTCCTGCCCCATGTCCTGCCCTATGTGCTGCCCCATGTCCTTCCCTAATGTCCTGCCCCATGTTCTGTACTATTTCATGACTATCTCCTGTCGCATGGCCTGCCCTATGTCCTGTAACATGTCCCGCCCGATGTCCTGCCCCATGTCCTGCCTCATATCCAGTCCCATGTCCTGCCTCATGTCCTGCCCCTTTCCTGACCCATGTCCTGTCCCATGACCTGCACCATATCCTGCTCCAAGTCCAGTCGCATGTCCTGCCCCAAATCTTGCCCTATGTCCTGCCCCATGTCCTGTCCTATATCCTTTCCAATATTATGCCCCATGTCCTGCCCCATGTCCTGCCCTATGTAATGCCCCATGTCCTGCACCATGTCCTGCCCCATGTCCTGGCCCATATTCTGCTCCATGTCCTGCCTCATAGTCTGTCCAATGTCCTGCCCTATGTCCTGCCCTAAATCCAGCCCCATGTCCTGCCCCATGTCCTGCCCCTAAATCCTGCCCCATGTCCTGCCCCATGTCCTGCCAAATGTCAAAACGCATGTCCTGCCCCATGTCCAGTAACATGTCCCGCCCGATGTCCTGCCCTATGTTCTGCCCCATGTTCTGTACCATTTCATGCCCCATGTCTTGTCGCATGTCTTGTCCTTTGTCCTGTAACATGTCCCGCCCGATGTCCTGCCCCATGTTCTGTCCCATGACATCCACCATATACTGCCCCAAATCCCGTCGCATGTCCTGCCCCATATCCTTTCCAATATTACGCCCCATGTCCTGCCCCATGTCCTTCCCCATGTCTTGCCAAAAGTCCTGTCCCAAGTCCTGCCCCATATCCTGCCCCATGTCCTGCCCCAAGTCTTTTCATGACCTAACCTTATTCCTGCCCCATGTCCTGCCCTATGTGCTGCCCCATGTCCTTCCCTAATGTCCTGCCCCATGTTCTGTACTATTTCATGACTATCTCCTGTCGCATGGCCTGCCCTATGTCCTGTAACATGTCCCGCCCGATGTCCTGCCCCATGTCCTGCCTCATATCCAGTCCCATGTCCTGCCTCATGTCCTGCCCCTTTCCTGACCCATGTCCTGTCCCATGACCTGCACCATATCCTGCTCCAAGTCCAGTCGCATGTCCTGCCCCAAATCTTGCCCTATGTCCTGCCCCATGTCCTGTCCTATATCCTTTCCAATATTATGCCCCATGTCCTGCCCCATGTCCTGCCCTATGTAATGCCCCATGGCCTGCACCATGTCCTGCCCCATGTCCTGACCCATATTCTGCTCCATGTCCTGCCTCATAGTCTGTCCAATGTCCTGCCCTATGTCCTGCCCTAAATCCAGCCCCATGTCCTGCCCCATGTCCTGCCCCTAAATCCTGCCCCATGTCCTGCCCCATGTCCTGCCAAATGTCAAAACGCATGTCCTGCCCCATGTCCAGTAACATGTCCCGCCCGATGTCCTGCCCTATGTTCTGCCCCATGTTCTGTACCATTTCATGCCCCATGTCTTGTCGCATGTCTTGTCCTTTGTCCTGTAACATGTCCCGCCCGATGTCCTGCCCCATGTTCTGTCCCATGACATCCACCATATACTGCCCCAAATCCCGTCGCATGTCCTGCCCCATATCCTTTCCAATATTACGCCCCATGTCCTGCCCCATGTCCTTCCCCATGTCTTGCCAAAAGTCCTGTCCCAAGTCCTGCCCCATATCCTGCCCCATGTCCTGCCCCAAGTCTTTTCATGACCTAACCTTATTCCTGCCCCATGTCCTGCCCTATGTGCTGCCCCATGTCCTTCCCTAATGTCCTGCCCCATGTTCTGTACTATTTCATGACTATCTCCTGTCGCATGGCCTGCCCTATGTCCTGTAACATGTCCCGCCCGATGTCCTGCCCCATGTCCTGCCTCATATCCAGTCCCATGTCCTGCCTCATGTCCTGCCCCTTTCCTGACCCATGTCCTGTCCCATGACCTGCACCATATCCTGCTCCAAGTCCAGTCGCATGTCCTGCCCCAAATCTTGCCCTATGTCCTGCCCCATGTCCTGTCCTATATCCTTTCCAATATTATGCCCCATGTCCTGCCCCATGTCCTGCCCTATGTAATGCCCCATGTCCTGCACCATGTCCTGCCCCATGTCCTGGCCCATATTCTGCTCCATGTCCTGCCTCATAGTCTGTCCAATGTCCTGCCCTATATCCTGTCGCATGCATGCCTCACGTCTTGCCCAAAGTCCTGTCCCATGTCCTGCCCTTATTCCTGCCCTATGTCCTGCCCCATGTCCTGCCCCATATCCTGCCCCATGTCCTGCCCCTTGTCCTGCCAAATGTCAAAACGCATGTCCTGCCCCATGTACTGCCCCATGTCCTGCATCATGTCTTGTCCAAAGTCCTGCCCCATGTTCTGCCCCAGGTCCTGCCCCATGTCCTTCCCTAATGTTCTGCCACAAGTTCTATACCATTTCATGCCCCATGTCCTGTCGCATTTCCTGCCCTATGTCCTGTAACATGTTCTGTCGCATGTCCTGCCCTATGTCCTGTAACATGTCCCGGCCGATGTCCTGCCCCATGTCCTGCCTCATGTCCAGCCCCATGTCCTGTCCCATGTCCGGGCCTATGTCCTGCCCCACGGCCTGCCTCATGTTGTTCCATTTCCTGCCCCATATCCTGCCCACGTTCTGTCTCATGTGTTGGTCCAAGTCCTGCTTCTTGTCCTGTCGTATTTTCATGCCTCATGTTCTGCCTCATGTCTTGCAAAATGTCCTGCCCCATGTCCTGCCCCATGTCCTTCCCCATATCCTGCCCCATGGCCTGCCCCAAGTCCTGCCCTATGTCCTGCCCTAAATCCAGCCCCATGTCCTGCCCCATGTCCTGCCCCTAAATCCTGCCCCATGTCCTGCCCCATGTCCTGCCAAATGTCAAAACGCATGTCCTGCCCCATGTCCAGTAACATGTCCCGCCCGATGTCCTGCCCTATGTTCTGCCCCATGTTCTGTACCATTTCATGCCCCATGTCTTGTCGCATGTCTTGTCCTATGTCCTGTAACATGTCCCGCCCGATGTCCTGCCCCATGTTCTGTCCCATGACATCCACCATATACTGCCCCAAATCCCGTCGCATGTCCTACCCCATATCCTTTCCAATATTACGCCCCATGTCCTGCCCCATGTCCTTCCCCATGTCTTGCCAAAAGTCCTGTCCCAAGTCCTGCCCCATATCCTGCCCCATGTCCTGCCCCAAGTCTTTTCATGACCTAACCTTGTTCCTGCCCCATGTCCTGCCCTATGTGCTGCCCCATGTCCTTCCCTAATGTCCTGCCCCATGTTCTGTACTATTTCATGACTATGTCCTGTCGCATGGCCTGCCCTATGTCCTGTAACATGTCCCGCCCGATGTCCTGCCCCATGTCCTGCCTCATATCCAGTCCCATGTCCTGCCTCATGTCCTGCCCCTTTCCTGACCCATGTCCTGTCCCATGACCTGCACCATATCCTGCTCCAAATCCCGTCGCATGTCCTGCCCCAAATCTTGACCTATGTCCTGCCCCATGTCCTGTCCTATATCCTTTCCAATATTATGCCCCATGTCCTGCCCCATGTCCTGCCCTATGTAATGCCCCATGTCCTGCACCATGTCCTGCCCCATGTCCTGGCCCATATTCTGCTCCATGTCCTGCCTCATAGTCTGTCCAATGTCCTGCCCTATATCCTGTCGCATGCATGCCTCACGTCTTGCCCAAAGTCCTGTCCCATGTCCTGCAGTAATTCCTGCCCTATGTCCTGCCCCATGTCCTGCCCCATATCCTGCCCCATGTCCTGCCCCTTGTCCTGCCAAATGTCAAAACGCATGTCCTGCCCCAGGTCCTGCCCCATGTCCTTCCCTAATGTTCTGCCACAAGTTCTATACCATTTCATGCCCCATGTTCTGTCGCATGTCCTGCCCTATGTCCTGTAACATGTCCCGGCCGATGTCCTGCCCCATGTCCTGCCTCATGTCCAGCCCCATGTCCTGTCCCATGTCCGGGCCTATGTCCTGCCCCACGGCCTGCCTCATGTTGTTCCATTTCCTGCCCCATATCCTGCCCACGTTCTGTCTCATGTGTTGGTCCAAGTCCTGCTTCTTGTCCTGTCGTATTTTCATGCCTCATGTTCTGCCTCATGTCTTGCAAAATGTCCTGCCCCATGTCCTGCCCCATGTCCTTCCCCATATCCTGCCCCATGGCCTGCCCCAAGTCCTGCCCTATGTCCTGCCCTAAATCCAGCCCCATGTCCTGCCCCATGTCCTGCCCCTAAATCCTGCCCCATGTCCTGCCCCATGTCCTGCCAAATGTCAAAACGCATGTCCTGCCCCATGTCCAGTAACATGTCCCGCCCGATGTCCTGCCCTATGTTCTGCCCCATGTTCTGTACCATTTCATGCCCCATGTCTTGTCGCATGTCTTGTCCTATGTCCTGTAACATGTCCCGCCCGATGTCCTGCCCCATGTTCTGTCCCATGACATCCACCATATACTGCCCCAAATCCCGTCGCATGTCCTACCCCATATCCTTTCCAATATTACGCCCCATGTCCTGCCCCATGTCCTTCCCCATGTCTTGCCAAAAGTCCTGTCCCAAGTCCTGCCCCATATCCTGCCCCATGTCCTGCCCCAAGTCTTTTCATGACCTAACCTTGTTCCTGCCCCATGTTCTGCCCTATGTGCTGCCCCATGTCCTTCCCTAATGTCCTGCCCCATGTTCTGTACTATTTCATGACTATGTCCTGTCGCATGGCCTGCCCTATGTCCTGTAACATGTCCCGCCCGATGTCCTGCCCCATGTCCTGCCTCATATCCAGTCCCATGTCCTGCCTCATGTCCTGCCCCTTTCCTGACCCATGTCCTGTCCCATGACCTGCACCATATCCTGCTCCAAATCCCGTCGCATGTCCTGCCCCAAATCTTGACCTATGTCCTGCCCCATGTCCTGTCCTATATCCTTTCCAATATTATGCCCCATGTCCTGCCCCATGTCCTGCCCTATGTAATGCCCCATGTCCTGCACCATGTCCTGCCCCATGTCCTGGCCCATATTCTGCTCCATGTCCTGCCTCATAGTCTGTCCAATGTCCTGCCCTATATCCTGTCGCATGCATGCCTCACGTCTTGCCCAAAGTCCTGTCCCATGTCCTGCAGTAATTCCTGCCCTATGTCCTGCCCCATGTCCTGCCCCATATCCTGCCCCATGTCCTGCCCCTTGTCCTGCCAAATGTCAAAACGCATGTCCTGCCCCAGGTCCTGCCCCATGTCCTTCCCTAATGTTCTGCCACAAGTTCTATACCATTTCATGCCCCATGTCCTGTCGCATGTCCTGCCCTATGTCCTGTAACATGTCCCGGCCGATGTCCTGCCCCATGTCCTGCCTCATGTCCAGTCCCATGTCCTGCGTCATGTCCTGCCCTATGTCCTGCCCCATGTCCTGCCTTATATCCAGTCCCATGTTCTGCCCCATGTCCTGCCCCATGTCCTGCCCTATGTAATGCCCCATATCCTGCCCCATGTCCTGCCCCTTGTCCTGCCAAATGTCAAAACGCTTGTCCTGCCCCATGTGTTGCCCCTTGTCCTGCATCATGTCCTGCCCAAAGTCCTGCCCCATGTCCTGCCCCTGTCCTGTCGCACGTCATGCCTCAAGTCCTGCCCCATGTCCTGCCCCATGGACAGCCCCATGTCCTGACCCTTATTTCCTGCCCCATGTCCTGCCCTATGTCCTGCCCCATGTCTTGCCAAAAGTCCTGTCCCTTGTCCTGCCCCATATCCTGCCCCATGTCCTGCCCCCAAGTCATTTCATGGCCTAACCTTATTCCTGCCCCATGTTCTGCCCTATGTGCTGCCCCATGTCCTTCCCTAATGTCCTGTCACATTTACTGTACCATTTCATGCCTATGTCCTGTCGCTTGTCCTGCCATTTGTCATGTTACATGTCTCATCCGATGTCCTGCCCCATATCCTGTCCCATGACCTGCACCATATCCTGCTCCAAATCCCGTCGCATGTCCTGCCCCAAATCTTGCCCTATGTCCTGCCCCATGTCCTGTCCTATTTCCTTTCCAACATTATGCCCCATGTCCTGCCTCATGTCCTGCCCTATGTAATGCCCAATGTCCTGCACCATGTCCTGCCCCATGTCCTGGCCCATATTCTGCTCCATGTCCCGCCTCATAGTCT
Source organism: Protonemura montana (assembly GCA_947568835.1). Classification (NCBI taxonomy): domain Eukaryota; kingdom Metazoa; phylum Arthropoda; class Insecta; order Plecoptera; family Nemouridae; genus Protonemura; species Protonemura montana. The sequence goes on from OX387609.1 coordinate 18,059,390, forward strand.
GTCCAATGTCCTGCCCCATGTCCTGCCCCATGTCCTGCCCCTAGTCCTGTCCCATGATTTGCCCTATGTCCTTCCCCAAGTCCTGCTCCAAGTCCTGTCCCATGTCCTGCCCTAATTCCTGCCCCATGTCCTGCCACATGTCCTGACCCTTATCCTGCCCCATGTCCTTCCCCGTGTCTTGCCCCATGTCCTGCCCCAAGTCCTAACCCATGTCCTGCCCTTATTTGCTGCCCCATGTCCTGCCCCATGTCCTGCCCCATGTCTTGCCCAAAGTCCTGCTCCATGTCCTGCCTCATGACCTGCCCCATGTCCTGCCTCATGTCCTGCCCCAAGTCCTGTGCCATGTCCTGCCCTAATTCCTGCACCATGTTCTGCCCCATGTCCTGGCCCATGTCCTGCCCCATGTCTTGCCCAAAGTCCTGCCCCAAGTTCTGCCTCATGTCCAGCTTCATATCCTGTCCCATGTCCTGGCCTATGTCCTGCCCCATGGCCTGCCTCTTGTTGATCCATGTCCTGCCCCATATCTTGCCCATGTTCTGTCTCATGTGTTGGTCTAAGTCCTGCCCCTTGCCCTGTCGCCTTTTCATGCCTCATGTCCTGCCCCATGTCCTGCCCCATGTACAGCCCCATGTCCTGCCCCAAGTCCTGTCCCATGTCCTGCCCTTATTCCTGCCCCATGTTCTGCCCCATGTCCTGACCCTTATCCTGCCTCATGTCCTGCCCCATGTCCTGCCCCAATTCCCGTCCCATGTCCTGCCCTAATTCCTGCCCCATGTCCTGCCCCATGTCCTGACCCTTGTCCTGCCCAAATTCCTGCCCCATGTCCTGCCCCATGTCCTGCCTCATATCCTGCCCCATGTCCTGCCCCATGTCCTGCCAAATGTCAAAACGCATGTTCTTCCCCATGTCCAGTAAAATGTCCCGCCCGATGTCCTGCCCTTTGTCCTGCCCCATGTCCTGCCCCATGTCTTGCCCAAAGTCCTGCCCCATGTTCTGCCCCATGGCCTGCCCCATGTCCCGCCCGATGTCCTGCCCCATGTCCTGCCTCATGTCCAGTCCCATGTCCTGCCTCATGTCCTGCCCCATGTCCTACCCCATGTCCTGTCCCATGACCTGCACCATATCCTGCCCCAAATCCCGTCGCATGTCTGCCCCAAATCCTGCCCTATGTCCTGCCCCATGTCCTGCCCCATATCCTTTCCAATATTACGCCCCATGTCCTGTAACATGTCCTGCCCTATGTCATGCGCCAAGTCCTGCCCCATATCCTGCCCCATGTCCTACCCTATGTAATGCCCCCATTCTAGCACCATGTCCTGCCCTATGTCCTGGCCCATATCCTGCTCCATGTCCTGCATCATATCCTGTCCAATGTCCTGCCCAATATCCTGTCGCATGCATGCCTCATGTCTTGCCTAAAGTCTTGCCCCATGTCCTGCCCCATGTCCTGCCCCATGTCCTGCCCCACGTCCTGTCCCATGTCCTGCCCTTATTCCTGCCCCATGTTCTGCCATATGGCCTGCCCCATGTCCCGCCCGATGTCCTGCCCCATGTCCTGCCTCATATCCAGTCCCATGTCCTGCCTCATGTCCTGCCCCATGTCCTGCCCCATGTCCTGTCCCATGACCTGCACCATATCCTGCCCCAAATCCCGTCGCATGTCTGCCCCAAATCCTGCCCTATGTCCTGCCCCATGTCCTGCCCCATATCCTTTCCAATATTACACTTCATGTCCTGTAACATGTCCTGACCTATGTCATGCGCCAAGTCCTGCCCCATATCCTGCCCCATGTCCTACCCTATGTAATGCCCCCATTCTTGCACCATGTCCTGCCCCATGTCCTGGCCCATATCCTGCTCCATGTCCTGCCTCATATCCTGTCCAATGTCCTGCCCAATACCCTGTCGCATGCATGCCTCATGTCTTGCCCAAAGTCTTGCCCCATGTCCTGCCCCATGTCCTGCCCCATGTCCTGCCCCAAGTCCTGTCCCTTGTCCTGCCCTTATTCCTGCCCCATGTCCTGCCTTATCTCCTGCCCCATGTCCTGCCCCATGTCCTGCCCATTGTCCTGCCTCATGTCCAGGCCCATGTCCTGTCTCATGTCCTGCCCCATGTCCTGCCCCATGTCCTGTCCCATGACCTGCACCATATCCTGCCCCCAATCCCGTCGCATGTCCTGCCCTAAATCCTGCCCTTTGTCCTGCCCCATGTCCTGCCCCGTGTCTTTTCCCATGACCTGCACCATATCCTGCCCCAAATCCCGTCGCATGTCCTGCCCCAAATCCTGCCCTATGTGATGCCCCATCTCCTGCCCCATATCCTTTTCAATATTATGCCCCATGTCCTGTAACATGTCCTGCCCTATGTCATGCGCCAAGTCCTGCCCCATATCCTGCCACATGTCCTGCCCTGTGTAATGCCCAATGTCCTGAACCATGTCCTGCCCCATGTCCTGGCCCATATCCTGCTCCATGTCCTGCCTCATATCCTATCCAATGTCCTGCCCTTTATCCTGTCGCATGCATGACTCATGTCTTGTCCAAAGTCTTGCCCTATGTCCTGCCCCATGTTCTGCCGCATGTCCTGCCCCAAGTCCTGTCCCATGTCCTGCCCTAATTCCTGCGCCATGTTCTGCCTTATTTGCTGCCCCATGTCCTGCCCCATGTCCTGCCCCATGTCTTGCCCAAAGTCCTGCTCCATGTCCTGCCCCATGTCCTACCCATTTCCTGCCCCATGTCCTGCCCGAAGTCCTTCTCCCATGTCCTGCCCTAATTCCTGCCCTATGTCCTGCCCCATGTCCTGCCCCTTGTCCTGCCTCATGTCCTGCCCCATGTCTTGCCCCATGTCCTGACCCAAGTTCTGTCTCATGTCATGCGTCATGTCCTAACGCATGTTCTGCCCCATGTCCTAGCCCATGTCCTGCCACATGTCCTGCCCCATGTTCTGCCCCATGTCCTGCGCCATGTCCTGTCTCATGTTCTGACCCATGTTCTGTCTCTTGTCGTGCCTCATGTCCTGCCAAATGTCAAAACGCTTGTCCTGCCCCATGTGTTGCCCCTTGTCCTGCATCATGTCCTGCCCAAAGTCCTGCCCCATGTCCTGCCCCTGTCCTGTCGCACGTCATGCCTCAAGTCCTGCCCCATGTCCTGCCCCATGGACAGCCCCATGTCCTGACCCTTATTTCCTGCCCCATGTCCTGCCCTATGTCCTGCCCCATGTCTTGCCAAAAGTCCTGTCCCTTGTCCTGCCCCATATCCTGCCCCATGTCCTGCCCCCAAGTCATTTCATGGCCTAACCTTATTCCTGCCCCATGTTCTGCCCTATGTGCTGCCCCATGTCCTTCCCTAATGTCCTGTCACATTTACTGTACCATTTCATGCCTATGTCCTGTCGCTTGTCCTGCCATTTGTCATGTTACATGTCTCATCCGATGTCCTGCCCCATATCCTGTCCCATGACCTGCACCATATCCTGCTCCAAATCCCGTCGCATGTCCTGCCCCAAATCTTGCCCTATGTCCTGCCCCATGTCCTGTCCTATTTCCTTTCCAACATTATGCCCCATGTCCTGCCTCATGTCCTGCCCTATGTAATGCCCAATGTCCTGCACCATGTCCTGCCCCATGTCCTGGCCCATATTCTGCTCCATGTCCCGCCTCATAGTCTGTCCAATGTCCTGCCCCATGTCCTGCCCCATGTCCTGCCCCTAGTCCTGTCCCATGATTTGCCCTATGTCCTTCCCCAAGTCCTGCTCCAAGTCCTGTCCCATGTCCTGCCCTAATTCCTGCCCCATGTCCTGCCACATGTCCTGACCCTTATCCTGCCCCATGTCCTTCCCCGTGTCTTGCCCCATGTCCTGCCCCAAGTCCTAACCCATGTCCTGCCCTTATTTGCTGCCCCATGTCCTGCCCCATGTCCTGCCCCATGTCTTGCCCAAAGTCCTGCTCCATGTCCTGCCTCATGACCTGCCCCATGTCCTGCCTCATGTCCTGCCCCAAGTCCTGTGCCATGTCCTGCCCTAATTCCTGCACCATGTTCTGCCCCATGTCCTGGCCCATGTCCTGCCCCATGTCTTGCCCAAAGTCCTGCCCCAAGTTCTGCCTCATGTCCAGCTTCATATCCTGTCCCATGTCCTGGCCTATGTCCTGCCCCATGGCCTGCCTCTTGTTGATCCATGTCCTGCCCCATATCTTGCCCATGTTCTGTCTCATGTGTTGGTCTAAGTCCTGCCCCTTGCCCTGTCGCCTTTTCATGCCTCATGTCCTGCCCCATGTCCTGCCCCATGTACAGCCCCATGTCCTGCCCCAAGTCCTGTCCCATGTCCTGCCCTTATTCCTGCCCCATGTTCTGCCCCATGTCCTGACCCTTATCCTGCCTCATGTCCTGCCCCATGTCCTGCCCCAATTCCCGTCCCATGTCCTGCCCTAATTCCTGCCCCATGTCCTGCCCCATGTCCTGACCCTTGTCCTGCCCAAATTCCTGCCCCATGTCCTGCCCCATGTCCTGCCTCATATCCTGCCCCATGTCCTGCCCCATGTCCTGCCAAATGTCAAAACGCATGTTCTTCCCCATGTCCAGTAAAATGTCCCGCCCGATGTCCTGCCCTTTGTCCTGCCCCATGTCCTGCCCCATGTCTTGCCCAAAGTCCTGCCCCATGTTCTGCCCCATGGCCTGCCCCATGTCCCGCCCGATGTCCTGCCCCATGTCCTGCCTCATGTCCAGTCCCATGTCCTGCCTCATGTCCTGCCCCATGTCCTACCCCATGTCCTGTCCCATGACCTGCACCATATCCTGCCCCAAATCCCGTCGCATGTCTGCCCCAAATCCTGCCCTATGTCCTGCCCCATGTCCTGCCCCATATCCTTTCCAATATTACGCCCCATGTCCTGTAACATGTCCTGCCCTATGTCATGCGCCAAGTCCTGCCCCATATCCTGCCCCATGTCCTACCCTATGTAATGCCCCCATTCTAGCACCATGTCCTGCCCTATGTCCTGGCCCATATCCTGCTCCATGTCCTGCATCATATCCTGTCCAATGTCCTGCCCAATATCCTGTCGCATGCATGCCTCATGTCTTGCCTAAAGTCTTGCCCCATGTCCTGCCCCATGTCCTGCCCCATGTCCTGCCCCACGTCCTGTCCCATGTCCTGCCCTTATTCCTGCCCCATGTTCTGCCATATGGCCTGCCCCATGTCCCGCCCGATGTCCTGCCCCATGTCCTGCCTCATATCCAGTCCCATGTCCTGCCTCATGTCCTGCCCCATGTCCTGCCCCATGTCCTGTCCCATGACCTGCACCATATCCTGCCCCAAATCCCGTCGCATGTCTGCCCCAAATCCTGCCCTATGTCCTGCCCCATGTCCTGCCCCATATCCTTTCCAATATTACACTTCATGTCCTGTAACATGTCCTGACCTATGTCATGCGCCAAGTCCTGCCCCATATCCTGCCCCATGTCCTACCCTATGTAATGCCCCCATTCTTGCACCATGTCCTGCCCCATGTCCTGGCCCATATCCTGCTCCATGTCCTGCCTCATATCCTGTCCAATGTCCTGCCCAATACCCTGTCGCATGCATGCCTCATGTCTTGCCCAAAGTCTTGCCCCATGTCCTGCCCCATGTCCTGCCCCATGTCCTGCCCCAAGTCCTGTCCCTTGTCCTGCCCTTATTCCTGCCCCATGTCCTGCCTTATCTCCTGCCCCATGTCCTGCCCCATGTCCTGCCCATTGTCCTGCCTCATGTCCAGGCCCATGTCCTGTCTCATGTCCTGCCCCATGTCCTGCCCCATGTCCTGTCCCATGACCTGCACCATATCCTGCCCCCAATCCCGTCGCATGTCCTGCCCTAAATCCTGCCCTTTGTCCTGCCCCATGTCCTGCCCCGTGTCTTTTCCCATGACCTGCACCATATCCTGCCCCAAATCCCGTCGCATGTCCTGCCCCAAATCCTGCCCTATGTGATGCCCCATCTCCTGCCCCATATCCTTTTCAATATTATGCCCCATGTCCTGTAACATGTCCTGCCCTATGTCATGCGCCAAGTCCTGCCCCATATCCTGCCACATGTCCTGCCCTGTGTAATGCCCAATGTCCTGAACCATGTCCTGCCCCATGTCCTGGCCCATATCCTGCTCCATGTCCTGCCTCATATCCTATCCAATGTCCTGCCCTTTATCCTGTCGCATGCATGACTCATGTCTTGTCCAAAGTCTTGCCCTATGTCCTGCCCCATGTTCTGCCGCATGTCCTGCCCCAAGTCCTGTCCCATGTCCTGCCCTAATTCCTGCGCCATGTTCTGCCTTATTTGCTGCCCCATGTCCTGCCCCATGTCCTGCCCCATGTCTTGCCCAAAGTCCTGCTCCATGTCCTGCCCCATGTCCTACCCATTTCCTGCCCCATGTCCTGCCCGAAGTCCTTCTCCCATGTCCTGCCCTAATTCCTGCCCTATGTCCTGCCCCATGTCCTGCCCCTTGTCCTGCCTCATGTCCTGCCCCATGTCTTGCCCCATGTCCTGACCCAAGTTCTGTCTCATGTCATGCGTCATGTCCTAACGCATGTTCTGCCCCATGTCCTAGCCCATGTCCTGCCACATGTCCTGCCCCATGTTCTGCCCCATGTCCTGCGCCATGTCCTGTCTCATGTTCTGACCCATGTTCTGTCTCTTGTCGTGCCTCATGTCCTGTCGCATGTTCTGCCCCATGTCCTGGCCCATGTCCTGCCCCATGTCTTGCCCAAAGTCCTGCCCAAAGTTCTGCCTCATGTCCAGCCCCATGTCCTGTCCCATGTCCTGGCCTATGTCCTGCCACACGGCCTGCCTCATGTTGTTCCATGTCCTGCCCCATATACTGCTCATGTTCTGTCTCATGTGTTGGTCTAAGTCCTTCCCCTTTGTCCTGTCGCAATTTCATGCCTCATGTTCTGCCCATGTCCTACCCCATGTACAGCCCCATGTCCTGTCTCACGTCCTGTCCCATGTCCTTTCCTATTTTCTGCCTCATGTCCTGCTTGATGTCCTACCTCATGTCCTGCCCCTAGCTTTCCCAAAGTCCTGCCCCATGTCCTGCCTCATTTCCTGGCCTATGTCCTGCCATATATCCTGACCCATGTCCTTCCCCATTTCCTGCCTCATGTCCTGCCCCATGTCCTGCCCCATGTCCTGCCTCATGTCTTGCCAAAAGTCCTGCCCCATGTCCTGCCCCATGTCCTGCCCCATGTCCTGCCCCATGTCCTGCCCCATGTCCTGCCAAATGTCAAAACGCATGTCCTGCCCCATGTCCAGTAACATTTCCCGCCCGATGTCCTGCCCTATGTCCTGCCCCATGTTCTGTACCATGTCCTGCCCCATGTCCTGGCCCATGTCCTGCCCCTAGTCCTGTCCCATGATTTGCCCTATGTCCTTCCCCAAGTCCTGCTCCAAGTCCTGTCCCATGTCCTGCCCTAATTCCTGCCCCATGTCCTGCCACATGTCCTGACCCTTATCCTGCCCCATGTCCTTCCCCGTGTCTTGCCCCATGTCCTGCCCCAAGTCCTAACCCATGTCCTGCCCTTATTTGCTGCCCCATGTCCTGCCCCATGTCCTGCCCCATGTCTTGCCCAAAGTCCTGCTCCATGTCCTGCCTCATGACCTGCCCCATGTCCTGCCTCATGTCCTGCCCCAAGTCCTGTGCCATGTCCTGCCCTAATTCCTGCACCATGTTCTGCCCCATGTCCTGGCCCATGTCCTGCCCCATGTCTTGCCCAAAGTCCTGCCCCAAGTTCTGCCTCATGTCCAGCTTCATATCCTGTCCCATGTCCTGGCCTATGTCCTGCCCCATGGCCTGCCTCTTGTTGATCCATGTCCTGCCCCATATCTTGCCCATGTTCTGTCTCATGTGTTGGTCTAAGTCCTGCCCCTTGCCCTGTCGCCTTTTCATGCCTCATGTCCTGCCCCATGTCCTGCCCCATGTACAGCCCCATGTCCTGCCCCAAGTCCTGTCCCATGTCCTGCCCTTATTCCTGCCCCATGTTCTGCCCCATGTCCTGACCCTTATCCTGCCTCATGTCCTGCCCCATGTCCTGCCCCAATTCCCGTCCCATGTCCTGCCCTAATTCCTGCCCCATGTCCTGCCCCATGTCCTGACCCTTGTCCTGCCCAAATTCCTGCCCCATGTCCTGCCCCATGTCCTGCCTCATATCCTGCCCCATGTCCTGCCCCATGTCCTGCCAAATGTCAAAACGCATGTTCTTCCCCATGTCCAGTAAAATGTCCCGCCCGATGTCCTGCCCTTTGTCCTGCCCCATGTCCTGCCCCATGTCTTGCCCAAAGTCCTGCCCCATGTTCTGCCCCATGGCCTGCCCCATGTCCCGCCCGATGTCCTGCCCCATGTCCTGCCTCATGTCCAGTCCCATGTCCTGCCTCATGTCCTGCCCCATGTCCTACCCCATGTCCTGTCCCATGACCTGCACCATATCCTGCCCCAAATCCCGTCGCATGTCTGCCCCAAATTCTGCCCTATGTCCTGCCCCATGTCCTGCCCCATATCCTTTCCAATATTACGCCCCATGTCCTGTAACATGTCCTGCCCTATGTCATGCGCCAAGTCCTGCCCCATATCCTGCCCCATGTCCTACCCTATGTAATGCCCCCATTCTAGCACCATGTCCTGCCCTATGTCCTGGCCCATATCCTGCTCCATGTCCTGCCTCATATCCTGACCAATGTCCTGCCCAATATCCTGTCGCATGCATGCCTCATGTCTTGCCTAAAGTCTTGCCCCATGTCCTGCCCCATGTCCTGCCCCATGTCCTGCCCCACGTCCTGCCCCAAGTCCTGTCCCTTGTCCTGCCCTTATTCCTGCCCCATGTCCTGCCTTATCTCCTGCCCCATGTCCTGCCCCATGTCCTGCCCATTGTCCTGCCTCATGTCCAGGCCCATGTCCTGTCTCATGTCCTGCCCCATGTCCTGCCCCATGTCCTGTCCCATGACCTGCACCATATCCTGCCCCCAATCCCGTCGCATGTCCTGCCCTAAATCCTGCCCTTTGTCCTGCCCCATGTCCTGCCCCGTGTCTTTTCCCATGACCTGCACCATATCCTGCCCCAAATCCCGTCGCATGTCCTGCCCCAAATCCTGCCCTATGTGATGCCCCATCTCCTGCCCCATATCCTTTTCAATATTATGCCCCATGTCCTGTAACATGTCCTGCCCTATGTCATGCGCCAAGTCCTGCCCCATATCCTGCCACATGTCCTGCCCTGTGTAATGCCCAATGTCCTGAACCATGTCCTGCCCCATGTCCTGGCCCATATCCTGCTCCATGTCCTGCCTCATATCCTATCCAATGTCCTGCCCTTTATCCTGTCGCATGCATGACTCATGTCTTGTCCAAAGTCTTGCCCTATGTCCTGCCCCATGTTCTGCCGCATGTCCTGCCCCAAGTCCTGTCCCATGTCCTGCCCTAATTCCTGCGCCATGTTCTGCCTTATTTGCTGCCCCATGTCCTGCCCCATGTCCTGCCCCATGTCTTGCCCAAAGTCCTGCTCCATGTCCTGCCCCATGTCCTACCCATTTCCTGCCCCATGTCCTGCCCGAAGTCCTTCTCCCATGTCCTGCCCTAATTCCTGCCCTATGTCCTGCCCCATGTCCTGCCCCTTGTCCTGCCTCATGTCCTGCCCCATGTCTTGCCCCATGTCCTGACCCAAGTTCTGTCTCATGTCATGCGTCATGTCCTAACGCATGTTCTGCCCCATGTCCTAGCCCATGTCCTGCCACATGTCCTGCCCCATGTTCTGCCCCATGTCCTGCGCCATGTCCTGTCTCATGTTCTGACCCATGTTCTGTCTCTTGTCGTGCCTCATGTCCTGCCAAATGTCAAAACGCTTGTCCTGCCCCATGTGTTGCCCCTTGTCCTGCATCATGTCCTGCCCAAAGTCCTGCCCCATGTCCTGCCCCTGTCCTGTCGCACGTCATGCCTCAAGTCCTGCCCCATGTCCTGCCCCATGGACAGCCCCATGTCCTGACCCTTATTTCCTGCCCCATGTCCTGCCCTATGTCCTGCCCCATGTCTTGCCAAAAGTCCTGTCCCTTGTCCTGCCCCATATCCTGCCCCATGTCCTGCCCCCAAGTCATTTCATGGCCTAACCTTATTCCTGCCCCATGTTCTGCCCTATGTGCTGCCCCATGTCCTTCCCTAATGTCCTGTCACATTTACTGTACCATTTCATGCCTATGTCCTGTCGCTTGTCCTGCCATTTGTCATGTTACATGTCTCATCCGATGTCCTGCCCCATATCCTGTCCCATGACCTGCACCATATCCTGCTCCAAATCCCGTCGCATGTCCTGCCCCAAATCTTGCCCTATGTCCTGCCCCATGTCCTGTCCTATTTCCTTTCCAACATTATGCCCCATGTCCTGCCTCATGTCCTGCCCTATGTAATGCCCAATGTCCTGCACCATGTCCTGCCCCATGTCCTGGCCCATATTCTGCTCCATGTCCCGCCTCATAGTCTGTCCAATGTCCTGCCCCATGTCCTGCCCCATGTCCTGCCCCTAGTCCTGTCCCATGATTTGCCCTATGTCCTTCCCCAAGTCCTGCTCCAAGTCCTGTCCCATGTCCTGCCCTAATTCCTGCCCCATGTCCTGCCACATGTCCTGACCCTTATCCTGCCCCATGTCCTTCCCCGTGTCTTGCCCCATGTCCTGCCCCAAGTCCTAACCCATGTCCTGCCCTTATTTGCTGCCCCATGTCCTGCCCCATGTCCTGCCCCATGTCTTGCCCAAAGTCCTGCTCCATGTCCTGCCTCATGACCTGCCCCATGTCCTGCCTCATGTCCTGCCCCAAGTCCTGTGCCATGTCCTGCCCTAATTCCTGCACCATGTTCTGCCCCATGTCCTGGCCCATGTCCTGCCCCATGTCTTGCCCAAAGTCCTGCCCCAAGTTCTGCCTCATGTCCAGCTTCATATCCTGTCCCATGTCCTGGCCTATGTCCTGCCCCATGGCCTGCCTCTTGTTGATCCATGTCCTGCCCCATATCTTGCCCATGTTCTGTCTCATGTGTTGGTCTAAGTCCTGCCCCTTGCCCTGTCGCCTTTTCATGCCTCATGTCCTGCCCCATGTCCTGCCCCATGTACAGCCCCATGTCCTGCCCCAAGTCCTGTCCCATGTCCTGCCCTTATTCCTGCCCCATGTTCTGCCCCATGTCCTGACCCTTATCCTGCCTCATGTCCTGCCCCATGTCCTGCCCCAATTCCCGTCCCATGTCCTGCCCTAATTCCTGCCCCATGTCCTGCCCCATGTCCTGACCCTTGTCCTGCCCAAATTCCTGCCCCATGTCCTGCCCCATGTCCTGCCTCATATCCTGCCCCATGTCCTGCCCCATGTCCTGCCAAATGTCAAAACGCATGTTCTTCCCCATGTCCAGTAAAATGTCCCGCCCGATGTCCTGCCCTTTGTCCTGCCCCATGTCCTGCCCCATGTCTTGCCCAAAGTCCTGCCCCATGTTCTGCCCCATGGCCTGCCCCATGTCCCGCCCGATGTCCTGCCCCATGTCCTGCCTCATGTCCAGTCCCATGTCCTGCCTCATGTCCTGCCCCATGTCCTACCCCATGTCCTGTCCCATGACCTGCACCATATCCTGCCCCAAATCCCGTCGCATGTCTGCCCCAAATCCTGCCCTATGTCCTGCCCCATGTCCTGCCCCATATCCTTTCCAATATTACGCCCCATGTCCTGTAACATGTCCTGCCCTATGTCATGCGCCAAGTCCTGCCCCATATCCTGCCCCATGTCCTACCCTATGTAATGCCCCCATTCTAGCACCATGTCCTGCCCTATGTCCTGGCCCATATCCTGCTCCATGTCCTGCATCATATCCTGTCCAATGTCCTGCCCAATATCCTGTCGCATGCATGCCTCATGTCTTGCCTAAAGTCTTGCCCCATGTCCTGCCCCATGTCCTGCCCCATGTCCTGCCCCACGTCCTGTCCCATGTCCTGCCCTTATTCCTGCCCCATGTTCTGCCATATGGCCTGCCCCATGTCCCGCCCGATGTCCTGCCCCATGTCCTGCCTCATATCCAGTCCCATGTCCTGCCTCATGTCCTGCCCCATGTCCTGCCCCATGTCCTGTCCCATGACCTGCACCATATCCTGCCCCAAATCCCGTCGCATGTCTGCCCCAAATCCTGCCCTATGTCCTGCCCCATGTCCTGCCCCATATCCTTTCCAATATTACACTTCATGTCCTGTAACATGTCCTGACCTATGTCATGCGCCAAGTCCTGCCCCATATCCTGCCCCATGTCCTACCCTATGTAATGCCCCCATTCTTGCACCATGTCCTGCCCCATGTCCTGGCCCATATCCTGCTCCATGTCCTGCCTCATATCCTGTCCAATGTCCTGCCCAATACCCTGTCGCATGCATGCCTCATGTCTTGCCCAAAGTCTTGCCCCATGTCCTGCCCCATGTCCTGCCCCATGTCCTGCCCCAAGTCCTGTCCCTTGTCCTGCCCTTATTCCTGCCCCATGTCCTGCCTTATCTCCTGCCCCATGTCCTGCCCCATGTCCTGCCCATTGTCCTGCCTCATGTCCAGGCCCATGTCCTGTCTCATGTCCTGCCCCATGTCCTGCCCCATGTCCTGTCCCATGACCTGCACCATATCCTGCCCCCAATCCCGTCGCATGTCCTGCCCTAAATCCTGCCCTTTGTCCTGCCCCATGTCCTGCCCCGTGTCTTTTCCCATGACCTGCACCATATCCTGCCCCAAATCCCGTCGCATGTCCTGCCCCAAATCCTGCCCTATGTGATGCCCCATCTCCTGCCCCATATCCTTTTCAATATTATGCCCCATGTCCTGTAACATGTCCTGCCCTATGTCATGCGCCAAGTCCTGCCCCATATCCTGCCACATGTCCTGCCCTGTGTAATGCCCAATGTCCTGAACCATGTCCTGCCCCATGTCCTGGCCCATATCCTGCTCCATGTCCTGCCTCATATCCTATCCAATGTCCTGCCCTTTATCCTGTCGCATGCATGACTCATGTCTTGTCCAAAGTCTTGCCCTATGTCCTGCCCCATGTTCTGCCGCATGTCCTGCCCCAAGTCCTGTCCCATGTCCTGCCCTAATTCCTGCGCCATGTTCTGCCTTATTTGCTGCCCCATGTCCTGCCCCATGTCCTGCCCCATGTCTTGCCCAAAGTCCTGCTCCATGTCCTGCCCCATGTCCTACCCATTTCCTGCCCCATATCCTGCCCGAAGTCCTTCTCCCATGTCCTGCCCTAATTCCTGCCCTATGTCCTGCCCCATGTCCTGCCCCTTGTCCTGCCTCATGTCCTGCCCCATGTCTTGCCCCATGTCCTGACCCAAGTTCTGTCTCATGTCATGCGTCATGTCCTAACGCATGTTCTGCCCCATGTCCTAGCCCATGTCCTGCCACATGTCCTGCCCCATGTTCTGCCCCATGTCCTGCGCCATGTCCTGTCTCATGTTCTGACCCATGTTCTGTCTCTTGTCGTGCCTCATGTCCTGTCGCATGTTCTGCCCCATGTCCTGGCCCATGTCCTGCCCCATGTCTTGCCCAAAGTCCTGCCCAAAGTTCTGCCTCATGTCCAGCCCCATGTCCTGTCCCATGTCCTGGCCTATGTCCTGCCACACGGCCTGCCTCATGTTGTTCCATGTCCTGCCCCATATACTGCTCATGTTCTGTCTCATGTGTTGGTCTAAGTCCTTCCCCTTTGTCCTGTCGCAATTTCATGCCTCATGTTCTGCCCATGTCCTACCCCATGTACAGCCCCATGTCCTGTCTCACGTCCTGTCCCATGTCCTTTCCTATTTTCTGCCTCATGTCCTGCTTGATGTCCTACCTCATGTCCTGCCCCTAGCTTTCCCAAAGTCCTGCCCCATGTCCTGCCTCATTTCCTGGCCTATGTCCTGCCATATGTCCTGACCCATGTCCTTCCCCATTTCCTGCCTCATGTCCTGCCCCATGTCCTGCCCCATGTCCTGCCTCATGTCTTGCCAAAAGTCCTGCCCCATGTCCTGCCCCATGTCCTGCCCCATGTCCTGCCCCATGTCCTGCCCCATGTCCTGCCAAATGTCAAAACGCATGTCCTGCCCCATGTCCAGTAACATTTCCCGCCCGATGTCCTGCCCTATGTCCTGCCCCATGTTCTGTACCATGTCCTGCCCCATGTCCTGGCCCATGTCCTGCCCCTAGTCCTGTCCCATGATTTGCCCTATGTCCTTCCCCAAGTCCTGCTCCAAGTCCTGTCCCATGTCCTGCCCTAATTCCTGCCCCATGTCCTGCCACATGTCCTGACCCTTATCCTGCCCCATGTCCTTCCCCGTGTCTTGCCCCATGTCCTGCCCCAAGTCCTAACCCATGTCCTGCCCTTATTTGCTGCCCCATGTCCTGCCCCATGTCCTGCCCCATGTCTTGCCCAAAGTCCTGCTCCATGTCCTGCCTCATGACCTGCCCCATGTCCTGCCTCATGTCCTGCCCCAAGTCCTGTGCCATGTCCTGCCCTAATTCCTGCACCATGTTCTGCCCCATGTCCTGGCCCATGTCCTGCCCCATGTCTTGCCCAAAGTCCTGCCCCAAGTTCTGCCTCATGTCCAGCTTCATATCCTGTCCCATGTCCTGGCCTATGTCCTGCCCCATGGCCTGCCTCTTGTTGATCCATGTCCTGCCCCATATCTTGCCCATGTTCTGTCTCATGTGTTGGTCTAAGTCCTGCCCCTTGCCCTGTCGCCTTTTCATGCCTCATGTCCTGCCCCATGTCCTGCCCCATGTACAGCCCCATGTCCTGCCCCAAGTCCTGTCCCATGTCCTGCCCTTATTCCTGCCCCATGTTCTGCCCCATGTCCTGACCCTTATCCTGCCTCATGTCCTGCCCCATGTCCTGCCCCAATTCCCGTCCCATGTCCTGCCCTAATTCCTGCCCCATGTCCTGCCCCATGTCCTGACCCTTGTCCTGCCCAAATTCCTGCCCCATGTCCTGCCCCATGTCCTGCCTCATATCCTGCCCCATGTCCTGCCCCATGTCCTGCCAAATGTCAAAACGCATGTTCTTCCCCATGTCCAGTAAAATGTCCCGCCCGATGTCCTGCCCTTTGTCCTGCCCCATGTCCTGCCCCATGTCTTGCCCAAAGTCCTGCCCCATGTTCTGCCCCATGGCCTGCCCCATGTCCCGCCCGATGTCCTGCCCCATGTCCTGCCTCATGTCCAGTCCCATGTCCTGCCTCATGTCCTGCCCCATGTCCTACCCCATGTCCTGTCCCATGACCTGCACCATATCCTGCCCCAAATCCCGTCGCATGTCTGCCCCAAATTCTGCCCTATGTCCTGCCCCATGTCCTGCCCCATATCCTTTCCAATATTACGCCCCATGTCCTGTAACATGTCCTGCCCTATGTCATGCGCCAAGTCCTGCCCCATATCCTGCCCCATGTCCTACCCTATGTAATGCCCCCATTCTAGCACCATGTCCTGCCCTATGTCCTGGCCCATATCCTGCTCCATGTCCTGCCTCATATCCTGACCAATGTCCTGCCCAATATCCTGTCGCATGCATGCCTCATGTCTTGCCTAAAGTCTTGCCCCATGTCCTGCCCCATGTCCTGCCCCATGTCCTGCCCCACGTCCTGTCCCATGTCCTGCCCTTATTCCTGCCCCATGTTCTGCCATATGGCCTGCCCCATGTCCCGCCCGATGTCCTGCCCCATGTCATGCCTCATATCCAGTCCCATGTCCTGCCTCATGTCCTGCCCCATGTCCTGCCCCATGTCCTGTCCCATGACCTGCACCATATCCTGCCCCAAATCCCGTCGCATGTCTGCCCCAAATCCTGCCCTATGTCCTGCCCCATGTCCTGCCCCATATCCTTTCCAATATTACACTTCATGTCCTGTAACATGTCCTGACCTATGTCATGCGCCAAGTCCTGCCCCATATCCTGCCCCATGTCCTACCCTATGTAATGCCCCCATTCTTGCACCATGTCCTGCCCCATGTCCTGGCTCATATCCTGCTCCATGTCCTGCCTCATATCCTGTCCAATGTCCTGCCCAATACCCTGTCGCATGCATGCCTCATGTCTTGCCCAAAGTCTTGCCCCATGTCCTGCCCTATGTCCTGCCCCATGTCCTGCCCCAAGTCCTGTCCCTTGTCCTGCCCTTATTCCTGCCCCATGTCCTGCCTTATCTCCTGCCCCATGTCCTGCCCCATGTCCTGCCCCGTGTCTTTTCCCATGACCTGCACCATATCCTGCCCCAAATCCCGTCGCATGTCCTGCCCCAAATCCTGCCCTATGTGATGCCCCATCTCCTGCCCCATATCCTTTTCAATATTATGCCCCATGTCCTGTAACATGTCCTGCCCTATGTCATGCGCCAAGTCCTGCCCCATATCTTGCCACATGTCCTGCCCTGTGTAATGCCCAATGTCCTGCACCATGTCCTGCCCCATGTCCTGGCCCATATCCTGCTCCATGTCCTGCCTCATATCCTATCCAATGTCCTGCCCTTTATCCTGTCGCATGCATGACTCATGTCTTGTCCAAAGTCTTGCCCTATGTCCTGCCCCATGTTCTGCCCCATGTCCTGCCCCAAGTCCTGTCCCATGTCCTGCCCTAATTCCTGCGCCATGTTCTGCCTTATTTGCTGCCCCATGTCCTGCCCCATGTCCTGCCCCATGTCTTGCCCAAAGTCCTGCTCCATGTCCTGCCCCATGTCCTACCCATTTCCTGCCCCATGTCCTGCCCCAAGTCCTTCTCCCATGTCCTGCCCTAATTCCTGCCCTATGTCCTGCCCCATGTCCTGCCCCTTGTCCTGCCTCATGTCCTGCCCCATGTCTTGCCCCATGTCCTGACCCAAGTTCTGTCTCATGTCATGCGTCATGTCCTAACGCATGTTCTGCCCCATGTCCTAGCCCATGTCCTGCCACATGTCCTGCCCCATGTTCTGCCCCATGTCCTGCGCCATGTCCTGTCTCATGTTCTGACCCATGTTCTGTCTCTTGTCGTGCCTCATGTCCTGTCGCATGTTCTGCCCCATGTCCTGGCCCATGTCCTGCCCCATGTCTTGCCCAAAGTCCTGCCCAAAGTTCTGCCTCATGTCCAGCCCCATGTCCTGTCCCATGTCCTGGCCTATGTCCTGCCCCACGGCCTGCCTCATGTTGTTCCATGTCCTGCCCCATATACTGCTCATGTTCTGTCTCATGTGTTGGTCTAAGTCCTTCCCCTTTGTCCTGTCGCATTTTCATGCCTCATGTTCTGCCCATGTCCTACCCCATGTACAGCCCCATGTCCTGTCTCACGTCCTGTCCCATGTCCTTTCCTATTTTCTGCCTCATGTCCTGCTTGATGTCCTACCTCATGTCCTGCCCCTAGCTTTCCCAAAGTCCTGCCCCATGTCCTGCCTCATTTTCTGGCCTATGTCCTGCCATATGTCCTGACCCATGTCCTTCCCCATTTCCTGCCTCATGTCCTGCCCCATGTCCTGCCCCATGTCCTGCCTCATGTCTTGCCAAAAGTCCTGCCCCATGTCCTGCCCCATGTCCTGCCCCATGTCCTGCCCCATGTCCTGCCCCATGTCCTGCCAAATGTCAAAACGCATGTCCTGCCCCATGTCCAGTAACATTTCCCGCCCGATGTCCTGCCCTATGTCCTGCCCCATGTTATGTACCATTTCATGCCCCATGTCTTGTCGCATGTCCTGTCCTATGTCCTGTTACATGTCCCGCCCGATGTCCTGCCCCATGTCCTGTCCCATGACATCCACCATATCCTGCCCCAAATCCCGTCGCATGTCCTGCCCCATATCCTTTCCAATAATTCGCCCCATGTCCTGTAACATGTCCTGCCCTATGTCATGCGCCAAGTCCTGCCCCATATCCTGCCACATGTTCTACCCTATGTAATGCTCCAAGTCCTGCACCATGCCCGCATGTCCTGCCCCTTGTCCAGTAACATGTCCCGCCTGATGTGCTGCCCTACGTCCTGCCCCATATCCTGCCCCATGTCCTGACCATTATCCTTCCCTTTGTCCTGCCCCATGTCTTGCCCCATGTCCTGACCCATGTGTTGTCCCAAGTGCTGCCCCTTGTCCTGTCGCATGTCATGCCTCATGTCCTGCCCCATGTCCTGCCCCATGGACAGCCCCATGTCCTGACCCTTATTTCCTGCCCCGTGTCCTGCCCCATGTCCTGCCCCATGTCTTGCCAAAAGTCCTGTCCCAAGTCCTGCCCCATATCCTGCCCCATGTCCTGCCCCATGTCTTTTCATGACCAAACCTTATTCCTGCCAAATGTCCTGCCCCATGTGCTGCCTCATGTCCTTCCCTAATGTCCAGCCCCATGTTCTGTACTATTTCATGCCTATGTCCTTTCGCATGTCCTGCCCTATGTCCTTTCGCATGTCCTGCCCTATGTCCTGTAACATGTCCCGCCCGATGTCCTGCCCCATGTCCTGCCTCATATCCAGTCCCATGTCCTGCCTCACGTCCTGCCCCTTTCCTGCCCCATGTCCCGTGGCATGTCCTGCCCCATATCCTGCCCCATGTCCTGCCCCATGTCTTTTCATGACCTAACCTTATTCCTGCCAAATGTCCTTCCCCATGTCCTGCCCCATGTCCTGTCCCATGTCCTGCACCAGCTCCTGCCACTAATCCCGTCGCATGTCCTGCCCCAAATCCTGCCCTATGTTCTGCCCCATTTACTGCCACATATCCTTTCCAATTTTATGCTCCATGTCCTGTAACATGTCCTGCCCTATGTCATGCGGCAAGTCCTGCCCCATATCCTGCCCCATGTCCTGCCCTATGTAATGCCCAATGTCCTGCACCATGTCCTGCCCCATGTCTTTGCCCATATCCTGCTCCATGTCCTGCCAAATATCCTATCCAATGCTCTGCCCTTTATCCTGTCGCATGCATGCCTCAAGTCTTGTCCAAAGTCTTGCCCCATGTCCTGCACCATGTTTTGCCCCATGTCCTGCCCTAAGTCCTGTCCCATGTCCTGCCCTAATTCCTGCCCCATGTCCTGCCTTATTTGCTGCCCCATGTCCTGCCCCATGTCCTGCCCCATGTCTTGCCCAAAGTCCTGCTCCATGTCCTGCCCCATATCCTGCCCCATGTCCTGCCACATGTCCTGACCCATGTTCTGTCTCATGTCATGCGTCATGTCCTAACGCATGTTCTGCCCCATTACCTGGACCATAGCCTGCCCCATGTCCTGCCCCATGTTCTGCCCCATGTCCTGCGCCATGTCCTGTCGCATGTTCTGCCCCATGTACTGGCCCATGTCCTGCCCTATGTCTTGCAAAAAGTCCTGCCCCAAGTTCTGCCTCATGTCCAGCCCCATGTCCTGTCCCATGTCCGGGCCTATGTCCTGCCCCACGGCCTGCCTCATGTTGTTCCATTTCCTGCCCCATATCCTGCCCACGTTCTGTCTCATGTGTTGGTCCAATTCCTGCCCCTTGTCCTGTCGCATTTTCATGCCTTATGTTCTGCCCCATGTCCTGCCCCATGTCCTGCCTCATGTCTTGCAAAATGTCCTGCCCCATGTCCTGCCCCATGTCCTTCCCCATGTCCTGCCCCATGTCCTGCCCCAAGTCCTGTCCTATGTCCTGCCCTAAATCCAGCCCCATGTCCTGCCCCAAGTCCTGCCCCTAAATCCTGCCCCATGTCCTGCCCCATGTCCTGCCAAATGTCAAAACGCATGTCCTGCCCCATGTCCAGTAACATGTCCCGCCCGATGTCCTGCCCTATGTTCTGCCCCATGTTCTGTACCATTTCATGCCCCATGTCTTGTCGCATGTCCTGTCCTATGTCCTGTAACATGTCCCGCCCGATGTCCTGCCCCATGTTCTGTCCCACGACATCCACCATATTCTGCCCCAAATCCCGTCGCATGTCCTGCCCCATATCCTTTCCAATATTACGCCCTATGTCCTGCCCCATGTCCTGCCCCATGTCTTGCCAAAAGTCCTGTCCCAAGTCTTGCCCCATATACTGCCCCATGTCCTGCCCCATGTCTTTTCATGACCTAACCTTATTCCTGCCCCATGTCCTGCCCTATGTGCTGCCCCATGTCCTTCGCTATTGTCCTGCCCCATGTTCTGTACTATTTCATGACTATGTCCTGTCGCAAGGCCTGCCCTATGTCCTGTAACATGTCCCGCCCGATGTCCTGCCCCATGTCCTGCCTCATATTCAGTCCCATGTCCTGCCTCATGTCCTGCCCCTTTCCTGCCCCATGTCCTGTCCCATGACCTGCACCATATCCTGCTCCAAATCCCGTCGCATGTCCTGCTCTAAATCTTGCCCTATGTCCTGCCCCATCTCCTGTCCTATATCCTTTCCAATATTATGCCCCATGTCCTGCCCCATGTCCTGCCCTATGTAATGCCCCATGTCCTGCACCATGTCCTGCCCCATGTCCTGGCCCATACTCTGCTCCATGTCCTGCCTCATAGTCTGTCCAATATCCTGCCCTATATCCTGTCGCATGCATGCCTCATGTCTTGCCCAAACTCCTGTCCCATGTCCTGCCCTAATTCCTGCCCCATGTCCTGCCCAATGTCCTGCCCCATATCCTGCCCCATGTCCTGCCCCTTGTCCTGCCAAATGTCAAAACGCATGTCCTGCCCCATGTACTGCTTCATGTCCTGCATCATGTCTTGCCCAAAGTCCTGCCCCATGTCCTGCCCCAGGTCCTGCCCCATGTCCTTCCCTAATGTTCTGCCCCAAGTTCTATTCCATTTCATGCCCCATGTCCTGTCGCATGTCCTGCCCTATGTCCTGCAACATGTCCCGGCCGATGTCCTGCCCCATGTCCTTCCTCATGTCCAGTCCCATGTCCTGCGTCATGTCCTGCCCTATGTCCTGCCCCATGTCCTGCCTCATATCCAGTCCCATGTTCTGCCCCATGTCCTGCCCCATGTCCTGCCCTATGTAATGCCCCATGTCCTGCACCATGTTCTGCCCCATATCCTGGCCCATATTCTGCTCCATGTCCTGCCTCATGGACTGTCCAATGTCCTGCCCTATATCCTGTCGCATGCATGCCTCATGTCTTGCCCAAAGTCCTGTCCCATGTCCTGACCTAATTCCTGCCCCATGTCCTGCCCCATGTCCTGCCCCATATCCTGCCCCATGTCCTGCCCCTTGTCCTGCCAAATGTCAAAACGCTTGTCCTGCCCCATGTACTGCCGCATGTCCTGCATCATGTCTTGTCCAAAGTCCTGCCCCATGTTCTGCCCCTGTCCTGTCGCACGTCATGCCTCATGTCCTGCCCCATGTCCTGCCCCATGGACAGCCCCATGTCCTGACCCTTATTTCCTGCTCCATGTCCTGATCTATGTCCTGCCCCATGTCTTGCCAAAAGTCCTGTCCCATGTCCTGCCCCATATCCTGCCCCATGTCCTGCCCCAAGTCATTTCATGGCCTAACCTTAATCCTGCCCCATGTTCTGCTTTATGTGCTGCCCCATTTCCTTCCCTAATGTCCTGCCACATGTTCTGTACCATTCCATGCCTATGTCCTGTCGCTTGTCCTGCCCTATGTCCTGTAACATGTCCCGCCCGATGTCCTGCCCCATGTCCTGCCTCATGTCCGGTCCCATATCCTGCCTCATGTCCTGCCTCATGTCCTGCCCCATATCCTGTCCCATGACCTGCACCATATCCTGCTCCAAATCCCGTCGCATGTCCTGCCCCAAATCTTGCCCTATGTCCTGCCCCATGTCCTGTCCTATGTCCTTTCCAACATAATGCCCCATGTCCTGCCCCATGTCCTGCCCTATGTAATGCCCCATGTCCTGCACCATGTCCTGCCCCATGTCCTGGCCCATATTCTGCTCCATGTCCTGCCTCATAGTCTGTCCAATGTCCTGCCCCATGTCCTGCCCTATGTCCTGCCCCAAGTCCTGTCCCATGATTTGCCCCATGTCCTTCCCCAAGTCCTGCTCCAAGTCCTGTCCCATGTCCTGCCCTAATTCCTGCCCCATGTCCTGCCCCAAGTCATTTCATGGCCTAACCTTATTCCTGCCCCATGTTCTGCCCCATGTGCTGCCCCATGTCCTTCCCTAATGTCCTGCCCCATGTTCTGTACCAATTCATACCCATGTTCTGTCGCTTGTCCTGCCCAATGTCCTGTAACATGTCCCGCCCGATGTCCTGCCCCATGTCCTGCCTCATGTCCAGTCCCATATCCTGCCCCATGTCCTGCCCCAAGTCCTGCCCCATGTCCTTCCCTAATGTTCTGCCCCAAGTCCTTTACCATTTCATGCCCCATGTCCTGTCGCATGTCCTGCCCCAAATCTTGCCCAATGTAGTGCCCCATGTCCTGCATCATGTCCTGCCCCATGTCCTAACCCATATTCTGCTTCATGTCCTGCCTCATAGTCTGTCCAATGTCCTGCCCTATATCCTGTCGCATGCATGCCTCATGTCTTGCCCAAAGTCCTGTCCCATTTCCTGCCCTAATTTCTGCCCCATGTCCTGCCCCATGTCCTAACCCATATCCTGCCCCATGTCCTGCCCCTTATTTTCTGCCCCATGTCCTGCCCTATGTCCTGCCCCATGTCTTGCCAAAGGTCCTGGCCCATGTCCTGCCCCATATCCTGCCCCATGTCCTGCCCCAAGTCTTTTCATGGCCTAACCTTATTCCTGCCCTATTTTCTGCCCAATGTGCTGCCCCATGTCCTTCCCTAATGTCCTGCCCCATGTTCTGTACCATTTCATGCCTATGTCCTGTCGCATGTCCTGCCCTATATCCTGCCCCATGTCCAGCCCTATGTAATGCCCCATGTCCTGCACCATGTCCTGCCCCATGTCCTGGCCCATATTCTGCTCCATGTCCTGCCTCATAGTCTGTCCAATGTCCTGCCCTATATCCTGTCGCATGCATGTCTCATGTCTTGCCCAAAGTCTTGCCCCATGTCCTGCCCATGTCCGGCACCATGTCCTGCCCCATGTCCTTCCCTAATGTTCTGCCCCAAGTTCTATACCATTTCATGCCCCATGTCCTGTCGCATGTCCTGCCCTATGTCCTCTAACATGTCCCGGCCGATGTAATGCCCCATGTCCTGCCTCATGTCCAGTCCCATGTCCTGCGTCATGTCCTGCCCCATTTCCTGCCCCATGTCCTGCCTCATATCCAGTCCCATGTCCTGCCTCATGTCCTGCAACTTTCCTGCCCCATGTCCTGTCCCATGACCTGCACCATATCCTGCTCCAAATCCCGTCGCATGTCCTGCCCCAAATCTTGCCCTATGTCCTGCCCCATGTCCTGTCCTATATCCTTTCCAATATAATGCCACATGTCCTGCCCCATGTCCTGCCCTATGTAATGCCTCATTTCCTGCACCATGTCCTGCCCCATGTCCTGGCCCATATTCTGCTCCATGTCCTGCCTCATAGTCTGTCCAATGTCCTGCCCTATATCCTGTCGCATGCATGCCTCATGTCTTGCCCAAAGTCCTGTCCCACGTCCTGACCTAATTCCTGCCCCATATCCTGCCCCATGTCCTGCCCCTTGTCCTGCCAAATGTCAAAACGCTTGTCCTGCCCCATGTACTGCCCCATGTCCTGCATCATGTCTTGCCCAAAGTCCTGCCCTATGTTCTGCCCCATGTCCTGTCCCATGTCCTGCCCCATGTCTTGCCCAAAGTCCTGCTCCATGTCCTGCCCCATGTCCTGCCCCATGTCCTGCCCCATGTCCTGCCCCATGTCCTGCCCCAAGTCCTGTCCCATGTCCTGCCCTTATTCCTGCCCCATGCCTGCCCCATGTCCTGACCCTTATCCTGCCTCATGTCCTGCCCCATGTCCTGCCCCAAGTCCTGTCCCATGTCCTGCCCTAATTCCTGCGCCATGTTCTGCCTTATTTGCTGCCCCATGTCCTGCCCCATGTCCTGCCCCATGTCTTGCCCAAAGTCCTGCTCCATGTCCTGCCCCATGTCCTACCCATTTCCTGCCCCATGTCCTGCCCCAAGTCCTTCTCCCATGTCCTGCCCTAATTCCTGCCCTATGTCCTGCCCCATGTCCTGCCCCTTGTCCTGCCTCATGTCCTGCCCCATGTCTTGCCCCATGTCCTGACCCAAGTTCTGTCTCATGTCATGCGTCATGTCCTAACGCATGTTCTGCCCCATGTCCTAGCCCATGTCCTGCCACATGTCCTGCCCCATGTTCTGCCCCATGTCCTGCGCCATGTCCTGTCTCATGTTCTGACCCATGTTCTGTCTCTTGTCGTGCCTCATGTCCTGTCGCATGTTCTGCCCCATGTCCTGGCCCATGTCCTGCCCCATGTCTTGCCCAAAGTCCTGCCCAAAGTTCTGCCTCATGTCCAGCCCCATGTCCTGTCCCATGTCCTGGCCTATGTCCTGCCCCACGGCCTGCCTCATGTTGTTCCATGTCCTGCCCCATATACTGCTCATGTTCTGTCTCATGTGTTGGTCTAAGTCCTTCCCCTTTGTCCTGTCGCATTTTCATGCCTCATGTTCTGCCCATGTCCTACCCCATGTACAGCCCCATGTCCTGTCTCACGTCCTGTCCCATGTCCTTTCCTATTTTCTGCCTCATGTCCTGCTTGATGTCCTACCTCATGTCCTGCCCCTAGCTTTCCCAAAGTCCTGCCCCATGTCCTGCCTCATTTCCTGGCCTATGTCCTGCCATATGTCCTGACCCATGTCCTTCCCCATTTCCTGCCTCATGTCCTGCCCCATGTCCTGCCCCATGTCCTGCCTCATGTCTTGCCAAAAGTCCTGCCCCATGTCCTGCCCCATGTCCTGCCCCATGTCCTGCCCCATGTCCTGCCCCATGTCCTGCCAAATGTCAAAACGCATGTCCTGCCCCATGTCCAGTAACATTTCCCGCCCGATGTCCTGCCCTATGTCCTGCCCCATGTTCTGTACCATTTCATGCCCCATGTCTTGTCGCATGTCCTGTCCTATGTCCTGTTACATGTCCCGCCCGATGTCCTGCCCCATGTCCTGTCCCATGACATCCACCATATCCTGCCCCAAATCCCGTCGCATGTCCTGCCCCATATCCTTTCCAATAATTCGCCCCATGTCCTGTAACATGTCCTGCCCTATGTCATGCGCCAAGTCCTGCCCCATATCCTGCCACATGTTCTACCCTATGTAATGCTCCAAGTCCTGCACCATGCCCGCATGTCCTGCCCCTTGTCCAGTAACATGTCCCGCCTGATGTGCTGCCCTACGTCCTGCCCCATATCCTGCCCCATGTCCTGACCATTATCCTTCCCTTTGTCCTGCCCCATGTCTTGCCCCATGTCCTGACCCATGTGTTGTCCCAAGTGCTGCCCCTTGTCCTGTCGCATGTCATGCCTCATGTCCTGCCCCATGTCCTGCCCCATGGACAGCCCCATGTCCTGACCCTTATTTCCTGCCCCGTGTCCTGCCCCATGTCCTGCCCCATGTCTTGCTAAAAGTCCTGTCCCAAGTCCTGCCCCATATCCTGCCCCATGTCCTGCCCCATGTCTTTTCATGACCAAACCTTATTCCTGCCAAATGTCCTGCCCCATGTGCTGCCTCATGTCCTTCCCTAATGTCCAGCCCCATGTTCTGTACTATTTCATGCCTATGTCCTTTCGCATGTCCTGCCCTATGTCCTTTCGCATGTCCTGCCCTATGTCCTGTAACATGTCCCGCCCGGTGTCCTGCCCCATGTCCTGCCTCATATCCAGTCCCGTGTCCTGCCTCACGTCCTGCCCCTTTCCTGCCCCATGTCCCGTGGCATGTCCTGCCCCATATCCTGCCCCATGTCCTGCCCCATGTCTTTTCATGACCTAACCTTATTCCTGCCAAATGTCCTTCCCCATGTCCTGCCCCATGTCCTGTCCCATGTCCTGCACCAGCTCCTGCCACTAATCCCGTCGCATGTCCTGCCCCAAATCCTGCCCTATGTTCTGCCCCATTTACTGCCACATATCCTTTCCAATTTTATGCTCCATGTCCTGTAACATGTCCTGCCCTATGTCATGCGGCAAGTCCTGCCCCATATCCTGCCCCATGTCCTGCCCTATGTAATGCCCAATGTCCTGCACCATGTCCTGCCCCATGTCTTTGCCCATATCCTGCTCCATGTCCTGCCAAATATCCTATCCAATGCTCTGCCCTTTATCCTGTCGCATGCATGCCTCAAGTCTTGTCCAAAGTCTTGCCCCATGTCCTGCACCATGTTTTGCCCCATGTCCTGCCCTAAGTCCTGTCCCATGTCCTGCCCTAATTCCTGCCCCATGTCCTGCCTTATTTGCTGCCCCATGTCCTGCCCCATGTCCTGCCCCATGTCTTGCCCAAAGTCCTGCTCCATGTCCTGCCCCATATCCTGCCCCATGTCCTGCCACATGTCCTGACCCATGTTCTGTCTCATGTCATGCGTCATGTCCTAACGCATGTTCTGCCCCATTACCTGGACCATAGCCTGCCCCATGTCCTGCCCCATGTTCTGCCCCATGTCCTGCGCCATGTCCTGTCGCATGTTCTGCCCCATGTACTGGCCCATGTCCTGCCCTATGTCTTGCAAAAAGTCCTGCCCCAAGTTCTGCCTCATGTCCAGCCCCATGTCCTGTCCCATGTCCGGGCCTATGTCCTGCCCCACGGCCTGCCTCATGTTGTTCCATTTCCTGCCCCATATCCTGCCCACGTTCTGTCTCATGTGTTGGTCCAAGTCCTGCCCCTTGTCCTGTCGCATTTTCATGCCTTATGTTCTGCCCCATGTCCTGCCCCATGTCCTGCCTCATGTCTTGCAAAATGTCCTGCCCCATGTCCTGCCCCATGTCCTTCCCCATGTCCTGCCCCATGTCCTGCCCCAAGTCCTGTCCTATGTCCTGCCCTAAATCCAGCCCCATGTCCTGCCCCAAGTCCTGCCCCTAAATCCTGCCCCATGTCCTGCCCCATGTCCTGCCAAATGTCAAAACGCATGTCCTGCCCCATGTCCAGTAACATGTCCCGCCCGATGTCCTGCCCTATGTTCTGCCCCATGTTCTGTACCATTTCATGCCCCATGTCTTGTCGCATGTCCTGTCCTATGTCCTGTAACATGTCCCGCCCGATGTCCTGCCCCATGTTCTGTCCCACGACATCCACCATATACTGCCCCAAATCCCGTCGCATGTCCTGCCCCATATCCTTTCCAATATTACGCCCCATGTCCTGCCCCATGTCCTGCCCCATGTCTTGCCAAAAGTCCTGTCCCAAGTCTTGCCCAATATACTGCCCCATGTCCTGCCCCATGTCTTTTCATGACCTAACCTTATTCCTGAACCATGTCCTGCCCTATGTGCTGCCCCATGTCCTTCGCTATTGTCCTGCCCCATGTTCTGTACTATTTCATGACTATGTCCTGTCGCAAGGCCTGTCCTATGTCCTGTAACATGTCCCGCCCAAAGTCCTGCCCCATGTCCTGCCTCATATTCAGTCCCATGTCCTGCCTCATGTCCTGCCCCTTTCCTGCCCCATGTCCTGTCCCATGACCTGCACCATATCCTGCTCCAAATCCCGTCGCATGTCCTGCTCTAAATCTTGCCCTATGTCCTGCCCCATGTCCTGTCCTATATCCTTTCCAATATTATGCCCCATGTCCTGCCCCATGTCCTGCCCTATGTAATGCCCCATGTCCTGCACCATGTCCTGCCCCATGTCCTGGCCCATATTCTGCTCCATGTCCTGCCTCATAGTCTGTCCAATGTCCTGCCCTATATCCTGTCGCATGCATGCCTCATGTCTTGCCCAAACTCCTGTCCCATGTCCTGCCCTAATTCCTGCCCCATGTCCTGCCCAATGTCCTGCCCCATATCCTGCCCCATGTCCTGCCCCTTGTCCTGCCAAATGTCAAAACGCATGTCCTGCCCCATGTACTGCTTCATGTCCTGCATCATGTCCTTCCCTAATGTTCTGCCCCAAGTTCTATTCCATTTCATTCCCCATGTAATGCCCCATGTCCTGCACCATGTTCTGCCCCATATCCTGGCCCATATTCTGCTCCATGTCCTGCCTCATGGACTGTCCAATGTCCTGCCCTATATCCTGTCGCATGCATGCCTCATGTCTTGCCCAAAGTCCTGTCCCATGTCCTGACCTAATTCCTGCCCCATGTCCTGCCCCATGTCCTGCCCCATATCCTGCCCCATGTCCTGCCCCTTGTCCTGCCAAATGTCAAAACGCATGTCCTGCCCCATGTACTGCTTCATGTCCTGCATCATGTCTTGCCCAAAGTCCTGCCCCATGTCCTGCCCCAGGTCCTGCCCCATGTCCTTCCCTAATGTTCTGCCCCAAGTTCTATTCCATTTCATGCCCCATGTCCTGTCGCATGTCCTGCCCTATGTCCTGCAACATGTCCCGGCCGATGTCCTGCCCCATGTCCTTCCTCATGTCCAGTCCCATGTCCTGCGTCATGTCCTGCCCTATGTCCTGCCCCATGTCCTGCCTCATATCCAGTCCCATGTTCTGCCCCATGTCCTGCCCCATGTCCTGCCCTATGTAATGCCCCATGTCCTGCACCATGTTCTGCCCCATATCCTGGCCCATATTCTGCTCCATGTCCTGCCTCATGGACTGTCCAATGTCCTGCCCTATATCCTGTCGCATGCATGCCTCATGTCTTGCCCAAAGTCCTGTCCCATGTCCTGACCTAATTCCTGCCCCATGTCCTGCCCCATGTCCTGCCCCATATCCTGCCCCATGTCCTGCCCCTTGTCCTGCCAAATGTCAAAACGCTTGTCCTGCCCCATGTACTGCCGCATGTCCTGCATCATGTCTTGTCCAAAGTCCTGCCCCATGTTCTGCCCCTGTCCTGTCGCACGTCATGCCTCATGTCCTGCCCCATGTCCTGCCCCATGGACAGCCCCATGTCCTGACCCTTATTTCCTGCTCCATGTCCTGATCTATGTCCTGCCCCATGTCTTGCCAAAAGTCCTGTCCCATGTCCTGCCCCATATCCTGCCCCATGTCCTGCCCCAAGTCATTTCATGGCCTAACCTTAATCCTGCCCCATGTTCTGCTTTATGTGCTGCCCCATGTCCTTCCCTAATGTCCTGCCACATGTTCTGTACCATTCCATGCCTATGTCCTGTCGCTTGTCCTGCCCTATGTCCTGTAACATGTCCCGCCCGATGTCCTGCCCCATGTCCTGCCTCATGTCCGGTCCCATATCCTGCCTCATGTCCTGCCTCATGTCCTGCCCCATATCCTGTCCCATGACCTGCACCATATCCTGCTCCAAATCCCGTCGCATGTCCTACCCCAAATCTTGCCCTATGTCCTGCCCCATGTCCTGTCCTATTTCCTTTCCAACATAATGCCCCATGTCCTGCCCCATGTCCTGCCCTATGTAATGCCCCATGTCCTGCACCATGTCCTGCCCCATGTCCTGGCCCATATTCTGCTCCATGTCCTGCCTCATAGTCTGTCCAATGTCCTGCCCCATGTCCTGCCCTATGTCCTGCCCCAAGTCCTGTCCCATGATTTGCCCCATGTCCTTCCCCAAGTCCTGCTCCAAGTCCTGTCCCATGTCCTGCCCTAATTCCTGCCCCATGTCCTGCCCCAAGTCATTTCATGGCCTAACCTTATTCCTGCCCCATGTTCTGCCCCATGTGCTGCCCCATGTCCTTCCCTAATGTCCTGCCCCATGTTCTGTACCAATTCATGCCCATGTTCTGTCGCTTGTCCTGCCCAATGTCCTGTAACATGTCCCGCCCGATGTCCTGCCCCATGTCCTGCCTCATGTCCAGTCCCATATCCTGCCCCATGTCCTGCCCCAAGTCCTGCCCCATGTCCTTCCCTAATGTTCTGCCCCAAGTCCTTTACCATTTCATGCCCCATGTCCTGTCGCATGTCCTGCCCCAAATCTTGCCCAATGTAGTGCCCCATGTCCTGCATCATGTCCTGCCCCATGTCCTAACCCATATTCTGCTTCATGTCCTGCCTCATAGTCTGTCCAATGTCCTGCCCTATATCCTGTCGCATGCATGCCTCATGTCTTGCCCAAAGTCCTGTCCCATTTCCTGCCCTAATTTCTGCCCCATGTCCTGCCCCATGTCCTAACCCATATCCTGCCCCATGTCCTGCCCCTTATTTTCTGCCCCATGTCCTGCCCTATGTCCTGCCCCATGTCTTGCCAAAGGTCCTGGCCCATGTCCTGCCCCATATCCTGCACCATGTCCTGCCCCAAGTCTTTTCATGGCCTAACCTTATTCCTGCCCTATTTTCTGCCCAATGTGCTGCCCCATGTCCTTCCCTAATGTCCTGCCCCATGTTCTGTACCATTTCATGCCTATGTCCTGTCGCATGTCCTGCCCTATATCCTGCCCCATGTCCAGCCCTATGTAATGCCCCATGTCCTGCACCATGTCCTGCCCCATGTCCTGGCCCATATTCTGCTCCATGTCCTGCCTCATAGTCTGTCCAATGTCCTGCCCTATATCCTGTCGCATGCATGTCTCATGTCTTGCCCAAAGTCTTGCCCCATGTCCTGCCCATGTCCGGCACCATGTCCTGCCCCATGTCCTTCCCTAATGTTCTGCCCCAAGTTCTATACCATTTCATGCCCCATGTCCTGTCGCATGTCCTGCCCTATGTCCTCTAACATGTCCCGGCCGATGTAATGCCCCATGTCCTGCCTCATGTCCAGTCCCATGTCCTGCGTCATGTCCTGCCCCATTTCCTGCCCCATGTCCTGCCTCATATCCAGTCCCATGTCCTGCCTCATGTCCTGCAACTTTCCTGCCCCATGTCCTGTCCCATGACCTGCACCATATCCTGCTCCAAATCCCGTCGCATGTCCTGCCCCAAATCTTGCCCTATGTCCTGCCCCATGTCCTGTCCTATATCCTTTCCAATATAATGCCACATGTCCTGCCCCATGTCCTGCCCTATGTAATGCCTCATTTCCTGCACCATGTCCTGCCCCATGTCCTGGCCCATATTCTGCTCCTTGTCCTGCCTCATAGTCTGTCCAATGTCCTGCCCTATATCCTGTCGCATGCATGCCTCATGTCTTGCCCAAAGTCCTGTCCCACGTCCTGACCTAATTCCTGCCCCATATCCTGCCCCATGTCCTGCCCCTTGTCCTGCCAAATGTCAAAACGCTTGTCCTGCCCCATGTACTGCCCCATGTCCTGCATCATGTCTTGCCCAAAGTCCTGCCCTATGTTCTGCCCCATGTCCTGTCCCATGTCCTGCCCCATGTCTTGCCCAAAGTCCTGCTCCATGTCCTGCCCCATGTCCTGCCCCATGTCCTGCCCCATGTCCTGCCCCATGTCCTGCCCCAAGTCCTGTCCCATGTCCTGCCCTTATTCCTGCCCCATGCCTGCCCCATGTCCTGACCCTTATCCTGCCTCATGTCCTGCCCCATGTCCTGCCCCAAGTCCTGTCCCATGTCCTGCCCTAATTCCTGCGCCATGTTCTGCCTTATTTGCTGCCCCATGTCCTGCCCCATGTCCTGCCCCATGTCTTGCCCAAAGTCCTGCTCCATGTCCTGCCCCATGTCCTACCCATTTCCTGCCCCATGTCCTGCCCCAAGTCCTTCTCCCATGTCCTGCCCTAATTCCTGCCCTATGTCCTGCCCCATGTCCTGCCCCTTGTCCTGCCTCATGTCCTGCCCCATGTCTTGCCCCATGTCCTGACCCAAGTTCTGTCTCATGTCATTCGTCATGTCCTAACGCATGTTCTGCCCCATGTCCTAGCCCATGTCCTGCCACATGTCCTGCCCCATGTTCTGCCCCATGTCCTGCGCCATGTCCTGTCTCATGTTCTGACCCATGTTCTGTCTCTTGTCGTGCCTCATGTCCTGTCGCATGTTCTGCCCCATGTCCTGGCCCATGTCCTGCCCCATGTCTTGCCCAAAGTCCTGCCCAAAGTTCTGCCTCATGTCCAGCCCCATGTCCTGTCCCATGTCCTGGCCTATGTCCTGCCCCACGGCCTGCCTCATGTTGTTCCATGTCCTGCCCCATATACTGCTCATGTTCTGTCTCATGTGTTGGTCTAAGTCCTTCCCCTTTGTCCTGTCGCATTTTCATGCCTCATGTTCTGCCCATGTCCTACCCCATGTACAGCCCCATGTCCTGTCTCACGTCCTGTCCCATGTCCTTTCCTATTTTCTGCCTCATGTCCTGCTTGATGTCCTACCTCATGTCCTGCCCCTAGCTTTCCCAAAGTCCTGCCCCATGTCCTGCCTCATTTCCTGGCCTATGTCCTGCCATATGTCCTGACCCATGTCCTTCCCCATTTCCTGCCTCATGTCCTGCCCCATGTCCTGCCCCATGTCCTGCCTCATGTCTTGCCAAAAGTCCTGCCCCATGTCCTGCCCCATGTCCTGCCCCATGTCCTGCCCCATGTCCTGCCCCATGTCCTGCCAAATGTCAAAACGCATGTCCTGCCCCATGTCCAGTAACATTTCCCGCCCGATGTCCTGCCCTATGTCCTGCCCCATGTTCTGTACCATTTCATGCCCCATGTCTTGTCGCATGTCCTGTCCTATGTCCTGTTACATGTCCCGCCCGATGTCCTGCCCCATGTCCTGTCCCATGACATCCACCATATCCTGCCCCAAATCCCGTCGCATGTCCTGCCCCATATCCTTTCCAATAATTCGCCCCATGTCCTGTAACATGTCCTGCCCTATGTCATGCGCCAAGTCCTGCCCCATATCCTGCCACATGTTCTACCCTATGTAATGCTCCAAGTCCTGCACCATGCCCGCATGTCCTGCCCCTTGTCCAGTAACATGTCCCGCCTGATGTGCTGCCCTACGTCCTGCCCCATATCCTGCCCCATGTCCTGACCATTATCCTTCCCTTTGTCCTGCCCCATGTCTTGCCCCATGTCCTGACCCATGTGTTGTCCCAAGTGCTGCCCCTTGTCCTGTCGCATGTCATGCCTCATGTCCTGCCCCATGTCCTGCCCCATGGACAGCCCCATGTCCTGACCCTTATTTCCTGCCCCGTGTCCTGCCCCATGTCCTGCCCCATGTCTTGCTAAAAGTCCTGTCCCAAGTCCTGCCCCATATCCTGCCCCATGTCCTGCCCCATGTCTTTTCATGACCTAACCTTATTCCTGCCAAATGTCCTTCCCCATGTCCTGCCCCATGTCCTGTCCCATGTCCTGCACCAGCTCCTGCCACTACTCCCGTCGCATGTCCTGCCCCAAATCCTGCCCTATGTTCTGCCCCATTTACTGCCACATATCCTTTCCAATTTTATGCTCCATGTCCTGTAACATGTCCTGCCCTATGTCATGCGGCAAGTCCTGCCCCATTTCCTGCCCCATGTCCTGCCCTATGTAATGCCCAATGTCCTGCACCATGTCCTGCCCCATGTCTTTGCCCATATCCTGCTCCATGTCCTGCCAAATATCCTATCCAATGCTCTGCCCTTTATCCTGTCGCATGCATGCCTCAAGTCTTGTCCAAAGTCTTGCCCCATGTCCTGCACCATGTTTTGCCCCATGTCCTGCCCTAAGTCCTGTCCCATGTCCTGCCCTAATTCCTGCCCCATGTCCTGCCTTATTTGCTGCCCCATGTCCTGCCCCATGTCCTGCCCCATGTCTTGCCCAAAGTCCTGCTCCATGTCCTGCCCCATATTCTGCCCCATGTCCTGCCACATGTCCTGACCCATGTTCTGTCTCATGTCATGCGTCATGTCCTAACGCATGTTCTGCCCCATTACCTGGACCATAGCCTGCCCCATGTCCTGCCCCATGTTCTGCCCCATGTCCTGCGCCATGTCCTGTCGCATGTTCTGCCCCATGTACTGGCCCATGTCCTGCCCTATGTCTTGCAAAAAGTCCTGCCCCAAGTTCTGCCTCATGTCCAGCCCCATGTCCTGTCCCATGTCCGGGCCTATGTCCTGCCCCACGGCCTGCCTCATGTTGTTCCATTTCCTGCCCCATATCCTGCCCACGTTCTGTCTCATGTGTTGGTCCAAGTCCTGCCCCTTGTCCTGTCGCATTTTCATGCCTTATGTTCTGCCCCATGTCCTGCCCCATGTCCTGCCTCATGTCTTGCAAAATGTCCTGCCCCATGTCCTGCCCCATGTCCTTCCCCATGTCCTGCCCCATGTCCTGCCCCAAGTCCTGTCCTATGTCCTGCCCTAAATCCAGCCCCATGTCCTGCCCCAAGTCCTGCCCCTAAATCCTGCCCCATGTCCTGCCCCATGTCCTGCCAAATGTCAAAACGCATGTCCTGCCCCATGTCCAGTAACATGTCCCGCCCGATGTCCTGCCCTATGTTCTGCCCCATGTTCTGTACCATTTCATGCCCCATGTCTTGTCGCATGTCCTGTCCTATGTCCTGTAACATGTCCCGCCCGATGTCCTGCCCCATGTTCTGTCCCACGACATCCACCATATACTGCCCCAAATCCCGTCGCATGTCCTGCCCCATATCCTTTCCAATATTACGCCCCATGTCCTGCCCCATGTCCTGCCCCATGTCTTGCCAAAAGTCCTGTCCCAAGTCTTGCCCCATATACTGCCCCATGTCCTGCCCCATGTCTTTTCATGACCTAACCTTATTCCTGCCCCATGTCCTGCCCTATGTGCTGCCCCATGTCCTTCGCTATTGTCCTGCCCCATGTTCTGTACTATTTCATGACTATGTCCTGTCGCAAGGCCTGTCCTATGTCCTGTAACATGTCCCGCCCGATGTCCTGCCCCATGTCCTGCCTCATATTCAGTCCCATGTCCTGCCTCATGTCCTGCCCCTTTCCTGCCCCATGTCCTGTCCCATGACCTGCACCATATCCTGCTCCAAATCCCGTCGCATGTCCTGCTCTAAATCTTGCCCTATGTCCTGCCCCATGTCCTGTCCTATATCCTTTCCAATATTATGCCCCATGTCCTGCCCCATGTCCTGCCCTATGTAATGCCCCATGTCCTGCACCATGTCCTGCCCCATGTCCTGGCCCATATTCTGCTCCATGTCCTGCCTCATAGTCTGTCCAATGTCCTGCCCTATATCCTGTCGCATGCATGCCTCATGTCTTGCCCAAACTCCTGTCCCATGTCCTGCCCTAATTCCTGCCCCATGTCCTGCCCAATGTCCTGCCCCATATCCTGCCCCATGTCCTGCCCCTTGTCCTGCCAAATGTCAAAACGCATGTCCTGCCCCATGTACTGCTTCATGTCCTGCATCATGTCCTTCCCTAATGTTCTGCCCCAAGTTCTATTCCATTTCATTCCCCATGTAATGCCCCATGTCCTGCACCATGTTCTGCCCCATATCCTGGCCCATATTCTGCTCCATGTCCTGCCTCATGGACTGTCCAATGTCCTGCCCTATATCCTGTCGCATGCATGCCTCATGTCTTGCCCAAAGTCCTGTCCCATGTCCTGACCTAATTCCTGCCCCATGTCCTGCCCCATGTCCTGCCCCATATCCTGCCCCATGTCCTGCCCCTTGTCCTGCCAAATGTCAAAACGCTTGTCCTGCCCCATGTACTGCCCCATGTCCTGCATCATGTCTTGTCCAAAGTCCTGCCCCATGTTCTGCCCCTGTCCTGTCGCACGTCATGCCTCATGTTCAGCCCCATGTCCTGCCCCATGGACAGCCCCATGTCCTGACCCTTATTTCCTGCTCCATGTCCTGATCTATGTCCTGCCCCATGTCTTGCCAAAAGTCCTGTCCCATGTCCTGCCCCATATCCTGCCCCATGTCCTGCCCCAAGTCATTTCATGGCCTAACCTTAATCCTGCCCCATGTTCTGCTTTATGTGCTGCCCCATGTCCTTCCCTAATGTCCTGCCACATGTTCTGTACCATTCCATGCCTATGTCCTGTCGCTTGTCCTGCCCTATGTCCTGTAACATGTCCCGCCCGATGTCCTGCCCCATGTCCTGCCTCATGTCCGGTCCCATATCCTGCCTCATGTCCTGCCTCATGTCCTGCCCCATATCCTGTCCCATGACCTGCACCATATCCTGCTCCAAATCCCGTCGCATGTCCTGCCCCAAATCTTGCCCTATGTCCTGTCCCATGTCCTGTCCTATTTCCTTTCCAACATAATGCCCCATGTCCTGCCCCATGTCCTGCCCTATGTAATGCCCCATGTCCTGCACCATGTCCTGCCCCATGTCCTGGCCCATATTCTGCTCCATGTCCTGCCTCATAGTCTGTCCAATGTCCTTCCCCAAGTCCTGCTCCAAGTCCTGTCCCATGTCCTGCCCTAATTCCTGCCCCATGTCCTGCCCCAAGTCATTTCATGGCCTAACCTTATTCCTGCCCCATGTTCTGCCCCATGTGCTGCCCCATGTCCTTCCCTAATGTCCTGCCCCATGTTCTGTACCAATTCATGCCCATGTTCTGTCGCTTGTCCTGCCCAATGTCCTGTAACATGTCCCGCCCGATGTCCTGCCCCATGTCCTGCCTCATGTCCAGTCCCATATCCTGCCCCATGTCCTGCCCCAAGTCCTGCCCCATGTCCTTCCCTAATGTTCTGCCCCAAGTCCTTTACCATTTCATGCCCCATGTCCTGTCGCATGTCCTGCCCTATGTCCTGTAACATGTCCCGGACGATGTCCTGCGTCATGTCCTGCCCCATGTCCTGCACCATGTCCTGCCTTATATCCAGTCCCATGTCCTGCCTCATGTCCTGCAACTTTCCTGCCCCATGTCCTGTCTCATGACCTGCACCATATCCTGCTCCAAATCCCGTCGCATGTCCTGCCCCAAATCTTGCCCAATGTAGTGCCCCATGTCCTGCATCATGTCCTGCCCCATGTCCTAACCCATATTCTGCTTCATGTCCTGCCTCATAGTCTGTCCAATGTCCTGCCCTATATCCTGTCGCATGCATGCCTCATGTCTTGCCCAAAGTCCTGTCCCATTTCCTGCCCTAATTTCTGCCCCATGTCCTGCCCCATGTCCTAACCCATATCCTGCCCCATGTCCTGCCCCTTATTTTCTGCCCCATGTCCTGCCCTATGTCCTGCCCCATGTCTTGCCAAAGGTCCTGGCCCATGTCCTGCCCCATATCCTGCCCCATGTCCTGCCCCAAGTCTTTTCATGGCCTAACCTTATTCCTGCCCTATTTTCTGCCCAATGTGCTGCCCCATGTCCTTCCCTAATGTCCTGCCCCATGTTCTGTACCATTTCATGCCTATGTCCTGTCGCATGTCCTGCCCTATATCCTGCCCCATGTCCAGCCCTATGTAATGCCCCATGTCCTGCACCATGTCCTGCCCCATGTCCTGGCCCATATTCTGCTCCATGTCCTGCCTCATAGTCTGTCCAATGTCCTGCCCTATATCCTGTCGCATGCATGTCTCATGTCTTGCCCAAAGTCTTGCCCCATGTCCTGCCCATGTCCGGCACCATGTCCTGCCCCATGTCCTTCCCTAATGTTCTGCCCCAAGTTCTATACCATTTCATGCCCCATGTCCTGTCGCATGTCCTGCCCTATGTCCTCTAACATGTCCTGGCCGATGTAATGCCCCATGTCCTGCCTCATGTCCAGTCCCATGTCCTGCGTCATGTTTGCCTTAAGTCCTGCCCCAAGTTCTGCCTCATGTCCAGCCCCATGTCCTGTCCCATGTCCTGGCCTATGTCCTGCCCCACGGCCTGCCTCATGTTGTTCCATGTCCTGCCCCATATCCTGCCCATGTTCTGTCTCATGTGTTGGTCCAAATCCTGCCCCTTGTCCTGTCGCATTTTCATGCCTCATGTCCTGACCCATGTCCTTCCCCATTTCCTGCCTCATGTCCTGCCCCATGTCCTGCCCCATGTCCTGCCTCATGTCTTGCCAAAAGTCCTGCCCCA
Organism: Protonemura montana; assembly: GCA_947568835.1. Classification (NCBI taxonomy): domain Eukaryota; kingdom Metazoa; phylum Arthropoda; class Insecta; order Plecoptera; family Nemouridae; genus Protonemura; species Protonemura montana. The sequence goes on from OX387609.1 coordinate 18,097,143, forward strand.
TGTCCAGCCCTATGTCCTGCCCCATGTCCTGTCCCATGTCCTGCCCTAATTCCTGCCCCATGTCCTGCCCCATGTCATGCCTCATATCCTGCCCCATGTCCTGCCCCATGTCCTGCCAAATGTCAAAACTCATGTTCTGCCCCATGTCCAGTAAAATGTCCTGCCCCATGTCTTGCCCAAAGTCCTGCCCCATGTTCTGCCCCATGGCCTGCCCCATGTCCCGCCCGATGTCCTGCCCCATGTATTCCCTTATGTCCAGTCCCATGTCCTGCCTCATGTCCTGCCCCATGTCCTGCCCCATGTCCTGTCCCATGAAATGCACCATATCCTGCCCCAAATCCCGTCGCATGTCTGCCCAAAATCCTGCCCTATGTCCTGCACCATGTCCTGCCCCATATCCTTTCCAATATTACGCCCCATGTCCTGTAACATGTCCTGCCCTATGTCATGCGTCAAGTCCTGCCCCATATCCTGCCCCATGTCCTACCCTATGTAATGCCCCAAGTCCTGCACCATGTCCTGCCCCAAGTTCTGCCTTATGTCCAGCCCCATGTCCTGTCCCATGTCCGGGCCTATGTCCTGCCCCACGGCCTGCCTCATGTTGTTCCATTTCCTGCCCCATATCCTGCCCACGTTCTGTCTCATGTGTTGGTCCAAGTCCTGCCCCTTGTCCTGTCGCATTTTCATGCCTTATGTTCTGCCCCATGTCCTGCCCCATGTCCTGCCTCATGTCTTGCAAAATGTCCTGCCCCATGTCCTGCCCCATGTCCTTCCCCATGTCCTGCCCCATGTCCTGCCCCAAGTCCTGTCCTATGTCCTGCCCTAAATCCAGCCCCATGTCCTGCCCCAAGTCCTGCCCCTAAATCCTGCCCCATGTCCTTTCCCATTTTCTGCCTCATGTCCTGCTTGATGTCCTACCTCATGTCCTGCCCCTAGCTTTCCCAAAGTCCTGCCCCATGTCCTGCCTCATTTCCTGACCCATGTCCTGCCATATGTCCTGACCCATGTCCTTCCCCATTTCCTGCCTCATGTCCTGCCCCATGTCCTGCCCCATGTCCTGCCTTATGTCTTGCCAAAAGTCCTGCCCCATTTCTTGCCCTAAATCCTGCCCCATGTCCTGGCCAATGTCCTGCCCCATATCCTGCTCCATGTCCTGCCCCATGTCCTGCCAAATGTCAAAACGCATGTCCTGCCCCATGTCCAGTAACATGTCCCGCCCGATGCCCTGCCCTATGTCCTGCCCCATGTTCTGTACAATTTCATGCCCCATGTCTTGTCGCATGTCCTGTCCTATGTCATGTTACATGTCCCGCCCGATGTCCTGCCCCATGTCCTGTCCCATGACATTCACCATATCCTGCCCCAAATCCCGTCGCATGTCCTGCCCAATATAGTTTCCAAAATTCGCCCCATGTCCTGTAACATGTCCTGCCCTATGTCATGCGCTAAGTCCTGCCCCATATCCTGCCACATGTTCTACCCTATGTAATGCCCCAAGTCCTGCACCATGCCCGCATGTCCTGCCCCTTGTCCAGTAACATGTCCCGCCCGATGTGCTGCCCTACGTCCTGCCCCATATCCTGCCCCATGTCCTGACCCTTATCCTTCCTTATGTCCTGGCTCATGTCTTGCCCCATGTCCTGACCCATGTGTTGTCCCAAGTCCTGCCCCTTGTCCTGTCGCATGTCATTCCTTATGTCCTGCCCCATGTCCTACCCCATGGACAGCCCCATGTCCTGACCCTTATTTCCTGCCCCATGTCCTGCCCCATGTCCTGCCCCATGTCTTGCCCCATGTTTGCCTTAAGTCCTGCCCCAAGTTCTGCCTCATGTCCAGCCCCATGTCCTGTCCCATGTCCTGGCCTATGTCCTGCCCCACGGCCTGCCTCATGTTGTTCCATGTCCTGCCCCATATCCTGCCCATGTTCTGTCTCATGTGTTGGTCCAAATCCTGCCCCTTGTCCTGTCGCATTTTCATGCCTCATGTCCTGACCCATGTCCTTCCCCATTTCCTGCCTCATGTCCTGCCCCATGTCCTGCCCCATGTCCTGCCTCATGTCTTGCCAAAAGTCCTGCCCCATGTCCAGCCCTATGTCCTGCCCCATGTCCTGTCCCATGTCCTGCCCTAATTCCTGCCCCATGTCCTGCCCCATGTCATGCCTCATATCCTGCCCCATGTCCTGCCCCATGTCCTGCCAAATGTCAAAACTCATGTTCTGCCCCATGTCCAGTAAAATGTCCTGCCCCATGTCTTGCCCAAAGTCCTGCCCCATGTTCTGCCCCATGGCCTGCCCCATGTCCCGCCCGATGTCCTGCCCCATGTATTCCCTTATGTCCAGTCCCATGTCCTGCCTCATGTCCTGCCCCATGTCCTGCCCCATGTCCTGTCCCATGAAATGCACCATATCCTGCCCCAAATCCCGTCGCATGTCTGCCCAAAATCCTGCCCTATGTCCTGCACCATGTCCTGCCCCATATCCTTTCCAATATTACGCCCCATGTCCTGTAACATGTCCTGCCCTATGTCATGCGTCAAGTCCTGCCCCATATCCTGCCCCATGTCCTACCCTATGTAATGCCCCAAGTCCTGCACCATGTCCTGCCCCAAGTTCTGCCTTATGTCCAGCCCCATGTCCTGTCCCATGTCCGGGCCTATGTCCTGCCCCACGGCCTGCCTCATGTTGTTCCATTTCCTGCCCCATATCCTGCCCACGTTCTGTCTCATGTGTTGGTCCAAGTCCTGCCCCTTGTCCTGTCGCATTTTCATGCCTTATGTTCTGCCCCATGTCCTACCTCATGTCCTGCCCCTAGCTTTCCCAAAGTCCTGCCCCATGTCCTGCCTCATTTCCTGACCCATGTCCTGCCATATGTCCTGACCCATGTCCTGACCCATTTCCTGCCTCATGTCCTGCCCCATGTCCTGCCCCATGTCCTGCCTTATGTCTTGCCAAAAGTCCTGCCCCATTTCTTGCCCTAAATCCTGCCCCATGTCCTGGCCAATGTCCTGCCCCATATCCTGCTCCATGTCCTGCCCCATGTCCTGCCAAATGTCAAAACGCATTTCCTGCCCCATGTCCAGTAACATGTCCCGCCCGATGCCCTGCCCTATGTCCTGCCCCATGTTCTGTACAATTTCATGCCCCATGTCTTGTCGCATGTCCTGTACTATGTCATGTTACATGTCCCGCCCGATGTCCTGCCCCATGTCCTGTCCCATGACATTCACCATATCCTGCCCCAAATCCCGTCGCATGTCCTGCCCAATATAGTTTCCAAAATTCGCCCCATGTCCTGTAACATGTCCTGCCCTATGTCATGCGCTAAGTCCTGCCCCATATCCTGCCACATGTTCTACCCTATGTAATGCCCCAAGTCCTGCACCATGCCCGCATGTCCTGCCCCTTGTCCAGTAACATGTCCCGCCCGATGTGCTGCCCTACGTCCTGCCCCATATCCTGCCCCATGTCCTGACCCTTATCCTTCCTTATGTCCTGGCTCATGTCTTGCCCCATGTCCTGACCCATGTGTTGTCCCAAGTCCTGCCCCTTGTCCTGTCGCATGTCATTCCTTATGTCCTGCCCCATGTCCTACCCCATGGACAGCCCCATGTCCTGACCCTTATTTCCTGCCCCATGTCCTGCCCCATGTCCTGCCCCATGTCTTGCCCCATGTTTGCCTTAAGTCCTGCCCCAAGTTCTGCCTCATGTCCAGCCCCATGTCCTGTCCCATGTCCTGGCCTATGTCCTGCCCCACGGCCTGCCTCATGTTGTTCCATGTCCTGCCCCATATCCTGCCCATGTTCTGTCTCATGTGTTGGTCCAAATCCTGCCCCTTGTCCTGTCGCATTTTCATGCCTCATGTCCTGACCCATGTCCTTCCCCATTTCCTGCCTCATGTCCTGCCCCATGTCCTGCCCCATGTCCTGCCTCATGTCTTGCCAAAAGTCCTGCCCCATGTCCAGCCCTATGTCCTGCCCCATGTCCTGTCCCATGTCCTGCCCTAATTCCTGCCCCATGTCCTGCCCCATGTCATGCCTCATATCCTGCCCCATGTCCTGCCCCATGTCCTGCCAAATGTCAAAACTCATGTTCTGCCCCATGTCCAGTAAAATGTCCTGCCCCATGTCTTGCCCAAAGTCCTGCCCCATGTTCTGCCCCATGGCCTGCCCCATGTCCCGCCCGATGTCCTGCCCCATGTATTCCCTTATGTCCAGTCCCATGTCCTGCCTCATGTCCTGCCCCATGTCCTGCCCCATGTCCTGTCCCATGAAATGCACCATATCCTGCCCCAAATCCCGTCGCATGTCTGCCCAAAATCCTGCCCTATGTCCTGCACCATGTCCTGCCCCATATCCTTTCCAATATTACGCCCCATGTCCTGTAACATGTCCTGCCCTATGTCATGCGTCAAGTCCTGCCCCATATCCTGCCCCATGTCCTACCCTATGTAATGCCCCAAGTCCTGCACCATGTCCTGCCCCAAGTTCTGCCTTATGTCCAGCCCCATGTCCTGTCCCATGTCCGGGCCTATGTCCTGCCCCACGGCCTGCCTCATGTTGTTCCATTTCCTGCCCCATATCCTGCCCACGTTCTGTCTCATGTGTTGGTCCAAGTCCTGCCCCTTGTCCTGTCGCATTTTCATGCCTTATGTTCTGCCCCATGTCCTACCTCATGTCCTGCCCCTAGCTTTCCCAAAGTCCTGCCCCATGTCCTGCCTCATTTCCTGACCCATGTCCTGCCATATGTCCTGACCCATGTCCTGACCCATTTCCTGCCTCATGTCCTGCCCCATGTCCTGCCCCATGTCCTGCCTTATGTCTTGCCAAAAGTCCTGCCCCATTTCTTGCCCTAAATCCTGCCCCATGTCCTGGCCAATGTCCTGCCCCATATCCTGCTCCATGTCCTGCCCCATGTCCTGCCAAATGTCAAAACGCATTTCCTGCCCCATGTCCAGTAACATGTCCCGCCCGATGCCCTGCCCTATGTCCTGCCCCATGTTCTGTACAATTTCATGCCCCATGTCTTGTCGCATGTCCTGTACTATGTCATGTTACATGTCCCGCCCGATGTCCTGCCCCATGTCCTGTCCCATGACATTCACCATATCCTGCCCCAAATCCCGTCGCATGTCCTGCCCAATATAGTTTCCAAAATTCGCCCCATGTCCTGTAACATGTCCTGCCCTATGTCATGCGCTAAGTCCTGCCCCATATCCTGCCACATGTTCTACCCTATGTAATGCCCCAAGTCCTGCACCATGCCCGCATGTCCTGCCCCTTGTCCAGTAACATGTCCCGCCCGATGTGCTGCCCTACGTCCTGCCCCATATCCTGCCCCATGTCCTGACCCTTATCCTTCCTTATGTCCTGGCTCATGTCTTGCCCCATGTCCTGACCCATGTGTTGTCCCAAGTCCTGCCACCTTGTCCTGTCGCATGTCATTCCTTATGTCCTGCCCCATGTCCTACCCCATGGACAGCCCCATGTCCTGACCCTTATTTCCTGCCCCATGTCCTGCCCCATGTCCTGCCCCATGTCTTGCCAAAAGTCCTGTCCCAAGTCCTGCCCTATATCCTGCCCCATGTCCTGCCCCAAGTCTTTTCATGACCTAACCTTATTCCTGCCCCATGTCCTGCCCCATGTGCTGATCCATGTCCTTCCCTAATGTCCTGCCCCATGTCCTGCCTCATATCCAGTCCCATGTCCTGCCTTATGTCCTGCCCCTTTCCTGCCCCATGTCCTGTCCCATGACCTGCACCATATCCTGCTCCAAATCCCGTCGCATGTCCTGCCCCAAATCTTGCCTCATGTCCTGCCTCATGTCCTGTCCTATATCTTTTCCAATATTATGCCCCATGTCCTGCCCCATGTCCTGCCCTATGTAATGCCCCATGTCCATCACCATGTCCTGCCCCATGTCCTGGCGCATATTCTTCATGTCCTGCCTCATAGTCTGTCCAATGTTCTGCCCTATATCCTGTCGCATGCATGCCTCATGTCTTGCCCAAAGTCCTGTCCCATGTCCTTCCCTTATTCCTGCCCCATGTCCTGCCCCATGTCCTGCCCCATATCCTGCCCCATGTCCTGCCCCATGTACTGCCCCATGTCCTGCATCATGTCTTGCCCAAAGTCCTGCCCCATGTCCTGCCCCAAGTCCTGCCCCATGTCCTTCCCTAATGTTCTGCCCCAAGTTCCATACCATTTCATGCCCCATGTCCTGTCGCATGTCCTGCCCTATGTCCTGTAACATGTCCCGCCCGATGTCCTGCCCCATGTCCTGCCTCATGTCCTGCCCCATGTCCTGCCCCATGTCCTGTCCCATGACCTGCACCATATCCTGCCACCAATCCCGTCGCATGTCCTGCCCCAAATCCTGCCCTATGTTCTGCCCCATTTCCTGCCCCATATCCATTCCTATTTTATGCTCCATGTCCTGTAACATGTCCTGACCTATGTCATGCGGCAAGGCCTGCCCCATATCCTGCCCCATGTCCTGCACAATGTCCAACCCCACGTCCTGGCCCATATCCTGCTTCACGTCCTAATAGATATCCTGTCCAATGTCCTGCCCTATATCCAGTTGCATGCATGCCTTATGTCTTGCCCAAAGTCTTGACCCATGTCCTGCCCAATGTCCTGCTCCATGTCCTGCCCCAAGTCCTGTCCCATGTCCTGCCTTAACTCCTGCCCCATGTCCTGCCGTTTTTTCTGCCCCGTGTTTTGCCCCATGTCCTGCACCATGTCTTGCCCTATGTTCTGCCCCATTTCCTGCCCCATATCCTTTCCTATTTTATGCTCCATGTCCTGTAACATGTCCTGACCTATGTCATGCGGCAAGGCCTGCCCCATATCCTGCCCCATGTCCTGCCCTATGTAATGCCCAATGTCCTGCACAATGTCCTGCCCCACGTCCTGCCCTATGTAATGCCCCATATCCTGCCCCATGTCCCCCCCCCTTGTCCTGCCAAATGTCAAAACGCTTGTCCTGCCCCATGTACTGCCCCATGTCCTGCATCATGTCCTGCCCAAAGTCCTGCCCCATGTCCTGCCCCTGTCCTGTCGCACGTCATGCCTCAAGTCCTGCCCCATGTCCTGCCCCATGGACAGCCCCATGTCCAGACCCTTATTTCCTGCCCCATGTCCTGCCCTATGTCCTGCCCCATGTCTTGCCAAAAGTCCTGTCCCTTGTCCTGCCCCATATCCTGCCCCATGTCCTGCCCCCAAGTCATTTCATGGCCTAACCTTATTCCTGCCCCATGTTCTGCCCTATGTGCTGCCCCATGTCCTTCCTTAATGTCCTGTCCCATTTTCTGTACCATTTCATGCCTATGTCCTGTCGCTTGTCCTGCCCTTTGTCCTGTTACATGTCTCATCCGATGTCCTGCCCCATATCCTGTCCCATGACTTGCACCATATCCTGCTCCAAATCCCGTCGCATGTCCTGCCCCAAATCTTGCCCTATGTCCTGCCCCATGTCCTGTCCTATTTCCTTTCCAACATAATGCCCCATGTCCTGCCCCATGTCCTGCCCTATGTAATGCCCAATGTCCTGCACCATGTCCTGCCCCATGTCCTGGCCCATATTCTGCTCCATGTCCCGCCTCATAGTCTGTCCAATGTCCTGCCCCATGTCCTGCCCCATGTCCTTCCCCAAGTCCTGCTCCAAGTCCTGTCCCATGTCCTGCCCTAATTCCTGCCCCATGTCCTGCCACATGTCCTGACCCTTATCCTGCCCCATGTCCTGCCCCGTGTCTTGCCCCATGTCCTGCCCCAAGTCCTAACCCATGTCCTGCCCTTATTCCTGCCCCATGTCCTGCCTTATTTGCTGCCTCATGTCCTGCCCCATGTCCTGCCTCATGTCCTGCCCCAAGTCCTGTGCCATGTCCTGCCCTAATTCCTGCCCCATGTTCTGCCCCATGTCCTGGCCCATGTCCTGCCCCATGTCTTGCCCAAAGTCCTGCCCCAAGTTCTGCCTCATGTCCAGCTTCATATCATGTCCCATGTCCTGGCCTGTGTCCTGCCCCATGGCCTGCCTCGTGTTGATCCATGTCCTGCCCCATATCTTGCCCATGTTCTGTCTCATGTGTTGGTCTAAGTCCTGCCCCTTGCCCTGTCGCCTTTTCATGCCTCATGTCCTGCCTCATGTCCTGCCCCATGTACAGCCCCATGTCCTGCCCCATGTCCTGACCCTTATCCTGCCTCATGTCCTGCCCCATGTCCTGCCCCAATTCCCGTCCCATGTCCTGCCCTAATTCCTGCCCCAGGTCCTGCCCCATGTCCTGACCCTTGTCCTGCCCTAATTCCTGCCCCATGTCCTGCCCCATGTCCTGCCTCATATCCTGCCCCATGTCCTGCCCCATGTCCTGCCAAATGTCAAAACGCATGTTCTGCCCCATGTCCAGTAAAATGTCCCGCCCGATGTCCTGCCCTTTTTCCTGCCCCATGTCCTGCCCCATGTCTTGCCCAAAGTCCTGCCCCATGTTCTGCCCCATGGCCTGCCCCATGTCCCGCCCGATGTCCTGCCCCATGTCCTGCCTCATGTCCAGTCCCATGTCCTGCCTCATGTCCTGCCCCATGTCCTGCCCCATGTCCTGTCCCATGACTTGCACCATATCCTGCCCCAAATCCCGTCGCATGTCTGCCCCAAATCCTGCCCTATGTCCTGCCCCATGTCCTGCCCCATATCCTTTCCAATATTACGCCCCATGTCCTGTAACATGTCCTGCCCTATGTCATGCGCCAAGTCCTGCCCCATATCCTGCCCCATGTCCTGGCCCATATCCTGCTCCATGTTCTGCCTCATATCCTGTCCAATGTCCTGCCCAATATCCTGTCGCATGCATGCCTCATGTCTTGCCCAAAGTCTTGCCCCATGTCCTGCCCCATGTCCTGCCCCATGTCCTGCCCCAAGTCCTGTCCCTTGTCCTGCCCTTATTCCTGCCCCATGTCCTGCCTTATCTCCTGCCCCATGTCCTGCCCCATGTCCTGCCCCATGACCTGCACCATATCCTGCCCCCAATCCCGTCGCATGTCCTGCCCCAAATCCTGCCCTTTGTCCTGCCGCATGTCCTGCCCCGTGTCCTCTCCCATGACCTGCACCATATCCTGCCCCAAATCCCGTCGCATGTCCTGCCCCAAATCCTGCCCTTTGTGATGCCCCATCTCCTGCCCCATATCCTTTTCAATATTATGCCCCATGTCCTGTAACATGTCCTGCCCTATGTCATGCGCCAAGTCCTGCCCCATATCCTGCCACATGTCCTGCCCTATGTAATGCCCAATGTCCTGCACCATGACCTGCCCCATGTCCTGGCCCATATCCTGCTCCATGTCCTGCCTCATATCCTATCCAATGTCCTGCCCTTTATCCTGTCGCATGCATGAATCATGTCTTTTCCAAAGTCTTGCCCTATGTCCTGCCCCATGTCCTGCCCCATGTCTTGCCCAAAGTCCTGCTCCATGTCCTGCCCCATGTCCTACCCATTTCCTGCCCCATGTCCTGCCCCAAGTCCTTCTCCCATGTCCTGCCCTAATTCCTACCCTATGTCCTGCCCCATGTCCTGCCCCATGTCTTGCCCCATGTCCTGACCCAAGTTCTGTCTCATGTCATGCGTCATGTCCGAACGCATGTTCTGCCCCATGTCCTGGCCCATGTCCTGCCACATGTCCTGCCCCATGTTCTGCCCCATGTCCTGCGCCATGTCCTGTCTCATGTTCTGACCCATGTTCTGTCTCTTGTCGTGCCTCATGTCCTGTCGCATGTTCTGCCCCATGTCCTGGCCCATGTCCTGCCCCATGTCTTGCCCAAAGTCCTGCCCCAAGTTCTGCCTCATGTCCAGCCCCATGTCCTGTCCCATGTCCTGGCCTATGTCCTGCCCCACGGCCTGCTCATGTTGTTCCATGTCCTGCCCCATATACTGCTCATGTTTTGTCTTATGTGTTGGTCTAAGTCCTTCCCCTTTGTCCTGTCGCATTTTCATGCCTCATGTTCTGCCCATGTCCTACCCCATGTACAGCCCCATTTCCTGTCGCACGTCCTGTCCCATGTCCTTTCCCATTTTCTGCCTCATGTCCTGCTTGATGTCCTACCTCATGTCCTGCCCCTAGCTTTCCCAAAGTCCTGCCCCATGTCCTGCCTCATTTCCTGGCCTATGTCCTGCCATATGTCCTGACCCATGTCCTTCCCCATTTCCTGCCTCATGGCCTGCCCCATATCCTGCCCCATGTCCTGCCTCATGTCTTGCCAAAAGTCCTGCCCCATGTCCTGCCCCATGTCCTGCCCCATGTCCTGCCCCATATCCTGCCCCATGTCCTGCCAAATGTCAAAACGCATGTCCTGCCCCATGTCCAGTAACATGTCACGCCCGATGTCCTGCCCTATGTCCTGCCCCATGTTCTGTACCATTTTATGCCCCATGTCTTGTCGCATGTCCTGTCCTATGTCCTGTTACTTGTCCCGCCCGATGTCCTGCCCCATGTCCTGTCCCATGACATCCACCATATCCTGCCCCAAATCCCGTCGCATGTCCTGCCCCATATCCTTTCCAATAATTCGCCCCATGTCCTGTAACATGTCCTGCCCTATGTCATGCGCCAAATCCTGCCCCATATCCTGCCACATGTTCTACCCTATGTAATGCCCCAAGTCCTGCACCATGCCCGCATGTCCTGCCCCTTGTCCAGTAACATGTCCCGCCTGATGTGCTGCCCTACGTCCTGCCCCATATCCTGCCCCATGTCCTGACCATTATCCTTCCCTTTGTCCTGCCCCATGTCTTGCCCCATGTCCTGACCCATGTGTTGTCCCAAGTGCTGCCCCTTGTCCTGTCGCATGTCATGCCCCATGTCCTGCCCCATGTCTTGCCAAAAGTCCTGTCCCAAGTCCTGCCCCATATCCTGCCCCATGTCCTGCCCCATGTCTTTTCATGACCTAACCTTATTCCTGCCCCATGTCCTGCCCCATGTGCTGCCCCATGTCCTTCCCTAATGTAATGCCCCATGTTCTGTACTATTTCATGCCTATGTCCTTTCGCATGTCCTGCCCTATGTCCTTTCGCATGTCCTGCCCTATGTCCTGTAACATGTCCCGCCCGATGTCCTGCCCCATGTCCTGCCTCATATCCAGTCCCATGTCCTGCCTCACGTCCTGCCCCTTTCCTGCGCCATGTCCCGTCGCATGTCCTGCCCCAAATCTTGCCCTATGTCCTGCCCCATGTCCTGTCCTATGTCCTATCCAATATTATGCCCCATGTCCTGCCCCATGTCCTGCCTTATGTAATGCCCCATGTCCTGCACCATGTCCTGCGCCATGTCCTGGCCCATATTATGCTCCATGTCCTGCCACATAGTCTGTCCAATGTCCTGCCCTATATCCTGTCGCATGCATGCCTCATGTCTTGCCCAAAGTCCTGTCCCATGTCCTGCCCTAATTCCTGCCCCATGTCCTGCCCCATGTCCTGCGCCATATCCTGGCCCATGTCCTGCCCCTTGTCCTGCCAAATGTCAAAACGCATGTCCTGCCCCATGTACTGCCCCATGTCCTGCATCATGTCTTGCCCAAAGTCCTGCTTTATGTCCTGCCCCAAGTCCTGCGACATGTCCTTCCCTAATGTTCTGACCCAAGTTCTATACCATTTCATGCCCCATCTCCTGTCGCATCTCCTGCCCTATGTCCTGTAACAGGTCCCGCCCGACGTCCTGCCCCATGTCCTGCCTCATGTCCAGTCCCATGTCCTGCCTCATGTCCTTCCCCATGTCCTGCCCCATGTCCTGTCCCATGTCCTGCACCAGCTCCTGCCACTAATCCCGTCGCATGTCCGGCCTAAAATCCTGCCCTATGTTCTGCCCCATTTCCTGCCCCATATCCTTTCCAATTTTATGCTCCATGTCCTGTAACATGTCCTGCCCTATGTCATGCGGCAAGTCCTGCCCCATATCCTGCCCCATGTCCTGCCCTATGTAATGCCCAATGTCCTGCACAATGTCCTGCCCCACGTCCTGGCCCATATCCTGCTTCATGTCCTGCTTCATATCCTGTCCAATGTCCTGCCCTATATCCAGTTGCATGCATGCCTCATGTCTTGCCCAAAGTCTTTACCCATGTCCTGCCCCATGTCCTGCTCCGTGTCCTGCCCCAAGTCCTGTCCCATGTCCTGCCTTAATTCCTGCCCCATGTCCTGCCGTATTTCCTGCCCCGTGTCCTGCCCCATGTCCTGCTTCATGTCTTGCCCAAAGTCCTGCCCCATGTCCTGCCCCATGTCCTGCCCCATGTACCGCCCGATGTCCTGCCCCATGTCCTACCCCATGTCCCGCCCGATGTCCTGCCCCATGTCCTGCCTCATGTCCAGTCCCATGTCCTGCCTCATGTCCTGCCCCATGTCCTACCCCGTGTCCTCTTCCATGACCTGCACCATTTCCTGCCCCAAATCCCGTCGCATGTCCTGCCCCAAATCCTGCCCTATGTGATGCCCCATCTCCTGCCCCATATCCTTTCCAATATTATGCCCCATGTCCTGTAACATGTCCTGCCCTATGTCATGCGCCAAGTCCTGCACCATATCCTGCCACATGTCCTGCCCTATGTATTGCCCCAAGTCCTGTCCCATGTCCTGCCCTAATTCCTGCCCCATGTCCTGCCCCATGTCCTGACCCTTATTCTGTCGCATGTTCTGCCCCATGTCCTGGTACATGTCCAGCCCCATGTTTGCCTAAAGTCCTGCCCCAAGTTCTGCCTCATGTCCAGCCCCATGTCCTGTCCCATGTCCTGGCCTATGTCCTGCCCCACGGCCTGCCTCATGTTGTTCCATGTCCTGCCCCATATCCTGCCCATGTTCTGTCTCATGTGTTGGTCCAAGTCCTACCCCTTGTCCTGTCGCATTTTCATGCCTCATGTTCTGCCCCATGTCCTGCCTCATGTCCTGCCTCATGTCCTGCCCCATGTCCTGACCCATGTCCTTCCCCATTTCCTGCCTCATGTCCTGCCCCATGTCCTGCCCCATGTCCTGCCTCATGTCTTGCCAAAAGTCCTGCCCCATGTCCAGCCCTATGTCCTGCCCCATGTCCTGTCCCATGTCCTGCCCTAATTCCTGCCCCATGTCCTGCCCCATGTCCTGCCTCATATCCTGCCCCATGTCCTGCAAATGTCCTGCCAAATGTCAAAACGCATGTTCTGCCCCATGTCCAGTAAAATGTCCCTCCCGATGTCCTGCCGTATGTCCTGCCCCATGTCCTGCCCCATGTCTTGCCCAAAGTCCTGCCCCATGTTCTTCCCCATGGCCTGCCCCATGTCCCGCCCGATGTCCTGCCCCATGTCCTCCCTTATGTCCAGTCCCATGTCCTGCCTCATGTCCTGCCCCATGTCCTGCCCCATGTCCTGTCCCATGACCTGCACCATATCCTGCCCCAAATCCCGTCGCGTGTCTGCCCCAAATCCTGCCCTATGTCCTGCCCCATGTCCTGCCCCATATCCTTTCCAATATTACGCCCCATGTCCTGTAACATGTCCTGCCCTATGTCATGCGCCAAGTCCTGCCCCATATCCTGCCCCATGTCCTACCCTATGTAATGCCCCAAGTCCTGCCTCATATCCTGTCCAATGTCCTGCCCAATATCCTGTCGCATGCATGCCTCATGTCTTGCCCAAAGTCTTGCCCCATGTCCTGTCCCATGTCTTGCCCCATGTCCTGCCCCAAGTCCTGTAGCATGTCCTGACCTTATTCCTGCCCCATGTCCTGCCTTATTTCCTGCCCCATGTCCTGCCCCATGTCCTGCCCCATGTCTTGCCCAAAGTCCTGCCCCATGTCCTGCCACATGGCCTGCCCCAAGTCCCGCCCGATGTCCTGCCCCATGTCCTGTAACATGTCCTGCCCTATGTCATGCGCCAAGTCCTGCCCTATATCCTGCTACATGTCCTGCCCTATGTAATGCCCAATGTCCTGCACCATGTCCTGCCCCATGTCCTGGCCCATATCCTGCTCCATGTCCTGCCTCATATCCTATTCAATGTCCTGCCCTTTATCCTGTCGCATGCATGACTCATGTTTTGTCCAAAGTCTTGCCCTATGTCCTGCCCCATGTTCTGCCCCATGTACAGCCCCATGTCCTGTCTCATGTCCTGTCCCATGTCCTTTCCCATTTTCTGCCTCATGTCCTGCTTGATGTCCTACCTCATGTCCTGCCCCTAGCTTTCCCAAAGTCCTGCCCCATGTCCTGCCTCATTTCCTGCCCCATGTCCTGCCATATGTCCTGACCCATGTCCTTCCCCATTTCCTGCCTCATGTCCTGCCCCATGTCCTGCCCCATGTCCTGCCTTATGTCTTGCCAAAAGTCCTGCCCCATTTCTTACCCTAATTCCCGCCCCATGTCCTGCCCCATGTCCTGCCCCATATCCTGCCCCATGTCCTGCCCCATGTCCTGCCAAATGTCAAAACGCATGTCCTGCCCCATGTCCAGTAACATGTCCCGCCCGATGCCCTGCCCTATGTCCTGCCCCATGTTCTGTACAATTTCATGCCCCATGTCTTTGCGCATGTCCTGTCCTATGTCATGTTACATGTCCCGCCCGATGTCCTGCCCCATGTCCTGTCCCATGACATTCACCATATCCTGCCCCAAGTCCCGTCGCATGTCCTGCCCAATATCCTTTCCAAAATTCGCCCCATGTCCTGTAACATGTCCTGCCCTATGTCATGCGCCAAGTCCTGCCCCATATCCTGCCACATGTTCTACCCTATGTAATGCCCCAAGTCCTGCACCATGCCCGCATGTCCTGCGTCTTGTCCAGTAACATGTCCCGCCCGATTTGCTGCCATACGTCCTGCCCCATATCCTGCCCCATGTCCTGACCCTTATCCTTCCCCATGTCCTGCCTCATGTCCTGCCCCTTGTCCTGTCGCATGTCATTCCTTATGTCCTGCCCCATGTCCTACCCCATGGACAGCCCCATGTCCTGACCCTTATTTCCTGCCCCATGTCCTGCCCCATGTCCTGCCCCATGTCTTGCCAAAAGTCCTGTCCCAAGTCCTGCCCCATTTCCTGCCCCATGTCCTGCCCCAAGTCTTTTCATGACCTAACCTTATTCCTGCCCCATGTCCTGCCCCATGTGCTGATCCATGTCCTTCCCTAATGTCCTGCCCCATGTTCTGTACTATTTCATGCCTATGTCCTGTCGCATGTCCTGCCCTATAACCTGTTACATGTCCCGCCCAATGTCCTGCCCCATGTCCTGCCTCATATCCAGTCCCATGTCCTGCCTCATGTCCTGCCCCTTTCCTGCCCCATGTCCTGTCCCATGACCTGCACCATATCCTGCTCGAAATCCCGTCGCATGTCCTGCCCCAAATCTTGCCTCATGTCCTGCCTCATGTCCTGTCCTATATCTTTTCCAATATTATGCCCCATGTCCTGCCCCATGTCCTGCCCTATGTAATGCCCCATGTCCATCACCATGTCCTGCCCCATGTCCTGGCGCATATTCTGCTCCATGTCCTGCCTCATAGTCTGTCCAATGTTCTGCCCTATATCCTGTCGCATGCATGCCTCATGTCTTGCCCAAAGTCATGTCCCATGTCCTGCCCTAATTCCTGCCCCATGTCCTGCCCCATGTCCTGCCCCATATCCTGCCCCATGTCCTGCCCCATGTCCTGCCAAATGTCAAAACGCATGTCCTGCCCCATGTACTGCCCCACGTCCTGGCCCATATCCTGCTTCACGTCCTGCTAGATATCCTGTCCAATGTCCTGCCCTATATCCAGTTGCATGCATGCCTTATGTCTTGTCCAAAGTCTTGACCCATGTCCTGCCCCATGTCCTGCTCCGTGTCCTGCCCCAAGTCCTGTCCCATGTCCTGCCTTAACTCCTGCCCCATGTCCTGTCGTTTTTTCTGCCCCGTGTTTTGCCCCATGTCCTGCCCCATGTCTTGCCCTATGTGCTGCCCCATTTCCTGCCCCATATCCTTTCCTATTTTATGCTCCATGTCCTGTAACATGTCCTGACCTATGTCATGCGGCAAGGCCTGCCCCATATCCTGCCCCATGTCCTGCCCTATGTAATGCCCAATGTCCTGCACAATGTCCTGCCCCACGTCCTGGCCCATATCCTGCTTCATGTCCTGCTACATATCCTGTCCAATGTCCTGCCCTATATCCTGTCGCATGCATGCCTCATGTCTTGCCCAAAGTCCTGCCCCATGTGCTGCCCCATGTCCTGCCCCATGTCCTTCCCTAATGTCCTGCCCCAAGTTCTATACCATTTCACGCCCCATGTCCTGTCGCATGTCCTGCCCTATGTCCTGTAACATGCCCCGCCCGATGTCCTGCCCCATGTCCTGCCCCATGTCTTGCCAAAAGTCCTGTCCCATGTCCTGCCGCATATCCTGCCCCATGTCCTGCCCCAAGTCTTTTCATGACCTAACCTTATTCCTGCCCCATGTCCTGCCCCATGTGCTGATCCATGTCCTTCCTTTATGTCCTGCCCCATGTTCTGTACTTTTTCATGCCTATGTCCTGTCGCATGTTCTGCCCTATGTCCTGTAACATGTCCTGCCCTATGTCATGCGCCAAGTCCTGCCCCATATCCTGCCACATGTTCTACCATATGTAAAGCCCCAAGTCCTGCACCATGCCCGCATGTCCTGCCCCTTGTCCAGTAACATGTCCCGCCCGATGTGCTGCCCTACGTCCTGCCCCATATCCTGCCCCATGTCCTGACCCTTATCCTTCCCCATGTCCTGCCTCATGTCTTGCCCCATGTCCTGACCCATGGCCTGCCCCATATCCTGCCCCATGTCCTGCCTCATGTCTTGCCAAAAGTCCTGCCCCATGTCCTGCCCCATGTCCTGCCCCATGTCCTGCCCCATATCCTGCCCCATGTCCTGCCAAATGTCAAAACGCATGTCCTGCCCCATGTCCAGTAACATGTCACGCCCGATGTCCTGCCCTATGTCCTGCCCCATGTTCTGTACCATTTTATGCCCCATGTCTTGTCGCATGTCCTGTCCTATGTCCTGTTACTTGTCCCGCCCGATGTCCTGCCCCATGTCCTGTCCCATGACATCCACCATATCCTGCCCCAAATCCCGTCGCATGTCCTGCCCCATATCCTTTCCAATAATTCGCCCCATGTCCTGTAACATGTCCTGCCCTATGTCATGCGCCAAGTCCTGCCCCATATCCTGCCCGCATGTCCTGCCCCTTGTCCAGTAACATGTCCCGCCTGATGTGCTGCCCTACGTCCTGCCCCATATCCTGCCCCATGTCCTGACCATTATCCTTCCCTTTGTCCTGCCCCATGTCTTGCCCCATGTCCTGACCCATGTGTTGTCCCAAGTGCTGCCCCTTGTCCTGTCGCATGTCATGCCCCATGTCCTGCCCCATGTCTTGCCAAAAGTCCTGTCCCAAGTCCTGCCCCATATCCTGCCCCATGTCCTGCCCCATGTCTTTTCATGACCTAACCTTATTCCTGCCCCATGTCCTGCCCCATGTGCTGCCCCATGTCCTTCCCTAATGTAATGCCCCATGTTCTGTACTATTTCATGCCTATGTCCTTTCGCATGTCCTGCCCTATGTCCTTTCGCATGTCCTGCCCTATGTCCTGTAACATGTCCCGCCCGATGTCCTGCCCCATGTCCTGCCTCATATCCAGTCCCATGTCCTGCCTCACGTCCTGCCCCTTTCCTGCGCCATGTCCCGTCGCATGTCCTGCCCCAAATCTTGCCCTATGTCCTGCCCCATGTCCTGTCCTATGTCCTATCCAATATTATGCCCCATGTCCTGCCCCATGTCCTGCCCCATGTCCTGCCTTATGTAATGCCCCATGTCCTGCACCATGTCCTGCCCCATGTCCTGGCCCATATTATGCTCCATGTCCTGCCACATAGTCTGTCCAATGTCCTGCCCTATATCCTGTCGCATGCATGCCTCATGTCTTGCCCAAAGTCCTGTCCCATGTCCTGCCCTAATTCCTGCCCCATGTCCTGCCCCATGTCCTGCCCCATATCCTGGCCCATGTCCTGCCCCTTGTCCTGCCAAATGTCAAAACGCATGTCCTGCCCCATGTACTGCCCCATGTCCTACATCACGTCTTGCCCAAAGTCCTGCTTTATGTCCTGCCCCAAGTCCTGCGACATGTCCTTCCCTAATGTTCTGACCCAAGTTCTATACCATTTCATGCCCCATCTCCTGTCGCATCTCCTGCCCTATGTCCTGTAACAGGTCCCGCCCGACGTCCTGCCCCATGTCCTGCCTCATGTCCAGTCCCATGTCCTGCCTCATGTCCTTCCCCATGTCCTGCCCCATGTCCTGTCCCATGTCCTGCACCAGCTCCTGCCACTAATCCCGTCGCATGTCCGGCCTAAAATCCTGCCCTATGTTCTGCCCCATTTCCTGCCCCATATCCTTTCCAATTTTATGCTCCATGTCCTGTAACATGTCCTGCCCTATGTCATGCGGCAAGTCCTGCCCCATATCCTGCCCCATGTCCTGCCCTATGTAATGCCCAATGTCCTGCACAATGTCCTGCCCCACGTCCTGGCCCATATCCTGCTTCATGTCCTGCTTCATATCCTGTCCAATGTCCTGCCCTATATCCAGTTGCATGCATGCCTCATGTCTTGCCCAAAGTCTTTACCCATGTCCTGCCCCATGTCCTGCTCCGTGTCCTGCCCCAAGTCCTGTCCCATGTCCTGCCTTAATTCCTGCCCCATGTCCTGCCGTATTTCCTGCCCCGTGTCCTGCCCCATGTCCTGCTTCATGTCTTGCCCAAAGTCCTGCCCCATGTCCTGCCCCATGTCCTGCCCCATGTACCGCCCGATGTCCTGCCCCATGTCCTACCCCATGTCCCGCCCGATGTCCTGCCCCATGTCCTGCCTCATGTCCAGTCCCATGTCCTGCCTCATGTCCTGCCCCATGTCCTACCCCGTGTCCTCTTCCATGACCTGCACCATTTCCTGCCCCAAATCCCGTCGCATGTCCTGCCCCAAATCCTGCCCTATGTGATGCCCCATCTCCTGCCCCATATCCTTTCCAATATTATGCCCCATGTCCTGTAACATGTCCTGCCCTATGTCATGCGCCAAGTCCTGCACCATATCCTGCCACATGTCCTGCCCTATGTATTGCCCCAAGTCCTGTCCCATGTCCTGCCCTAATTCCTGCCCCATGTCCTGCCCCATGTCCTGACCCTTATTCTGTCGCATGTTCTGCCCCATGTCCTGGTACATGTCCTGCCCCATGTTTGCCTAAAGTCCTGCCCCAAGTTCTGCCTCATGTCCAGCCCCATGTCCTGTCCCATGTCCTGGCCTATGTCCTGCCCCACGGCCTGCCTCATGTTGTTCCATGTCCTGCCCCATATCCTGCCCATGTTCTGTCTCATGTGTTGGTCCAAGTCCTACCCCTTGTCCTGTCGCATTTTCATGCCTCATGTTCTGCCCCATGTCCTGCCTCATGTCCTGCCTCATGTCCTGCCCCATGTCCTGACCCATGTCCTTCCCCATTTCCTGCCTCATGTCCTGCCCCATGTCCTGCCCCATGTCCTGCCTCATGTCTTGCCAAAAGTCCTGCCCCATGTCCAGCCCTATGTCCTGCCCCATGTCCTGTCCCATGTCCTGCCCTAATTCCTGCCCCATGTCCTGCCCCATGTCCTGCCTCATATCCTGCCCCATGTCCTGCAAATGTCCTGCCAAATGTCAAAACGCATGTTCTGCCCCATGTCCAGTAAAATGTCCCTCCCGATGTCCTGCCGTATGTCCTGCCCCATGTCCTGCCCCATGTCTTGCCCAAAGTCCTGCCCCATGTTCTTCCCCATGGCCTGCCCCATGTCCCGCCCGATGTCCTGCCCCATGTCCTCCCTTATGTCCAGTCCCATGTCCTGCCTCATGTCCTGCCCCATGTCCTGCCCCATGTCCTGTCCCATGACCTGCACCATATCCTGCCCCAAATCCCGTCGCGTGTCTGCCCCAAATCCTGCCCTATGTCCTGCCCCATGTCCTGCCCCATATCCTTTCCAATATTACGCCCCATGTCCTGTAACATGTCCTGCCCTATGTCATGCGCCAAGTCCTGCCCCATATCCTGCCCCATGTCCTACCCTATGTAATGCCCCAAGTCCTGCCTCATATCCTGTCCAATGTCCTGCCCAATATCCTGTCGCATGCATGCCTCATGTCTTGCCCAAAGTCTTGCCCCATGTCCTGTCCCATGTCTTGCCCCATGTCCTGCCCCAAGTCCTGTAGCATGTCCTGACCTTATTCCTGCCCCATGTCCTGCCTTATTTCCTGCCCCATGTCCTGCCCCATGTCCTGCCCCATGTCTTGCCCAAAGTCCTGCCCCATGTCCTGCCACATGGCCTGCCCCAAGTCCCGCCCGATGTCCTGCCCCATGTCCTGTAACATGTCCTGCCCTATGTCATGCGCCAAGTCCTGCCCCATATCCTGCTACATGTCCTGCCCTATGTAATGCCCAATGTCCTGCACCATGTCCTGCCCCATGTCCTGGCCCATATCCTGCTCCATGTCCTGCCTCATATCCTATTCAATGTCCTGCCCTTTATCCTGTCGCATGCATGACTCATGTTTTGTCCAAAGTCTTGCCCTATGTCCTGCCCCATGTTCTGCCCCATGTACAGCCCCATGTCCTGTCTCATGTCCTGTCCCATGTCCTTTCCCATTTTCTGCCTCATGTCCTGCTTGATGTCCTACCTCATGTCCTGCCCCTAGCTTTCCCAAAGTCCTGCCCCATGTCCTGCCTCATTTCCTGCCCCATGTCCTGCCATATGTCCTGACCCATGTCCTTCCCCATTTCCTGCCTCATGTCCTGCCCCATGTCCTGCCCCATGTCCTGCCTTATGTCTTGCCAAAAGTCCTGCCCCATTTCTTACCCTAATTCCCGCCCCATGTCCTGCCCCATGTCCTGCCCCATATCCTGCCCCATGTCCTGCCCCATGTCCTGCCAAATGTCAAAACGCATGTCCTGCCCCATGTCCAGTAACATGTCCCGCCCGATGCCCTGCCCTATGTCCTGCCCCATGTTCTGTACAATTTCATGCCCCATGTCTTTGCGCATGTCCTGTCCTATGTCATGTTACATGTCCCGCCCGATGTCCTGCCCCATGTCCTGTCCCATGACATTCACCATATCCTGCCCCAAGTCCCGTCGCATGTCCTGCCCAATATCCTTTCCAAAATTCGCCCCATGTCCTGTAACATGTCCTGCCCTATGTCATGCGCCAAGTCCTGCCCCATATCCTGCCACATGTTCTACCCTATGTAATGCCCCAAGTCCTGCACCATGCCCGCATGTCCTGCGTCTTGTCCAGTAACATGTCCCGCCCGATTTGCTGCCATACGTCCTGCCCCATATCCTGCCCCATGTCCTGACCCTTATCCTTCCCCATGTCCTGCCTCATGTCCTGCCCCTTGTCCTGTCGCATGTCATTCCTTATGTCCTGCCCCATGTCCTACCCCATGGACAGCCCCATGTCCTGACCCTTATTTCCTGCCCCATGTCCTGCCCCATGTCCTGCCCCATGTCTTGCCAAAAGTCCTGTCCCAAGTCCTGCCCCATTTCCTGCCCCATGTCCTGCCCCAAGTCTTTTCATGACCTAACCTTATTCCTGCCCCATGTCCTGCCCCATGTGCTGATCCATGTCCTTCCCTAATGTCCTGCCCCATGTTCTGTACTATTTCATGCCTATGTCCTGTCGCATGTCCTGCCCTATAACCTGTTACATGTCCCGCCCAATGTCCTGCCCCATGTCCTGCCTCATATCCAGTCCCATGTCCTGCCTCATGTCCTGCCCCTTTCCTGCCCCATGTCCTGTCCCATGACCTGCACCATATCCTGCTCGAAATCCCGTCGCATGTCCTGCCCCAAATCTTGCCTCATGTCCTGCCTCATGTCCTGTCCTATATCTTTTCCAATATTATGCCCCATGTCCTGCCCCATGTCCTGCCCTATGTAATGCCCCATGTCCATCACCATGTCCTGCCCCATGTCCTGGCGCATATTCTGCTCCATGTCCTGCCTCATAGTCTGTCCAATGTTCTGCCCTATATCCTGTCGCATGCATGCCTCATGTCTTGCCCAAAGTCATGTCCCATGTCCTGCCCTAATTCCTGCCCCATGTCCTGCCCCATGTCCTGCCCCATATCCTGCCCCATGTCCTGCCCCATGTCCTGCCAAATGTCAAAACGCATGTCCTGCCCCATGTACTGCCCCACGTCCTGGCCCATATCCTGCTTCACGTCCTGCTAGATATCCTGTCCAATGTCCTGCCCTATATCCAGTTGCATGCATGCCTTATGTCTTGTCCAAAGTCTTGACCCATGTCCTGCCCCATGTCCTGCTCCGTGTCCTGCCCCAAGTCCTGTCCCATGTCCTGCCTTAACTCCTGCCCCATGTCCTGCCGTTTTTTCTGCCCCGTGTTTTGCCCCATGTCCTGCCCCATGTCTTGCCCTATGTGCTGCCCCATTTCCTGCCCCATATCCTTTCCTATTTTATGCTCCATGTCCTGTAACATGTCCTGACCTATGTCATGCGGCAAGGCCTGCCCCATATCCTGCCCCATGTCCTGCCCTATGTAATGCCCAATGTCCTGCACAATGTCCTGCCCCACGTCCTGGCCCATATCCTGCTTCATGTCCTGCTACATATCCTGTCCAATGTCCTGCCCTATATCCTGTCGCATGCATGCCTCATGTCTTGCCCAAAGTCCTGCCCCATGTGCTGCCCCATGTCCTGCCCCATGTCCTTCCCTAATGTCCTGCCCCAAGTTCTATACCATTTCACGCCCCATGTCCTGTCGCATGTCCTGCCCTATGTCCTGTAACATGCCCCGCCCGATGTCCTGCCCCATGTCCTGCCCCATGTCTTGCCAAAAGTCCTGTCCCATGTCCTGCCGCATATCCTGCCCCATGTCCTGCCCCAAGTCTTTTCATGACCTAACCTTATTCCTGCCCCATGTCCTGCCCCATGTGCTGATCCATGTCCTTCCTTTATGTCCTGCCCCATGTTCTGTACTTTTTCATGCCTATGTCCTGTCGCATGTTCTGCCCTATGTCCTGTAACATGTCCTGCCCTATGTCATGCGCCAAGTCCTGCCCCATATCCTGCCACATGTTCTACCATATGTAAAGCCCCAAGTCCTGCACCATGCCCGCATGTCCTGCCCCTTGTCCAGTAACATGTCCCGCCCGATGTGCTGCCCTACGTCCTGCCCCATATCCTGCCCCATGTCCTGACCCTTATCCTTCCCCATGTCCTGCCTCATGTCTTGCCCCATGTCCTGACCCATGGCCTGCCCCATATCCTGCCCCATGTCCTGCCTCATGTCTTGCCAAAAGTCCTGCCCCATGTCCTGCCCCATGTCCTGCCCCATGTCCTGCCCCATATCCTGCCCCATGTCCTGCCAAATGTCAAAACGCATGTCCTGCCCCATGTCCAGTAACATGTCACGCCCGATGTCCTGCCCTATGTCCTGCCCCATGTTCTGTACCATTTTATGCCCCATGTCTTGTCGCATGTCCTGTCCTATGTCCTGTTACTTGTCCCGCCCGATGTCCTGCCCCATGTCCTGTCCCATGACATCCACCATATCCTGCCCCAAATCCCGTCGCATGTCCTGCCCCATATCCTTTCCAATAATTCGCCCCATGTCCTGTAACATGTCCTGCCCTATGTCATGCGCCAAGTCCTGCCCCATATCCTGCCCGCATGTCCTGCCCCTTGTCCAGTAACATGTCCCGCCTGATGTGCTGCCCTACGTCCTGCCCCATATCCTGCCCCATGTCCTGACCATTATCCTTCCCTTTGTCCTGCCCCATGTCTTGCCCCATGTCCTGACCCATGTGTTGTCCCAAGTGCTGCCCCTTGTCCTGTCGCATGTCATGCCCCATGTCCTGCCCCATGTCTTGCCAAAAGTCCTGTCCCAAGTCCTGCCCCATATCCTGCCCCATGTCCTGCCCCATGTCTTTTCATGACCTAACCTTATTCCTGCCCCATGTCCTGCCCCATGTGCTGCCCCATGTCCTTCCCTAATGTAATGCCCCATGTTCTGTACTATTTCATGCCTATGTCCTTTCGCATGTCCTGCCCTATGTCCTTTCGCATGTCCTGCCCTATGTCCTGTAACATGTCCCGCCCGATGTCCTGCCCCATGTCCTGCCTCATATCCAGTCCCATGTCCTGCCTCACGTCCTGCCCCTTTCCTGCGCCATGTCCCGTCGCATGTCCTGCCCCAAATCTTGCCCTATGTCCTGCCCCATGTCCTGTCCTATGTCCTATCCAATATTATGCCCCATGTCCTGCCCCATGTCCTGCCTTATGTAATGCCCCATGTCCTGCACCATGTCCTGCCCCATGTCCTGGCCCATATTATGCTCCATGTCCTGCCACATAGTCTGTCCAATGTCCTGCCCTATATCCTGTCGCATGCATGCCTCATGTCTTGCCCAAAGTCCTGTCCCATGTCCTGCCCTAATTCCTGCCCCATGTCCTGCCCCATGTCCTGCCCCATATCCTGGCCCATGTCCTGCCCCTTGTCCTGCCAAATGTCAAAACGCATGTCCTGCCCCATGTACTGCCCCATGTCCTACATCACGTCTTGCCCAAAGTCCTGCTTTATGTCCTGCCCCAAGTCCTGCGACATGTCCTTCCCTAATGTTCTGACCCAAGTTCTATACCATTTCATGCCCCATCTCCTGTCGCATCTCCTGCCCTATGTCCTGTAACAGGTCCCGCCCGACGTCCTGCCCCATGTCCTGCCTCATGTCCAGTCCCATGTCCTGCCTCATGTCCTTCCCCATGTCCTGCCCCATGTCCTGTCCCATGTCCTGCACCAGCTCCTGCCACTAATCCCGTCGCATGTCCGGCCTAAAATCCTGCCCTATGTTCTGCCCCATTTCCTGCCCCATATCCTTTCCAATTTTATGCTCCATGTCCTGTAACATGTCCTGCCCTATGTCATGCGGCAAGTCCTGCCCCATATCCTGCCCCATGTCCTGCCCTATGTAATGCCCAATGTCCTGCACAATGTCCTGCCCCACGTCCTGGCCCATATCCTGCTTCATGTCCTGCTTCATATCCTGTCCAATGTCCTGCCCTATATCCAGTTGCATGCATGCCTCATGTCTTGCCCAAAGTCTTTACCCATGTCCTGCCCCATGTCCTGCTCCGTGTCCTGCCCCAAGTCCTGTCCCATGTCCTGCCTTAATTCCTGCCCCATGTCCTGCCGTATTTCCTGCCCCGTGTCCTGCCCCATGTCCTGCTTCATGTCTTGCCCAAAGTCCTGCCCCATGTCCTGCCCCATGTCCTGCCCCATGTACCGCCCGATGTCCTGCCCCATGTCCTACCCCATGTCCCGCCCGATGTCCTGCCCCATGTCCTGCCTCATGTCCAGTCCCATGTCCTGCCTCATGTCCTGCCCCATGTCCTACCCCGTGTCCTCTTCCATGACCTGCACCATTTCCTGCCCCAAATCCCGTCGCATGTCCTGCCCCAAATCCTGCCCTATGTGATGCACCATCTCCTGCCCCATATCCTTTCCAATATTATGCCCCATGTCCTGTAACATGTCCTGCCCTATGTCATGCGCCAAGTCCTGCACCATATCCTGCCACATGTCCTGCCCTATGTATTGCCCCAAGTCCTGTCACATGTCCTGCCCTAATTCCTGCCCCATGTCCTGCCCCATGTCCTGACCCTTATTCTGTCGCATGTTCTGCCCCATGTCCTGGTACATGTCCTGCCCCATGTTTGCCTAAAGTCCTGCCCCAAGTTCTGCCTCATGTCCAGCCTCATGTCCTGTCCCATGTCCTGGCCTATGTCCTGCCCCACGGCCTGCCTCATGTTGTTCCATGTCCTGCCCCATATCCTGCCCATGTTCTGTCTCATGTGTTGGTCCAAGTCCTACCCCTTGTCCTGTCGCATTTTCATGCCTCATGTTCTGCCCCATGTCCTGCCTCATGTCCTGCCTCATGTCCTGCCCCATGTCCTGACCCATGTCCTTCCCCATTTCCTGCCTCATGTCCTGCCCCATGTCCTGCCCCATGTCCTGCCTCATGTCTTGCCAAAAGTCCTGCCCCATGTCCAGCCCTATGTCCTGCCCCATGTCCTGTCCCATGTCCTGCCCTAATTCCTGCCCCATGTCCTGCCCCATGTCCTGCCTCATATCCTGCCCCATGTCCTGCAAAAGTCCTGCCAAATGTCAAAACGCATGTTCTGCCCCATGTCCAGTAAAATGTCCCTCCCGATGTCCTGCCGTATGTCCTGCCCCATGTCCTGCCCCATGTCTTGCCCAAAGTCCTGCCCCATGTTCTTCCCCATGGCCTGCCCCATGTCCCGCCCGATGTCCTGCCCCATGTCCTCCCTTATGTCCAGTCCCATGTCCTGCCTCATGTCCTGCCCCATGTCCTGCCCCATGTCCTGTCCCATGACCTGCACCACATCCTGCCCCAAATCCCGTCGCGTGTCTGCCCCAAATCCTGCCCTATGTCCTGCCCCATGTCCTGCCCCATATCCTTTCCAATATTACGCCCCATGTCCTGTAACATGTCCTGCCCTATGTCATGCGCCAAGTCCTGCCCCATATCCTGCCCCATGTCCTACCCTATGTAATGCCCCAAGTCCTGCCTCATATCCTGTCCAATGTCCTGCCCAATATCCTGTCGCATGCATGCCTCATGTCTTGCCCAAAGTCTTGCCCCATGTCCTGTCCCATGTCTTGCCCCATGTCCTGCCCCAAGTCCTGTAGCATGTCCTGACCTTATTCCTGCCCCATGTCCTGCCTTATTTCCTGCCCCATGTCCTGCCCCATGTCCTGCCCCATGTCTTGCCCAAAGTCCTGCCCCATGTCCTGCCACATGGCCTGCCCCAAGTCCCGCCCGATGTCCTGCCCCATGTCCTGTAACATGTCCTGCCCTATGTCATGCGCCAAGTCCTGCCCCATATCCTGCTACATGTCCTGCCCTATGTAATGCCCAATGTCCTGCACCATGTCCTGCCCTATGTCCTGGCCCATATCCTGCTCCATGTCCTGCCTCATATCCTATTCAATGTCCTGCCCTTTATCCTGTCGCATGCATGACTCATGTTTTGTCCAAAGTCTTGCCCTATGTCCTGCCCCATGTTCTGCCCCATGTACAGCCCCATGTCCTGTCTCATGTCCTGTCCCATGTCCTTTCCCATTTTCTGCCTCATGTCCTGCTTGATGTCCTACCTCATGTCCTGCCCCTAGCTTTCCCAAAGTCCTGCCCCATGTCCTGCCTCATTTCCTGCCCCATGTCCTGCCATATGTCCTGACCCATGTCCTTCCCCATTTCCTGCCTCATGTCCTGCCCCATGTCCTGCCCCATGTCCTGCCTTATGTCTTGCCAAAAGTCCTGCCCCATTTCTTACCCTAATTCCCGCCCCATGTCCTGCCCCATGTCCTGCCCCATATCCTGCCCCATGTCCTGCCCCATGTCCTGCCAAATGTCAAAACGCATGTCCTGCCCCATGTCCAGTAACATGTCCCGCCCGATGCCCTGCCCTATGTCCTGCCCCATGTTCTGTACAATTTCATGCCCCATGTCTTTGCGCATGACCTGTCCTATGTCATGTTACATGTCCCGCCCGATGTCCTGCCCATTGTCCTGTCCCATGACATTCACCATATCCTGCCCCAAGTCCCGTCGCATGTCCTGCCCAATATCCTTTCCAAAATTCGCCCCATGTCCTGTAACATGTCCTGCCCTATGTCATGCGCCAAGTCCTGCCCCATATCCTGCCACATGTTCTACCCTATGTAATGCCCCAAGTCCTGCACCATGCCCGCATGTCCTGCGTCTTGTCCAGTAACATGTCCCGCCCGATTTGCTGCCCTACGTCCTGCCCCATATCCTGCCCCATGTCCTGACCCTTATCCTTCCCCATGTCCTGCCTCATGTCCTGCCACTTGTCCTGTCGCATGTCATTCCTTATGTCCTGCCCCATGTCCTACCCCATGGACAGCCCCATGTCCTGACCCTTATTTCCTGCCCCATGTCCTGCCCCATGTCCTGCCCCATGTCTTGCCAAAAGTCCTGTCCCAAGTCCTGCCCCATATCCTGCCCCATGTCCTGCCCCAAGTCTTTTCATGACCTAACCTTATTCCTGCCCCATGTCCTGCCCCATGTGCTGATCCATGTCCTTCCCTAATGTCCTGCCCCATGTTCTGTACTATTTCATGCCTATGTCCTGTCGCATGTCCTGCCCTATAACCTGTTACATGTCCCGCCCAATGTCCTGCCCCATGTCCTGCCTCATATCCAGTCCCATGTCCTGCCTCATGTCCTGCCCCTTTCCTGCCCCATGTCCTGTCCCATGACCTGCACCATATCCTGCTCGAAATCCCGTCGCATGTCCTGCCCCAAATCTTGCCTCATGTCCTGCCTCATGTCCTGTCCTATATCTTTTCCAATATTATGCCCCATGTCCTGCCCCATGTCCTGGCGCATATTCTGCTCCATGTCCTGCCTCATAGTCTGTCCAATGTTCTGCCCTATATCCTGTCGCATGCATGCCTCATGTCTTGCCCAAAGTCATGTCCCATGTCCTGCCCTAATTCCTGCCCCATGTCCTGCCCCATGTCCTGCCCCATATCCTGCCCCATGTCCTGCCCCATGTCCTGCCAAATGTCAAAACGCATGTCCTGCCCCATGTACTGCCCCACGTCCTGGCCCATATCCTGCTTCACGTCCTGCTAGATATCCTGTCCAATGTCCTGCCCTATATCCAGTTGCATGCATGCCTTATGTCTTGTCCAAAGTCTTGACCCATGTCCTGCCCCATGTCCTGCTCCGTGTCCTGCCCCAAGTCCTGTCCCATGTCCTGCCTTAACTCCTGCCCCATGTCCTGCCGTTTTTTCTGCCCCGTGTTTTGCCCCATGTCCTGCCCCATGTCTTGCCCTATGTGCTGCCCCATTTCCTGCCCCATATCCTTTCCTATTTTATGCTCCATGTCCTGTAACATGTCCTGACCTATGTCATGCGGCAAGGCCTGCCCCATATCCTGCCCCATGTCCTGCCCTATGTAATGCCCAATGTCCTGCACAATGTCCTGCCCCACGTCCTGGCCCATATCCTGCTTCATGTCCTGCTACATATCCTGTCCAATGTCCTGCCCTATATCCTGTCGCATGCATGCCTCATGTCTTGCCCAAAGTCCTGCCCCATGTGCTGCCCCATGTCCTGCCCCATGTCCTTCCCTAATGTCCTGCCCCAAGTTCTATACCATTTCACGCCCCATGTCCTGTCGCATGTCCTGCCCTATGTCCTGTAACATGCCCCGCCCGATGTCCTGCCCCATGTCCTGCCCCATGTCTTGCCAAAAGTCCTGTCCCATGTCCTGCCGCATATCCTGCCCCATGTCCTGCCCCAAGTCTTTTCATGACCTAACCTTATTCCTGCCCCATGTCCTGCCCCATGTGCTGATCCATGTCCTTCCTTTATGTCCTGCCCCATGTTCTGTACTTTTTCATGCCTATGTCCTGTCGCATGTTCTGCCCTATGTCCTGTAACATGTCCTGCCCTATGTCATGCGCCAAGTCCTGCCCCATATCCTGCCACATGTTCTACCATATGTAAAGCCCCAAGTCCTGCACCATGCCCGCATGTCCTGCCCCTTGTCCAGTAACATGTCCCGCCCGATGTGCTGCCCTACGTCCTGCCCCATATCCTGCCCCATGTCCTGACCCTTATCCTTCCCCATGTCCTGCCTCATGTCTTGCCCCATGTCCTGACCCATGGCCTGCCCCATGTCCTGCTCCGTGTCCTGCCCCAAGTCCTGTCCCATGTCCTGCCTTAACTCCTGCCCCATGTCCTGCCGTTTTTTCTCTCCCGTGTCCTGCCCCATGTCCTGCCCCATGTCTTGCCCTATGTTCTGCCCCATTTCCTGCCCAATATCCTTTCCTATTTTATGCTCCATGTCCCGTAACATGTCCTGACCTATGTCATTCAGCAAGGCCTGCCCCATATCCTGCCCCATGTCCTGCCCTATGTAATGCCCAATGTCCTGCACAATGTCCTGCCCCACGTCCTGGCCTATATCCTGCTTCATGTCCTGCTACATATCCTGTCCAATGTCCTGCCCTATATCCTGTCGCATGCATGCCTCATGTCTTGCCCCATGTCCTGCCACATGTGCTGATCCATGTCCTTCCTTTATGTCCTGCCCCATGTTCTGTACTATTTCATGCCTATGTCCTGTCGCATGGTCTGCCCTATGTCCTGTTACATGTCCCGCCCGATGTCCTGCCACATGTCCCGCCTTATGTCCAGTCCCATGTCCCGCCTCATGTCCTGCTCCATGTCCTGCCCCATGTCCTGTCCCATGACCTGCACCATATCCTGCTCCAAATCCCGTCGCTTGTTCTGCCCCAAATCTTGCCCTATGTCCTGCCCCATGTCCTGTCCTATATCCTTTCCAATATAATGCCCCATGTCCTGCCCCATGTCCTGCCCTATGTAATGCCCCATGTCCTGCACCATGTCCTGAACCAAGTCCTGTCCCATGTCATGCCCCATGTCCTGCCCCAAGTCCTGCCCCAAGTCCTTTCCCATGTCCTGCCCTAATTCCTGCCCTATGTCCTGCCACATGTCCTGACCCTTATCCTGCCCCATGTCCTGCCCATGTCCTGCCCCATGTCCTGACCCATGTTCTGTTTCATGTCATGCTTAATGTCCTGTCGCATGTCCTGCCCCATGTCCTGCCCAATGTCGTGCCACATGTCCTGTCTCATGTCCTGCCCTATGTCCTGCCCCATGTGATGTACCATTTCATGCCCCATGTCTAGTCCCATGTCCTGCCTCATGTCCTGCCACATGTCCTGCCCCAGGTCTTGTCCCATGACCTTCACCATATCCTGCCCCAAATCCCAACGCATGTCCTGCCCCTAATCCTGCACGATGTCCTGCCCCATGTCCTGCCCCATATCCTTTCCAAAATTAATCCCCATGTCCTGTTACATGTCCTGCCTTATTTCCTGCCCCATTTCCTGCCCCATGTCCTGCCCCATGTCTTGCCCAAAGTCCTGCCTTATGTCCTGCCCCATGTCCTGCCCCATGTCCTTCGCTAATGTCCTGTCCCAAGTTCTATACCATTTCATGCCCCATGTCCTGTCGCATGTCCTGCCCTATGTCCTGTAACATGTCCCGCCCGATGTCCTGCCCCATGTCCTGCCTCATGTCCAGTCCCATGTCCTGCCTCATGTCCTGCCCCATGTCCTGCCCCATGTCCTGTCCCATGACCTGCACCATATCCTGCCCCAAATCCCGTCGCATGTCCTGCCCCAAATCCTGCCCTATGGCCTGCCCCATTTCCTGCCCCATATCCTTTCCAATATTATGCTCCATGTCCTTTAACATGTCCTGCCCTCTGTCATGCGGCAAGTCCTGCCCCATATCCTGCCCCATGTCCGTCCCTATGTTATGCCCAATGTCCTGCACCATGTCCTGCCCCACGTCCTGGCCCATATCCTGCTTCATGTCCTGCTTCATATCCTGTCCAATGTCCTGACCCATGTTCTGTCTCATGTCATGCCTCATGTCCTGTCGCATGTTCTGCCCCATGTCCTCGCCCATGTCCTGCCCCATGTCTTGCCCAAAGTCCTGCCCCAAGTTCTGCCTCATATCCAGTCCCATGTCCTGCCTCATGTCCTGCCCCTTTCCTGCCCCATGTCCTGTCCCACGTCCTTCACCATATCCTACTCCAAATTCCAACGCATGTCCTGCCCCAAATCCTGCACTATGTCCTGCCCCATGTCCTGCCCCATGTCCTTCGCTAATGTCCTGTCCCAAGTCCTATACCATTTCATGCCCCATGTCCTGTCGCATGTCCTGCCCTATGTCCTGTAACATGTCCCGCCCGATGTCCTGCCCCATGTCCTGCCTCATGTCCAGTCCCATGTCCTGCCTCATGTCCTGCCCCATGTCCTGCCCAATGTCCTGTCCCATGACCTGCACCATATCCTGCCCCAAATCCCGTCGCATGTCCTGCCCCAAATCCTGCCCTATGTCCTGCCCCATTTTCTGCCCCATATCCTTTCCAATATTATGCTCCATGTCCTGTAACATGTCCTGCCCTCAGTCATGCGGCAAGTCCTGCCCCATATCCTGCCCCATGTCCTGCCCTATGTAATGCCCAATGTCCCGCACCATGTCCTGCCCCACGTCCTGGCCTATATCCTGCTTCATGTCCTGCTTCATATCCTGTCCAATGTCCTGCCCCAAGTTCTGCCTCATGTCCAGCCCCATGTCCTGTCCCATGTCCTTGCCTATGTCCTGCCCCACGGCCTGCCTCATGTTGTTGCATGTCCTGCCCCATGTCCTGCCTCATATCCAGTCCCATGTCCTGCCTCATGTCCTGCCCCTTTCCTGCCCCATGTCCTGTCCCATGACCTGCACCATATCCTGCTCCAAATCCCAACGCATGTCCTGCCCCAAATCCTGCACTATGTCCTGCCCCATGTCCTGCCCCATATCCTTTCAAAAATTAATCCCCATGTCCTGTAACATGTCCTGCCTTATTTCCTGCCCCATGTCCTGCCCCATGTCCTGCCCCATGTCTTGCCCAAGTCCTGCCCCATGTCCTGCCCCATGTCCTGCCCCATGTCCTTCCCTAATGGCCTGCCCCAAGTTCTATACCATTTCATGCCCCATGTCCTGGCCCATGTCCTGCCCCATGTCTTGCACAAAGTCCTGCCCCAAGTTCTGCCTCATGTCCAGCCCCGTGTCCTGTCCCATGTCCTTGCCTTTGTCCTGCCCCACGGCCTGCCTCATGTTGTTGCATGTCCTGCCCCATGTCCTGCCTCATATCCAGTCCCATGTCCTGCCTTATGTCCTGCCCCTTTCCTGCCCCATGTCCTGTCCCATGACCTGCACCATATCCTGCTCCTAATCCCGTCGCATGTCCTGCCCCAAATCTTGCCCTATGTCCTGCCCCATGTCCCGTCCTATATCCTTTCCAATATTATGCCTTATGTCTTGCCCCATGTCCTGCCCTATTTAATGCCCCATGTCCTGCACCATGTCCTGCCCCATGTTCTGGCCCATATTCTGCTCCATGTCCTGCCTCGTAGTCTGTCCAATGTCCTGCCCTATGTCCTGGCGCATGCATGCCTCATGTCTTGCCCAAAGTCTTGCCCCATGTCCTGCCCATGTCCGGCACCATGTCCTGCCCCAAGTCCTGTCCCATGTCCTGCACCCATGTACTGCCCCATGTCCTGCCCCATGTCCTGCCCCATGTCCTGCCCCATGTCCTGCCCCAAGTCCTGTCCCATGTCTTGCCCTTATTCCTAACCCATGTCCTGCCCCATGTCCTGCCCCATATCCTGCCCCATGTCCTGCCCCATGTCTTGCCCCATAACCTGACCCATGTGTTGGCCCAAGTCCTGCCCCTTTTCTGTCGCATGTCATGCCTCATGTCCTGCCCCATGTCCTGCCCCATGTCCTGCCCCATGTCCTGCCCCATGTCCTGCCCCAAGTCCTGTCCCATGTCTTGCCCTTATTCCTAACCCATGTCCAGCCCCATGTCCTGCCCCATATCCTGCCCCATGTCCTGCCCCATGTCTTGCCCCATGTCCTGACCCATGTGTTGCCCCAAGTCCTGCCCCTTTTCTGTCGCTTGTCATGCCTCATGTCCTGCCCCATGTCCTGCCCCATGTCTTGTCCAAAGTCCTGCCCCATGTCCTGCCCCATGTCCTAACCCATGTCCTGCCCCAAGTCCTGACCCTTATCCTGCACTAATTCCTGCCCCATGTCCTGCCCCATGTCCTGACCCTTATCCTTCCCTTTGTCCCGTCCCATGTCCTGCCTAATTTCTGCCCCATGTCTTGCCCCATGTCCTGACCCATGTTCTGTTTCATGTCATGCCTAATGTCCTGTCGCATGTTCTGCCCCATGTCCTGGCCCATTTCCTGCCCCATGTCCTGGCCCATGTCCTGCCCCATGTCCTGCCCAATGTCCTGCCCCATGTCCTGTCTCATGTCCTGCCCTATGTCCTGCCCCATGTTATGTACCATTTCATGCCCCATGTCCAGTCCCATGTCCTGCCTCATGTCCTGCCACATGTCCTGCCACATGTCCTGCCCCATGTCCTGTCCCATGACCTTCACCATATCCTACCCCAAATCCAAACGCATGTCCTGCCCCAAATCCTGCACTATGTCCTGCCCCATGTCCTGCCCCATATCCTTTCCAAAATTAATCCCCATGTCCTGTAACATGTCCTGCCTTATTTCTTCCCCATGTCCTGCCCCATGTCCTGCCCCATGTCTTGCCCATAGTCCTGCCCCATGTCCTGCCCCATGTCCTGCCCCATGTCCTTTCCTAATGTCCTGCCCCAAGTTCTATACCATTTCTTGCCCCATGTCCTGTCGCATGTCCTGCCCCATGTCCTGTCCCATGACCTTTACCATATCCTGCCCCAATCCCAACGCATGTCCTGCCCTAAATCCTGCACTATGTCCCGCCCCATGTCCTGCCCCATATCCTTTCCAAAATTAATCCCCATGTCCTGTAACATGTCCTGCCTTATTTCCTGCCCCATGTCCTGCCCCATGTCCTGCCCCATGTCTTGCCAAAAGTCCTGCCTTATGTCCTGCCCCATGTCCTGCCCTATGTCCTTCCCTAATGTCCTGCCCCAAGTTCTATACCATTTCATGCCCCATGTCCTGCCCCATGTCCTGTCCCATGACCTGCACCATATCCTGCCCCAAATCCCGTCGCATGTCCTGCCCCAAATCCTGCCCTATGTCCTGCCCCATTTCCTGCCCCATATCCTTTCCAATATTATGCTCCATGTCCTGTAGCATGTCCTGCCCTATGTCCTGCCCCATGTCCTGCCCCATGTCCTGCCCCAAGACCTGTCCCATGTCTTGCTCTTATTCCTAACCCATGTCCTGCCCCATGTCCTGCCCCATATCCTGCCCCATGTCCTGCCCCATGTCTTGCCCCATGTCCTGACCCATGTGTTGTCCTAAGTCCTGCCCCTTTTCTGTCGCATGTCATGCCTCATGTCCTGCCCCATGTCCTGCCCCATGTACAGCCCCATGTCCTGCCTTATTTGCTGTTCCATGTCCTGCCCCATGTCCTGCCCCATGTCCTAACCCATGTCCTGCCCCAAGTCCTGACCCTTATCCTGCACTAATTCCTGCCCCATGTCCTGCCTAATTTCTGCCCCATGTCTTGCCCCATGTCCTGCCACATGTCCTGGCCCATGTCCTGCCCCATGTCCTGCCCAATGTCCTGCCCCATGTCCTGTCTCATGTCCTGCCCTATGTCCTGCCCTATGTTATGTACCATTTCATGCCCCATGTCCAGTCCCATGTCCTGCCTCATGTCCTGCCACATGTCCTGCCACATGTCCTGCCCCATGTCCTGTCCCATGACCTTCACCATATCCTACCCCAAATCCAAACGCATGTCCTGCCCCAAATCCTGCACTATGTCCTGCCCCATGTCCTGCCCCATATAATTTCCAAAATTAATCCCCATGTCCTGTAACATGTCCTGCCTTATTTCTTCCCCATGTCCTGCCCCATGTCCTGCCCCATGTCTTGCCCATAGTCCTGCCCCATGTCCTGCCCCATGTCCTGCCCCATGTCCTTTCCTAATGTCCTGCCCCAAGTTCTATACCATTTCATGCCCCATGTCCTGTCGCATGTCCTGCCCCATGTCCTGTCCCATGACCTTCACCATATCCTGCCCCAATCCCAACGCATGTCCTGCCCCATGTCCTGCCCCATATCCTTTCCAAAATTAATCCCCATGTCCTGTAACATGTCCTGCCTTATTTCCTGCCCCATGTCCTGCCCCGTGTCCTGCCCCATGTCTTGCCAAAAGTCCTGCCTTATGTCCTGCCCCATGTCCTGCCCTATGTCCTTCCCTAATGTCCTGCCCCAAGTTTTATACCATTTCATGCCCAATGTCCTGCCCCATGTCCTGTCCCATGACCTGCACCATATCCTGCCCCAAATCCCGTCGCATGTCCTGCCCCAAATCCTGCCCTATGTCCTGCCCCATTTCCTGCCCCATATCCTTTCCAATATTATGCTCCATGTCCTGTAGCATGTCCTGCCCTATGTCATGCGGCAAGTCCTGCCCCATATCCTGCCCCATGTCCTGCCCTATGTAATGCCCAATGTCCTGCACCATGTCCTGCCCCACGTCCTTACCCAAATCCTGCTTCATGTCCTGCTTCATATCCTGTCCAATGTCCTGACCCATGTCCTGTCTCATTTCATGCCTCATGTCCTGTCGCATGTTCTGCCCCATGTCCTGGCGCATGTCCTGCCCCATGTCCAGCCCCATGTCCTGCCCCATTTCCTTCCCTAATGTCCTGCCCCAAGTGCTATACCATTTCATGCCTCATGTCCTGTCGCATGTCCTGCTCTATGTCCTGTAACATGTCCCGCCCGATGTCCTGCCCCATGTCCTGCCTCATGTCCAGCCCCATGTCATGTCCCATGTCCTTGCCTATGTTCTGCCCCACGGCCTGCCTTATGTTGTTCCATGTCCTGCCCCATGTCCTGCCTCATATCCAGTCCCATGTCCTGCCTCATGTCCTGCCCCTTTCCTGCCCCATGTCCTGTCCCATGACCTGCACCATATCCTGCTCCAAATCCCGTCGCATGTCCTGCCCCAAATCTTGCCCTATGTCCTGCCCATGTCCGGCACCATGTCCTGCCCCAAGTCCTGTCCTATGTCCTGCCCCATGTCCTGCCCCATGTCCTGCCCCATGTCCTGCCCCATGTCCTGCCCCATGTCCTGCCCCAAGTCAAGTCCCATGTTCTGCCCTAATTCCTGCAGCTAATTCCATGTCCTGCCCCTTGTCCAGTAACATGTCCCGCCCGATGTCCTGCCCTACGTCCTGCCCCATGTTCTGTACCATTTCATGCCCCATGTCTTGTCGCATGTCCTGCCCTATGTCCTGTTACATGTCCCGCCCGATGTCCTGCCCCATGTCCTGTCCCAGGACATCCACCATATCCTGCCCAAAATCCCGTCGCATGTCCTGCCCCATATCCTTTCCAATATTACGCTTCATGTCCTGTAACATGTCCTGCCCTATGTCATGCGCCAAGTCCTGCCCCATATCCTGCCCCATGTCCTACCCTATGTAATGCCCCAAGTCCTGCACCATGTCCTGCCCCATGTCCTGACCCATGTTCTGTTTCATGTCATGCCTAATGGCCTGTCGCATGTTCTGCCCCATGTCCTGGCCCATGTCCTGCCTTATGTCCTGCCCCATGTCCTGCCCCATGTCCTGAACAATGTCCTGCCCCATGTCCTGTCTCATGTCCTGCCCAATGTCCTGCCCCATGTTATGTACCATTTCATGCCCCATGTCCAGTCCCATGTCCTGCCTCATGTCCTGCCACATGTCCTGCCACATGTCCTGCCCCATGTCCTGTCCCATGACCTTCACCATATCCTACCCCAAATCCCAACGCATGTCCTGCCTTAAATCCTGCACTATGTCCTGCCCCATGTCCTGCCTTATATCCTTTCCAAAATTAATCCCCATGTCCTGCCCCATGTCTTGCTCAAAGTCCTGCCCCATGTCCTGCCCCTTGTCCTGCCAAATGTCAAAACGCTTGTCCTGCCCCATGTACTGCCCCATGTCCTGCATCATGTCCTGCCCTATGTCCTGCCCCATGTACTGCCCCATGTCCTGCATCATGTCCTGCCCTATGTCCTGCCCCATGTCCTGCCCCATGTCCTGCCTCAAGTCCTGTCCCTTGTCCTGGCCTAATTCCTGTCCCATGTCCTTCCCCATGTCCTGACCCTCATCCTGCCTCATGTCCTGCCCCATGTCTTGCCCCATGTCCTGACCCATGTTCTGTCTCATGTCATGCGTCATGTCCTAACGCATGTTCTGCCCCATAACCTGGCCCATAGCCTGCCCCATGTCCTGCCCCATGTTCTGCCCCATGTCCTGCGCCATGTCCTGTCGCATGTTCTGCCCCATGTACTGGCCCATGTCCTGCCCTATGTCTTGCAAAAAGTCCTGCCCCAAGTTCTGCCTCATGTCCAGCCCCATGTCCTGTCCCATGTCCGGGCCTATGTCCTGCCCCACGGCCTGCCTCATGTTGTTCCATTTCCTGCCCCATATCCTTCCCACGTTCTGTCTCATGTGTTGGTCCAAGTCCTGCCCCTTGTCCTGTCGCATTTTCATGCCTCATGTTCTGCCTCATGTCTTGCAAAATGTCCTGCCCCATGTCCTGTCCCATGTCCGGGCCTATGTCCTGCCCCACGGCCTGCCTCATGTTGTTCCATTTCCTGCCCCATATCCTGCTCATGTTTTGTCTTATGTGTTGGTCTAAGTCCTTCCCCTTTGTCCTGTCGCATTTTCATGCCTCATGTTCTGCCCATGTCCTACCCCATGTACAGCCCCATTTCCTGTCGCACGTCCTGTCCCATGTCCTTTCCCATTTTCTGCCTCATGTCCTGCTTGATGTCCTACCTCATGTCCTGCCCCTAGCTTTCCCAAAGTCCTGCCCCATGTCCTGCCTCATTTCCTGGCCTATGTCCTGCCATATGTCCTGACCCATGTCCTTCCCCATTTCCTGCCTCATGGCCTGCCCCATATCCTGCCCCATGTCCTGCCTCATGTCTTGCCAAAAGTCCTGCCCCATGTCCTGCCCCATATCCTGCCCCATGTCCTGCCAAATGTCAAAACGCATGTCCTGCCCCATGTCCAGTAACATGTCCCGCCCGATGTCCTGCCCTATGTCCTGCCCCATGTTCTGTACCATTTTATGCCCCATGTCTTGTCGCATGTCCTGTCCTATGTCCTGTTACTTGTCCCGCCCGATGTCCTGCCCCATGTCCTGTCCCATGACATCCACCATATCCTGCCCCAAATCCCGTCGCATGTCCTGCCCCATATCCTTTCCAATAATTCGCCCCATGTCCTGTAACATGTCCTGCCCTATGTCATGCGCCAAGTCCTGCCCCATATCCTGCCACATGTTCTACCCTATGTAATGCCCCAAGTCCTGCACCATGCCCGCATGTCCTGCCCCTTGTCCAGTAACATGTCCCGCCTGATGTGCTGCCCTACGTCCTGCCCCATATCCTGCCCCATGTCCTGACCATTATCCTTCCCTTTGTCCTGCCCCATGTCTTGCCCCATGTCCTGACCCATGTGTTGTCCCAAGTGCTGCCCCTTGTCCTGTCGCATGTCATGCCCCATGTCCTGCCCCATGTCTTGCCAAAAGTCCTGTCCCAGGTCCTGCCCCATATCCTGCCCCATGTCCTGCCCCATGTCTTTTCATGACCTAACCTTATTCCTGCCCCATGTCCTGCCCCATGTGCTGCCCCATGTCCTTCCCTAATGTAATGCCCCATGTTCTGTACTATTTCATGCCTATGTCCTTTCGCATGTCCTGCCCTATGTCCTTTCGCATGTCCTGCCCTATGTCCTGTAACATGTCCCGCCCGATGTCCTGCCCCATGTCCTGCCTCATATCCAGTCCCATGTCCTGCCTCACGTCCTGCCCCTTTCCTGCGCCATGTCCCGTCGCATGTCCTGCCCCAAATCTTGCCCTATGTCCTGCCCCATGTCCTGTCCTATGTCCTATCCAATATTATGCCCCATGTCCTGCCCCATGTCCTGCCTTATGTAATGCCCCATGTCCTGCACCATGTCCTGCCCCATGTCCTGGCCCATATTATGCTCCATGTCCTGCCACATAGTCTGTCCAATGTCCTGCCCTATATCCTGTCGCATGCATGCCTCATGTCTTGCCCAAAGTCCTGTCCCATGTCCTGCCCTTATTCCTGCCCCATGTCCTGCCCCATGTCCTGCCCCATATCCTGGCCCATGTCCTGCCCCTTGTCCTGCCAAATGTCAAAACGCATGTCCTGCCCCATGTACTGCCCCATGTCCTGCATCATGTCTTGCCCAAAGTCCTGCCTTATGTCCTGCCCCAAGTCCTGCGACATGTCCTTCCCTAATGTTCTGACCCAAGTTCTATACCATTTCATGCCCCATCTCCTGTCGCATGTCCTGCCCTATGTCCTGTAACAGGTCCCGCCCGACGTCCTGCCCCATGTCCTGCCTCATGTCCCGTCCCATGTTCTGCCTCATGTCCTTCCCCATGTCCTGCCCCATGTCCTGTCCCATGTCCTGCACCAGCTCCTGCCACTAATCCCGTCGCATGTCCGGCCCCAAATCCTGCCCTATGTTCTGCCCCATTTCCTGCCCCATATCCTTTCCAATTTTATGCTCCATGTCCTGTAACATGTCCTGCCCTATGTCATGCGGCAAGTCCTGCCACATATCCTGCCCCATGTCCTGCCCTATGTAATGCCCAATGTCCTGCACAATGTCCTGCCCCACGTCCTGGCCCATATCCTGCTTCATGTCCTGCTTCATATCCTGTCCAATGTCCTGCCCTATATCCAGTTGCATGCATGCCTCATGTCTTGCCCAAAGTCTTTACCCATGTCCTGCCCCATGTCCTGCTCCGTGTCCTGCCCCAAGTCCTGTCCCATGTCCTGCCTTAATTCCTGCCCCATGTCCTGCCGTATTTCCTGCCCCGTGTCCTGCCCCATGTCCTGCTTTATGTCTTGCCCAAAGTCCTGCCCCATGTCCTGCCCCATGTCCTGCCCCATGTACCGCCCGATGTCCTGCCCCATGTCCTACCCCATGTCCCGCCCGATGTCCTGCCTCATGTCCAGTCCCATGTCCTGCCTCATGTCCTGCCCCATGTCCTGCCCCATGTCCTGTCCCATGACCTGCACCATATCCTGCCCCAAATCCCGTCGCATGTCCTGCCCCAAATCCTGCCCTATGTCCTGCCCCATTTTCTGCCCCATATCCTTTCCAGTATTATGCTCCATGTCCTGTAACATGTCCTGCCCTCAGTCATGCGGCAAGTCCTGCCCCATATCCTGCCCCATGTCCTGCCCTATGTAATGCCCAATGTCCCGCACCATGTCCTGCCCCACGTCCTGGCCTATATCCTGCTTCATGTCCTGCTTCATATCCTGTCCAATGTCCTGCCCCAAGTTCTGCCTCATGTCCAGCCCCATGTCCTGTCCCATGTCCTTGCCTATGTCCTGCCCCACGGCCTGCCTCATGTTGTTGCATGTCCTGCCCCATGTCCTGCCTCATATCCAGTCCCATGTCCTGCCTCATGTCCTGCCCCTTTCCTGCCCCATGTCCTGTCCCATGACCTGCACCATATCCTGCTCCAAATCCCAACGCATGTCCTGCCCCAAATCCTGCACTATGTCCTGCCACATGTCCTGCCCCATATCCTTTCAAAAATTAATCCCCATGTCCTGTAACATGTCCTGCCTTATTTCCTGCCCCATGTCCTGCCCCATGTCCTGCCCCATGTCTTGCCCAAGTCCTGCCCCATGTCCTGCCCCATGTCCTGCCCCATGTCCTTCCCTAATGGCCTGCCCCAAGTTCTATACCATTTCATGCCCCATGTCCTGGCCCATGTCCTGCCCCATGTCTTGCACAAAGTCCTGCCCCAAGTTCTGCCTCATGTCCAGCCCCGTGTCCTGTCCCATGTCCTTGCCTTTGTCCTGCCCCACGGCCTGCCTCATGTTGTTGCATGTCCTGCCCCATGTCCTGCCTCATATCCAGTCCCATGTCCTGCCTTATGTCCTGCCCCTTTCCTGCCCCATGTCCTGTCCCATGACCTGCACCATATCCTGCTCCTAATCCCGTCGCATGTCCTGCCCCAAATCTTGCCCTATGTCCTGCCCCATGTCCCGTCCTATATCCTTTCCAATATTATGCCTTATGTCTTGCCCCATGTCCTGCCCTATTTAATGCCCCATGTCCTGCACCATGTCCTGCCCCATGTTCTGGCCCATATTCTGCTCCATGTCCTGCCTCGTAGTCTGTCCAATGTCCTGCCCTATGTCCTGTCGCATGCATGCCTCATGTCTTGCCCAAAGTCTTGCCCCATGTCCTGCCCATGTCCGGCACCATGTCCTGCCCCAAGTCCTGTCCCATGTCCTGCACCCATGTACTGCCCCATGTCCTGCCCCATGTCCTGCCCCATGTCCTGCCCCATGTCCTGCCCCAAGTCCTGTCCCATGTCTTGCCCTTATTCCTAACCCATGTCCTGCCCCATGTCCTGCCCCATATCCTGCCCCATGTCCTGCCCCATGTCTTGCCCCATAACCTGACCCATGTGTTGGCCCAAGTCCTGCCCCTTTTCTGTCGCATGTCATGCCTCATGTCCTGCCCCATGTCCTGCCCCATGTCCTGCCCCATGTCCTGCCCCATGTCCTGCCCCAAGTCCTGTCCCATGTCTTGCCCTTATTCCTAACCCATGTCCAGCCCCATGTCCTGCCCCATATCCTGCCCCATGTCCTGCCCCATGTCTTGCCCCATGTCCTGACCCATGTGTTGCCCCAAGTCCTGCCCCTTTTCTGTCGCTTGTCATGCCTCATGTCCTGCCCCATGTCCTGCCCCATGTCTTGTCCAAAGTCCTGCCCCATGTCCTGCCCCATGTCCTAACCCATGTCCTGCCCCAAGTCCTGACCCTTATCCTGCACTAATTCCTGCCCCATGTCCTGCCCCATGTCCTGACCCTTATCCTTCCCTTTGTCCCGTCCCATGTCCTGCCTAATTTCTGCCCCATGTCTTGCCCCATGTCCTGACCCATGTTCTGTTTCATGTCATGCCAAATGTCCTGTCGCATGTTCTGCCCCATGTCCTGGCCCATTTCCTGCCCCATGTCCTGGCCCATGTCCTGCCCCATGTCCTGCCCAATGTCCTGCCCCATGTCCTGTCTCATGTCCTGCCCTATGTCCTGCCCCATGTTATGTACCATTTCATGCCCCATGTCCAGTCCCATGTCCTGCCTCATGTCCTGCCACATGTCCTGCCACATGTCCTGCCCCATGTCCTGTCCCATGACCTTCACCATATCCTACCCCAAATCCAAACGCATGTCCTGCCCCAAATCCTGCACTATGTCCTGCCCCATGTCCTGCCCCATATCCTTTCCAAAATTAATCCCCATGTCCTGTAACATGTCCTGCCTTATTTCTTCCCCATGTCCTGCCCCATGTCCTGCCCCATGTCTTGCCCATAGTCCTGCCCCATGTCCTGCCCCATGTCCTGCCCCATGTCCTTTCCTAATGTCCTGCCCCAAGTTCTATACCATTTCTTGCCCCATGTCCTGTCGCATGTCCTGCCCCATGTCCTGTCCCATGACCTTTACCATATCCTGCCCCAATCCCAACGCATGTCCTGCCCTAAATCCTGCACTATGTCCCGCCCCATGTCCTGCCCCATATCCTTTCCAAAATTAATCCCCATGTCCTGTAACATGTCCTGCCTTATTTCCTGCCCCATGTCCTGCCCCATGTCCTGCCCCATGTCTTGCCAAAAGTCCTGCCTTATGTCCTGCCCCATGTCCTGCCCTATGTCCTTCCCTAATGTCCTGCCCCAAGTTCTATACCATTTCATGCCCCATGTCCTGCCCCATGTCCTGTCCCATGACCTGCACCATATCCTGCCCCAAATCCCGTCGCATGTCCTGCCCCAAATCCTGCCCTATGTCCTGCCCCATTTCCTGCCCCATATCCTTTCCAATATTATGCTCCATGTCCTGTAGCATGTCCTGCCCTATGTCCTGCCCCATGTCCTGCCCCAAGTCCTGCCCCAAGACCTGTCCCATGTCTTGCTCTTATTCCTAACCCATGTCCTGCCCCATGTCCTGCCCCATATCCTGCCCCATGTCCTGCCCCATGTCTTGCCCCATGTCCTGACCCATGTGTTGTCCTAAGTCCTGCCCCTTTTCTGTCGCATGTCATGCCTCATGTCCTGCCCCATGTCCTGCCCCATGTACAGCCCCATGTCCTGCCTTATTTGCTGTTCCATGTCCTGCCCCATGTCCTGCCCCATGTCTTGCCCAAAGTCCTGCCCCATGTCCTGCCCCATGTCCTAACCCATGTCCTGCCCCAAGTCCTGACCCTTATCCTGCACTAATTCCTGCCCCATGTCCTGCCTAATTTCTGCCCCATGTCTTGCCCCATGTCCTGCCACATGTCCTGGCCCATGTCCTGCCCCATGTCCTGCCCAATGTCCTGCCCCATGTCCTGTCTCATGTCCTGCCCTATGTCCTGCCCTATGTTATGTACCATTTCATGCCCCATGTCCAGTCCCATGTCCTGCCTCATGTCCTGCCACATGTCCTGCCACATGTCCTGCCCCATGTCCTGTCCCATGACCTTCACCATATCCTACCCCAAATCCAAACGCATGTCCTGCCCAAAATCCTGCACTATGTCCTGCCCCATGTCCTGCCCCATATAATTTCCAAAATTAATCCCCATGTCCTGTAACATGTCCTGCCTTATTTCTTCCCCATGTCCTGCCCCATGTCCTGCCCCATGTCTTGCCCATAGTCCTGCCCCATGTCCTGCCCCATGTCCTGCCCCATGTCCTTTCCTAATGTCCTGCCCCAAGTTCTATACCATTTCATGCCCCATGTCCTGTCGCATGTCCTGCCCCATGTCCTGTCCCATGACCTTCACCATATCCTGCCCCAATCCCAACGCATGTCCTGCCCCATGTCCTGCCCCATATCCTTTCCAAAATTAATCCCCATGTC
This sequence comes from Protonemura montana, assembly GCA_947568835.1. NCBI lineage: Eukaryota > Metazoa > Arthropoda > Insecta > Plecoptera > Nemouridae > Protonemura > Protonemura montana. The sequence continues at coordinate 18,141,741 of OX387609.1, forward strand.
CTGTAACATGCCCTGCCTTATTTCCTGCCCCATGTCCTGCCCCGTGTCCTGCCCCATGTCTTGCCAAAAGTCCTGCCTTATGTCCTGCCCCATGTCCTGCCCTATGTCCTTCCCTAATGTCCTGCCCCAAGTTTTATACCATTTCATGCCCAATGTCCTGCCCCATGTCCTGTCCCATGACCTGCACCATATCCTGCCCCAAATCCCGTCGCATGTCCTGCCCCAAATCCTGCCCTATGTCCTGCCCCATTTCCTGCCCCATATCCTTTCCAATATTATGCTCCATGTCCTGTAGCATGTCCTGCCCTATGTCATGCGGCAAGTCCTGCCCCATATCCTGCCCCATGTCCTGCCCTATGTAATGCCCAATGTCCTGCACCATGTCCTGCCCCACGTCCTTACCCAAATCCTGCTTCATGTCCTGCTTCATATCCTGTCCAATGTCCTGACCCATGTCCTGTCTCATTTCATGCCTCATGTCCTGTCTCATGTTCTGCCCCATGTCCTGGCGCATGTCCTGCCCCATGTCCAGCCCCATGTCCTGCCCCATTTCCTTCCCTAATGTCCTGCCCCAAGTGCTATACCATTTCATGCCTCATGTCCTGTCGCATGTCCTGCTCTATGTCCTGTAACATGTCCCGCCCGATGTCCTGCCCCATGTCCTGCCTCATGTCCAGCCCCATGTCATGTCCCATGTCCTTGCCTATGTTCTGCCCCACGGCCTGCCTTATGTTGTTCCATGTCCTGCCCCATGTCCTGCCTCATATCCAGTCCCATGTCCTGCCTCATGTCCTGCCCCTTTCCTGCCCCATGTCCTGTCCCATGACCTGCACCATATCCTGCTCCAAATCCCGTCGCATGTCCTGCCCCAAATCTTGCCCTATGTCCTGCCCATGTCCGGCACCATGTCCTGCCCCAAGTCCTGTCCTATGTCCTGCCCCATGTCCTGCCCCATGTCCTGCCCCATGTCCTGCCCCATGTCCTGCCCCATGTCCTGCCCCAAGTCAAGTCCCATGTTCTGCCCTAATTCCTGCAGCTAATTCCATGTCCTGCCCCTTGTCCAGTAACATGTCCCGCCCGATGTCCTGCCCTACGTCCTGCCCCATGTTCTGTACCATTTCATGCCCCATGTCTTGTCGCATGTCCTGCCCTATGTCCTGTTACATGTCCCGCCCGATGTCCTGCCCCATGTCCTGTCCCAGGACATCCACCATATCCTGCCCAAAATCCCGTCGCATGTCCTGCCCCATATCCTTTCCAATATTACGCTTCATGTCCTGTAACATGTCCTGCCCTATGTCATGCGCCAAGTCCTGCCCCATATCCTGCCCCATGTCCTACCCTATGTAATGCCCCAAGTCCTGCACCATGTCCTGCCCCATGTCCTGACCCATGTTCTGTTTCATGTCATGCCTAATGGCCTGTCGCATGTTCTGCCCCATGTCCTGGCCCATGTCCTGCCTTATGTCCTGCCCCATGTCCTGCCCCATGTCCTGAACAATGTCCTGCCCCATGTCCTGTCTCATGTCCTGCCCAATGTCCTGCCCCATGTTATGTACCATTTCATGCCCCATGTCCAGTCCCATGTCCTGCCTCATGTCCTGCCACATGTCCTGCCACATGTCCTGCCCCATGTCCTGTCCCATGACCTTCACCATATCCTACCCCAAATCCCAACGCATGTCCTGCCTTAAATCCTGCACTATGTCCTGCCCCATGTCCTGCCTTATATCCTTTCCAAAATTAATCCCCATGTCCTGCCCCATGTCTTGCTCAAAGTCCTGCCCCATGTCCTGCCCCTTGTCCTGCCAAATGTCAAAACGCTTGTCCTGCCCCATGTACTGCCCCATGTCCTGCATCATGTCCTGCCCTATGTCCTGCCCCATGTCCTGCCCCATGTCCTGCCTCAAGTCCTGTCCCTTGTCCTGGCCTAATTCCTGTCCCATGTCCTTCCCCATGTCCTGACCCTCATCCTGCCTCATGTCCTGCCCCATGTCTTGCCCCATGTCCTGACCCATGTTCTGTCTCATGTCATGCGTCATGTCCTAACGCATGTTCTGCCCCATAACCTGGCCCATAGCCTGCCCCATGTCCTGCCCCATGTTCTGCCCCATGTCCTGCGCCATGTCCTGTCGCATGTTCTGCCCCATGTACTGGCCCATGTCCTGCCCTATGTCTTGCAAAAAGTCCTGCCCCAAGTTCTGCCTCATGTCCAGCCCCATGTCCTGTCCCATGTCCGGGCCTATGTCCTGCCCCACGGCCTGCCTCATGTTGTTCCATTTCCTGCCCCATATCCTTCCCACGTTCTGTCTCATGTGTTGGTCCAAGTCCTGCCCCTTGTCCTGTCGCATTTTCATGCCTCATGTTCTGCCTCATGTCTTGCAAAATGTCCTGCCCCATGTCCTGTCCCATGTCCGGGCCTATGTCCTGCCCCACGGCCTGCCTCATGTTGTTCCATTTCCTGCCCCATATCCTGCTCATGTTTTGTCTTATGTGTTGGTCTAAGTCCTTCCCCTTTGTCCTGTCGCATTTTCATGCCTCATGTTCTGCCCATGTCCTACCCCATGTACAGCCCCATTTCCTGTCGCACGTCCTGTCCCATGTCCTTTCCCATTTTCTGCCTCATGTCCTGCTTGATGTCCTACCTCATGTCCTGCCCCTAGCTTTCCCAAAGTCCTGCCCCATGTCCTGCCTCATTTCCTGGCCTATGTCCTGCCATATGTCCTGACCCATGTCCTTCCCCATTTCCTGCCTCATGGCCTGCCCCATATCCTGCCCCATGTCCTGCCTCATGTCTTGCCAAAAGTCCTGCCCCATGTCCTGCCCCATATCCTGCCCCATGTCCTGCCAAATGTCAAAACGCATGTCCTGCCCCATGTCCAGTAACATGTCCCGCCCGATGTCCTGCCCTATGTCCTGCCCCATGTTCTGTACCATTTTATGCCCCATGTCTTGTCGCATGTCCTGTCCTATGTCCTGTTACTTGTCCCGCCCGATGTCCTGCCCCATGTCCTGTCCCATGACATCCACCATATCCTGCCCCAAATCCCGTCGCATGTCCTGCCCCATATCCTTTCCAATAATTCGCCCCATGTCCTGTAACATGTCCTGCCCTATGTCATGCGCCAAGTCCTGCCCCATATCCTGCCACATGTTCTACCCTATGTAATGCCCCAAGTCCTGCACCATGCCCGCATGTCCTGCCCCTTGTCCAGTAACATGTCCCGCCTGATGTGCTGCCCTACGTCCTGCCCCATATCCTGCCCCATGTCCTGACCATTATCCTTCCCTTTGTCCTGCCCCATGTCTTGCCCCATGTCCTGACCCATGTGTTGTCCCAAGTGCTGCCCCTTGTCCTGTCGCATGTCATGCCCCATGTCCTGCCCCATGTCTTGCCAAAAGTCCTGTCCCAGGTCCTGCCCCATATCCTGCCCCATGTCCTGCCCCATGTCTTTTCATGACCTAACCTTATTCCTGCCCCATGTCCTGCCCCATGTGCTGCCCCATGTCCTTCCCTAATGTAATGCCCCATGTTCTGTACTATTTCATGCCTATGTCCTTTCGCATGTCCTGCCCTATGTCCTTTCGCATGTCCTGCCCTATGTCCTGTAACATGTCCCGCCCGATGTCCTGCCCCATGTCCTGCCTCATATCCAGTCCCATGTCCTGCCTCACGTCCTGCCCCTTTCCTGCGCCATGTCCCGTCGCATGTCCTGCCCCAAATCTTGCCCTATGTCCTGCCCCATGTCCTGTCCTATGTCCTATCCAATATTATGCCCCATGTCCTGCCCCATGTCCTGCCTTATGTAATGCCCCATGTCCTGCACCATGTCCTGCCCCATGTCCTGGCCCATATTATGCTCCATGTCCTGCCACATAGTCTGTCCAATGTCCTGCCCTATATCCTGTCGCATGCATGCCTCATGTCTTGCCCAAAGTCCTGTCCCATGTCCTGCCCTTATTCCTGCCCCATGTCCTGCCCCATGTCCTGCCCCATATCCTGGCCCATGTCCTGCCCCTTGTCCTGCCAAATGTCAAAACGCATGTCCTGCCCCATGTACTGCCCCATGTCCTGCATCATGTCTTGCCCAAAGTCCTGCCTTATGTCCTGCCCCAAGTCCTGCGACATGTCCTTCCCTAATGTTCTGACCCAAGTTCTATACCATTTCATGCCCCATCTCCTGTCGCATGTCCTGCCCTATGTCCTGTAACAGGTCCCGCCCGACGTCCTGCCCCATGTCCTGCCTCATGTCCCGTCCCATGTTCTGCCTCATGTCCTTCCCCATGTCCTGCCCCATGTCCTGTCCCATGTCCTGCACCAGCTCCTGCCACTAATCCCGTCGCATGTCAAGCCCCAAATCCTGCCCTATGTTCTGCCCCATTTCCTGCCCCATATCCTTTCCAATTTTATGCTCCATGTCCTGTAACATGTCCTGCCCTATGTCATGCGGCAAGTCCTGCCCCATATCCTGCCCCATGTCCTGCCCTATGTAATGCCCAATGTCCTGCACAATGTCCTGCCCCACGTCCTGGCCCATATCCTGCTTCATGTCCTGCTTCATATCCTGTCCAATGTCCTGCCCTATATCCAGTTGCATGCATGCCTCATGTCTTGCCCAAAGTCTTTACCCATGTCCTGCCCCATGTCCTGCTCCGTGTCCTGCCCCAAGTCCTGTCCCATGTCCTGCCTTAATTCCTGCCCCATGTCCTGCCGTATTTCCTGCCCCGTGTCCTGCCCCATGTCCTGCTTTATGTCTTGCCCAAAGTCCTGCCCCATGTCCTGCCCCATGTCCTGCCCCATGTACCGCCCGATGTCCTGCCCCATGTCCTACCCCATGTCCCGCCCGATGTCCTGCCTCATGTCCAGTCCCATGTCCTGCCTCATGCCCTGCCCCATGTCCTGCCCCATGTCCTGTCCCATGACCTGCACCATATCCTGCCCCAAATCCCGTCGCATGTCCTGCCCCAAATCCTGCCCTATGTCCTGCCCCATTTTCTGCCCCATATCCTTTCCAGTATTATGCTCCATGTCCTGTAACATGTCCTGCCCTCAGTCATGCGGCAAGTCCTGCCCCATATCCTGCCCCATGTCCTGCCCTATGTAATGCCCAATGTCCCGCACCATGTCCTGCCCCACGTCCTGGCCTATATCCTGCTTCATGTCCTGCTTCATATCCTGTCCAATGTCCTGCCCCAAGTTCTGCCTCATGTCCAGCCCCATGTCCTGTCCCATGTCCTTGCCTATGTCCTGCCCCACGGCCTGCCTCATGTTGTTGCATGTCCTGCCCCATGTCCTGCCTCATATCCAGTCCCATGTCCTGCCTCATGTCCTGCCCCTTTCCTGCCCAATGTCCTGTCCCATGACCTGCACCATATCCTGCTCCAAATCCCAACGCATGTCCTGCCCCAAATCCTGCACTATGTTCTGCCCCATGTCCTGCCCCATATCCTTTCAAAAATTAATCCCCATGTCCTGTAACATGTCCTGCCTTATTTCCTGCCCCATGTCCTGCCCCATGTCCTGCCCCATGTCTTGCCCAAGTCCTGCCCCATGTCCTGCCCCATGTCCTGCCCCATGTCCTTCCCTAATGGCCTGCCCCAAGTTCTATACCATTTCATGCCCCATGTCCTGGCCCATGTCCTGCCCCATGTCTTGCACAAAGTCCTGCCCCAAGTTCTGCCTCATGTCCAGCCCCGTGTCCTGTCCCATGTCCTTGCCTTTGTCCTGCCCCACGGCCTGCCTCATGTTGTTGCATGTCCTGCCCCATGTCCTGCCTCATATCCAGTCCCATGTCCTGCCTTATGTCCTGCCCCTTTCCTGCCCCATGTCCTGTCCCATGACCTGCACCATATCCTGCTCCTAATCCCGTCGCATGTCCTGCCCCAAATCTTGCCCTATGTCCTGCCCCATGTCCCGTCCTATATCCTTTCCAATATTATGCCTTATGTCTTGCCCCATGTCCTGCCCTATTTAATGCCCCATGTCCTGCACCATGTCCTGCCCCATGTTCTGGCCCATATTCTGCTCCATGTCCTGCCTCGTAGTCTGTCCAATGTCCTGCCCTATGTCCTGTCGCATGCATGCCTCATGTCTTGCCCAAAGTCTTGCCCCATGTCCTGCCCATGTCCGGCACCATGTCCTGCCCCAAGTCCTGTCCCATGTCCTGCACCCATGTACTGCCCCATGTCCTGCCCCATGTCCTGCCCCATGTCCTGCCCCATGTCCTGCCCCAAGTCCTGTCCCATGTCTTGCCCTTATTCCTAACCCATGTCCTGCCCCATGTCCTGCCCCATATCCTGCCCCATGTCCTGCCCCATGTCTTGCCCCATAACCTGACCCATGTGTTGGCCCAAGTCCTGCCCCTTTTCTGTCGCATGTCATGCCTCATGTCCTGCCCCATGTCCTGCCCCATGTCCTGCCCCATGTCCTGCCCCATGTCCTGCCCCAAGTCCTGTCCCATGTCTTGCCCTTATTCCTAACCCATGTCCAGCCCCATGTCCTGCCCCATATCCTACCCCATGTCCTGCCCCATGTCTTGCCCCATGTCCTGACCCATGTGTTGCCCCAAGTCCTGCCCCTTTTCTGTCGCTTGTCATGCCTCATGTCCTGCCCCATGTCCTGCCCCATGTCTTGTCCAAAGTCCTGCCCCATGTCCTGCCCCATGTCCTAACCCATGTCCTGCCCCAAGTCCTGACCCTTATCCTGCACTAATTCCTGCCCCATGTCCTGCCCCATGTCCTGACCCTTATCCTTCCCTTTGTCCCGTCCCATGTCCTGCCTAATTTCTGCCCCATGTCTTGCCCCATGTCCTGACCCATGTTCTGTTTCATGTCATGCCTAATGTCCTGTCGCATGTTCTGCCCCATGTCCTGGCCCATTTCCTGCCCCATGTCCTGGCCCATGTCCTGCCCCATGTCCTGCCCAATGTCCTGCCCCATGTCCTGTCTCATGTCCTGCCCTATGTCCTGCCCCATGTTATGTACCATTTCATGCCCCATGTCCAGTCCCATGTCCTGCCTCATGTCCTGCCACATGTCCTGCCACATGTCCTGCCCCATGTCCTGTCCCATGACCTTCACCATATCCTACCCCAAATCCAAACGCATGTCCTGCCCCAAATCCTGCACTATGTCCTGCCCCATGTCCTGCCCCATATCCTTTCCAAAATTAATCCCCATGTCCTGTAACATGTCCTGCCTTATTTCTTCCCCATGTCCTGCCCCATGTCCTGCCCCATGTCTTGCCCATAGTCCTGCCCCATGTCCTGCCCCATGTCCTGCCCCATGTCCTTTCCTAATGTCCTGCCCCAAGTTCTATACCATTTCTTGCCCCATGTCCTGTCGCATGTCCTGCCCCATGTCCTGTCCCATGACCTTTACCATATCCTGCCCCAATCCCAACGCATGTCCTGCCCTAAATCCTGCACTATGTCCCGCCCCATGTCCTGCCCCATATCCTTTCCAAAATTAATCCCCATGTCCTGTAACATGTCCTGCCTTATTTCCTGCCCCATGTCCTGCCCCATGTCCTGCCCCATGTCTTGCCAAAAGTCCTGCCTTATGTCCTGCCCCATGTCCTGCCCTATGTCCTTCCCTAATGTCCTGCCCCAAGTTCTATACCATTTCATGCCCCATGTCCTGCCCCATGTCCTGTCCCATGACCTGCACCATATCCTGCCCCAAATCCCGTCGCATGTCCTGCCCCAAATCCTGCCCTATGTCCTGCCCCATTTCCTGCCCCATATCCTTTCCAATATTATGCTCCATGTCCGGCACCATGTCCTGCCCCAAGTCCTGTCCTATGTCCTGCCCCATGTCCTGCCCCATGTCCTGCCCCATGTCCTGCCCCATGTCCTGCCCCATGTCCTGCCCCAAGTCAAGTCCCATGTTCTGCCCTAATTCCTGCAGCTAATTCCATGTCCTGCCTCTTGTCCAGTAACATGTCCCGCCCGATGTTCTGCCCTACGTCCTGCCCCATGTTCTGTACCATTTCATGCCCCATGTCTTGTCGCATGTCCTGCCCTATGTCCTGTTACATGTCCCGCCCGATGTCCTGCCCCATGTCCTGTCCCAGGACATCCACCATATCCTGCCCAAAATCCCGTCGCATGTCCTGCCCCATATCCTTTCCAATATTACGCTTCATGTCCTGTAACATGTCCTGCCCTATGTCATGCGCCAAGTCCTGCCCCATATCCTGCCCCATGTCCTACCCTATGTAATGCCCCAAGTCCTGCACCATGTCCTGCCCCATGTCCTGACCCATGTTCTGTTTCATGTCATGCCTAATGGCCTGTCGCATGTTCTGCCCCATGTCCTGGCCCATGTCCTGCCTTATGTCCTGCCCCATGTCCTGCCCCATGTCCTGAACAATGTCCTGCCCCATGTCCTGTCTCATGTCCTGCCCAATGTCCTGCCCCATGTTATGTACCATTTCATGCCCCATGTCCAGTCCCATGTCCTGCCTCATGTCCTGCCACATGTCCTGCCACATGTCCTGCCCCATGTCCTGTCCCATGACCTTCACCATATCCTACCCCAAATCCCAACGCATGTCCTGCCTTAAATCCTGCACTATGTCCTGCCCCATGTCCTGCCTTATATCCTTTCCAAAATTAATCCCCATGTCCTGTAACATGTCCTGCCTTATTTCCTGCCCTATGTCCTGGCCCATGTCCTGCCCCATGTCTTGCTCAAAGTCCTGCCCCATGTCCTGCCCCTTGTCCTGCCAAATGTCAAAACGCTTGTCCTGCCCCATGTACTGCCCCATGTCCTGCATCATGTCCTGCCCTATGTCCTGCCCCATGTCCTGCCCTATGTCCTGCCCCATGTCCTGCCCCATATCCTTTCCAAAATTAATCCCCATGTCCTGTAACATGTCCTGCCTTATTTCTTCCCCATGTCCTGCCCCATGTCCTGCCCCATGTCTTGCCCATAGTCCTGCCCCATGTCCTGCCCCATGTCCTGCCCCATGTCCTTTCCTAATGTCCTGCCCCAAGTTCTATACCATTTCTTGCCCCATGTCCTGTCGCATGTCCTGCCCCATGTCCTGTCCCATGACCTTTACCATATCCTGCCCCAATCCCAACGCATGTCCTGCCCTAAATCCTGCACTATGTCCCGCCCCATGTCCTGCCCCATATCCTTTCCAAAATTAATCCCCATGTCCTGTAACATGTCCTGCCTTATTTCCTGCCCCATGTCCTGCCCCATGTCCTGCCCCATGTCTTGCCAAAAGTCCTGCCTTATGTCCTGCCCCATGTCCTGCCCTATGTCCTTCCCTAATGTCCTGCCCCAAGTTCTATACCATTTCATGCCCCATGTCCTGCCCCATGTCCTGTCCCATGACCTGCACCATATCCTGCCCCAAATCCCGTCGCATGTCCTGCCCCAAATCCTGCCCTATGTCCTGCCCCATTTCCTGCCCCATATCCTTTCCAATATTATGCTCCATGTCCTGTAGCATGTCCTGCCCTATGTCCTGCCCCATGTCCTGCCCCATGTCCTGCCCCAAGACCTGTCCCATGTCTTGCTCTTATTCCTAACCCATGTCCTGCCCCATGTCCTGCCCCATATCCTGCCCCATGTCCTGCCCCATGTCTTGCCCCATGTCCTGACCCATGTGTTGTCCTAAGTCCTGCCCCTTTTCTGTCGCATGTCATGCCTCATGTCCTGCCCCATGTCCTGCCCCATGTACAGCCCCATGTCCTGCCTTATTTGCTGTTCCATGTCCTGCCCCATGTCCTGCCCCATGTCTTGCCCAAAGTCCTGCCCCATGTCCTGCCCCATGTCCTAACCCATGTCCTGCCCCAAGTCCTGACCCTTATCCTGCACTAATTCCTGCCCCATGTCCTGCCTAATTTCTGCCCCATGTCTTGCCCCATGTCCTGCCACATGTCCTGGCCCATGTCCTGCCCCATGTCCTGCCCAATGTCCTGCCCCATGTCCTGTCTTATGTCCTGCCCTATGTCCTGCCCTATGTTATGTACCATTTCATGCCCCATGTCCAGTCCCATGTCCTGCCTCATGTCCTGCCACATGTCCTGCCACATGTCCTGCCCCATGTCCTGTCCCATGACCTTCACCATATCCTACCCCAAATCCAAACGCATGTCCTGCCCCAAATCCTGCACTATGTCCTGCCCCATGTCCTGCCCCATATAATTTCCAAAATTAATCCCCATGTCCTGTAACATGTCCTGCCTTATTTCTTCCCCATGTCCTGCCCCATGTCCTGCCCCATGTCTTGCCCATAGTCCTGCCCCATGTCCTGCCCCATGTCCTGCCCCATGTCCTTTCCTAATGTCCTGCCCCAAGTTCTATACCATTTCATGCCCCATGTCCTGTCGCATGTCCTGCCCCATGTCCTGTCCCATGACCTTCACCATATCCTGCCCCAATCCCAACGCATGTCCTGCCCCATGTCCTGCCCCATATCCTTTCCAAAATTAATCCCCATGTCCTGTAACATGTCCTGCCTTATTTCCTGCCCCATGTCCTGCCCCGTGTCCTGCCCCATGTCTTGCCAAAAGTCCTGCCTTATGTCCTGCCCCATGTCCTGCCCTATGTCCTTCCCTAATGTCCTGCCCCAAGTTTTATACCATTTCATGCAAAATGTCCTGCCCCATGTCCTGTCCCATGACCTGCACCATATCCTGCCCCAAATCCCGTCGCATGTCCTGCCCCAAATCCTGCCCTATGTCCTGCCCCATTTCCTGCCCCATATCCTTTCCAATATTATGCTCCATGTCCTGTAGCATGTCCTGCCCTATGTCATGCGGCAAGTCCTGCCCCATATCCTGCCCCATGTCCTGCCCTATGTAATGCCCAATGTCCTGCACCATGTCCTGCCCCACGTCCTTACCCAAATCCTGCTTCATGTCCTGCTTCATATCCTGTCCAATGTCCTGACCCATGTCCTGTCTCATTTCATGCCTCATGTCCTGTCGCATGTTCTGCCCCATGTCCTGGCGCATGTCCTGCCCCATGTCCAGCCCCATGTCCTGCCCCATTTCCTTCCCTAATGTCCTGCCCCAAGTGCTATACCATTTCATGCCTCATGTCCTGTCGCATGTCCTGCTCTATGTCCTGTAACATGTCCCGCCCGATGTCCTGCCTCATGTCTTGCCTCATGTCCAGCCCCATGTCATGTCCCATGTCCTTGCCTATGTTCTGCCCCACGGCCTGCCTTATGTTGTTCCATGTCCTGCCCCATGTCCTGCCTCATATCCAGTCCCATGTCCTGCCTCATGTCCTGCCCCTTTCCTGCCCCATGTCCTGTCCCATGACCTGCACCATATCCTGCTCCAAATCCCGTCGCATGTCCTGCCCCAAATCTTGCCCTATGTCCTGCCCATGTCCGGCACCATGTCCTGCCCCAAGTCCTGTCCTATGTCCTGCCCCATGTCCTGCCCCATGTCCTGCCCCATGTCCTGCCCCATGTCCTGCCCCATGTCCTGCCCCAAGTCAAGTCCCATGTTCTGCCCTAATTCCTGCAGCTAATTCCATGTCCTGCCTCTTGTCCAGTAACATGTCCCGCCCGATGTTCTGCCCTACGTCCTGCCCCATGTTCTGTACCATTTCATGCCCCATGTCTTGTCGCATGTCCTGCCCTATGTCCTGTTACATGTCCCGCCCGATGTCCTGCCCCATGTCCTGTCCCAGGACATCCACCATATCCTGCCCAAAATCCCGTCGCATGTCCTGCCCCATATCCTTTCCAATATTACGCTTCATGTCCTGTAACATGTCCTGCCCTATGTCATGCGCCAAGTCCTGCCCCATATCCTGCCCCATGTCCTACCCTATGTAATGCCCCAAGTCCTGCACCATGTCCTGCCCCATGTCCTGACCCATGTTCTGTTTCATGTCATGCCTAATGGCCTGTCGCATGTTCTGCCCCATGTCCTGGCCCATGTCCTGCCTTATGTCCTGCCCCATGTCCTGCCCCATGTCCTGAACAATGTCCTGCCCCATGTCCTGTCTCATGTCCTGCCCAATGTCCTGCCCCATGTTATGTACCATTTCATGCCCCATGTCCAGTCCCATGTCCTGCCTCATGTCCTGCCACATGTCCTGCCACATGTCCTGCCCCATGTCCTGTCCCATGACCTTCACCATATCCTACCCCAAATCCCAACGCATGTCCTGCCTTAAATCCTGCACTATGTCCTGCCCCATGTCCTGCCTTATATCCTTTCCAAAATTAATCCCCATGTCCTGTAACATGTCCTGCCTTATTTCCTGCCCTATGTCCTGGCCCATGTCCTGCCCCATGTCTTGCTCAAAGTCCTGCCCCATGTCCTGCCCCTTGTCCTGCCAAATGTCAAAACGCTTGTCCTGCCCCATGTACTGCCCCATGTCCTGCATCATGTCCTGCCCTATGTCCTGCCCCATGTCCTGCCCTATGTCCTGCCTCAAGTCCTGTCCCTTGTCCTGGCCTAATTCCTGTCCCATGTCCTTCCCCATGTCCTGACCCTCATCCTGCCTCATGTCCTGCCCCATGTCTTGCCCCATGTCCTGACCCATGTTCTGTCTCATGTCATGCGTCATGTCCTAACGCATGTTCTGCCCCATAACCTGGCCCATAGCCTGCCCCATGTCCTGCCCCATGTTCTGCCCCATGTCCTGCGCCATGTCCTGTCGCATGTTCTGCCCCATGTACTGGCCCATGTCCTGCCCTATGTCTTGCAAAAAGTCCTGCCCCAAGTTCTGCCTCATGTCCAGCCCCATGTCCTGTCCCATGTCCGGGCCTATGTCCTGCCCCACGGCCTGCCTCATGTTGTTCCATTTCCTGCCCCATATCCTTCCCACGTTCTGTCTCATGTGTTGGTCCAAGTCCTGCCCCTTGTCCTGTCGCATTTTCATGCCTCATGTTCTGCCTCATGTCTTGCAAAATGTCCTGCCCCATGTCCTGTCCCATGTCCGGGCCTATGTCCTGCCCCACGGCCTGCCTCATGTTGTTCCATTTCCTGCCCCATATCCTGCTCATGTTTTGTCTTATGTGTTGGTCTAAGTCCTTCCCCTTTGTCCTGTCGCATTTTCATGCCTCATGTTCTGCCCATGTCCTACCCCATGTACAGCCCCATTTCCTGTCGCACGTCCTGTCCCATGTCCTTTCCCATTTTCTGCCTCATGACCTGCTTGATGTCCTACCTCATGTCCTGCCCCTAGCTTTCCCAAAGTCCTGCCCCATGTCCTGCCTCATTTCCTGGCCTATGTCCTGCCATATGTCCTGACCCATGTCCTTCCCCATTTCCTGCCTCATGGCCTGCCCCATATCCTGCCCCATGTCCTGCCTCATGTCTTGCCAAAAGTCCTGCCCCATGTCCTGCCCCATATCCTGCCCCATGTCCTGCCAAATGTCAAAACGCATGTCCTGCCCCATGTCCAGTAACATGTCCCGCCCGATGTCCTGCCCTATGTCCTGCCCCATGTTCTGTACCATTTTATGCCCCATGTCTTGTCGCATGTCCTGTCCTATGTCCTGTTACTTGTCCCGCCCGATGTCCTGCCCCATGTCCTGTCCCATGACATCCACCATATCCTGCCCCAAATCCCGTCGCATGTCCTGCCCCATATCCTTTCCAATAATTCGCCCCATGTCCTGTAACATGTCCTGCCCTATGTCATGCGCCAAGTCCTGCCCCATATCCTGCCACATGTTCTACCCTATGTAATGCCCCAAGTCCTGCACCATGCCCGCATGTCCTGCCCCTTGTCCAGTAACATGTCCCGCCTGATGTGCTGCCCTACGTCCTGCCCCATATCCTGCCCCATGTCCTGACCATTATCCTTCCCTTTGTCCTGCCCCATGTCTTGCCCCATGTCCTGACCCATGTGTTGTCCCAAGTGCTGCCCCTTGTCCTGTCGCATGTCATGCCCCATGTCCTGCCCCATGTCTTGCCAAAAGTCCTGTCCCAAGTCCTGCCCCATATCCTGCCCCATGTCCTGCCCCATGTCTTTTCATGACCTAACCTTATTCCTGCCCCATGTCCTGCCCCATGTGCTGCCCCATGTCCTTCCCTAATGTAATGCCCCATGTTCTGTACTATTTCATGCCTATGTCCTTTCGCATGTCCTGCCCTATGTCCTTTCGCATGTCCTGCCCTATGTCCTGTAACATGTCCCGCCCGATGTCCTGCCCCATGTCCTGCCTCATATCCAGTCCCATGTCCTGCCTCACGTCCTGCCCCTTTCCTGCGCCATGTCCCGTCGCATGTCCTGCCCCAAATCTTGCCCTATGTCCTGCCCCATGTCCTGTCCTATGTCCTATCCAATATTATGCCCCATGTCCTGCCCCATGTCCTGCCTTATGTAATGCCCCATGTCCTGCACCATGTCCTGCCCCATGTCCTGGCCCATATTATGCTCCATGTCCTGCCACATAGTCTGTCCAATGTCCTGCCCTATATCCTGTCGCATGCATGCCTCATGTCTTGCCCAAAGTCCTGTCCCATGTCCTGCCCTTATTCCTGCCCCATGTCCTGCCCCATGTCCTGCCCCATATCCTGGCCCATGTCCTGCCCCTTGTCCTGCCAAATGTCAAAACGCATGTCCTGCCCCATGTACTGCCCCATGTCCTGCATCATGTCTTGCCCAAAGTCCTGCCTTATGTCCTGCCCCAAGTCCTGCGACATGTCCTTCCCTAATGTTCTGACCCAAGTTCTATACCATTTCATGCCCCATCTCCTGTCGCATGTCCTGCCCTATGTCCTGTAACAGGTCCCGCCCGACGTCCTGCCCCATGTCCTGCCTCATGTCCCGTCCCATGTCCTGCCTCATGTCCTTCCCCATGTCCTGCCCCATGTCCTGTCCCATGTCCTGCACCAGCTCCTGCCACTAATCCCGTCGCATGTCCGGCCCCAAATCCTGCCCTATGTTCTGCCCCATTTCCTGCCCCATATCCTTTCCAATTTTATGCTCCATGTCCTGTAACATGTCCTGCCCTATGTCATGCGGCAAGTCCTGCCCCATATCCTGCCCCATGTCCTGCCCTATGTAATGCCCAATGTCCTGCACAATGTCCTGCCCCACGTCCTGGCCCATATCCTGCTTCATGTCCTGCTTCATATCCTGTCCAATGTCCTGCCCTATATCCAGTTGCATGCATGCCTCATGTCTTGCCCAAAGTCTTTACCCATGTCCTGCCCCATGTCCTGCTCCGTGTCCTGCCCCAAGTCCTGTCCCATGTCCTGCCTTAATTCCTGCCCCATGTCCTGCCGTATTTCCTGCCCCGTGTCCTGCCCCATGTCCTGCTTTATGTCTTGCCCAAAGTCCTGCCCCATGTCCTGCCCCATGTCCTGCCCCATGTACCGCCCGATGTCCTGCCCCATGTCCTACCCCATGTCCCGCCCGATGTCCTGCCCCATGTCCTGCCTCATGTCCAGTCCCATGTCCTGCCTCATGTCCTGCCCCATGTCCTACCCCGTTTCCTCTTCCATGACCTGCACCATTTCCTGCCCCAAATCCCGTCGCATGTCCTGCCCCCAATTCCTGCCCTATGTGATGCCCCATCTCCTGCCCCATATCCTTTCCAATATTATGCCCCATGTCCTGTAACATGTCCTGCCCTATGTCATGCGCCAAGTCCTGCACCATATCCTGCCACATGTCCTGCCCTATGTATTGCCCCAAGTCCTGTCCCATGTCCTGCCCTAGTTCCTGCCCCATGTCCTGCCCCATGTCCTGACCCTTATTCTGTCGCATGTTCTGCCCCATGTCCTGGCCCATGTCCTGCCCCATGTTTGCCTAAAGTCCTGCCCCAAGTTCTGCCTCATGTCCAGCCCCATGTCCTGTCCCATGTCCTGCCCCATATCCTGCCCATGTTCTGTCTCATGTGTTGGTCCAAGTCCTACCCCTTGTCCTGTCGCATTTTCATGCCTCATGTTCTGCCCCATGTCCTGCCTCATGTCCTGCCTCATGTCCTGCCCCATGTCCTGACCAATGTCCTTCCCCATTTCCTGCCTCATGTCCTGCCCCATGTCCTGCCCCATGTCCTGCCTCATGTCTTGCCAAAAGTCCTGCCCCATGTCCAGCCCTATGTCCTGCCCCATGTCCTGTCCCATGTCCTGCCCTAATTCCTGCCCCATGTCCTGCCCCATGTCCTGCCTCATATCCTGCCCCATGTCCTGCAAATGTCCTGCCAAATGTCAAAACGCATGTTCTGCCCCATGTCCAGTAAAATGTCCCTCCCGATGTCCTGCCGTATGTCCTGCCCCATGTCCTGCCCCATGTCTTGCCCAAAGTCCTGCCCCGTGTTCTTCCCCATGGCCTGCCCCATGTCCCGCCCGATGTCCTGCCCCATGTCCTCCCTTATGTCCAGTCCCATGTCCTGCCTCATGTCCTGCCCCATGTCCTGCCCCATGTCCTGTCCCATGACCTGCACCATATCCTGCCCCAAATCCCGTCGCGTGTCTGCCCCAAATCCTGCCCTATGTCCTGCCCCATGTCCTGCCCCATATCCTTTCCAATATTACGCCCCATGTCCTGTAACATGTCCTGCCCTATGTCATGCGCCAAGTCCTGCCCCATATCCTGCCCCATTTCCTACCCTATGTTATGCCCCAAGTCCTGCCTCATATCCTGTCCAATGTCCTGCCCAATATCCTGTCGCATGCATGCCTCATGTCTTGCCCAAAGTCTTGCCCCATGTCCTGTCCCATGTCTTGCCCCATGTCCTGCCCCAAGTCCTGTAGCATGTCCTGACATTATTCCTGCCCCATGTCCTGCCTTATTACCTGCCCCATGTCCTGCCCCATGTCCTGCCCCATGTCTTGCCCAAAGTCCTGCCCCATGTCCTGCCACATGGCCTGCCCCAAGTCCCGCCCGATGTCCTGCCCCATGTCCTGTAACATGTCCTGCCCTATGTCATGCGCCAAGTCCTGCCCCATATCCTGCTACATGTCCTGCCCTATGTAATGCCCAATGTCCTGCACCATGTCCTGCCCCATGTCCTGGCCCATATCCTGCTCCATGTCCTGCCTCATATCCTATTCAATGTCCTGCCCTTTATCCTGTCGCATGCATGACTCATGTTTTGTCCAAAGTCTTGCCCTATGTCCTGCCCCATGTTCTGCCCCATGTACAGCCCCATGTCCTGTCTCATGTCCTGTCCCATGTCCTTTCCCATTTTCGGCCTCATGTCCTGCTTGATGTCCTACCTCATGTCCTGCCCCTAGCTTTCCCAAAGTCCTGCCCCATGTCCTGCCTCATTTCCTGCCCCATGTCCTGCCATATGTCCTGACCCATGTCCTTCCCCATTTCCTGCCTCATGTCCTGCCCCATGTCCTGCCCCATGTCCTGCCTTATGTCTTGCCAAAAGTCCTGCCCCATTTCTTACCCTAATTCCTGCCCCATGTCCTGCCCCATGTCCTGCCCCATATCCTGCCCCATGTCCTGCCCCATGTCCTGCCAAATGTCAAAACGCATGTCCTGCCCCATGTCCAGTAACATGTCCCGCCCGATGCCCTGCCCTATGTCCTGCCCCATGTTCTGTACAATTTCATGCCCCATGTCTTTGCGCATGTCCTGTCCTATGTCATGTTATATGTCCCGCCCGATGTCCTGCCCCATGTCCTGTCCCATGACATTCACCATATCCTGCCCCAAATCCCGTCGCATGTCCTGCCCAATATCCTTTCCAAAATTCGCCCCATGTCCTGTAACATGTCCTGCCCTATGTCATGCGCCAAGTCCTCCCCCATATCCTGCCACATTTTCTACCCTATGTAATGCCCCAAGTCCTGCACCATGCCCGCATGTCCTGCGTCTTGTCCAGTAACATGTCCCGCCCGATGTGCTGCCCTACGTCCTGCCCCATATCCTGCCCCATGTCCTGACCCTTATCCTTCTTCATGTCCTGCCTCATGTCCTGCCCCTTGTCCTGTCGCATGTCATTCCTTATGTCCTGCCCCATGTCCTACCCCATGGACAGCCCCATGTCCTGACCCTTATTTCCGGCCCCATGTCCTGCCCCATGTCCTGCCCCATGTCTTGCCAAAAGTCCTGTCCCAAGTCCTGCCCCATATCCTGCCCCATGTCCTGCCCCAAGTCTTTTCATGACCTAACCTTATTCCTGCCCCATGTCCTGCCCCATGTGCTGATCCATGTCCTTCCCTAATGTCCTGCCCCATGTTCTGTACTATTTCATGCCTATGTCCTGTCGCATGTCCTGCCCTATAACCTGTTACATGTCCCGCCCAATGTCCTGCCCCATGTCCTGCCTCATATCCAGTCCCATGTCCTGCCTCATGTCCTGCCCCTTTCCTGCCCCATGTCCTGTCCCATGACCTGCACCATATCCTGCTCGAAATCCCGTCGCATGTCCTGCCCCAAATCTTGCCTCATGTCCTGCCTCATGTCCTGTCCTATATCTTTTCCAATATTATGCCCCATGTCCTGCCCCATGTCCTGCCCTATGTAATGCCCCATGTCCATCACCATGTCCTGCCCCATGTCCTGGCGCATATTCTGCTCCATGTCCTGCCTCATAGTCTGTCCAATGTTCTGCCCTATATCCTGTCGCATGCATGCCTCATGTCTTGCCCAAAGTCATGTCCCATGTCCTGCCCTAATTCCTGCCCCATGTCCTGCCCCATGTCCTGCCCCATATCCTGCCCCATGTCCTGCCCCATGTCCTGCCAAATGTCAAAACGCATGTCCTGCCCCATGTACTGCCCCATGTCCTGCATCATGTCTTGCCCAAAGTCCTGCCCCATGGCCTGCCCCAAGTCCTGCCCCATGTCCTTCCCTAATGTTCTGCCCCAAGTTCCATACCATTTCATGCCCCATGTCCTGTCGCATGTCCTGCCCTATGTCCTGTAACATGTCCCGCCCGATGTCCTGCCCCATGTCCTGCCTCATGTCCTGCCCCATGTCCTGCCCCATGTCCTTTCCCATGACCTGCACCATATCCTGCCACCAATCCCGTCGCATGACCTGCACCAAATCCTGCCCTATGTTCTGCCCCATTTCCTGCCCCATATCCTTTCCTATTTTATGCTCCATGTCCTGTAACATGTCCTGACCTATGTCATGCGGCAAGGCCTACCCCATATCCTGCCCCATGTCCTGCACAATGTCCAACCCCACGTCCTGGCCCATATCCTGCTTCACGTCCTGCTAGATATCCTGTCCAATATCCTGCCCTATATCCAGTTGCATGCATGCCTTATGTCTTGTCCAAAGTCTTGACCCATGTCCTGCCCCATGTCCTGCTCCGTGTCCTGCCCCAAGTCCTGTCCCATGTCCTGCCTTAACTCCTGCCCCATGTCCTGCCGTTTTTTCTGCCCCGTGTTTTGCCCCATGTCCTGCCCCATGTCTTGCCCTATGTGCTGCCCCATTTCCTGCCCCATATCCTTTCCTATTTTATGCTCCATGTCCTGTAACATATCCTGACCTATGTCATGCGGCAAGGCCTGCCCCATATCCTGCCCCATGTCCTGCCCTATGTAATGCCCAATGTCCTGCACAATGTCCTGCCCCACGTCCTGGCCCATATCCTGCTTCATGTCCTGCTACATATCCTGTCCAATGTCCTGCCCTAAATCCTGTCGCATGCATGCCTCATGTCTTGCCCAAAGTCCTGCCCCATGTGCTGCCCCATGTCCTGCCCCATGTCCTTCCCTAATGTCCTGCCCCAAGTTCTATACCATTTCACGCCCCATGTCCTGTCGCATGTCCTGCCCTATGTCCTGTAACATGCCCCGCCCGATGTCCTGCCCCATGTCCTGCCCCATGTCTTGCCAAAAGTCCTGTCCCATGTCCTGCCGTATATCCTGCCCCATGTCCTGCCCCAAATCTTTTCATGACCTAACCTTATTCCTGCCCCATGTCCTGCCCCATGTGCTGATCCATGTCCTTCCTTTATGTCCTGCCCCATGTTCTGTACTTTTTCATGCCTATGTCCTGTCGCATGTTCTGCCCTATGTCCTGTAACATGTCCTGCCCTATGTCATGCGCCAAGTCCTGCCCCATATCCTGCCACATGTTCTACCCTATGTAAAGCCCCAAGTCCTGCACCATGCCCGCATGTCCTGCCCCTTGTCCAGTAACATGTCCCGCCCGATGTGCTGCCCTACGTCCTGCCCCATATCCTGCCCCATGTCCTGACCCTTATCCTTCCCCATGTCCTGCCTCATGTCTTGCCCCATGTCCTGACCCATGGCCTGCCCCATGTCCTGCTCCGTGTCCTGCCCCAAGTCCTGTCCCATGTCCTGCCTTAACTCCTGCCCCATGTCCTGCCGTTTTTTCTCTTCCGTGTCCTGCCCCATGTCCTGCCCCATGTCTTGCCCTATGTTCTGCCCCATTTCCTGCCCCATATCCTTTCCTATTTTATGCTCCATGTCCCGTAACATGTCCTGACCTATGTCATTCAGCAAGGCCTGCCCCATATCCTGCCCCATGTCCTGCCCTATGTAATGCCCAATGTCCTGCACAATGTCCTGCCCCACGTCCTGGCCTATATCCTGCTTCATGTCCTGCTACATATCCTGTCCAATGTCCTGCCCTATATCCTGTCGCATGCATGCCTCATGTCTTGCCCCATGTCCTGCCACACGTGCTGATCCATGTCCTTCCTTTATGTCCTGCCCCATGTTCTGTACTATTTCATGCCTATGTCCTGTCGCATGTTCTGCCCTATGTCCTGTTACATGTACCCGCCCGATGTCCTGCCACATGTCCCGCCTTATGTCCAGTCCCATGTCCCGCCTCATGTCCTGCTCCATGTCCTGCCCCATGTCCTGTCCCATGACCTGCACCATATCCTGCTCCAAATCCCGTCGCTTGTTCTGCCCCAAATCTTGCCCTATGTCCTGCCCCATGTCCTGTCCTATATCCTTTCCAATATAATGCCCCATGTCCTGCCCCATGTCCTGCCCTATGTAATGCCCCATGTCCTGCACCATGTCCTGAACCAAGTCCTGTCCCATGTCATGCCCCATGTCCTGCCCCAAGTCCTGCCCCAAGTCCTTTCCCATGTCCTGCCCTAATTCCTGCCCTATGTCCTGCCACATGTCCTGACCCTTATCCTGCCCCATGTCCTGCCTATGTCCTGCCCCATGTCCTGACCCATGTTCTGTTTCATGTCATGCTTAATGTCCTGTCGCATGTCCTGCCCCATGTCCTGCCCAATGTCCTGCCACATGTCCTGTCTCATGTCCTGCCCTATGTCCTGCCCCATGTGATGTACCATTTCATGCCCCATGTCTAGTCCCATGTCCTGCCTCATGTCCTGCCACATGTCCTGCCCCAGGTCTTGTCCCATGACCTTCACCATATCCTGCCCCAAATCCCAACGCATGTCCTGCCCCTAATCCTGCACGATGTCCTGCCCCATGTCCTGCCCCATATCCTTTCCAAAATTAATCCCCATGTCCTGTTACATGTCCTGCCTTATTTCCTGCCCCATTTCCTGCCCCATGTCCTGCCCCATGTCTTGCCCAAAGTCCTGCCTTATGTCCTGCCCCATGTCCTGCCCCATGTCCTTCGCTAATGTCCTGTCCCAAGTTCTATACCATTTCATGCCCCATGTCCTGTCGCATGTCCTGCCCTATGTCCTGTAACATGTCCCGCCCGATGTCCTGCCCCATGTCCTGCCTCATGTCCAGTCCCATGTCCTGCCTCATGTCCTGCCCCATGTCCTGCCCCATGTCCTGTCCCATGACCTGCACCATATCCTGCCCCAAATCCCGTCGCATGTCCTGCCCCATTTCCTGCCCCATATCCTTTCCAATATTATGCTCCATGTCCTTTACCATGTCCTGCCCTCTGTCATGCGGCAAGTCCTGCCCCATATCCTGCCCCATGTCCGTCCCTATGTAATGCCCAATGTCCTGCACCATGTCCTGCCCCACGTCCTGGCCCATATCCTGCTTCATGTCCTGCTTCATATCCTGTCCAATGTCCTGACCCATGTTCTGTCTCATGTCATGCCTCATGTCCTGTCGCATGTTCTGCCCCATGTCCTCGCCCATGTCCTGCCCCATGTCTTGCCCAAAGTCCTGCCCCAAGTTCTGCCTCATATCCAGTCCCATGTCCTGCCTCATGTCCTGCCCCTTTCCTGCCCCATGTCCTGTCCCACGTCCTTCACCATATCCTACTCCAAATTCCAACGCATGTCCTGCCCCAAATCCTGCACTATGTCCTGCCTCATGTCCTGCCCCATGTCCTGCCCCATGTCCTGCCTCATGTCTTGCCAAAAGTCCTGCCCCATGTCCAGCCCTATGTCCTGCCCCATGTCCTGTCCCATGTCCTGCCCTAATTCCTGCCCCATGTCCTGCCCCATGTCATGCCTCATATCCTGCCCCATGTCCTGCCCCATGTCCTGCCAAATGTCAAAACGCATGTTCTGCCCCATGTCCAGTAAAATGTCCTGCCCCATGTCTTGCCCAAAGTCCTGCCCCATGTTCTGCCCCATGGCCTGCCCCATGTCCCGCCCGATGTCCTGCCCCATGTATTCCCTTATGTCCAGTCCCATGTCCTGCCTCATGTCCTGCCCCATGTCCTGCCCCATGTCCTGTCCCATGAAATGCACCATATCCTGCCCCAAATCCCGCCGCATGTCTGCCCCAAATCCTGCCCTATGTCCTGCCCAATGTCCTGCCCCATATCCTTTCCAATATTACGCCCCATGTCCTGTAACATGTCCTGCCCTATGTCATGCGCCAAGTCCTGCCCCATATCCTGCCCCATGTCCTACCCTATGTAATGCCCCAAGTCCTGCACCATGTCCTGCCCCATGTCCTGGCCCATATCCTGCTCCATGTCCTGCCTCATATCCTGTCCAATGTCCTGCCCAATATCCTGTCGCATGCATGCCTCATGTCTTGCCCAAAGTCTTGCCCCATGTCCTGCCTCATGTCTTGCCCCATGTCCTGCCCCAAGTCCTGTAGCATGTCCTGACCTTATTCCTGCCCCATGTCCTGCCTTATTTCCTGCCCCATGTCCTGCCCCATGTCCTGCCCCATGTCTTGTCCAAAGTCCTGCCCCATGTCCTGCTACATGGCCTGCCCCAAGTCCCGCCCGATGTCCTTTCCCATGTCCTGCCTCATGTCCAGGCCCATGTCCTGTCACATGTCCTGCCCGATGTCCTGCCCCATGTCCTGTCCCATGACCTGCACCATATCCTGCCCCCAATCCCATCGCATGTCCTGCCCCAAATCCTGCCCTTTGTCCTGCCCCACGTCCTCCCCCGTGTCCTCTCCCATGACCTGCACCATATCCTGCCCCAAATCCCGTCGCATGACCTGCCCCAAATCCTGCCCTATGTGATGCCCCATCTCCTGCCCCATATCCTTTCTAATATTATGCCCCATGTCCTGTAACATGTCCTGCCCTATGTCATGCGCCAAGTCCTGCCCCATATCCTGCCACATGTCCTGCCCTATGTAATGCCCAATGTCCTGCACCATGTCCTGGCCTATGTCCTGGCCCATATCCTGCTCCATGTCCTGCCTCATATCCTATTCAATGTCATGCCCTTTATCCTGTCGCATGCATGACTCATGTTTTGTCCAAAGTCTTGCCCTATGTCCTGCCCCATGTTCTGCCCCATGTACAGCCCCATGTCCTGTCTCATGTCCTGTCCCATGTCCTTTCCCATTTTCTGCTTATGTCCTGCTTGATGTCCTACCTCATGTCCTGCCCCTAGCTTTCCCAAAGTCCTGCCCCATGTCCTGCCTCATTTCCTGACCCATGTCCTGCCATATGTCCTGACCCATGTTCTTCCCCATTTCCTGCCTCATGTCCTGCCCCATGTCCTGCCCCATGTCCTGCCTTATGTCTTGCCAAAAGTCCTGCCCCATTTCTTGCCATAAATCCTGCCCCATGTCGTGCCCCATGTCCTGCCCCATATCCTGCCCCATGTCCTGCCCCATGTCCTGCCAAATGTCAAAACGCATGTCCTGCCCCATGTCCAGTAACATGTCCCGCCCGATGCCCTGCCCTATGTCCTGCCCCATGTTTTGTACAATTTCATGCCCCATGTCTTGTCGCATGTCCTGTCCTATGTCATGTTACATGTCCCGCCCGATGTCCTGCCCCATGTCCTGTCCCATGACATTCACCATATCCTGCCCCAAATCCCGTCGCATGTCCTGGCCAATATAGTTTCCGAAATTCGCCCCATGTCCTGTAACATGTCCTGCCCTATGTCATGCGTT
This sequence comes from Protonemura montana, assembly GCA_947568835.1. Taxonomy (NCBI): domain Eukaryota; kingdom Metazoa; phylum Arthropoda; class Insecta; order Plecoptera; family Nemouridae; genus Protonemura; species Protonemura montana. The sequence continues at coordinate 18,165,905 of OX387609.1, forward strand.
AAGTCCTGCCCCATATCCTGCCACATGTTCTACCCTATGTAATGCCCCAAGTCCTGCACCATGCCCGCATGTCCTGCCCCTTGTCCAGTAACATGTCCCGCCCGATGTGCTGCCCTACGTCCTGCCCCATATCCTGCCCCATGTCCTGACCCTTATCCTTCCCCATGTCCTGCCTCATGTTTTGCCCCATGTCCTGACCCATGTGTTGTCCCAAGTCCTGCCCCTTGTCCTGTCGCATGTCATTCCTTATGTTCTGCCCCATGTCCTACCCCATGGACAGCCCCATGTCCTGACCCTTATTTCCTGCCCCATGTCCTGCCCCATGTCCTGCCCCATGTCTTGCCAAAAGTCCTGTCCCAAGTCCTGCCCCATATCCTGCCCCATGTCCTGCCCCAAGTCTTTTCATGACCTAACCTTATTCCTGCCCCATGTCCTGCCCCATGTACTGATCCATGTCCTTCCCTAATTTCCTGCCCCATGTCCTGCCTCATATCCAGTCCCATGTCCTGCCTTATGTCCTGCCCCTTTTCTGCCCCATGTCCTGTCCCATGACCTGCACCATATCCTGCTCCAAATCCCGTCGCATGTCCTGCCCCAAATCTTGCCTCATGTCCTGCCTCATGTCCTGTCCTATATCTTTTCCAATATTATGCCCCATGTCCTGCCCCATGTCCTGCCCTATGTAATGCCCCATGTCCATCACCATGTCCTGCCCCATGTCCTGGCGCATATTCTGCTCCATGTCCTGCCTCATAGTCTGTCCAATGTTCTGCCCTATATCCTGTCGCATGCATGCCTCATGTCTTGCCCAAAGTCATGTCCCATGTCCTGCCCTAATTCCTGCCCCATGTCCTGCCCCATGTCCTGCCCCATATCCTGCCCCATGTCCTGCCCCATGTCCTGCCAAATGTCAAAACGCATGTCCTGCCCCATGTACTGCCCCATGTCCTGCATCATGTCTTGCCCAAAGTCCTGCCCCATGGCCTGCCCCAAGTCCTGCCCCATGTCCTTCCCTAATGTTCTGCCCCAAGTTCCATACCATTTCATGCCCCATGTCCTGTCGCATGTCCTGCCCTATGTCCTGTAACATGTCCCGCCCGATGTCCTGCCCCATGTCCTGCCTCATGTCCTGCCCCATGTCCTGCCCCATGTCCTTTCCCATGACCTGCACCATATCCTGCCACCAATCCCGTCGCATGACCTGCACCAAATCCTGCCCTATGTTCTGCCCCATTTCCTGCCCCATATCCTTTCCTATTTTATGCTCCATGTCCTGTAACATGTCCTGACCTATGTCATGCGGCAAGGCCTACCCCATATCCTGCCCCATGTCCTGCACAATGTCCAACCCCACGTCCTGGCCCATATCCTGCTTCACGTCCTGCTAGATATCCTGTCCAATATCCTGCCCTATATCCAGTTGCATGCATGCCTTATGTCTTGTCCAAAGTCTTGACCCATGTCCTGCCCCATGTCCTGCTCCGTGTCCTGCCCCAAGTCCTGTCCCATGTCCTGCCTTAACTCCTGCCCCATGTCCTGCCGTTTTTTCTGCCCCGTGTTTTGCCCCATGTCCTGCCCCATGTCTTGCCCTATGTGCTGCCCCATTTCCTGCCCCATATCCTTTCCTATTTTATGCTCCATGTCCTGTAACATATCCTGACCTATGTCATGCGGCAAGGCCTGCCCCATATCCTGCCCCATGTCCTGCCCTATGTAATGCCCAATGTCCTGCACAATGTCCTGCCCCACGTCCTGGCCCATATCCTGCTTCATGTCCTGCTACATATCCTGTCCAATGTCCTGCCCTATATCCTGTCGCATGCATGCCTCATGTCTTGCCCAAAGTCCTGCCCCATGTGCTGCCCCATGTCCTGCCCCATGTCCTTCCCTAATGTCCTGCCCCAAGTTCTATACCATTTCACGCCCCATGTCCTGTCGCATGTCCTGCCCTATGTCCTGTAACATGCCCCGCCCGATGTCCTGCCCCATGTCCTGCCCCATGTCTTGCCAAAAGTCCTGTCCCATGTCCTGCCGTATATCCTGCCCCATGTCCTGCCCCAAGTCTTTTCATGACCTAACCTTATTCCTGCCCCATGTCCTGCCCCATGTGCTGATCCATGTCCTTCCTTTATGTCCTGCCCCATGTTCTGTACTTTTTCATGCCTATGTCCTGTCGCATGTTCTGCCCTATGTCCTGTAACATGTCCTGCCCTATGTCATGCGCCAAGTCCTGCCCCATATCCTGCCACATGTTCTACCCTATGTAAAGCCCCAAGTCCTGCACCATGCCCGCATGTCCTGCCCCTTGTCCAGTAACATGTCCCGCCCGATGTGCTGCCCTACGTCCTGCCCCATATCCTGCCCCATGTCCTGACCCTTATCCTTCCCCATGTCCTGCCTCATGTCTTGCCCCATGTCCTGACCCATGGCCTGCCCCATGTCCTGCTCCGTGTCCTGCCCCAAGTCCTGTCCCATGTCCTGCCTTAACTCCTGCCCCATGTCCTGCCGTTTTTTCTCTTCCGTGTCCTGCCCCATGTCCTGCCCCATGTCTTGCCCTATGTTCTGCCCCATTTCCTGCCCCATATCCTTTCCTATTTTATGCTCCATGTCCCGTAACATGTCCTGACCTATGTCATTCAGCAAGGCCTGCCCCATATCCTGCCCCATGTCCTGCCCTATGTAATGCCCAATGTCCTGCACAATGTCCTGCCCCACGTCCTGGCCTATATCCTGCTTCATGTCCTGCTACATATCCTGTCCAATGTCCTGCCCTATATCCTGTCGCATGCATGCCTCATGTCTTGCCCCATGTCCTGCCACATGTGCTGATCCATGTCCTTCCTTTATGTCCTGCCCCATGTTCTGTACTATTTCATGCCTATGTCCTGTCGCATGTTCTGCCCTATGTCCTGTTACATGTACCCGCCCGATGTCCTGCCACATGTCCCGCCTTATGTCCAGTCCCATGTCCCGCCTCATGTCCTGCTCCATGTCCTGCCCCATGTCCTGTCCCATGACCTGCACCATATCCTGCTCCAAATCCCGTCGCTTGTTCTGCCCCAAATCTTGCCCTATGTCCTGCCCCATGTCCTGTCCTATATCCTTTCCAATATAATGCCCCATGTCCTGCCCCATGTCCTGCCCTATGTAATGCCCCATGTCCTGCACCATGTCCTGAACCAAGTCCTGTCCCATGTCATGCCCCATGTCCTGCCCCAAGTCCTGCCCCAAGTCCTTTCCCATGTCCTGCCCTAATTCCTGCCCTATGTCCTGCCACATGTCCTGACCCTTATCCTGCCCCATGTCCTGCCTATGTCCTGCCCCATGTCCTGACCCATGTTCTGTTTCATGTCATGCTTAATGTCCTGTCGCATGTCCTGCCCCATGTCCTGCCCAATGTCCTGCCACATGTCCTGTCTCATGTCCTGCCCTATGTCCTGCCCCATGTGATGTACCATTTCATGCCCCATGTCTAGTCCCATGTCCTGCCTCATGTCCTGCCACATGTCCTGCCCCAGGTCTTGTCCCATGACCTTCACCATATCCTGCCCCAAATCCCAACGCATGTCCTGCCCCTAATCCTGCACGATGTCCTGCCCCATGTCCTGCCCCATATCCTTTCCAAAATTAATCCCCATGTCCTGTTACATGTCCTGCCTTATTTCCTGCCCCATTTCCTGCCCCATGTCCTGCCCCATGTCTTGCCCAAAGTCCTGCCTTATGTCCTGCCCCATGTCCTGCCCCATGTCCTTCGCTAATGTCCTGTCCCAAGTTCTATACCATTTCATGCCCCATGTCCTGTCGCATGTCCTGCCCTATGTCCTGTAACATGTCCCGCCCGATGTCCTGCCCCATGTCCTGCCTCATGTCCAGTCCCATGTCCTGCCTCATGTCCTGCCCCATGTCCTGCCCCATGTCCTGTCCCATGACCTGCACCATATCCTGCCCCAAATCCCGTCGCATGTCCTGCCCCATTTCCTGCCCCATATCCTTTCCAATATTATGCTCCATGTCCTTTACCATGTCCTGCCCTCTGTCATGCGGCAAGTCCTGCCCCATATCCTGCCCCATGTCCGTCCCTATGTAATGCCCAATGTCCTGCACCATGTCCTGCCCCACGTCCTGGCCCATATCCTGCTTCATGTCCTGCTTCATATCCTGTCCAATGTCCTGACCCATGTTCTGTCTCATGTCATGCCTCATGTCCTGTCGCATGTTCTGCCCCATGTCCTCGCCCATGTCCTGCCCCATGTCTTGCCCAAAGTCCTGCCCCAAGTTCTGCCTCATATCCAGTCCCATGTCCTGCCTCATGTCCTGCCCCTTTCCTGCCCCATGTCCTGTCCCACGTCCTTCACCATATCCTACTCCAAATTCCAACGCATGTCCTGCCCCAAATCCTGCACTATGTCCTGCCTCATGTCCTGCCCCATGTCCTGCCCCATGTCCTGCCTCATGTCTTGCCAAAAGTCCTGCCCCATGTCCAGCCCTATGTCCTGCCCCATGTCCTGTCCCATGTCCTGCCCTAATTCCTGCCCCATGTCCTGCCCCATGTCATGCCTCATATCCTGCCCCATGTCCTGCCCCATGTCCTGCCAAATGTCAAAACGCATGTTCTGCCCCATGTCCAGTAAAATGTCCTGCCCCATGTCTTGCCCAAAGTCCTGCCCCATGTTCTGCCCCATGGCCTGCCCCATGTCCCGCCCGATGTCCTGCCCCATGTATTCCCTTATGTCCAGTCCCATGTCCTGCCTCATGTCCTGCCCCATGTCCTGCCCCATGTCCTGTCCCATGAAATGCACCATATCCTGCCCCAAATCCCGCCGCATGTCTGCCCCAAATCCTGCCCTATGTCCTGCCCAATGTCCTGCCCCATATCCTTTCCAATATTACGCCCCATGTCCTGTAACATGTCCTGCCCTATGTCATGCGCCAAGTCCTGCCCCATATCCTGCCCCATGTCCTACCCTATGTAATGCCCCAAGTCCTGCACCATGTCCTGCCCCATGTCCTGGCCCATATCCTGCTCCATGTCCTGCCTCATATCCTGTCCAATGTCCTGCCCAATATCCTGTCGCATGCATGCCTCATGTCTTGCCCAAAGTCTTGCCCCATGTCCTGCCTCATGTCTTGCCCCATGTCCTGCCCCAAGTCCTGTAGCATGTCCTGACCTTATTCCTGCCCCATGTCCTGCCTTATTTCCTGCCCCATGTCCTGCCCCATGTCCTGCCCCATGTCTTGTCCAAAGTCCTGCCCCATGTCCTGCTACATGGCCTGCCCCAAGTCCCGCCCGATGTCCTTTCCCATGTCCTGCCTCATGTCCAGGCCCATGTCCTGTCACATGTCCTGCCCGATGTCCTGCCCCATGTCCTGTCCCATGACCTGCACCATATCCTGCCCCCAATCCCATCGCATGTCCTGCCCCAAATCCTGCCCTTTGTCCTGCCCCACGTCCTCCCCCGTGTCCTCTCCCATGACCTGCACCATATCCTGCCCCAAATCCCGTCGCATGACCTGCCCCAAATCCTGCCCTATGTGATGCCCCATCTCCTGCCCCATATCCTTTCTAATATTATGCCCCATGTCCTGTAACATGTCCTGCCCTATGTCATGCGCCAAGTCCTGCCCCATATCCTGCCACATGTCCTGCCCTATGTAATGCCCAATGTCCTGCACCATGTCCTGGCCTATGTCCTGGCCCATATCCTGCTCCATGTCCTGCCTCATATCCTATTCAATGTCATGCCCTTTATCCTGTCGCATGCATGACTCATGTTTTGTCCAAAGTCTTGCCCTATGTCCTGCCCCATGTTCTGCCCCATGTACAGCCCCATGTCCTGTCTCATGTCCTGTCCCATGTCCTTTCCCATTTTCTGCTTATGTCCTGCTTGATGTCCTACCTCATGTCCTGCCCCTAGCTTTCCCAAAGTCCTGCCCCATGTCCTGCCTCATTTCCTGACCCATGTCCTGCCATATGTCCTGACCCATGTTCTTCCCCATTTCCTGCCTCATGTCCTGCCCCATGTCCTGCCCCATGTCCTGCCTTATGTCTTGCCAAAAGTCCTGCCCCATTTCTTGCCATAAATCCTGCCCCATGTCGTGCCCCATGTCCTGCCCCATATCCTGCCCCATGTCCTGCCCCATGTCCTGCCAAATGTCAAAACGCATGTCCTGCCCCATGTCCAGTAACATGTCCCGCCCGATGCCCTGCCCTATGTCCTGCCCCATGTTTTGTACAATTTCATGCCCCATGTCTTGTCGCATGTCCTGTCCTATGTCATGTTACATGTCCCGCCCGATGTCCTGCCCCATGTCCTGTCCCATGACATTCACCATATCCTGCCCCAAATCCCGTCGCATGTCCTGGCCAATATAGTTTCCGAAATTCGCCCCATGTCCTGTAACATGTCCTGCCCTATGTCATGCGTTAAGTCCTGCCCCATATCCTGCCACATGTTCTACCCTATGTAATGCCCCAAGTCCTGCACCATGCCCGCATGTCCTGCCCCTTGTCCAGTAACATGTCCCGCCCGATGTGCTGCCCTACGTCCTGCCCCATATCCTGCCCCATGTCCTGACCCTTATCCTTCCCCATGTCCTGCCTCATGTTTTGCCCCATGTCCTGACCCATGTGTTGTCCCAAGTCCTGCCCCTTGTCCTGTCGCATGTCATTCCTTATGTTCTGCCCCATGTCCTACCCCATGGACAGCCCCATGTCCTGACCCTTATTTCCTGCCCCATGTCCTGCCCCATGTCCTGCCCCATGTCTTGCCAAAAGTCCTGTCCCAAGTCCTGCCCCATATCCTGCCCCATGTCCTGCCCCAAGTCTTTTCATGACCTAACCTTATTCCTGCCCCATGTCCTGCCCCATGTACTGATCCATGTCCTTCCCTAATTTCCTGCCCCATGTCCTGCCTCATATCCAGTCCCATGTCCTGCCTTATGTCCTGCCCCTTTTCTGCCCCATGTCCTGTCCCATGACCTGCACCATATCCTGCTCCAAATCCCGTCGCATGTCCTGCCCCAAATCTTGCCTCATGTCCTGCCTCATGTCCTGTCCTATATCTTTTCCAATATTATGCCCCATGTCCTGCCCCATGTCCTGCCCTATGTAATGCCCCATGTCCATCACCATGTCCTGCCCCATGTCCTGGCGCATATTCTGCTCCATGTCCTGCCTCATAGTCGGTCCAACGTTCTGCCCTAAATCCTGTCGCATGCATGCCTCATGTCTTGCCCAAAGTCCTGTCCCATGTCCTGCCCTAATTCCTGCCCCATGTCCTGCCCCATGTCCTGCCCCATATCCTGCCCCATGTCCTGCCCCATGTCCTGCCTAATGTCAAAACGCATGTCCTGCCCCATGTACTGCCCCATGTCCTGCATCATGTCTTGCCCAAAGTCCTGCCCCATGTCCTGCCCCAAGTCCTGCCCCATGTCCTTCCCTAATGTTCTGCCCCAAGTTCCATACCATTTCATGCCCCATGTCCTGTCGCATGTCCTGCCCTATGTCCTGTAACATGTCCCGCCCGATGTCCTGCCCCATGTCCTGCCTCATGTCCTGCCCCATGTCCTGCCCCATGTCCTGTCCCATGACCTGCACCATATCCTGCCACCAATCCCGTCGCATGTCCTGCCCCAAATCCTGCCCTATGTTCTGCCCCATTTCCTGCCCCATATCCTTTCCTATTTTATGCTCCATGTCCTGTAACATGTCCTGACCTATGTCATGCGGCAAGGCCTGCCCCATATCCTGCCCCATGTCCTGCACAATGTCCAACCCCACGTCCTGGCCCATATCCTGCTTCATGTCCTGCTACATATCCTGTCCAATGTTCTGCCCTATATCCAGTTGCATGCATGCCTTATGTCTTGCCCAAAGTCTTGACCCATGTCCTGCCCCATGTCCTGCTCCGTTTCCTGCCCCAAGTCCTGTCCCATGTCCTGCCTTAAATCCTGCCCCATGTCCTGCCGTTTTTTCTGCCCCGTGTTTTGCCCCATGTCCTGCCCCATGTCTTGCCCTATGTTCTGCCCCATTTCCTGCCCCATATCCTTTCCTATTTTATGCTCCATGTCCTGTAACATGTCCTGACCTATGTCATGCGGCAAGGCCTGCCCCATATCCTGCCCCATGTCCTGCCCTATGTAATGCCCAATGTCCTGCATAATGTCCTGCCCCACGTCCTGGCCCATATCCTGCTTCATGTCCTGCTACATATCCTGTCCAATGTCCTGCCCTATATCCTGTCGCATGCATGCCTCATGTCTTGCCCAAAGTCCTGCCCCATGTGCTAACCCATGTCCTGCCCCATGTCCTTCCCTAATGTCCTGCCCCAAGTTCTATACCATTTCATGCCCCATGTCCTGTCGCATGTCCTGCCCTATGTCCTGTAACATGCCCCGCCCGATGTCCTGCCCCATGTCCTGCCCCATGTCTTGCCAAAAGTCCTGTCCCATGTCCTGCCGCATATCCTGCCCCATGTCCTGCCCCAAGTCTTTTCATGACCTAACCTTATTCCTGCCCCATGTCCTGCCCCATGTGCTGATCCATGTCCTTCCTTTATGTCCTGCCCCATGTTCTGTACTATTTCATGCCTATGTCCTGTCGCATGTTCTGCCCTATGTCCTGTAACATGTCCTGCCCTATGTCATGCGCCAAGTCCTGCCCCATATCCTGCCACATGTTCTACCCTATGTAATGCCCCAAGTCCTGCACCATGCCCGCATGTCCTGCCCCTTGTCCAGTAACATGTCCCGCCCGATGTGCTGCCCTACGTCCTGCCCCATATCCTGCCCCATGTCCTGACCCTTATCCTTCCCCATGTCCTGCCTCATGTCTTGCCCCATGTCCTGACCCATGTGTTGTCCCAAGTCCTGCCCCTTGTCCTGTCGCATGTCATGCCTTATGTCCTGCCCCATGTCCTACCCCATGGACAGCCCCATGTCCTGACCCTTATTTCCTGCCCCATGTCCTGCCCCATGTCCTGCCCCATGTCTTGCCAAAGTTCCTGTCCCAAGTCCTGCCCCATATCCTGCCCCATGTCCTGCCCCAAGTCTTTTCATGACCTAACCTTATTCCTGCCCCATGTCCTGCCCCATGTGCTGATCCATGTCCTTCCCTAATGTCCTGCCCCATGTTCTGTACTATTTACTGCCTATGTCCTGTCGCATGTCCTGCCCTATAACCTGTTACATGTCCCGCCCGATGTCCTGCCCCATGTCCTGCCTCATTACCAGTCCCATGTCCTTCCTCATGTCCTGGCCCTTTCCTGCCCCTTGTCCTGTCCCATGACCTGCACTATATCCTGCTCCAAATCCCGTCGCATGTCCTGCCCCAAATCTTGCCTCATGTCCTGCCTCATGTCCTGTCCTATATCCTTTCCAATATTATGCCCCATGTCCTGCCCCATGTCCTGCCCTATGTAATGCCCCATGTCCTGCACCATGTCCTGCCCCATGTCCTGGCGCATATTCTGCTCCATGTCCTGCCTCATAGTCTGTCCAATGTTCTGCCCTATATCCTGTCGCATGCATGCCTCATGTCTTGCCCAAAGTCCTGTCCCATGTCCTGCCCTAATTCCTGCCCCATGTCCTGCCCCATGTCCTGCCCCATATCCTGCCCCATGTCCTGCCCCATGTCCTGCCAAATGTCAAAAGGCATGTCCTGCCCCATGTACTGGCCCATGTCCTGCCCTATGTCTTGCAAAAAGTCCTGCCCCAAGTTCTGCCTCATGTCCAGCCCCATGTCCTGTCCCATGTCCGGGCCTATGTCCTGCCCCACGGCCTGCCTCATGTTGATCCATTTCCTGCCCCATATCCTGCCCACGTTCTGTCTCATGTGTTGGTCCAAGTCCTGCCCCTTGTCCTGTCGCATTTTCATGCCTCATGTTCTGCCTCATGTCTTGCAAAATGTCCTGCCCCATGTCCTGCCCCATGTCCTTCCCCATGTCCTGCCCCATGGCCTGCCCCAAGTCCTGTCCTATGTCCTGCCCTAAATCCAGCCCCATGTCCTGCCCCATGTCCTGCCCCTAAATATTGCCCCATGTCCTGCCCCATGTCCTTCCAAATGTCAAAACGCATGTCCTGCCCCATGTCCAGTAACATGTCCCGCCCGATGTCCTGCCCTATGTTCTGCCCCATGTTCTGTACCATTTCATGCCCCATGTCTTGTCGCATGTCCTGTCCTATGTCCTGTAACATGTCCCGCCCGAAGTCCTGCCCCATGTTCTGTCCCATGACATCCACATTATACTGCCCCAAATCCCGTCGCATGTCCTGCCCCATATCCTTTCCAATATTACGCCCCATGTCCTGCCCCATGTCCTTCCCCATGTCTTGCCAAAAGTCCTGTCCCAAGTCCTGCCCCATATCCTGCCCCATGTCCTGCCCCAAGTCTTTTCATGACCTAACCTTATTCCTGCCCCATGTCCTGCCCTATGTGCTGCCCCATGTCCTTCCCTAATGTCCTGCCCCATGTTCTGTACTATTTCATGACTATGTCCTGTCGCATGGCCTGCCCTATGTCCTGTAACATGTCCCGCCCGATGTCCTGCCCCATGTCCTGCCTCATATCCAGTCCCATGTCCTGCCTCATGTCCTGCCCCTTTCCTGACCCATGTCCTGTCCCATGACCTGCACCATATCCTGCTCCAAATCCCGTCGCATGTCCTGCCCCAAATCTTGCCCTATGTCCTGCCCCATGTCCTGCCTCATATCCAGTCCCATGTTCTGCCCCATGTCCTGCCCCATGTCCTGCCCTATGTAATGCCCCATATCCTGCCCCATGTCCTGCCCCTTGTCCTGCCAAATGTCAAAACGCTTGTCCTGCCCCATGTACTGCCCCATGTCCTGCATCATGTCCTGCCCAAAGTCCTGCCCCATGTCCTGCCCCTGTCCTGTCGCACGTCGTGACTCAAGTCCTGCCCCATGTCCTGCCCCATGGACAGCCCCATGTCCAGACCCTTATTTCCTGCCCCATGTCCTGCCCTATGTCCTGCCCCATGTCTTGCCAAAAGTCCTGTCCCTTGTCCTGCCCCATATCCTGCCCCATGTCCTGCCCCCAAGTCATTTCATGGCCTAACCTTATTCCTGCCCCATGTTCTGCCCTATGTGCTGCCCCATGTCCTTCCCTAATGTCCTGTCCCATTTTCTGTACCATTTCATGCCTATGTCCTGTCGCTTGTCCTGCCCTTTGTCCTGTTACATGTCTCATCCGATGTCCTGCCCCATATCCTGTCCCATGACCTGCACCATATCCTGCTCCAAATCCCGTCGCATGTCCTGCCCCAAATCTTGCCCTATGTCCTGCCCCATGTCCTGTCCTATTTCCTTTCCAACATAATGCCCCATGTCCTGCCCCATGTCCTGCCCTATGTAATGCCCAATGTCCTGCACCATGTCCTGCCCCATGTCCTGGCCCATATTCTGCTCCATGTCCCGCCTCATAGTCTGTCCAATGTCCTGCCCCATGTCCTGCCCCATGTCCTTCCCCAAGTCCTGCTCCAAGTCCTGTCCCATGTCCTGCCCTAATTCCTGCCCCATGTCCTGCCACATGTCCTGACCCTTATCCTGCCCCATGTCCTGCCCCGTGTCTTGCCCCATGTCCTGCCCCAAGTCCTAACCCATGTCCTGCCCTTATTCCTGCCCCATGTCCTGCCTTATTTGCTGCCCCATGTCCTGCCCCATGTCCTGCCTCATGTCCTGCCCCAAGTCCTGTGCCATGTCCTGCCCTAATTCCTGCCCCATGTTCTGCCCCATGTCCTGGCCCATGTCCTGCCCCATGTTTTGCCCAAAGTCCTGCCCCAAGTTCTGCCTCATGTCCAGCTTCATATCCTGTCCCATGTCCTGGCCTGTGTCCTGCCCCATGGCCTGCCTCGTGTTGATCCATGTCCTGCCCCATATCTTGCCCATGTTCTGTCTCATGTGTTGGTCTAAGTCCTGCCCCTTGCCCTGTTGCCTTTTCATGCCTCATGTCCTGCCCCATTTCCTGCCCCATGTACAGCCCCATGTCCTGCCCCAAGTCCTGTCCCATGTCCTGCCCTTATTCCTGCCCCATGTCCTGCCCCATGTCCTGACCCTTATCCTGCCTCATGTCCTGCCCCATGTCCTGCCCCAATTCCCGTCCCATGTCCTGCCCTAATTTCTGCCCCATGTCCTGCCCCATGTCCTGACCCTTGTCCTGCCCTAATTCCTGCCCCATGTCCTGCCCCATGTCCTGCCTCATATCCTGCCCCATGTCCTGCCCCATGTCCTGCCAAATGTCAAAACGCATGTTCTGCCCCATGTCCAGTAAAATGTCCCGCCCGATGTCCTGCCCTTTGTCCTGCCCCATGTCCTGCCCCATGTCTTGCCCAAAGTCCTGCCCCATGTTCTGCCCCATGGCCTGCCCCATGTCCCGCCCGATGTCCTGCCCCATGTCCTGCCTCATGTCCAGTCCCATGTCCTGCCTCATGTCCTGCCCCATGTCCTGCCCCATGTCCTGCCAAATGTCAAAACGCATGTTCTGCCCCATGTCCAGTAAAATGTCCCGCCCGATGTCCTGCCCTTTGACCTGCCCCATGTCCTGCCCCATGTCTTGCCCAAAGTCCTGCCCCATGACCTGCACCATATCCTGCCCCAAATCCCGTCGCATGTCTGCCCCAAATCCTGCCCTATGTCCTGCCCCATGTCCTGCCCCATATCCTTTTCAATATTACGCCCCATGTCCTGTAACATGTCCTGCCCTATGTCATGCGCCAAGTCCTGCCCCATATCCTGCCCCATGTCCTGGCCCGTATCCTGCTCCATGTCCTGCCTCATATCCTGTCCAATGTCCTGCCCAATATCCTGTCGCATGCATGCCTCATGTCTTGCCCAAAGTCTTGCCCCATGTCCTGCCCCATGTCCTGCCCCATGTCCTGCCCCAAGTCCTGTCCCTTGTCCTGCCCTTATTCCTGCCCCATGTCCTGCCTTATCTCCTGCCCCATGTCCTGCCCCATGTCCTGCCCCATGTCCTGCCTCATGTCCAGGCCCATGTCCTGTCTCATGTCCTGCCCCATGTCCTGCCCCATGTCCTGTCCCATGACCTGCAACATATCCTGCCCCCAATCCCGTCGCATGTCCTGCCCCAAATCCTGCCCTTTGTCCTGCCGCATGTCCTGCCCCGTGTCCTCTCCCATGACCTGCACCATATCCTGCCCCAAATCCCGTCGCATGTCCTGCCCCAAATCCTGCCCTATGTGATGCCCCATCTCCTGCCCCATATCCTTTTCAATATTATGCCCCATGTCCTGTAACATGTCCTGCCCTATGTCATGCGCCAAGTCCTGCCCCATATCCTGCCACATGTCCTGCCCTATGTAATGCCCAATGTCCTGCACCATGACCTGCCCCATGTCCTGGCCATATCCTGCTCCATGTCCTGGCTTATATCCTATCCAATGTCCTGCCCTTTATCCTGTCGCATGCATGACTCATGTCTTGTCCAAAGTCTTGCCCTATGTCCTGCCCCATGTTCTGCCTCATGTCCTGCCCCAAGTCCTGTCCCATGTCCTGCCCTAATGCCTGCGCCATGTTCTGCCTTATTTGCTGCCCCATGTCCTGCCCCATGTCCTGCCCCATGTCTTGCCCAAAGTCCTGCTCCATGTCCTGCCCCATGTCCTACACATTTCCTGCCCCATGTCCTGCCCCAAGTCCTTCTCTCATGTCCTGCCCTAATTCCTGCCCTGTGTCCTGCCCCATGTCCTGCCCCATGTCTTGCCCCATGTCCTGACCCAAGTTCTGTCTCATGTCATGCGTCATGTCCTAACGCATGTTCTGCCCCATGTCCTGGCTCATGTCCTGCCACATGTCCTGCCCCATGTTCTGCCCCATGTCCTGCGCCATGTCCTGTCTCATGTTCTGACCCATGTTCTGTCTCTTGTCGTGCCTCATGTCCTGTCGCATGTTCTGCCCCATGTCCTGGCCCATGTCCTGCCCCATGTCTTGCCCAAAGTCCTGCCCCAAGTTCTGCCTCATGTCCAGCCCCATGTCCTGTCCCATGTCCTGGCCTATGTCCTGCCCCACGGCCTGCCTCATGTTGTTCCATGTCCTGCCCCATATACTGCTCATGTTCTGTCTCATGTGTTGGTCTAAGTCCTTCCCCTTTGTCCTGTCGCATTTTCATGCCTCATGTTCTGCCCATGTCCTACCCCATGTACAGCCCCATTTCCTGTCTCACGTCCTGTCCCATGTCCTTTCCCATTTTCTGCCTCATGTCCTGCTTGATGTCCTACCTCATGTCCTGCCCCTAGCTTTCCCAAAGTCCTGCCCCATGTCCTGCCTCATTTCCTGGCCTATGTCCTGCCATATGTCCTGACCCATGTCCTTCCCCATTTCCTGCCTCATGGCCTGCCCCATGTCCTGCCCCATGTCCTGCCTCATGTCTTGCCAAAAGTCCTGCCCCATGTCCTGCCCCATGTCCAGCCCCATATCCTGCCCCATGTCCTGCCCCATGTCCTGCCAAATGTCAAAACGCATGTCCTGCCCCATGTCCAGTAACATGTCCCGCCCGATGTCCTGCCCTATGTCCTGCCCCATGTTCTGTACCATTTTATGCCCCATGTCTTGTCGCATGTCCTGTCCTATGTCCTGTTACATGTCCCGCCCGATGTCCTGCCCCATGTCCTGTCCCATGACATCCACCATATCCTGCCCCAAATCCCGTCGCATGTCCTGCCCCATATCCTTTCCAATAATTCGCCCCATGTCCTGTAACATGTCCTGCCCTATGTCATGCGCCAAGTCCTGCCCCATATCCTGCCACATGTTCTACCCTATGTAATGCCCCAAGTCCTGCACCATGCCCGCATGTCCTGCCCCTTGTCCAGTAACATGTCCCGCCTGATGTGCTGCCCTACGTCCTGCCCCATATCCTGCCCCATGTCCTGACCATTATCCTTCCCTTTGTCCTGCCCCATGTCTTGCCCCATGTCCTGACCCATGTGTTGTCCCAAGTGCTGCCCCTTGTCCTGTCGCATGTCATGCCCCATGTCCTGCCCCATGTCTTGCCAAAAGTCCTGTCCCAAGTCCTGCCCCATATCCTGCCCCATGTCCTGCCCCATGTCTTTTCATGACCTAACCTTATTCCTGCCCCATGTCCTGCCCCATGTGCTGCCCAATGTCCTTCCCTAATGTAATGCCCCATGTTCTGTACTATTTCATGCCTATGTCCTTTCGCATGTCCTGTCCTATGTCCTTTCGCATGTCCTGCCCTATGTCCTGTTACATGTCCCGCCCGATGTCCTGCCCCATGTCCTGCCTCATATCCAGTCCCATGTCCTGCCTCACGTCCTGCCCCTTTCCTGCCCCATGTCCCGTCGCATGTCCTGCCCCAAATCTTGCCCTATGTCCTGCCCCATGTCCTGTCCTATGTCCTATCCAATATTATGCCCCATGTCCTGCCCCATGTCCTGCCTTATGTAATGCCCCATGTCCTGCACCATGTCCTGCCCCATGTCCTGGCCCATATTCTGCTCCATGTCCTGCCACATAGTCTGTCCAATGTCCTGCCCTATATCCTGTCGCATGCATGCCTCATGTCTTGCCCAAAGTCCTGTCCCATGTCCTGCCCTAATTCCTGCCCCATGTCCTGCCCCATGTCCTGCCCCATATCCTGGCCCATGTCCTGCCCCTTGTCCTGCCAAATGTCAAAACGCATGTCCTGCCCCATGTACTGCCCCATGTCCTGCATCATGTCTTGCCCAAAGTCCTTCCCTAATGTTCTGCCCCAAGTCCTTTACCATATCATGCCCCATGTCCTGTCGCATGTCCTGCCCTATGTCCTGTAACATGTCCCGCCCGATGTCCTTCGTCATGTCCTGCCCCATGTCCTGCCCCATGTCCTGCCTCATATCCAGTCCCATGTCCTGCCTCATGTCCTGCAACTTTCCTGCCCCATGTCCTGTCTCATGACCTGCACCATATCCTGCCCCAAATCCCGTCGCATGTCTTGCCCCAAATCTTGCCCTATGTCCTGCCCCATGTCCTGTCCTATATCCTTTCCAATATTATGCCCCATGTCCTGCCGCATGTCCTTCCCAATGTAGTGCCCCATGTCCTGCATCATGTCATGCCCCATGTCCTGGCCCATATTCTGCTTCATGTCCTGCCTCATAGTCTGTCCAATGTCCTGCCCTATATCCTGTCGCATGCATGCCTCATGTCTTGCCCAAAGTCCTGCCCCATGTCCTGCCCCAAGTCCTGCCCCATGTCCTTCCCCCAAGTCATTTCATGGCCTAACCTTATTCCTGCCCCATGTTCTGCCCTATGTGCTGCCCCATGTCCTTCCCTAATGTCCTGTCCCATTTTCTGTACCATTTCATGCCTATGTCCTGTCGCTTGTCCTGCCCTTTGTCCTGTTACATGTCTCATCCGATGTCCTGCCCCATATCCTGTCCCATGACCTGCACCATATCCTGCTCCAAATCCCGTCGCATGTCCTGCCCCAAATCTTGCCCTATGTCCTGCCCCATGTCCTGTCCTATTTCCTTTCCAACATTATGCCCCATGTCCTGCCACATGTCCTGCCCTATGTAATGCCCAATGTCCTGCACAATGTCCTGCCCCATGTCCTGGCCCATATTCTGCTCCATGTCCCGCCTCATAGTCTGTCCAATGTCCTGCCCCATGTCCTGCCCCATGTCCTTCCCCAAGTCCTGCTCCAAGTCCTGTCCCATGTCCTGCCCTAATTCCTGCCCCATGTCCTGCCACATGTCCTGACCCTTATCCTGCCCCATGTCCTGCCCCGTGTCTTGCCCCATGTCCTGCCCCAAGTCCTAACCCATGTCCTGCCCTTATTCCTGCCCCATGTCCTGCCTTATTTGCTGCCCCATGTCCTGCCCCATGTCCTGCCTCATGTCCTGCCCCAAGTCCTGTGCCATGTCCTGCCCTAATTCCTGCCCCATGTTCTGCCCCATGTCCTGGCCCATGTCCTGCCCCATGTTTTGCCCAAAGTCCTGCCCCAAGTTCTGCCTCATGTCCAGCTTCATATCCTGTCCCATGTCCTGGCCTGTGTCCTGCCCCATGGCCTGCCTCGTGTTGATCCATGTCCTGCCCCATATCTTGCCCATGTTCTGTCTCATGTGTTGGTCTAAGTCCTGCCCCTTGCCCTGTTGCCTTTTCATGCCTCATGTCCTGCCCCATTTCCTGCCCCATGTACAGCCCCATGTCCTGCCCCAAGTCCTGTCCCATGTCCTGCCCTTATTCCTGCCCCATGTCCTGCCCCATGTCCTGACCCTTATCCTGCCTCATGTCCTGCCCCATGTCCTGCCCCAATTCCCGTCCCATGTCCTGCCCTAATTTCTGCCCCATGTCCTGCCCCATGTCCTGACCCTTGTCCTGCCCTAATTCCTGCCCCATGTCCTGCCCCATGTCCTGCCTCATATCCTGCCCCATGTCCTGCCCCATGTCCTGCCAAATGTCAAAACGCATGTTTTGCCCCATGTCCAGTAAAATGTCCCGCCCGATGTCCTGCCCTTTGTCCTGCCCCATGTCCTGCCCCATGTCTTGCCCAAAGTCCTGCCCCATGTTCTGCCCCATGGCCTGCCCCATGTCCCGCCCGATGTCCTGCCCCATGTCCTGCCTCATGTCCAGTCCCATGTCCTGCCTCATGTCCTGCCCCATGTCCTGCCCCATGTCCTGTCCCATGACCTGCACCATATCCTGCCCCAAATCCCGTCGCATGTCTGCCCCAAATCCTGCCCTATGTCCTGCCCCATGTCCTGCCCCATATCCTTTTCAATATTACGCCCCATGTCCTGTAACATGTCCTGCCCTATGTCATGCGCCAAGTCCTGCCCCATATCCTGCCCCATGTCCTGGCCCATATCCTGCTCCATGTCCTGCCTCATATCCTGTCCAATGTCCTGCCCAATATCCTGTCGCATGCATGCCTCATGTCTTGCCCAAAGTCTTGCCCCATGTCCTGCCCCATGTCCTGCCCCATGTCCTGCCCCAAGTCCTGTCCCTTGTCCTGCCCTTATTCCTGCCCCATGTCCTGCCTTATCTCCTGCCCCATGTCCTGCCCCATGTCCTGCCCCATGTCCTGCCTCATGTCCAGGCCCATGTCCTATCTCATGTCCTGCCCCATGTCCTGCCCCATGTCCTGTCCCATGACCTGCAACATATCCTGCCCCCAATCCCGTCGCATGTCCTGCCCCAAATCCTGCCCTTTGTCCTGCCGCATGTCCTGCCCCGTGTCCTCTCCCATGACCTGCACCATATCCTGCCCCAAATCCCGTCGCATGTCCTGCCCCAAATCCTGCCCTATGTGATGCCCCATCTCCTGCCCCATATCCTTTTCAATATTATGCCCCATGTCCTGTAACATGTCCTGCCCTATGTCATGCGCCAAGTCCTGCCCCATATCCTGCCACATGTCCTGCCCTATGTAATGCCCAATGTCCTGCACCATGACCTGCCCCATGTCCTGGCCATATCCTGCTCCATGTCCTGCCTCATATCCTATCCAATGTCCTGCCCTTTATCCTGTCGCATGCATGACTCATGTCTTGTCCAAAGTCTTGCCCTATGTCCTGCCCCATGTTCTGCCTCATGTCCTGCCCCAAGTCCTGTCCCATGTCCTGCCCTAATGCCTGCGCCATGTTCTGCCTTATTTGCTGCCCCATGTCCTGCCCCATGTCCTGCCCCATGTCTTGCCCAAAGTCCTGCTCCTTGTCCTGCCCCATGTCCTACACATTTCCTGCCCCATGTCCTGCCCCAAGTCCTTCTCTCATGTCCTGCCCTAATTCCTGCCCTATGGCCTGCCCCATGTCCTGCCCCATGTCTTGCCCCATGTCCTGACCCAAGTTCTGTCTCATGTCATGCGTCATGTCCTAACGCATGTTCTGCCCCATGTCCTGGCTCATGTCCTGCCACATGTCCTGCCCCATGTTCTGCCCCATGTCCTGCGCCATGTCCTGTCTCATGTTCTGACCCATGATCTGTCTCTTGTCGTGCCTCATGTCCTGTCGCATGTTCTGCCCCATGTCCTGGCCCATGTCCTGCCCCATGTCTTGCCCAAAGTCCTGCCCCAAGTTCTGCCTCATGTCCAGCCCCATGTCCTGTCCCATGTCCTGGCCTATGTCCTGCCCCACGGCCTGCCTCATGTTGTTCCATGTCCTGCCCCATATACTGCTCATGTTCTGTCTCATGTGTTGGTCTAAGTCCTTCCCCTTTGTCCTGTCGCATTTTCATGCCTCATGTTCTGCCCATGTCCTACCCCATGTACAGCCCCATTTCCTGTCTCACGTCCTGTCCCATGTCCTTTCCCATTTTCTGCCTCATGTCCTGCTTGATGTCCTACCTCATGTCCTGCCCCTAGCTTTCCCAAAGTCCTGCCCCATGTCCTGCCTCATTTCCTGGCCTATGTCCTGCCATATGTCCTGACCCATGTCCTTCCCCATTTCCTGCCTCATGGCCTGCCCCATGTCCTGCCCCATGTCCTGCCTCATGTCTTGCCAAAAGTCCTGCCCCATGTCCTGCCCCATGTCCAGCCCCATATCCTGCCCCATGTCCTGCCCCATGTCCTGCCAAATGTCAAAACGCATGTCCTGCCCCATGTCCAGTAACATGTCCCGCCCGATGTCTGCCCTATGTCCTGCCCCATGTTCTGTACCATTTTATGCCCCATGTCTTGTCGCATGTCCTGTCCTATGTCCTGTTACATGTCCCGCCCGATGTCCTGCCCCAAGTCCTGTCCCATGACATCCACCATATCCTGCCCCAAATCCCGTCGCATGTCCTGCCCCATATCCTTTCCAATAATTCGCCCCATGTCCTGTAACATGTCCTGCCCTATGTCATGCGCCAAGTCCTGCCCCATATCCTGCCACATGTTCTACCCTATGTAATGCCCCAAGTCCTGCACCATGCCCGCATGTCCTGCCCCTTGTCCAGTAACATGTCCCGCCTGATGTGCTGCCCTACGTCCTGCCCCATATCCTGCCCCATGTCCTGACCATTATCCTTCCCTTTGTCCTGCCCCATGTCTTGCCCCATGTCCTGACCCATGTGTTGTCCCAAGTGCTGCCCCTTGTCCTGTCGCATGTCATGCCCCATGTCCTGCCCCATGTCTTGCCAAAAGTCCTGTCCCAAGTCCTGCCCCATATCCTGCCCCATGTCCTGCCCCATGTCTTTTCATGACCTAACCTTATTCCTGCCCCATGTCCTGCCCCATGTGCTGCCCAATGTCCTTCCCTAATGTAATGCCCCATGTTCTGTACTATTTCATGCCTATGTCCTTTCGCATGTCCTGCCCTATGTCCTTTCGCATGTCCTGCCCTATGTCCTGTTACATGTCCCGCCCGATGTCCTGCCCCATGTCCTGCCTCATATCCAGTCCCATGTCCTGCCTCACGTCCTGCCCCTTTCCTGCCCCATGTCCCGTCGCATGTCCTGCCCCAAATCTTGCCCTATGTCCTGCCCCATGTCCTGTCCTATGTCCTATCCAATATTATGCCCCATGTCCTGCCCCATGTCCTGCCTTATGTAATGCCCCATGTCCTGCACCATGTCCTGCCCCATGTCCTGGCCCATATTCTGCTCCATGTCCTGCCACATAGTCTGTCCAATGTCCTGCCCTATATCCTGTCGCATGCATGCCTCATGTCTTGCCCAAAGTCCTGTCCCATGTCCTGCCCTAATTCCTGCCCCATGTCCTGCCCCATGTCCTGCCCCATATCCTGGCCCATGTCCTGCCCCTTGTCCTGCCAAATGTCAAAACGCATGTCCTGCCCCATGTACTGCCCCATGTCCTGCATCATGTCTTGCCCAAAGTCCTTCCCTAATGTTCTGCCCCAAGTCCTTTACCATATCATGCCCCATGTCCTGTCGCATGTCCTGCCCTATGTCCTGTAACATGTCCCGCCCGATGTCCTTCGTCATGTCCTGCCCCATGTCCTGCCCCATGTCCTGCCTCATATCCAGTCCCATGTCCTGCCTCATGTCCTGCAACTTTCCTGCCCCATGTCCTGTCTCATGACCTGCACCATATCCTGCCCCAAATCCCGTCGCATGTCTTGCCCCAAATCTTGCCCTATGTCCTGCCCCATGTCCTGTCCTATATCCTTTCCAATATTATGCCCCATGTCCTGCCGCATGTCCTTCCCAATGTAGTGCCCCATGTCCTGCATCATGTCATGCCCCATGTCCTGGCCCATATTCTGCTTCATGTCCTGCCTCATAGTCTGTCCAATGTCCTGCCCTATATCCTGTCGCATGCATGCCTCATGTCTTGCCCAAAGTCCTGCCCCATGTCCTGCCCCAAGTCCTGCCCCATGTCCTTCCCTAATGTTCTGCCCCAAGTTCCATACCATTTCATGCCCCATGTCCTGTCGCATGTCCTGCCCTATGTCCTGTAACATGTCCCGCCCGATGTCCTGCCCCATGTCCTGCCTCATGTCCTGCCCCATGTCCTGCCCCATGTCCTGTCCCATGACCTGCACCATATCCTGCCACCAATCCCGTCGCATGTCCTGCCCCAAATCCTGCCCTATGTTCTGCCCCATTTCCTGCCCCATATCCTTTCCTATTTTATGCTCCATGTCCTGTAACATGTCCTGACCTATGTCATGCGGCAAGGCCTGCCCCATATCCTGCCCCATGTCCTGCACAATGTCCAACCCCACGTCCTGGCCCATATCCTGCTTCATGTCCTGCTACATATCCTGTCCAATGTTCTGCCCTATATCCAGTTGCATGCATGCCTTATGTCTTGCCCAAAGTCTTGACCCATGTCCTGCCCCATGTCCTGCTCCGTGTCCTGCCCCAAGTCCTGTCCCATGTCCTGCCCTAAATCCTGCCCCATGTCCTGCCGTTTTTTCTGCCCCGTGTTTTGCCCCATGTCCTGCCCCATGTCTTGCCCTATGTTCTGCCCCATTTCCTGCCCCATATCCTTTCCTATTTTATGCTCCATGTCCTATAACATGTCCTGACCTATGTCATGCGGCAAGGCCTGCCCCATATCCTGCCCCATGTCCTGCCCTATGTAATGCCCAATGTCCTGCATAATGTCCTGCCCCACGTCCTGGCCCATATCCTGCTTCATGTCCTGCTACATATCCTGTCCAATGTCCTGCCCTATATCCTGTCGCATGCATGCCTCATGTCTTGCCCAAAGTCCTGCCCCATGTGCTGCCCCATGTCCTGCCCCATGTCCTTCCCTAATGTCCTGCCCCAAGTTCTATACCATTTCATGCCCCATGTCCTGTCGCCTGTCCTGCCCTATGTCCTGTAACATGCCCCGCCCGATGTCCTGCCCCATGTCCTGCCCCATGTCTTGCCAAAAGTCCTGTCCCATGTCCTGCCGCATGTGCTGCCCCATGTCCTGCCCCATGTCCTTCCCTAATGTCCTGCCCCAAGTTCTATACCATTTCATGCCCCATGTCCTGTCGCATGTTCTGCCCTATGTCCTGTAACATGTCCTGCCCTATGTCATGCGCCAAGTCCTGCCCCATATCCTGCCACATGTTCTACCCTATGTAATGCCCCAAGTCCTGCACCATGCCCGCATGTCCTGCCCCTTGTCCAGTAACATGTCCCGCCCGATGTGCTGCCCTACGTCCTGCCCCATATCCTGCCCCATGTCCTGACCCTTATCCTTCCCCATGTCCTGCCTCATGTCTTGCCCCATGTCCTGACCCATGTGTTGTCCCAAGTCCTGCCCCTTGTCCTGTCGCATGTCATGCCTTATGTCCTGCCCCATGTCCTACCCCATGGACAGCCCCATGTCCTGACCCTTATTTCCTGCCCCATGTCCTGCCCCATGTCCTGCCCCATGTCTTGCCAAAGTTCCTGTCCCAAGTCCTGCCCCATATCCTGCCCCATGTCCTGCCCCAAGTCTTTTCATGACCTAACCTTATTCCTGCCCCATGTCCTGCCCCATGTGCTGATCCATGTCCTTCCCTAATGTCCTGCCCCATGTTCTGTACTATTTACTGCCTATGTCCTGTCGCATGTCCTGCCCTATAACCTGTTACATGTCCCGCCCGATGTCCTGCCCCATGTCCTGCCTCATTACCAGTCCCATGTCCTTCCTCATGTCCTGGCCCTTTCCTGCCCCATGTCCTGTCCCATGACCTGCACTATATCCTGCTCCAAATCCCGTCGCATGTCCTGCCCCAAATCTTGCCTCATGTCCTGCCTCATGTCCTGTCCTATATCCTTTCCAATATTATGCCCCATGTCCTGCCCCATGTCCTGCCCTATGTAATGCCCCATGTCCTGCACCATGTCCTGCCCCATGTCCTGGCGCATATTCTGCTCCATGTCCTGCCTCATAGTCTGTCCAATGTTCTGCCCTATATCCTGTCGCATGCATGCCTCATGTCTTGCCCAAAGTCCTGTCCCATGTCCTGCCCTAATTCCTGCCCCATGTCCTGCCCCATGTCCTGCCCCATATCCTGCCCCATGTCCTGCCCCATGTCCTGCCAAATGTCAAAAGGCATGTCCTGCCCCATGTACTGGCCCATGTCCTGCCCTATGTCTTGCAAAAAGTCCTGCCCCAAGTTCTGCCTCATGTCCAGCCCCATGTCCTGTCCCATGTCCGGGCCTATGTCCTGCCCCACGGCCTGCCTCATGTTGATCCATTTCCTGCCCACGTTCTGTCTCATGTGTTGGTCCAAGTCCTGCCCCTTGTCCTGTCGCATTTTCATGCCTCATGTTCTGCCTCATGTCTTGCAAAATGTCCTGCCCCATGTCCTGCCCCATGTCCTTCCCCATGTCCTGCCCCATGGCCTGCCCCAAGTCCTGTCCTATGTCCTGCCCTAAATCCAGCCCCATGTCCTGCCCCATGTCCTGCCCCTAAATATTGCCCCATGTCCTGCCCCATGTCCTTCCAAATGTCAAAACGCATGTCCTGCCCCATGTCCAGTAACATGTCCCGCCCGATGTCCTGCCCTATGTTCTGCCCCATGTTCTGTACCATTTCATGCCCCATGTCTTGTCGCATGTCCTGTCCTATGTCCTGTAACATGTCCCGCCCGAAGTCCTGCCCCATGTTCTGTCCCATGACATCCACATTATACTGCCCCAAATCCCGTCGCATGTCCTGCCCCATATCCTTTCCAATATTACGCCCCATGTCCTGCCCCATGTCCTTCCCCATGTCTTGCCAAAAGTCCTGTCCCAAGTCCTGCCCCATATCCTGCCCCATGTCCTGCCCCAAGTCTTTTCATGACCTAACCTTATTCCTGCCCCATGTCCTGCCCTATGTGCTGCCCCATGTCCTTCCCTAATGTCCTGCCCCATGTTCTGTACTATTTCATGACTATGTCCTGTCGCATGGCCTGCCCTATGTCCTGTAACATGTCCCGCCCGATGTCCTGCCCCATGTCCTGCCTCATATCCAGTCCCATGTCCTGCCTCATGTCCTGCCCCTTTCCTGACCCATGTCCTGTCCCATGACCTGCACCATATCCTGCTCCAAATCCCGTCGCATGTCCTGCCCCAAATCTTGCCCTATGTCCTGCCCCATGTCCTGCCTCATATCCAGTCCCATGTTCTGCCCCATGTCCTGCCCCATGTCCTGCCCTATGTAATGCCCCATATCCTGCCCCATGTCCTGCCCCTTGTCCTGCCAAATGTCAAAACGCTTGTACTGCCCCATGTACTGCCCCATGTCCTGCATCATGTCCTGCCCAAAGTCCTGCCCCATGTCCTGCCCCTGTCCTGTCGCACGTCATGACTCAAGTCCTGCCCCATGTCCTGCCCCATGGACAGCCCCATGTCCAGACCCTTATTTCCTGCCCCATGTCCTGCCCTATGTCCTGCCCCATGTCTTGCCAAAAGTCCTGTCCCTTGTCCTGCCCCATATCCTGCCCCATGTCCTGC
The DNA here is from genome assembly GCA_947568835.1 of Protonemura montana. Lineage (NCBI taxonomy): Eukaryota > Metazoa > Arthropoda > Insecta > Plecoptera > Nemouridae > Protonemura > Protonemura montana. Next base: position 18,190,745 of record OX387609.1, read on the forward strand.
CCCCAAGTCATTTCATGGCCTAACCTTATTCCTGCCCCATGTTCTGCCCTATGTGCTGCCCCATGTCCTTCCCTAATGTCCTGTCCCATTTTCTGTACCATTTCATGCCTATGTCCTGTCGCTTGTCCTGCCCTTTGTCCTGTTACATGTCTCATCCGATGTCCTGCCCCATATCCTGTCCCATGACCTGCACCATATCCTGCTCCAAATCCCGTCGCATGTCCTGCCCCAAATCTTGCCCTATGTCCTGCCCCATGTCCTGTCCTATTTCCTTTCCAACATTATGCCCCATGTCCTGCCACATGTCCTGCCCTATGTAATGCCCAATGTCCTGCACAATGTCCTGCCCCATGTCCTGGCCCATATTCTGCTCCATGTCCCGCCTCATAGTCTGTCCAATGTCCTGCCCCATGTCCTGCCCCATGTCCTTCCCCAAGTCCTGCTCCAAGTCCTGTCCCATGTCCTGCCCTAATTCCTGCCCCATGTCCTGCCACATGTCCTGACCCTTATCCTGCCCCATGTCCTGCCCCGTGTCTTGCCCCATGTCCTGCCCCAAGTCCTAACCCATGTCCTGCCCTTATTCCTGCCCCATGTCCTGCCTTATTTGCTGCCCCATGTCCTGCCCCATGTCCTGCCTCATGTCCTGCCCCAAGTCCTGTGCCATGTCCTGCCCTAATTCCTGCCCCATGTTCTGCCAAATGTCCTGGCCCATGTCCTGCCCCATGTTTTGCCCAAAGTCCTGCCCCAAGTTCTGCCTCATGTCCAGCTTCATATCCTGTCCCATGTCCTGGCCTGTGTCCTGCCCCATGGCCTGCCTCGTGTTGATCCATGTCCTGCCCCATATCTTGCCCATGTTCTGTCTCATGTGTTGGTCTAAGTCCTGCCCCTTGCCCTGTTGCCTTTTCATGCCTCATGTCCTGCCCCATTTCCTGTCCCATGTACAGCCCCATGTCCTGCCCCAAGTCCTGTCCCATGTCCTGCCCTTATTCCTGCCCCATGTCCTGCCCCATGTCCTGACCCTTATCCTGCCTCATGTCCTGCCCCATGTCCTGCCCCAATTCCCGTCCCATGTCCTGCCCTAATTTCTGCCCCATGTCCTGCCCCATGTCCTGACCCTTGTCCTGCCCTAATTCCTGCCCCATGTCCTGCCCCATGTCCTGCCTCATATCCTGCCCCATGTCCTGCCCCATGTCCTGCCAAATGTCAAAACGCATGTTCTGCCCCATGTCCAGTAAAATGTCCCGCCCGATGTCCTGCCCTTTGTCCTGCCCCATGTCCTGCCCCATGTCTTGCCCAAAGTCCTGCCCCATGTTCTGCCCCATGGCCTGCCCCATGTCCCGCCCGATGTCCTGCCCCATGTCCTGCCTCATGTCCAGTCCCATGTCCTGCCTCATGTCCTGCCCCATGTCCTGCCCCATGTCCTGTCCCATGACCTGCACCATATCCTGCCCCAAATCCCGTCGCATGTCTGCCCCAAATCCTGCCCTATGTCCTGCCCCATGTCCTGCCCCATATCCTTTTCAATATTACGCCCCATGTCCTGTAACATGTCCTGCCCTATGTCATGCGCCAAGTCCTGCCCCATATCCTGCCCCATGTCCTGGCCCATATCCTGCTCCATGTCCTGCCTCATATCCTGTCCAATGTCCTGCCCAATATCCTGTCGCATGCATGCCTCATGTCTTGCCCAAAGTCTTGCCCCATGTCCTGCCCCATGTCCTGCCCCATGTCCTGCCCCAAGTCCTGTCCCTTGTCCTGCCCTTATTCCTGCCCCATGTCCTGCCTTATCTCCTGCCCCATGTCCTGCCCCATGTCCTGCCCCATGTCCTGCCTCATGTCCAGGCCCATGTCCTATCTCATGTCCTGCCCCATGTCCTGCCCCATGTCCTGTCCCATGACCTGCAACATATCCTGCCCCCAATCCCGTCGCATGTCCTGCCCCAAATCCTGCCCTTTGTCCTGCCGCATGTCCTGCCCCGTGTCCTCTCCCATGACCTGCACCATATCCTGCCCCAAATCCCGTCGCATGTCCTGCCCCAAATCCTGCCCTATGTGATGCCCCATCTCCTGCCCCATATCCTTTTCAATATTATGCCCCATGTCCTGTAACATGTCCTGCCCTATGTCATGCGCCAAGTCCTGCCCCATATCCTGCCACATGTCCTGCCCTATGTAATGCCCAATGTCCTGCACCATGACCTGCCCCATGTCCTGGCCATATCCTGCTCCATGTCCTGCCTCATATCCTATCCAATGTCCTGCCCTTTATCCTGTCGCATGCATGACTCATGTCTTGTCCAAAGTCTTGCCCTATGTCCTGCCCCATGTTCTGCCTCATGTCCTGCCCCAAGTCCTGTCCCATGTCCTGCCCTAATGCCTGCGCCATGTTCTGCCTTATTTGCTGCCCCATGTCCTGCCCCATGTCCTGCCCCATGTCTTGCCCAAAGTCCTGCTCCTTGTCCTGCCCCATGTCCTACACATTTCCTGCCCCATGTCCTGCCCCAAGTCCTTCTCTCATGTCCTGCCCTAATTCCTGCCCTATGGCCTGCCCCATGTCCTGCCCCATGTCTTGCCCCATGTCCTGACCCAAGTTCTGTCTCATGTCATGCGTCATGTCCTAACGCATGTTCTGCCCCATGTCCTGGCTCATGTCCTGCCACATGTCCTGCCCCATGTTCTGCCCCATGTCCTGCGCCATGTCCTGTCTCATGTTCTGACCCATGTTCTGTCTCTTGTCGTGCCTCATGTCCTGTCGCATGTTCTGCCCCATGTCCTGGCCCATGTCCTGCCCCATGTCTTGCCCAAAGTCCTGCCCCAAGTTCTGCCTCATGTCCAGCCCCATGTCCTGTCCCATGTCCTGGCCTATGTCCTGCCCCACGGCCTGCCTCATGTTGTTCCATGTCCTGCCCCATATACTGCTCATGTTCTGTCTCATGTGTTGGTCTAAGTCCTTCCCCTTTGTCCTGTCGCATTTTCATGCCTCATGTTCTGCCCATGTCCTACCCCATGTACAGCCCCATTTCCTGTCTCACGTCCTGTCCCATGTCCTTTCCCATTTTCTGCCTCATGTCCTGCTTGATGTCCTACCTCATGTCCTGCCCCTAGCTTTCCCAAAGTCCTGCCCCATGTCCTGCCTCATTTCCTGGCCTATGTCCTGCCATATGTCCTGACCCATGTCCTTCCCCATTTCCTGCCTCATGGCCTGCCCCATGTCCTGCCCCATGTCCTGCCTCATGTCTTGCCAAAAGTCCTGCCCCATGTCCTGCCCCATGTCCAGCCCCATATCCTGCCCCATGTCCTGCCCCATGTCCTGCCAAATGTCAAAACGCATGTCCTGCCCCATGTCCAGTAACATGTCCCGCCCGATGTCCTGCCCTATGTCCTGCCCCATGTTCTGTACCATTTTATGCCCCATGTCTTGTCGCATGTCCTGTCCTATGTCCTGTTACATGTCCCGCCCGATGTCCTGCCCCATGTCCTGTCCCATGACATCCACCATATCCTGCCCCAAATCCCGTCGCATGTCCTGCCCCATATCCTTTCCAATAATTCGCCCCATGTCCTGTAACATGTCCTGCCCTATGTCATGCGCCAAGTCCTGCCCCATATCCTGCCACATGTTCTACCCTATGTAATGCCCCAAGTCCTGCACCATGCCCGCATGTCCTGCCCCTTGTCCAGTAACATGTCCCGCCTGATGTGCTGCCCTACGTCCTGCCCCATATCCTGCCCCATGTCCTGACCATTATCCTTCCCTTTGTCCTGCCCCATGTCTTGCCCCATGTCCTGACCCATGTGTTGTCCCAAGTGCTGCCCCTTGTCCTGTCGCATGTCATGCCCCATGTCCTGCCCAATGTCTTGCCAAAAGTCCTGTCCCAAGTCCTGCCCCATATCCTGCCCCATGTCCTGCCCCATGTCTTTTCATGACCTAACCTTATTCCTGCCCCATGTCCTGCCCCATGTGCTGCCCAATGTCCTTCCCTAATGTAATGCCCCATGTTCTGTACTATTTCATGCCTATGTCCTTTCGCATGTCCTGCCCTATGTCCTTTCGCATGTCCTGCCCTATGTCCTGTTACATGTCCCGCCCGATGTCCTGCCCCATGTCCTGCCTCATATCCAGTCCCATGTCCTGCCTCACGTCCTGCCCCTTTCCTGCCCCATGTCCCGTCGCATGTCCTGCCCCAAATCTTGCCCTATGTCCTGCCCCATGTCCTGTCCTATGTCCTATCCAATATTATGCCCCATGTCCTGCCCCATGTCCTGCCTTATGTAATGCCCCATGTCCTGCACCATGTCCTGCCCCATGTCCTGGCCCATATTCTGCTCCATGTCCTGCCACATAGTCTGTCCAATGTCCTGCCCTATATCCTGTCGCATGCATGCCTCATGTCTTGCCCAAAGTCCTGTCCCATGTCCTGCCCTAATTCCTGCCCCATGTCCTGCCCCATGTCCTGCCCCATATCCTGGCCCATGTCCTGCCCCTTGTCCTGCCAAATGTCAAAACGCATGTCCTGCCCCATGTACTGCCCCATGTCCTGCATCATGTCTTGCCCAAAGTCCTTCCCTAATGTTCTGCCCCAAGTCCTTTACCATATCATGCCCCATGTCCTGTCGCATGTCCTGCCCTATGTCCTGTAACATGTCCCGCCCGATGTCCTTCGTCATGTCCTGCCCCATGTCCTGCCCCATGTCCTGCCTCATATCCAGTCCCATGTCCTGCCTCATGTCCTGCAACTTTCCTGCCCCATGTCCTGTCTCATGACCTGCACCATATCCTGCCCCAAATCCCGTCGCATGTCTTGCCCCAAATCTTGCCCTATGTCCTGCCCCATGTCCTGTCCTATATCCTTTCCAATATTATGCCCCATGTCCTGCCGCATGTCCTTCCCAATGTAGTGCCCCATGTCCTGCATCATGTCATGCCCCATGTCCTGGCCCATATTCTGCTTCATGTCCTGCCTCATAGTCTGTCCAATGTCCTGCCCTATATCCTGTCGCATGCATGCCTCATGTCTTGCCCAAAGTCCTGTCCCATTTCGTGCCCTAATTTCTGCCCCATGTCCTGCCCCATGTCCTAACCCATATCCTGCCCCATGTCCTGCCCCTTATTTTCTGCCCCATGTCCTGCCCTATGTCCTGCCCCATGTCTTGCCAAAGGTCCTGGCCCATGTCCTGCCCCATATCCTTCCCCATGTCCTGCCCCAAGTCTTTTCATGGCCTAACCTTATTCCTGCCCTATGTTCTGCCCCATGTGCTGCCCCATGTCCTTCCCTAATGTCCTGCCCCATGTTCTGTACCATTTCATGCCTATGTCCTGTCGCTTGTCCTGCCTTATGTCCTGTAACATGTCCCGCCCGATGTCCTGCCCCATGTCCTGCCTCATGTCCAGTACCATGTCCTGCCTCATGTCCTGCCTCATGTCCTGCCCCATATCCTGTCCCATGACCTGCACCATATCCTGCTCCAAATGCCGTCGCATGTCCTGCCCCTCTTGCCCTATGTCCTGCCCCATGTCCAGCCTTATGTAATGCCCCATGTCCTGCACCATGTCCTGCCCCATGTCCTGGCCCATATTCTGCTCCATGTCCTTCCTCATAGTCTGTCCAATGTCCTGCCCTATATCCTGTCGCATGCATGTCTCATGTCTTGCCCAAAGTCTTGCCCCATGTCCTGCCCATGTCGGGCACCATGTCCTGCCCCATGTCCTTCCCTAATGTTCTGCCCCAAAATCTATACCATTTCATGCCCCATGTCCTGTCGCATGTCCTGCCCTATGTCCTGTAACATGTCCCGGCCGATGTCCTGCCCCATGTCCTGCCTCATGTCCAGTCCCATGTCCTGCGTCATGTCCTGCCCCATGTCCAGTCCCATGTCCTGCCTCATGTCCTGCAACTTTCCTGCCCCATGTCCTGTCCCATGACCTGCACCATATCCTGCTCCAAATCCCGTCGCATGTCCTGCCCCAAATCTTGCCCTATGTCCTGCCCCATGTCCTGTCCTATATCCTTTCCAATATAATGCCACATGTCCTGCCCCATGTCCTGCCCTATGTAATGCCTCATTTCCTGCACCATGTCCTGCCCCATGTCCTGGCCCATATTCTGCTCCATGTCCTGCCTCATAGTCTGTCCAATGTCCTGCCCTATATCCTGTCGCATGCATGCCTCATGTCTTGCCCAAAGTCCTGTCCCACGTCCTGACCTAATTCCTGCCCCATATCCTGCCCCATGTCCTGCCCCTTGTCCTGCCAAGTGTCAAAACGCTTGTCCCGCCCCATGTACTTCCCCATGTCCTGCATCATGTCTTGCCCAAAGTCCTGCCCCATGTTCTGCCCCATGTCCTGTCCCATGTCCTGCCCCATGTCTTGCCCAAAGTCCTGCTCCATGTCCTGCCCCATGTCCTGCCCCATGTCCTGCCCCATGTCCTGCCCCAAGTCCTGTTTCATGTCCTGCCCTAATTCCTGCCCCATGCCTGCCCCATGTCCTGACCCTTATCCTGCCTCATGTCCTGCCCCATGTCCTGCCCCAAGTCCTGTCCTATGTCCTGCCCTAATTCCTGCCCCATGTCCTGCCCCATGTCCTGACCCTTATCCTGTCGCATGTTCTGCCCCATGTCCTGGCCCATGTCCTGCCCCATGTTTGCCTAAAGTCCTGCCCCAAGTTCTGCCTCATGTCCAGCCCCATGTCCTGTCCCATGTCCTGGCCTATGTCCTGCCCCACGGCCTGCCTCATGTTGTTCCATGTCCTGCCCCATATCCTGCCCATGTTCTGTCTCATGTGTTGGTCCAAGTCCTACCCCTTGTCCTGTCGCATTTTCATGCCTCATGTTCTGCACCATGTCCTGCCTCATGTCCTGCCTCATGTCCTGCCCCATGTCCTGACCCATGTCCTTCCCCATTTCCTGCCTCATGTCCTGCCCCATGTCCTGCCCCATGTCATGCCTCATGTCTTGCCAAAAGTACTGCCCCATGTCCAGCCCTATGTCCTGCCCCATGTCCTGTCCCATGTCCTGCCCTAATTCCTGCCCCATGTCCTGCCCCATGTCCTGCCTCATATCCTGCCCCATGTCCTGCAAATGTCCTGCCAAATGTCAAAACGCATGTTCTGCCCCATGTCCAGTAAAATGTCCCGCCCGATGTCCTGCCGTATGTCCTGCCCCATGTCCTGCCCCATGTCTTGCCCAAAGTCCTGCCCCATGTTCTGCCCCATGGCCTGCCCCATGTCCCGCCCCATGTCCTGCCCCATGTCCTGTCCCATGACCTGCACCATATCCTGCCCCAAATCCCGTCGCGTGTCTGCCCCAAAACCTGCCCTATGTCCTGCCCCATGTCCTGCCCCATATCCTTTCCAATATTACGCCCCATGTCCTGTAACATGTCCTGCCCTATGTCATGCGCCAAGTCCTGCCCCATATCCTGCCCCATGTCCTACCCTATGTAATGCCCCAAGTCCTGCCTCATATCCTGTCCAATGTCCTGCCCAATATCCTGTCGCATGCATGCCTCATGTCTTGCCCAAAGTCTTGCCCCATGTCCTGCACCATGTCTTGCCCCATGTCCTGCCCCAAGTCCTGTAGCATGTCCTGACCTTATTCCTGCCCCATGTCCTGCCTTATTTCCTGCCCCATGTCCTGCCCCATGTCCTGCCCCATGTCTTGCCCAAAGTCCTGCCCCATGTCCTGCCACATGGCCTGCCCCAAGTCCCGCCCGATGTCCTGCCCCATGTCCTGTAACATGTCCTGCCCTATGTCATGCGCCAAGTCCTGCCCCATATCCTGCCACATGTCCTGCCCTATGTAATGCCCAATGTCCTGCACCATGTCCTGCCCCATGTCCTGGCCCATATCCTGCTCCATGTCCTGCCTCATATCCTATTCAATGTCCTGCCCTTTATCATGTCGCATGCATGACTCATGTTTTGTCCAAAGTCTTGCCCTATGTCCTGCCCCATGTTCTGCCCCATGTACAGCCCCATTTTCTGCCTCATGTCCTGCTTGATGTCCTACCTCATGTCCTGCCCCTAGCTTTCCCAAAGTCCTGCCCCATGTCCTGCCTCATTTCCTGCCCCATGTCCTGCCTTATGTCTTGCCAAAAGTCCTGCCCCATTTCTTACCCTAATTCCTGCCCCATGTCCTGCCCCATGTCCTGCCCTAATTCCTGCCCCATGTCCTGCCCCATGTCCTGCCAAATGTCAAAACGCATGTCCTGCCCCATGTCCAGTAACATGTCCCGCCCGATGCCCTGCCCTATGTCCTGCCCCATGTTCTGTACAATTTCATGCCCCATGTCTTGTCGCATGTCCTGTCCTATGTCATGTTACATGTCCCGCCCGATGTCCTGCCCCATGTCCTGTCCCATGACATTCACCATATCCTGCCCCAAATCCCGTCGCATGTCCTGCCCAATATCCTTTCCAAAATTCGCCCCATGTCCTGTAACATGTCCTGCCCTATGTCATGCGCCAAGTCCTGCCCCATATCCTGCCACATGTTCTACCCTATGTAATGCCCCAAGTCCTGCACCATGCCCGCATGTCCTGCGTCTTGTCCAGTAACATGTCCCGCCCGATGTGCTGCCCTACGTCCTGCCCCATATCCTGCCCCATGTCCTGACCCTTATCCTTCCCCATGTCTTGCCTCATGTCCTGCCCCTTGTTCTGTCGCATGTCATTCCTTATGTCCTGCCCCATGTCCTACCCCATGGACAGCCCCATGTCCTGACCCTTATTTCCTGCCCCATGTCCTGCCCCATGTCCTGCCCCATGTCTTGCCAAAAGTCCTGTCCCAAGTCCTGCCCCATATCCTGCCCCATGTCCTGCCCCAAGTCTTTTCATGACCTAACCTTATTCCTGCCCCATGTCCTGCCCCATGTGCTGATCCATGTCCTTCCCTAATGTCCTGCCCCATGTTCTGTACTATTTCATGCCTATGTCCTGTCGCATGTCCTGCCCTATAACCTGTTACATGTCCCGCCCAATGTCCTGCCCCATGTCCTGCCTCATATCCAGTCCCATGTCCTGCCTCATGTCCTGCCCCTTCCCTGCCCCATGTCCTGTCCCATGACCTGCACCATATCCTGCTCCAAATCCCGTTGCATGTCCTGCCCCAAATCTTGCCATATGTCCTGCCTCATGTCCTGTCCTATATCTTTTCCAATATTATGCCCCATGTCCTGCCCCATGTCCTGCCCTATGTAATGCCCCATGTCCATCACCATGTCCTGCCCCATGTCCTGGCGCATATTCTGCTCCATGTCCTGCCTCATAGTCTGTCCAATGTTCTGCCCTATATCCTGTCGCATGCATGCCTCATGTCTTGCCCAAAGTCATGTCCCATGTCCTGCCCTAATTCCTGCCCCATGTCCTGCCCCATGTCCTGCCCCATATCCTGCCCTATGTCCTGCCCCATGTCCTGCCAAATGTCAAAACGCATGTCCTGCCCCATGTACTGCCCCATGTCCTGCATCATGTCTTGCCCAAAGTCCTGCCCCATGGCCTGCCCCAAGTCCTGCCCCATGTCCTTCCCTAATGTTCTGCCCCAAGTTCCATACCATTTCATGCCCCATGTCCTGTCGCATGTCCTGCCCTATGTCCTGTAACATGTCCCGCCCGATGTCCTGCCCCATGTCCTGCCTCATGTCCTGCCCCATGTCCTGTCCCATGACATGCACCATATCCTGCCACCAATCCCGTCGCATGTCCTGCCCCAAATCCTGCCCTATGTTCTGCCCCATTTCCTGCCCCATATCCTTTCCTATTTTATGCTCCATGTCCTGTAACATGTCCTGACCTATGTCATGCGGCAAGGCCTGCCCCATATCCTGCCCCATGTCCTGCCCTATGTAATGCCCAATGTCCTGCACAATGTCCTGCCCCACGTCCTGGCCCATATCCTGCTTCACGTCCTGCTACATATCCTGTCCAATGTCCTGCCCTATATCCAGTTGCATGCATGCCTTATGTCTTGCCCAAAGTCTTGACCCATGTCCTGCCCCATGTCCTGCCTTAACTCCTGCCCCATGTCCTGCCGTTTTTTCTGCCCCGTGTCCTGCCCCATGTCCTGCCCCATGTCTTGCCCTATGTTCTGCCCCATTTCCTGCCCCATATCCTTTCCTATTTTATGCTCCATGTCCTGTAACATGTCCTGACCTATGTCATGCGGCAAGGCCTGCCCCATATCCTGCCCCATGTCCTGCCCTATGTAATGCCCAATGTCCTGCACAATGTATTGCCCCACGTCCTGGCCCATATCCTGCTTCATGTCCTGCTACATATCCTGTCCAATGTCCTGCCCTATATCCTGTCGCATGCATGCCTCATGTCTTGCCCAAAGTTCTGCCCCATGTGCTGCCCCATGTCCTGCCCCATGTCCTTCCCTAATGTCCTGCCCCAAGTTCTATACCATTTCATGTGTACCAACTAAAGTTGATACAGTACCATCACCGAGTATCATAGTACCACTATAGAGAGCGCTAGTAATGCCAGAGAGCGCCTAGCTAGTAAAGTGCAACCCTAGCGTTCTGAGGGATATATCTGGAGTGCGCGAGCCAGGCTCGCTCTCTTAGCTGCTCTTCACTCTCGGGGTCCGGACAGGCCGGACGCCCGTCAACCATCCTTCCAGCCACCAGCGATGTATCTCGTGACTAGTAAACGATAAATATCTACACGTCGTGTCTTGACTGCAACCCGAACACCTTCCTGTCTCCGCCAAACCTCCGATCACGGCCACATTGGTGTCAGAAGTGGGATCCCGGCCTACGATGTTGGCGGAGGAACATCGAGAACTTCAAGAGATCACGGGTGAGTACTAGCACATGATTACCTTTTGGAGTGGTACTTAAAGGGGTTCGTAGCGCACCTTGCAGTTAATGACTTCATGGGGGGTAATGAGACCGATACGTTTCTTCTCTCTTCTTCCCGTCTATTCCTCGTTCGAATAAAGAAAGTGAGTTTTCTTAGCGCTAGCAGACGCGGTCCGTCGAGTGAGTAGAAATTAATATTCTTCATCCAGGGTCGTAAGTCCAGTTCACGAAGGGTGAACGTCCATATCGCGAGTACAGTATAGAATGTATCGTCTCCCATTCCAGTAAGGGTACTGTCCTACAAGGGCTTTACCGATAATCGATCGAGAAGCTTCTTCCTCGTTGTTTCGTCGTCGTCCTCGACTCCCACGATAATCGGTTTCCATCTTAGGAACAAAAGCTAGGTTTTCCTTCGCACCTTTATGTTAAATAAAGCGTCTTTCTTCACTACCGGTTTTCTTCGCCGTTGAAATCGCGACCAGGTCGATTGCCTAGGTGACGTGGTCCCGACCCCTCCACTGACCACGAGTCACATTTACTTACGCCACATTTTACTGCATTCGGGAGTCCGCTATTCCGCGCAACTTAACGTGTGGGTTGAGTCACAGGATCACGTAAGGATCAGAATACACTCTCGGTATTCAATAGCTAACTCCTCGGGTAGACAAGTACTCCAAGTATGAATCGAAGGCGATTCCGGGCGGTAGAGATGCTCAGACAAGCTTCCAGTTGGTCAGCGCATAGTATTGTCCAGTGCAGACTCGCTTAGTGAATTGGGCACGTTTGTTGCTCGTCCCGAATTTCCAGCCAGAAAGAACTAACATAATTTGATAGGTCCAGTAAGAAGTCGAACGCGCTCGTATACGATATCAGAATACACCCTAGGAGGTGTGGAATATCTCCTTGCGCGCAGCCGTAGCGTTATGTCCTTCGAGTTATCCTTCCAGGAGGAGTGCTAATTTCCAGCGTAGTAGTATTATGCATGATACGGTTTCAATGCGGGTAGCTTCCCTGGCCAGCAGCCAGTCCACGGTACAGCCAATCCTTGACCCACAGTACAATCTAACAGGCTAGCGGTGTGCATCGAGCTAACTGCACCCAAGTTCCTTCCGCTTACTAGGACTCCCGTACATACTCCCTATACCCGATCAAAGGAGGCCTACTCATCCTCCCGCACGGGCGGTCTCTCCTCTCAATGGGATTTTGGTGTATATTCCTTGTGCCTAATCAAGGGAGGCATATTGGTGGTCCTTTTCGTCTGGACGGCACGCCACTGACCACAGGCTTCAAGGTACAAGGTCCGGGTCAACTTCACTTAAATTAAGCCTTCCTTAAAACGTTATATCCTTTCTTCGCGGGCATTGGTTGAAGACATATAGCCATCCCATAGCCTCCCAGCTATGGTACAAACTAGGTACCACCTGAATACCATTAAACTTTTCCTTACTTTCTCCCTCTCGTTTCCGTTTGTTTTCTTCTTATCGTAATGGCTTCCGAGGGTGGGGGTCTTCCCGAGTCACCGAGGGAGGTCACGGTGACGATGACCGATGTCATGGGCGTCATGAGTTTGATAGAACCCTTTTCCGGGGAGTCCGGGACCCAAACAGTTCAAACCTTCATATCGGCTGTAGATACAGCTTCAGATGTGGGCGGATGGTCCGCTGGTAGAAAATTAGGTATAGCACAGCTCAAATTACGAGGGAGAGCTCGGGCATACGTGGACGCTAGTTTGAGCGATGGGGTGTCATCCTGGGAAGAATTGATAGCGACACTGCGAGAAGGATTTAGACCGAAAGTCTACGCGGAGTTCACGGAACAAGCGTTTAGGAATTGCACGCAGAGGGGCAATGAGTCGGTTTCACAATTTGCAGCACGCTTGAGAGTCAGTGCGAAAGGGCTGCTAGAGGTAAAGGGCGACGCAGGAGACGCCATTCGCAAAGAGTTGCATAAAGAGGCACTGCGGAAACAGTTTTTACATGGAATTAAGCCTTCCTTGAAACGTTATATCCTTTCGAAGACACCTACCACCTTTGAACAGGCAAGGGAAATAGCCGAATTGGAAGAGAAAAATGAAGTAATTGCGGGGGTGGGGCGCCCATCTAATGCCGTACATGTCACGTGGGGAGAAGAGGTAGAGTATGGTGGAAATCATCAACGCGGTTTCCCTCAAGGAAATGGGGACCAGTTCCCACAGGTCAAGACAGGGACGGAAGTGGCCCTCACTAATAAGGGTGGTAAACAGGGCTCATGGGGCGAATGGCCTAGCCACAATATACATGGAGACCCCTTTCGGGCTAGCGGGCCACGGCAATGGGGACCGACGCAGTTCGGGAAGAACCAGGGTAGGGACCAGTCCCACTGGGGTCCACGACCCAACATTACAAAGTCGGAGCCACAAGCCTGGGGTTTTAGGCCTCCATTCCAGCAAAGGTTTCAGCACCCGAACCGCGAACCAGGGCAAAATTTGGATGTGGGTCGGTCACCCGTGAGACCAACTGGGTCATTTAGACCGCAAAAGTTCTATGGGCGTAGGGATGAGGTAACTTGTGACAATTGCGGGGCAAGAGGCCATGAGGCGAGAGACTGTGGTCGGCCTTATAGACCAATTTGCCAGCTTTGTGGTTTGCGAGGGCATGTCGCAAAAGACTGTCGAAGGTCGCGGCAGGGAAACTAACGCCAGCCTCATGTCATCGGGCCCGTACATGGGGCGGGATAAAAGTTAGAAAGGACCCTAGCATCCGGGAACCTTGTTCATCAGAGTATATAGCTCATTCACATTACTCGAAGCACCTACCAGATCGTACCGGTCGTAAAGATAGTTCACAGAGAGTGGTGTCATATAAATTAGGTAATGATACGCCTACTCAGACTTCCCTAGTTAGCAGGGAGTGGCATGCCGATAGCCAGCCGTGTCCAAGGGCTGCGGAACAGGCGGCATTGCGCGCGCCCATGGGGCAGTTGCGATCGGTGGAACTAGTAGTGAACCGTCACAGGCGTTCGTTCCTTGTTGATTTGGGTGCGGCAGTATCGCTACTTAGGGCTGGAGTAGTGCATGACGAGTCTATTATAACAAGCGAGGAAATAAATCCAGGGAATATATATGGATTAGATGGATCGCCAGTGCCAATTTTAGGGATGGCAATGGTCGAGTTTGGATTGACCATGAAGGGTCGCGCTGAGTTCACGTCTCGGTGTTATGTGTGTGCGGCAGAGTTGCCACTCATCGCGGATGGTATTTTAGGTATAGATTTCCTAGATAAATATGCAGCTCGTATAGATTTACCTAGCAATACGCTACTTTTAGGAACTAATGTTATTCCATTACGGTTTTTGAGTACCGCCGGGGTGAGTTCTGGGGGGTCTTGCAACATTTATGGTCCGTCTCGAACACGCAGCATTATTCCGATAACTCCAGAGATAAGCGACAGGAGTGCGCCTCTTAAGGAAACAGAACTCGTAGAAACCCCTTGCGAAGTCGAGAAGAGACCACCCGCACTGGTAGGGGAAGGGAAGTCCCAGAAGCCAAAGGCCAGGCATTCAAAGAATAATCCAGGACGGACAAGGAGTAAGACGAAACGTAAGCGTAGGCGACCTCACCTGGGTGAGTCCAGTTTCATTCCCGAGATAGACCAGAAGTTCGATACGACAGACAAGGGTGAACACACGCAAGAGTTGGATACGAAGATACCTCTAGGGGGCGAAGCAACTGATCACTGTTTCGTCACGAATGTGGAGGATCTGGTCGTTCCGGCTTATTGTGAGTTCGCTTTTGAGGGAGCACAGGGGTGGCCAACCCTGGGCGACCAACTGGTCGAACCTTGCGGGGTGCGAACCGATGGTGTAGCTATCGGGAGAGCGGTGACGACTGCTCGGCCTGATGGTAGGATTCAGCTTGTCTTAATGAATCTATCGCCAGTCACAGTTTATATAGCGAAGGGCAGTACATTAGGATATATAGAACCAGTGGTAGGTTGCCCAAGAGGACAGGGTAATATTGTAGCTGGTATAGGGTATGCGCCACATGGGGCAAAAACTAAGGTACCTGTAGATTTAAGCACCGTCTTTAAGTTAGATCATTTAACACAGCAGAGAAAAGAGGAAGTCTTGGCTCTTTTAGATAATTATAGAGATATTTTCATGTTGCCGGGGGAAAAGCTCGGGACCACAAGCCTACTAGAACATAAAATTGAAACTGGTACGCAACGGCCAGTGGCGTGCCGACAGGGCACGGTGGCACACGATTTGCAACCGCTATTGAATGATGTCGTGAACGAGTTACTGGAGGATGGAATCATCCAACATACCACCTCTCCCTGGAACAGTAGGGTCGTTCTTTTACGCAAGAAAGGGGGTGCACCTGGTACGGCAGGGCTACGATTAGCCGTCGATTACCGCGCCCTGAATAAAATCACGGTTCGCGATTTCTTTCCCCTTCCCGACTTAAACGGCACCATACAACAGCTAGGGGGTTGTTCTCTCTTTTCAACTCTAGACTTTAGTCAAGGCTTCTATCAGCTACCCTTATATGGACCTGATCAAGAAAAAACTAGTTTCACAACGAACCTCGGGCATTTCTGTTTCACGAGAATGCCGTTCGGACTAGTAAACGCGCCTTCCACATTTTTGCGGCTCATGGCCCATGTATTCCGTAATCAGATAGGACGAAACGCTTTTGCCTATTTAGATGATGTCATTGTGTACTCTAAAGGGGATGACGAGCAGGCGCGTGAACACTTTAAGGCCCTAACAGAGGTCTTTAACTCCATTCGTCAAGCTAAGTTGAAGTTGAAACCTTCAAAATGTAAGTTTTTGGCAGAGGAAACGGTTTACCTCGGTCATACCCTTAATAGAGATGGATATAAACCAGATCACACTTTGGTAGAAAAGATTAGGACTTTTCCTGTTCCGCGAAATGTAAAGGAAGTAAAGGGATTTGTAGGGTTAGTATCCTTTTATTCTAAGTTTATCGATCACTGCAGTGAGCTGACTGCACCACTAACGAATCTTACTAAAAAAGACGTCAAATTTGTATGGTCTGATGAGTGTCAGGATAATTTTGTGAAGCTCAGAGCAATGCTCACTGAAAAAACTAAACTAAACTATCCAGTGTGGGACCAGCCATTCATAGTTTCAAGCGATGCATCGGATCATAGTTTAGGTTGTGTTTTGTCACAAAAAATTGACGGTATTGAGAAGCCAATAGGATTCGGTAGTCGTCAACTCCAGAGAGGCGAGAAGTCGCTGTCCACTAGTGAGAAAGAGTGTTTAGCATTGATCTTCGCCATTAAACGATTTAGAGATTATTTGTACAGACCATTTATAGCTATAGTAGATCATTGGGCGCTGAAGTGGCTCCAAAATATTAAGGATCCATCTGGAAAACTAGCTAGGTGGTCGCTTTACCTCTCGAACTTTGACTTTGAGATTATTCATCGACCAGGGAAATTGCATTTGAATGCAGACGCAATGTCACGACTTCCAAGCACAATTTCGAATGTGCATTACGAACCGGCATGGGACAGGGATCGTATAAAACGAGAGCAGCGACTCGATTCGCGGTGGAACGATATCATTAAAGATTTAGAAAACGACGGGGGTGCAGTGGAGGGATATTCACTTGATGATGAAGGGGTGTTATATCATCACGCGGACCGTCGCGAAGAGCAGTTAGTTGCGCCTACTCCAATGATACCGTTCATTATGAAAACCTATCATGATCTTCCCTTAGCTGGACATCCCGGGTTTAAGAAAACCCTTATGTTGATTCAAGCGATATTCTATTGGCCAGGCATGTACACTGATGTGAAACGCTTTTGTGAAGCATGCAAGTCCTGTGTCATTTTTAAAACTTCTCCACATTTGAGAAAGGCTCCCTTATTGCCGACAACGAAGGCAGACGATTTGTTCAGTGTCACGGCGATGGACATTGTAGGTCCTCTGACGAAGAGTAGCAAGGGCTATAAATATATCCTAACGTTCCAAGATTATTTCACGAAAACGATTGAACTCATACCTATTAGAGATCAAACGGCCGAGACAGTGAGTAGAAAGTTTGTACGCCGTATTATCTGTACGTACGGGACACCGAAGAAGTTACTCACGGATCGCGGATCGAATTTCTTGTCGAAATTGATGAACGATGTCTGTAAATTGTTGCAAATCGAACATATTTGCTGTGTAGCGTATCAAGGTTCATCTAATGGCAGCCTAGAACGTAGTCATAAAACAATAAAACAAACGTTATCTCATTTCATTAGGAAAGATCAGAAAGATTGGTCGGAGTTCCTGCCTTTCATAAGGGCTAGTTATATGAGTCATTGGCATGAGTCGATCAATGAAACTCCATTCTTTGCCCTATTTAAACGTGACATGCGGTTACCGTATGATAACTTTGCTAAACCTGAGCGGGTTTATTATGATTATGATGATAATTATGCCAGAGCAACGTTAGAGCGTTTCCGTCAGACACACGAGAAGCTGTCTGAGAATCTCGCGCAGTCCTTTGATAAGCGTAAGTTACAGTTTGATAAGAAAACGAAAGACCCAACGTTTCACGTAGGTGACCAGGTGTATTTGCAAAACTGTGCAGGAAAGCCAGGCCTTTCTAAAAAGTTATGTCCAAAGTGGTTAGGACCATACCGAATAATTGCACAGAAAAACCCGAGTGTATTTGAAATACAAGAAGTTTATGGGAAAAAGAAACAAACTGTACATGTAAATAGATTAAAAATAGGTCCGAAAGAGGGTCGTCCTATTGTTCGCGAAGAGGTCACGCCAGAAGTAGACGCCGCAAAGGTTACGGTTTTGGCCGAAGAACTCGACGCGAGGTTCCAGGATGAGGAGGTAATTGAGATTCAAGAGGATGATCCTTTTGACAACGTGATTGTTACAGTACCACGTGATAAGGTAGAGAAGCTCGCTCCAGGCAAGCAAGAGAAAACTGTCGAAACAGCAGGTCCGGCGAGACCGCTAACACGTGTAGACAGGCTAATTGCGCAATGGAATGCACGATCCGGTATTCAGCATAGGTATAGGTTGCGTAGTTTGGGGGAACCAGACGAGCACCCGTGGGTCCTCGAGAGACCACTTCCGCGTAGACCGCGTAAATGGCCTGATGAGAATTCGGTATAATAAGTACCATTCTCCATTGCACTTATAAACGTAGATATAGATATTCATATACGACTATAATTAAGTATCTTCCTGTCGGTGTGTATATTTTAGTATATTTATACTTTGAACCACGCTCGATTATGCCTGTTCGTCATTAGCAAAAGAATGCACATTATCAACTTTATCAGCATGGTTGAATGCACTGCACAGAATACGTCTTCTTGGAGACATTTAGTGCTGAGCAGATCGCAGTAACTTCGTGCGTCCGGCGGTAGTCAGCTATCTAAGAATGTGCTGACGCGCTTCCTAACTAGGTTTGAGACGCACGTTTGCTTTCGTTCCCAGACGGAGTCGCTTCCCAGCTTGATATGATAGTGATGACGTAGAGTCAGCAGAAATAATGATGGTACTTCATGATTATTAGAAACTTCCAGTGTCGATTACTTGACAATTTAGTGGGTCCTTTCACGACGGAGTGATATCATATATCAAGATTATCAACGATTACCTGAATTAGAGCGGTAAGAATATATAGAGTCCAGAGTGGTGATACTACACGTTTTCATACGATTTCATTGAATGATTTTAATCATTTCTATTTACTTCAAGTTTACTTCCCGAACGTCAAGAATAGAGTTACTAGGTAACATTACTTCAAGTTTACTTCCCGAACGTCAAGAATAGAGTTACTAGGTAACATTACTTCCAGTTTACTTCCCGAACGTTAAGAATAGAGTTACTCGGTAACATTACTTCCAGTTTACTTCCCGAACGCAAAGGATGGAGATCCTTGGTATCAGTATAATCTAGTTCTTACGATATCATTTAATGATTTAATAATTTCTATTTACGTCCAGCTTACTTCCCGAAGGCAGAGAATAGAGTTACTAGGTAACATTTTAATCCAGTAGAGGGTCAGTCGTAGCGACCAAGACGAAGATTACACGAAGATAGACGAAGATCGTAGAAGATCGCAGAAGATATCAAGATTAAATACCCTGACCCTAAGTTGTATATATCCACCATGTTGAGTATGACGTCCTGTTACACAAGGACGGTTGTGATGTTATATGGTTTTTTAGTCCTGGCACAGGCCTACACGGGGCCCAGGGTTCTGTCCCAAAGGGTTGCCAGTCGTTCCGATCATCAGATGTGGTCAAAAGTTACCGATTTCAAGGCGGGAGTAGTACTTGTGAATCAAGGTACTTTCTATCTGACAGCAGATAAATGGACTCTAGCCATTGATATAGATGTGCAAAGGCACATGGATGCCCTCGAGGCAGTTTTGCAAGACGTTCTCCATTTGTACTTCCACGAAGATATGATGCCCGTATTTAGACAGTCATTGAGCGGGGAAAAAGATTTTGCACAATCGGTAGTAAGAGTCGCGAAATCAGAAATTGGGGCCTTCCTTGATTCTTTGAACCCAGTGTCTTCACGAAACAAGCGGGGGTTGTTCGATGCCGTTGGGCATGGGTTTCACTACTTGTTTGGAGTAGCAGAGTCCGACGAGACGGACGCACTAAATGCTAAGTGGCAAGGTATGGACCAAACGGAAGGCATTTTACAGCATTTAGTAACGGATCAAGCATCGCTCATGTCCGACATCAATAATAACACATTCAAAAATACACGGGATCTCAGAGAGGTCGCAGCGGCGACAACGCTATTGTCTCGGAAATTGGGCGCGTTCACAAACTTGAAGGATTCAATTCAAGCGCAGATGGCTATTGTTTTCTCGATTAATTCTGCTTTTCGACAGATACACGCTCGGATCAACGAAATCCGCGATGATTTCCGTCAACTAGTACAGGCTTGGGACACGGTCTTAGTCCACAGGTTACACCCGTACATTATCTCCCCGCAGCAGTTGCTGAAATCGTTGAAGGACATTCAACCTTATTTACCTGAACCACTTTCGTTCATCACTCAGTTATATATTGAGAACATACATACTTATTATTCTATTTCTTCCGTGTCAGCTATGATTAGCGGTCGTCGTATACGATTGTTTATTGAGTTACCTTTAAAGAGCCAAGATAGAGAATTCACTTTATATCAAGCGCATGAATTGCCGACACAAATGAACACTTCAAACTATTTCATGTTTATCCGTCCAGATCACGCATATTTGGCGGTGTCCAGAAATTTGCGACAGTTTTTACCTCTACATGCAGCAGATTTGAGCGAGTGTGTGGGAAATGAGGTTAGGATTTGTAATCCACGTAAACCGATCCAAGAAGCACCCGAGTCGGATTGTTTATTCGCATTATTCGTGGGTGACGAGCCCGCAGTACATAATCTGTGTCCGCAATTTCTTATTGATCGTCCAATAAATACTTTTTACAGTTCGAAGGACAACTCAGAATGGACTTATAGTGTTGTAAAGCCAACCAAACTGTTGATTAAATGTATGCAGAAGCGAGGTGAGAAGGATTTAGTCTCGTCAACCACGATAACTGTTCGATCAGTGTTCGGCTCTAGCCAAGGGACACACATTATTGCCTCATTTTAATTCTATAACTCATATTGAACCTTTCGAGCGGAAATTCTTTCATCCTCAAGTGTCGCTTCAGAAACACGAGGAACTTTTAAGTAAATTAATGGAACACTCGAAAACTGATAATTCCTTCCACAGAACGATAGAGTCTTTGTTAAACGATACGTTGAATCAGAGTCCTACAGCGACTGGGGTAAAGATACAGCGTGTTCAAGACATGTTGCTTACGTTAGCAGAGTCACGACGCGCGGGTGGTCTCCACGCCACTATTTCTTATGGTATCGGCGCAACAGTCATGTTCATTTCTCTTGGAGTGTGTGGTTACGTCTTTCGTCGATGCCTTATCTCACGCAGGAGAGATAAACAGTTTCCTTATCCACCACCAGTTTCTTTCATATCAAATCCATGTGAAGTGGTAAACCCTTCAGTCGAGGATGGTTCCAGGCTCAAAAATACAGCAGACGCGGATAGTACCTTATGACTATCACAACAGAGACAAATTCAAGCGATCCATATCATACTTGGATGATATCCCTTACAATGTCCTTCTTTATCCTTGGTGTCCCAGCAATTCAATATGTTTTTTTCTTTTCTTCTCGAGGTTCA
This sequence comes from Protonemura montana, assembly GCA_947568835.1. Taxonomy (NCBI): domain Eukaryota; kingdom Metazoa; phylum Arthropoda; class Insecta; order Plecoptera; family Nemouridae; genus Protonemura; species Protonemura montana. The sequence continues at coordinate 18,211,765 of OX387609.1, forward strand.
GCCTCGTGTCTTAGGATAAGTTATCGATAGACAGGTGTCAAGTTTCATTGAGTAGTAATTTTTCTAGTTGGAAGAGGCAGACTGTTTTGTCCCAAGTCGAGACAAAGCAGATTGATTGCATTCATTTTGGATGGATGACGTAGTTGAGTTTGACGCGTGCTTCCTTCCGCATCAGCGCATTCAATTTTTTTTATGCGACAAATAATCGAAACGGATAGTTTTGAACATTCTTCTTTGGGGTAGTTATCTTTGTTGTCACTTTACCTAGAGTTACCCACGCAATGTTATGCGTGTAGCATATTATTACTTTCCCTTTCCTTGTTGGAACTCTACATTTAGAATATGGAATTACTTTTAATTCAGCATAACGCAATATCGTTCCTGATATTATATCCAATTTACCTATGTTTTCAAACGCATTCCTGTGGAATGTATTGCGGGTCGCGCATGCAGTGACACTAAGACTTCATCCAAACGTAAACGTCTCAATTACCAACCATGAAAGTTTAAAATTTGTTTTAAAGTAAATTCATTTTCCCCAAACCACTAAAAAAGTTGAGCACGTGCTGGTACTCAGCCGATAGCAACTCCGGTTGCACAAACACGAACATGTTACTGCTGTTTATGAAATTTCGCAGGTCACAGCATATCATCATCACCATCATCATCAATTTCATCTCGAGACGAGCACGAGCACAAACATGAGACGAGCACGAGACAAGACGAGCACGAGACGAGCACGAGTACGAGTCGATCACATCATCCAGGCTGATCGAGCTCAAGTTACACAACTACCAGCGGCGCGAGTCCGAGATGACACAACGTCCACTGTCATATGTACCAGAGAAACGAGGGGCTGCTTTCCTTGACGTTGGCTGCGCCTGTTTGAGGGCGGTAGGGACGACGTGATCATGATCTGAATGCTCTCAAGAACCCCATTCGCGGTATTCCTCCGCGCTGAATACCACCGCCATGAAATCTACCGCGTAATAATCCCCTGCGATTGACGATAAAAGCGTCGCAACAGAACAATACGTAGAAAACTCGAGTGTAATTACCAGAAAGTTAGCCATGAAAGTACGGTCGTGCGTGTGTCAAACCAGAAAGACAAAACCAGACTTTATTATGTACGTTGAGTGAACTTAACGAATGGTTCATAATTAATGCTCATTTCTATGCTCGGTCATGTTTCATTTCATACATTTCATCCATTTCATCAAGAGTTTCCAAAATGTGACTTAAATGATACTAAAATGTTAGAGTATCTATCAAATAGGATTTTATTGTTGGCGTTAATTGTACTAATTGTGTGACGTATTGTCGCATCCTTGGCAAGTATTCATTCCCTTTACTTTCGATGCATTATTGTTACTATCTTATGTTGTACTCGATTTATGATTGATCCATTGTTGTTATTTTTGGTTGGGTTTAATTGGGCTACTATACATATATGGCTGGAAAGGAACTTAAATGTCAAACTATTGTACTAAATCCCAGAACGAAACGGCTGCACCATTCAATATTTAAAAATAGATATAACTGAAATTCAAGTAAACTCACAATTCACCTGGATATTACAGGATAACTAAATATCATACTAAAGAATTGCTAATTTTTTTTCTCCTTGTTCGATACGTCTCGCGGAAAAGAGTACCTCTTTTCCTGTCGAAGGGGTGGCGAATGTACCAACTAAAGTTGATACAGTACCATCACCGAGTATCATAGTACCACTATAGAGAGCGCTAGTAATGCCAGAGAGCGCCTAGCTAGTAAAGTGCAACCCTAGCGTTCTGAGGGATATATCTGGAGTGCGCGAGCCAGGCTCGCTCTCTTAGCTGCTCTTCACTCTCGGGGTCCGGACAGGCCGGACGCCCGTCAACCATCCTTCCAGCCACCAGCGATGTATCTCGTGACTAGTAAACGATAAATATCTACACGTCGTGTCTTGACTGCAACCCGAACACCTTCCTGTCTCCGCCAAACCTCCGATCACGGCCACACATGCCCCATGTCCTGTCGCATGTCCTGCCCTATGTCCTGTAACATGCCCCGCCCGATGTCCTGCCCCATGTCCTGCCCCATGTCTTGCCAAAAGTCCTGTCCCATGTCCTGCCGCATATCCTGCCCCATGTCCTGCCCCAAGTCTTTTCATGACCTAACCTTATTCCTGCCCCATGTCCTGCCCCATGTGCTGATCCATGTCCTTCCTTTATGTCCTGCCCCATGTTCTGTACTATTTCATGCCTATGTCCTGTCGCATGTTCTGCCCTATGTCCTGTAACATGTCCTGCCCTATGTCATGCGCCAAGTCCTGCCCCATATCCTGCCACATGTTCTACCCTATGTAATGCCCCAAGTCCTGCACCATGCCCGCATGTCCTGCCCCTTGTCCAGTAACATGTCCCGCCCGATGTGCTGCCCTACGTCCTGCCCCATATCCTGCCTCATGGCCTGACCCTTATCCTTCCCCATGTCCTGCCTCATGTCTTGCCCCATGTCCTGACCCATGTCCTGCCCCATGTCTTACTCCGTGTCCTGCCCCAAGTCCTGTCCCATGTCCTGCCTTAACTCCTGCCCCATGTCCTGCCGTTTTTTCTCTCCCGTGTCCTGCCCCATGTCCTGCCCCATGTCTTGCCCTATGTTCTGCCCCATTTCCTGCCCCATATCCTTTCCTATTTTATGCTCCATGTCCCGTAACATGTCCTGACCTATGTCATTCAGCAAGGCCTGCCCCATATCCTGCCCCATGTCCTGCCCTATGTAATGCCCAATTTCCTGCACAATGTCCTGCCCCACGTCCTGGCCTATATCCTGCTACATGTCCTGCTACATATCCTGTCCAATGTCCTGCCCTATATCCTGTCGCATGCATGCCTCATGTCTTGCCCCATGTCCTGCCCCATGTGCTTATCCATGTCCTTCCTTTATGTCCTGCCCCATGTTCTGTACTATTTCATGAGTATTTCCTGTCGCATGTTCTGCCCTATGTCCTGTTACATGTCCCGCCCGATGTCCTGCCACATGTCCTGCCCCATGTCCTGTCCCATGACCTGCACCATATCCTGCTCCAAATCCCGTCGCTTGTTCTGCCCCAAATCTTGCCCTATGTCCTGCCCCATGTCCTGTCCTATATCCTTTCCAATATAATGCCCCATGTCCTGCCCCATGTCCTGCCCTATGTAATGCCCCATGTCCTGCACCATGTCCTGAACCAAGTCCTGTCCCATGTCATGCCCCATGTCCTGCCCCAAGTCCTGCCCCAAGTCCTTTCCCATGTCCTGCCCTAGTTCCTGCCCTATGTCCTGCCACATGTCCTGACCCTTATCCTGCCCCATGTCCTGCCCATGTCCTGCCCCATGTCCTGACCCATGTTCTGTTTCATGTCATGCTTAATGTCCTGTCGCATGTCCTGCCCCATGTCCTGCCCAATGTCCTGCCACATGTCCTGTCTCATGTCCTGCCCTATGTCCTGCCCCATGTGATGTACCATTTCATGCCCCATGTCTAGTCCCATGTCCTGCCTCATGTCCTGCCACATGTCCTGCCCCAGGTCTTGTCCCATGACCTTCACCATATCCTGCCCCAAATCCCAACGCATGTCCTGCCCCTAATCCTGCACTATGTCCTGCCCCATGTCCTGCCCCATATCCTTTCCAAAATTAATCCCCATGTCCTGTAACATGTCCTGCCTTATTTCCTGCCCCATGTCCTGCCCCATGTCCTGCCCCATGTCTTGCCCAAAGTCCTGCCTTATGTCCTGCCCCATGTCCTGCCCCATGTCCTTCGGTAATGTCCTGTCCCAAGTTCTATACCATTTCATGCCCCATGTCCTGTCGCATGTCCTGCCCTATGTCCTGTAACATGTCCCGCCCGATGTCCTGCCCCATGTCCTGCCTCATGTCCAGTCCCATGTCCTGCCTCATGTCCTGCCCCATGTCCTGCCCCATGTCCTGTCCCATGACCTGCACCATATCCTGCACCAAATCCCGTCGCATGTCCTGCCCCAAATCCTGCCCTATGGCCTGCCCCATTTCCTGCCCCATATCCTTTCCAATATTATGCTCCATGTCCTTTAACATGTCCTGCCCTCTGTCATGCGGCAAGTCCTGCCCCATATCCTGCCCCATGTCCGTCCCTATGTAATGCCCAATGTCCTGCACCATGTCCTGCCCCACGTCCTGGCCCATATCCTGCTTCATGTCCTGCTTCATATCCTGTCCAATGTCCTGACCCATGTTCTGTCTCATGTCATGCCTCATGTCCTGTCGCATGTTCTGCCCCATGTCCTCGCCCATGTCCTGCCCCATGTCTTGCCCAAAGTCCTGCCCCAAGTTCTGCCTCATATCCAGTCCCATGTCCTGCCTCATGTCCTGCCCCTTTCCTGCCCCATGTCCTGTTCCACGTCCTTCACCATATCCTACTCCAAATTCCAACGCATGTCCTGCCCCAAATCCTGCACTATGTCCTGCCCCATGTCCTGCCCCATGTCCTTCGCTAATGTCCTGTCCCAAGTCCTATACCATTTCATGCCCCATGTCCTGTCGCATGTCCTGCCCTATGTCCTGTAACATGTCCCGCCCGATGTCCTGCCCCATGTCCTGCCTCATGTCCAGTCCCATGTCCTGCCTCATGTCCTGCCCCATGTCCTGCCCCATGTCCTGTCCCATGACCTGCACCATATCCTGCCCCAAATCCCGTCGCATGTCCTGCCCCAAATCCTGCCCTATGTCCTGCCCCATTTTCTGCCCCATATCCTTTCCAATATTATGCTCCATGTCCTGTAACATGTCCTGCCCTCAGTCATGCGGCAAGTCCTGCCCCATATCCTGCCCCATGTCCTGCCCTATGTCATGCCCAATGTTCCGCACCATGTCCTGCCCCACGTCCTGGCCCATATCCTGCTTCATGTCCTGCTTCATATCCTGTCCAATGTCCTGCCTCAAGTTCTGCCTCATGTCCAGCCCCATGTCCTGTCCCATGTCCTTGCCTATGTCCTGCCCCACGGCCTGCCTCATGTTGTTGCATGTCCTGCCCCATGTCCTGCCTCATTTCCAGTCCCATGTCCTGCCTCATGTCCTGCCCCTTTCCTGCCCCATGTCCTGTCCCATAACCTGCACCATATCCTGCTCCAAATCCCAACGCATGTCCTGCCCCAAATCCTGCACTATGTCCTGCCCCATGTCCTGCCCCATATCCTTTCAAAAAATAATCCCCATGTCTTGTAACATGTCCTGCCTTATTTCCTGCCCCATGTCCTGCCCCATGTCCTGCCCCATGTCTTGCAAAAGTCCTGCCCCATGTCCTGCCCCATGTCCTGCCCCATGTCCTTCCCTAATGGCCTGCCCCAAGTTCTATACCATTTCATGCCCCATGTCCTGGCCCATGTCCTGCCCCATGTCTTGCACAAAGTCCTGCCCCAAGTTCTGCCTCATGTCCAGCCCCATGTCCTGTCCCATGTCCTAGCCTTTGTCCTGCCCCACGGCCTGCCTCTTGTTGTTGCATGTCCTGCCCCATGTCCTGCCTCATATCCAGTCCCATGTCCTGCCTTATGTCCTGCCCCTTTCCTGCCCCATGTCCTGTCCCATGACCTGCACCATATCCTGCTCCTAATCCCGTCGCATGTCCTGCCCCAAATCTTGCCCTATGTCCTGCCCCATGTCCCGTCCTATATCCTTTCCAATATTATGCCTTATGTCTTGCCACATGTCCTGCCCTATTTAATGCCCCATGTCCTGCACCATGTCCTGCCCTATGTTCTGGCCCATATTCTGCTCCATGTCCTGCCTCATAGTCTGTCCAATGTCCTGCCCTATGTCCCGTCGCATGCATGCCTCATGTCTTGCCCAAAGTCTTGCCCCATGTCCTGCCCATGTCCGGCACCATGTCCTGCCCCAAGTCCTGTCCCATGTCCTGCACCCATTTACTGCCCCATGTCCTGCCCCATGTCCTGCCCCATGTCCTGCCCCATGTCCTGCCCCAAGTCCTGTCCCATGTCTTGCCCTTATTCCTAACCCATGTCCTGCCCCATGTCCTGCCCCATATCCTGCCCCATGTCCTGCCCCATGTCTTGCCCCATGTCCTGACCCATGTGTTGGCCCAAGTCCTGCCCCTTTTCTGTCGCATGTCATGCCTTATGTCCTGCCCCATGTCCTGCCCCATGTCCTGCCCCATGTCCTGCCCCATGTCCTGCCCCAAGTCCTGTCCCATGTCTTGCCCTTATTCCTAACCCATGTCCAGCCCCATGTCCTGCCCCATATCCTGCCCCATGTCCTGCCCCATGTCTTGCCCCATGTCCTGACCCATGTGTTGTCCCAAGTCCTGCCCCTTTTCTGTCGCTTGTCATGCCTCATGTCCTGCCCCATGTCCTGCCCCATGTCTTGTCCAAAGTCCTGCCCCATGTCCTGCCCCATGTCCTAACCCAAGTCCTGCCCCAAGTCCTGACCCTTATCCTGCACTAATTCCTGCCCCATGTCCTGCCCCATGTCCTGACCCTTATCCTTCCCTTTGTCCCGTCCCATGTCCTGCCTAATTTCTGCCCAATGTCCTGCCACATATCCTGACCCTTATCCTGCCCCATGTCGTGCCCCATGTCTTGCCCCATGTCCTGACCCATGTTCTGTTTCATGTCATGCCTAATGTCCTGTCGCATGTTCTGCCCCATGTCCTGGCCCATGTCCTGCCGCATGTCCTGGCCCATGTCCTGCCCCATGTCCTGCCCAATGTCCTGCCCCATGTCCTGTCTCATGTCCTGCCCTATGTCCTGCCCCATGTTATGTACCATTTCATGCCCCATGTCCAGTCCCATGTCCTGCCTCATGTCCTGCCACATGTCCTGCCACATGTCCTGCCCCATGTCCTGTCCCATGACCTTCACCATATCCTACCCCAAATCCAAACGCATGTCCTGCCCCAAATCCTGCACTATGTCCTGCCCCATGTCCTGCCCCATATCCTTTCCAAAATTAATCCCCATGTCCTGTAACATGTCCTGCCTTATTTCTTCCCCATGTCCTGCCCCATGTCCTGCCCCATGTCTTGCCCATAGTCCTGCCCCATGTCCTGCCCCATGTCCTGCCCCATGTCCTTTCCTAATGTCCTGCCCCAAGTTCTATACCATTTCATGCCCCATGTCCTGTCGCATGTCCTGCCCCATGTCCTGTCCCATGACCTTCACCATATCCTGCCCCAATCCCAACGCATGTCCTGCCCCAAATCCTGCACTATGTCCCGCCCCATGTCCTGCCCCATATCCTTTCCAAAATTAATCAACATGTCCTGTAACATGTCCTGCCTTATTTCCTGCCCCATGTCCTGCCCCATGTCCTGCCCCATGTCTTGCCAAAAGTCCTGCCTTATGTCCTGCCCCATGTCCTGCCCTATGTCCTTCCCTAATGTCCTGCCCCAAGTTCTATACCATTTCATGCCCCATGTCCTGCCCCATGTCCTGTCCCATGACCTGCACCATATCCTGCCCCAAATCCCGTCGCATGTCCTGCCCCAAATCCTGCCCTATGTCCTGCCCCATTTCCTGCCCCATATCCTTTCCAATATTATGCTCCATGTCCTGTAGCATGTCCTGCCCTATGTCCTGTTCCATGTCCTGCCCCATGTCCTGCCCCAAGTCCTGTCCCATGTCTTGCCCTTATTCCTAACCCATGTCCTGCCCCATGTCCTGCCCCATATCCTGCCCCATGTCCTGCCCCATGTCTTGCCCCATGTCCTGACCCATGTGTTGTCCCAAGTCCTGCCCCTTTTCTGTCGCATGTCATGCCTCATGTCCTGCCCCATGTCCTGCCCCATGTACAGCCCCATGTCCTGCCTTATTTGCTGTTCCATGTCCTGCCCCATGTCCTGCCCCATGTCTTGCCCAAAGTCCTGCCCCATGTCCTGCCCCATGTCCTAACCCATGTCCTGCCCCAAGTCCTGACCCTTATCCTGCACTAATTCCTGCCCCATGTCCTGCCCCATGTTCTGACCCTTATCCTTTCCTTTGTCCCGTCCCATGTCCTGCCTAATTTCTGCCCCATGTCCTGCCACATGTCCTGGCCCATGTCCTGCCCCATGTCCTGCCCAATGTCCTGCCCCATGTCCTGTCTCATGTCGTGCCCTATGTCCTGCCCCATGTTATGTACCATTTCATGCCCCATGTCCAGTCCCATGTCCTGCCTCATGTCCTGCCACATGTCCTGCCACATGTCCTGCCCCATGTCCTGTCCCATGACCTTCACCATATCCTACCTCAAATCCAAACGCATGTCCTGCCCCAAATCCTGCACTATGTCCTGCCCCATGTCCTGCCCCATATAATTTCCAAAATTAATCCCCATGTCCTGTAACATGTCCTGCCTAATTTCTTCCCCATGTCCTGCCCCATGTCCTTTCCTAATGTCCTGCCCCAAGTTCTATACCATTTCATGCCCCATGTCCTGTCGCATGTCCTGCCCCATGTCCTGTCCCATGACCTTCACCATATCCTGCCCCAATCCCAACGCATGTCCTGCCCCATGTCCTGCCCCATATCCTTTCCAAAATTAATCCCCATGTCCTGTAACATGTCCTGCCTTATTTCCTGCCCCATGTCCTGCCCCGTGTCCTGCCTCATGTCTTGCCAAAAGTCTTGCCTTATGTCCTGCCCCATGTCCTGCCCTATGTCCTTCCCTAATGTCCTGCCCCAAGTTCTATACCATTTCATGCCCAATGTCCTGCCCCATGTCCTGTCCCATGACCTGCACCATATCCTGCCCCAAATCCCGTCGCATGTACTGCCCCAAATCCTGCCCTATGTCCTGCCCCATTTCCTGCCCCATATCCTTTCCAATATTATGCTCCATGTCCTGTAGCATGTCCTGCCCTATGTCATGCGGCAAGTCCTGCCCCATATCCTGCCCCATGTCCTGCCCTATGTAATGCCTAATGTCCAGCACCATGTCCTGCCCCACGTCCTTACCCAAATCCTGCTTCATGTCCTGCTTCATATCCTGTCCAATGTCCTGACCCATGTCCTGTCTCATTTCATGCCTCATGTCCTGTCGCATGTTCTGCCCCATGTCCTGGCGCATGTCCTGCCCCATGTCCAGCCCCATGTCCTGCCCCATGTCCTTCCCTTATGTCCTGCCCCAAGTGCTATACCATTTCATGCCTCATGTCCTGTCGCATGTCCTGCTCTATGTCCTGTAACATGTCCCGCCTGATGTCCTGCCCCATGTCCTGCCTCATGTCCAGCCCCATGTCATGTCCCATGTCCTTGCGTATGTTCTGCCCCACGGCCTGCCTCATGTTGTTCCATGTCCTGCCCCATGTCCTGCCTCATATCCAGTCCCATGTCCTGCCTCATGTCCTGCCCCTTTCCTGCCCCATGTCCTGTCCCATGACCTGCACCATATCCTGCTCCAAATCCCGTCGCATGTCCTGCCCCAAATCTTGCCCTTTGTCCTGCCCATGTCCGGCACCATGTCCTGCCCCAAGTCCTGTCCTATGTCCTGCCCCATGTCCTGCCCCATGTCCTGCCCCACGTCCTGCCCCATGTCCTGCCCCATGTCCTGCCCCAAGTCAAGTCCCATGTCCTGCCCTAATTCCTGCAGCATGTCCTGCCCCATGTCCTGCCCCATATCCTGCCCCATGTCCTGCCCCATGTCCTGCCAAATGTCAAAACGCATGTCCTGCCCCTTGTCCAGTAACATGTCCCGCCCGATGTCCTGCCCTACGTCCTGCCCCATGTTCTGTACCATTTCATGCCCCATGTCTTGTCGCATGTCCTGCCCTATGTCCTGTTACATGTCCCGCCCGATGTCCTGCCCCATGTCCTGTCCCAGGACATCCACCATATCCTGCCCAAAATCCCGTCGCATGTCCTGCCCCATATCCTTTCCAATATTACGTTTCATGTCCTGAAACATGTCCTGCCCTATGTCATGCGCCAAGTCCTGCCCCATATCCTGCCCCATGTCCTACCCTATGTAATGCCCCAAGTCCTGCACCATGTCCTGCCCCATGTTCTGACCCATGTTCTGTTTCATGTCATGCCTAATGGCCTGTCGCATGTTCTGCGCTATGTCCTGGCCCATGTCCTGCCCCATGTCCTGCCCCATGTCCTTCCCTTATGTCCTGCCCCAAGTGCTATACCATTTCATGCCTCATGTCCTGTCGCATGTCCTGCTCTATGTCCTGTAACATGTCCCGCCTGATGTCCTGCCCCATGTCCTGCCTCATGTCCAGCCCCATGTCATGTCCCATGTCCTTGCGTATGTTCTGCCCCACGGCCTGCCTCATGTTGTTCCATGTCCTGCCCCATGTCCTGCCTCATATCCAGTCCCATGTCCTGCCTCATGTCCTGCCCCTTTCCTGCCCCATGTCCTGTCCCATGACCTGCACCATATCCTGCTCCAAATCCCGTCGCATGTCCTGCCCCAAATCTTGCCCTTTGTCCTGCCCATGTCCGGCACCATGTCCTGCCCCATGTCCTGCCCCATGTCCTGCCCCACGTCCTGCCCCATGTCCTGCCCCATGTCCTGCCCCAAGTCAAGTCCCATGTCCTGCCCTAATTCCTGCAGCATGTCCTGCCCCATGTCCTGCCCCATATCCTGCCCCATGTCCTGCCCCATGTCCTGCCAAATGTCAAAACGCATGTCCTGCCCCTTGTCCAGTAACATGTCCCGCCCGATGTCCTGCCCTACGTCCTGCCCCATGTTCTGTACCATTTCATGCCCCATGTCTTGTCGCATGTCCTGCCCTATGTCCTGTTACATGTCCCGCCCGATGTCCTGCCCCATGTCCTGTCCCAGGACATCCACCATATCCTGCCCAAAATCCCGTCGCATGTCCTGCCCCATATCCTTTCCAATATTACGTTTCATGTCCTGAAACATGTCCTGCCCTATGTCATGCGCCAAGTCCTGCCCCATATCCTGCCCCATGTCCTACCCTATGTAATGCCCCAAGTCCTGCACCATGTCCTGCCCCATGTTCTGACCCATGTTCTGTTTCATGTCATGCCTAATGGCCTGTCGCATGTTCTGCGCTATGTCCTGGCCCATGTCCTGCCCCATGTCCTGCCCCATGTCCTGCCCCATGTCCTGAACAATGTCCTGCGCCATGTCCTGTCTCATGTCCTGCCCAATGTCCTGCCCCATGTTATGTACCATTTCATGCCCCATGTCCAGTCCCATGTCCTGCCTCATGTCCTGCCACATGTCCTGCCACATGTCCTGCCCCATGTCCTGTCCCATGACCTTCACCATATCCTACCCCAAATCCCAACGCATGTCCTGCCTTAAATCCTGCACTATGTCCTGCCCCATGTCCTGCCTTATATCCTTTCCAAAATTAATCCCCATGTCCTGTAACATGTCCTGCCTTATTTCCTGCCCTATGTCCTGGCCCATGTCCTGCCCCATGTCTTGCTCAAAGTCCTGCCCCATGTCCTGCCCCATGTCCTGCCCCATGTCCTTCCCTAATGTCCTGTCCCAAGTTCTATACCATTTCATGCCCCATGTCCTGTCGCATGTCCTGCCCTATGTCCTGTAACATGTCCCGCCCGATGTCCTGCCCCATGTCCTGCCTCATGTCCAGTCCAATGTCCTGCCTCATGTCCCGCCCGATGTCCTGCCCCATGTCCTGTCCCAGGACATTCACCATATCCTGCCCAAAATCCCGTCGCATGTCCTGCCCCATATCCTTTCCAATATTACGCTTCATGTCCTGTAACATGTCCTGCCCTATGTCATGCGCCAAGTCCTGCCCCATATCCTGCCCCATGTCCTACCCTATGTAATGCCCCAAGTCCTGCACCATGTCCTGCCCCATGTCCTGGGCCATATCCTGCTCCATGTCCTGCCTCTATCCTGCCCCAAATCCTGTCCTATGTCCTGCCCTAATTCCTGCCCGATGTCCTGCCTTATTTGCTGTTCCATGTCCTGCCCCATGTCCTGCCCCATGTCTTGCCCAAAGTCCTGCCCCATGTCCTGCCCCATGTCCTAACCCATGTCCTGCCACAAGTCCTGACCCTTATCCTGCTTTAATTCCTGCCCCATGTCCTGCCCCATGTCCTGACCCTTATCCTTCCCTATGTCCTGCCCCATGTCTTGCCCCATGTCCTGACCCATGTGTTGTCCCATGACCTTCACCATATCCTACCCCAAATCCCAACGCATGTCCTGCCTTAAATCCTGCACTATGTCCTGCCCCATGTCCTGCCTTATATCCTTTCCAAAATTAATCCCCATGTCCTGTAACATGTCCTGCCTTATTTCCTGCCCTATGTCCTGGCCCATGTCCTGCCCCATGTCTTGCTCAAAGTCCTGCCCCATGTCCTGCCCCATGTCCTGCCCCATGTCCTTCCCTAATGTCCTGTCCCAAGTTCTATACCATTTCATGCCCCATGTCCTGTCGCATGTCCTGCCCTATGTCCTGTTACATGTCCCGCCCGATGTCCTGCCCCATGTCCTGCCTCATGTCCAGTCCAATGTCCTGCCTCATGTCCCGCCCGATGTCCTGCCCCATGTCCTGTCCCAGGACATTCACCATATCCTGCCCAAAATCCCGTCGCATGTCCTGCCCCATATCCTTTCCAATATTACGCTTCATGTCCTGTAACATGTCCTGCCCTATGTCATGCGCCAAGTCCTGCCCCATATCCTGCCCCATGTCCTACCCTATGTAATGCCCCAAGTCCTGCACCATGTCCTGCACAATGTCCTGGCCCATATCCTGCTCCATGTCCTGCCTCATATCCTGCCCCAAATCCTGTCCTATGTCCTGCCCTAATTCCTGCCCGATGTCCTGCCTTATTTGCTGTTCCATGTCCTGCCCCATGTCCTGCCCCATGTCTTGCCCAAAGTCCTGCCCCATGTCCTGCCCCATGTCCTAACCCATGTCCTGCCACAAGTCCTGACCCTTATCCTGCTTTAATTCCTGCCCCATGTCCTGCCCCATGTCCTGACCCTTATCCTTCCCTATGTCCTGCCCCATGTCTTGCCCCATGTCCTGACCCATGTGTTGTCCCAAGTCCTGCCCCTTTTCTGTCGCATGTCATGCCTCATGTCCTGCCCCATGTCCTGCCCCATGAACAGCCCCATGTCCTGCCCTTTTTGCTGTTCCATGTCCTGCCCCATGTCCTGCCCCTTTTCTTGCCCAAAGTCCTGCTTCATGTCCTGCCCCATGTCCTAACCCATATCCTGCCCCATGTCCTGCCCCAAGTCTTTCCATGACCTAACCCTATTCCTGCCCCATGTCCTGCCCCATGTGCTGCCCCATGTCCTTCCCTAATGTCCTGCCCCATGTGCTGTACCATTTCATGCCTATGTCCTGTAACATGTCTCGCCCGATGTCCTGCCCCATGTCCTGCCTCATGTGCAGTCACATGTCCTGCCTCATGTCCTGCCTCATGTCCTGCCCCATGTCCTGTCCCATGACCTGCATTATATCCTGCTCCAAATCCCGTCGCATGTCCTGCCCCAAATCTGGCCCTATGTCCTGCCCTATGTCCTGCCCTATTTAATTCACCATGTCCTGCACCATATTCTGCCCCATGTTCTGTACCATTTAATGCACATGGCCAGTCCCATAGCCTGCCTTATGTCCTGCCACATGTCCTGCCACATGTCCTGTCCCATGACCTGCACCATATCCTTCTCCAAATCCCGTCGCATGTCCTGCCCCAAATCTTGCCCTATGTCCTGCCCCATGTCCTGTCATATATCCTTTCCAATATTATGCCCCATGTCCTGCCCCATGTCCTGCCCAATATAATGCCCCATGTCCTGCACCATGTCCTGCCCCATGTCCTGGCTTATATCCTGCTCCATGTCCTGCCTCATAGTCTGTCCAATGTCCTGCCCTATGTCCTGTCGCTTGCATGCCTCAAGTCTTGCCCAAAGTCTTGCCCCATGTCCTCCCCATGTCCGGCACCATGTCCTGCCCCAAGTCCTGTCCCTTGTCCTGCCCCATGTCCTGCCTCATGTCCTGCCCCATGTCCTGCCCCATGTCCTGACCCATGTCCTTCCCCATTTCCTGCCTCACGTCCTGCCCCATGTCCTGCCCCATGTCATGCCTCATGTCTTGCCAAGAGTCCTGCCCCATGTCCTGCCCCATGTCCTGCCCCATGTCCTGCCCCATGTACTGCCCCAAATCCTTTCCCATGTCCTGCCCTAATTCCTGCCCCATGTCCTGCCCTATGTCCTGCCCCATATCCTGCCCCATGTCCTGCCCCATGTCCAGTAACATGTCCCGCCCGATGTCCTTCCCTATGTCCTGCCCCATGTTCTGTACCATTTCATGCCCCATGTCTTGTCGCATGTCCTGCTTTATGTCCTGTTACATATACCGCCTGATGTCCTGCCCCATGTCCTGTCCCATGACATCCACCTTATCCTGCCCCAAATCCCGTCGCATGTCCTGCCCCATATCCTTTCCAATATTACGCCCCATGTCCTGTAACATGTCCTGCACTATGTCATGCGCCAAGTCCTGCCCCATATCCTGCCCCATGTCCTACCCTATGTAATTCCCCATATCCTGCTCCATGTCCTGCCTCATATCCTGCCCCAAGTCCTGTCCCATGTCCTGCCCTAATTCCTGCCCCATGTCCTGCCTTATTTGCTGTTCCATGTCCTGCCCCATGTCCTGCCCCATGTCTTGCCCAAAGTCCTGCCCCATGTCCTGCCCCATGTCCTTACCCATGTCCTGCCCCAAGTCCTGACCCTTATCCTGCCCTAATTCCTGCTCCATGTCCTGCCCAAGGTCCTGACCCTTATCCTTCCCCATGTCCTGCCCCATGTCTTGCCCCATGTCCTGACCCATGTGTTGTCCCAAGTCCTGCCCCATGTCCTTCCCCATGTCCTGTCCAATGACCTGCACCATATCCTGCTCCAAATGCCGTAGCATGTCCTGCCCCAAATCGTGCCCTATGTCCTGCCCCATGTCCTGTCCTATTTCCTTTCCAATATTATGCTCCATGTCCTGCCCCATGTCCTGCCCTATGTAATGCCCCATGTCCTGTACCATGTCATGCCCTATGTCATTCCCTATGTTATGTACCATTTAATGCCCCGTGTCCAGTCCCATGTCCTGCCTCATGTCCTGCCACATGTCCTGCCCCATATCCTGCCCCAAATCCCAACGCATGTCCTGCCCCAAATCCTGCCCTATGTCCTGCCCCATGTCCTGCCCCATATCTTTTCCAATATTAATCCCCATGTCCTGTAACATGTCCTGCTTTATTTCTTGCCCCATGTCCTGCCCCATGTCCTGCCCCATGTCTTGCCCATAGTCCTGCCCCATGTCCTGTCCCATGTTTTGCTCCATTTTCTGCCCCATGTCCTGCCCAATATTGTGCCCCATGTCCTGTGTCTTGTCCTTTCACATGACCTGCCCCATGTTTCCCCTATGTCTTGCCCCACGTCAAGCCACAAGTAATGTCGCATGTCTTGCTCCATGTCCTGCTTCATGACCTGCCCATGTCCTGTCCCAAGTCCTGGCCCATATCCTGCCCCACGGCCTGCTTATGTTGTTCCGTGTCCTGCCCTATGTCCTGCCCCATGTCATGCCCCATGTCCTGCCCCATGTCTTGCCCAAAGTCCTGCCCCATGTCCTGTCCCATGTTTTGCTCCATTTTCTGCACCATGTCCTGCCCAATATTGTGCCCCTTGTCCTGTATCTTGTCCTTCCACATGACCTGCCCCATGTTTCCCCTATGTCTTGCCCCACGTCAAGCCACAAGTAATGCCGCATGTCTTGCTCCATGTCCTGCCTCATGACCTGCCCTTGTCCTGTCGCAAGTCCTGGCCCATGTCCTGCCCCACGGCCTGCTTATGTTGTTCCATGTCCTGCCCTATGTCCTGCCCCATGTTCTGCTCCATTTCCTGCTTCATGTCCTGTCCCATTTCCTGCCTGAATTAACTGCCATATTTCCTGCACTTTGTTCTGCCTCATGTCCTGCCCTATGTCCTGTCCATGTCCTAACCCATTTTCTGCCCCATGTCCTGACCCATGACCTTATGCATGTCCTGCTCGACGTCCTTACCCTATGTCCTGCAGCATGGCCTACGTTCTCTCCCATGTCCTGCTCATGTCCTGTCCCATGTCCTGCCTAAAGTACTGCCCGTGTCCTGCAAATCGCCTTGTCCCAAGTCCTGTCGCATATCCTGAAACAATACCTGCCTCATATCCTACCCATATTCTGTCCTATTTCCTGGCCCATGTCCTGCACTACGGCCTGCCTCATGTTGTTCCATGTCCTGCACCATATCGTGCTTATGTCCTGTCCCATGTCTTGTCCTTATTCCTGCCCCATGTCCAACCTAATGTTCTTATGCATCTTTTGGTTAGGTTAGGTTAGGTTAGGTTAGGTTAGGTTAGGTTAGGTTAGGTTAGGTTAGGTTAGGTTAGGTTAGGTTAGGTTAGGTTAGGTTAGGTTAGGTTAGGTTAGGTTAGGTTAGGTTAGGTTAGGTTAGGTTAGGTTAGGTTAGGTTAGGTTAGGTTAGGTTAGGTTAGGTTAGGTTAGGTTAGGTTAGGTTAGGTTAGGTTAGGTTAGGTTAGGTTAGGTTAGGTTAGGTTAGGTTAGGTTAGGTTAGGTTAGGTTAGGTTAGGTTAGGTTAGGTTAGGTTAGGTTAGGTTAGGTTAGGTTAGGTTAGGTTAGGTTAGGTTAGGTTAGGTTAGGTTAGGTTAGGTTAGGTTAGGTTAGGTTAGGTTAGGTTAGGTTAGGTTAGGTTAGGTTAGGTTAGGTTAGGTTAGGTTAGGTTAGGTTAGGTTAGGTTAGGTTAGGTTAGGTTAGGTTAGGTTAGGTTAGGTTAGGTTAGGTTAGGTTAGGTTAGGTTAGGTTAGGTTAGGTTAGGTTAGGTTAGGTTAGGTTAGGTTAGGTTAGGTTAGGTTAGGTTAGGTTAGGTTAGGTTAGGTTAGGTTAGGTTAGGTTAGGTTAGGTTAGGTTAGGTTAGGTTAGGTTAGGTTAGGTTAGGTTAGGTTAGGTTAGGTTAGGTTAGGTTAGGTTAGGTTAGGTTAGGTTAGGTTAGGTTAGGTTAGGTTAGGTTAGGTTAGGTTAGGTTAGGTTAGGTTAGGTTAGGTTAGGTTAGGTTAGGTTAGGTTAGGTTAGGTTAGGTTAGGTTAGGTTAGGTTAGGTTAGGTTAGGTTAGGTTAGGTTAGGTTAGGTTAGGTTAGGTTAGGTTAGGTTAGGTTAGGTTAGGTTAGGTTAGGTTAGGTTAGGTTAGGTTAGGTTAGGTTAGGTTAGGTTAGGTTAGGTTAGGTTAGGTTAGGTTAGGTTAGGTTAGGTTAGGTTAGGTTAGGTTAGGTTAGGTTAGGTTAGGTTAGGTTAGGTTAGGTTAGGTTAGGTTAGGTTAGGTTAGGTTAGGTTAGGTTAGGTTAGGTTAGGTTAGGTTAGGTTAGGTTAGGTTAGGTTAGGTTAGGTTAGGTTAGGTTAGGTTAGGTTAGGTTAGGTTAGGTTAGGTTAGGTTAGGTTAGGTTAGGTTAGGTTAGGTTAGGTTAGGTTAGGTTAGGTTAGGTTAGGTTAGGTTAGGTTAGGTTAGGTTAGGTTAGGTTAGGTTAGGTTAGGTTAGGTTAGGTTAGGTTAGGTTAGGTTAGGTTAGGTTAGGTTAGGTTAGGTTAGGTTAGGTTAGGTTAGGTTAGGTTAGGTTAGGTTAGGTTAGGTTAGGTTAGGTTAGGTTAGGTTAGGTTAGGTTAGGTTAGGTTAGGTTAGGTTAGGTTAGGTTAGGTTAGGTTAGGTTAGGTTAGGTTAGGTTAGGTTAGGTTAGGTTAGGTTAGGTTAGGTTAGGTTAGGTTAGGTTAGGTTAGGTTAGGTTAGGTTAGGTTAGGTTAGGTTAGGTTAGGTTAGGTTAGGTTAGGTTAGGTTAGGTTAGGTTAGGTTAGGTTAGGTTAGGTTAGGTTAGGTTAGGTTAGGTTAGGTTAGGTTAGGTTAGGTTAGGTTAGGTTAGGTTAGGTTAGGTTAGGTTAGGTTAGGTTAGGTTAGGTTAGGTTAGGTTAGGTTAGGTTAGGTTAGGTTAGGTTAGGTTAGGTTAGGTTAGGTTAGGTTAGGTTAGGTTAGGTTAGGTTAGGTTAGGTTAGGTTAGGTTAGGTTAGGTTAGGTTAGGTTAGGTTAGGTTAGGTTAGGTTAGGTTAGGTTAGGTTAGGTTAGGTTAGGTTAGGTTAGGTTAGGTTAGGTTAGGTTAGGTTAGGTTAGGTTAGGTTAGGTTAGGTTAGGTTAGGTTAGGTTAGGTTAGGTTAGGTTAGGTTAGGTTAGGTTAGGTTAGGTTAGGTTAGGTTAGGTTAGGTTAGGTTAGGTTAGGTTAGGTTAGGTTAGGTTAGGTTAGGTTAGGTTAGGTTAGGTTAGGTTAGGTTAGGTTAGGTTAGGTTAGGTTAGGTTAGGTTAGGTTAGGTTAGGTTAGGTTAGGTTAGGTTAGGTTAGGTTAGGTTAGGTTAGGTTAGGTTAGGTTAGGTTAGGTTAGGTTAGGTTAGGTTAGGTTAGGTTAGGTTAGGTTAGGTTAGGTTAGGTTAGGTTAGGTTAGGTTAGGTTAGGTTAGGTTAGGTTAGGTTAGGTTAGGTTAGGTTAGGTTAGGTTAGGTTAGGTTAGGTTAGGTTAGGTTAGGTTAGGTTAGGTTAGGTTAGGTTAGGTTAGGTTAGGTTAGGTTAGGTTAGGTTAGGTTAGGTTAGGTTAGGTTAGGTTAGGTTAGGTTAGGTTAGGTTAGGTTAGGTTAGGTTAGGTTAGGTTAGGTTAGGTTAGGTTAGGTTAGGTTAGGTTAGGTTAGGTTAGGTTAGGTTAGGTTAGGTTAGGTTAGGTTAGGTTAGGTTAGGTTAGGTTAGGTTAGGTTAGGTTAGGTTAGGTTAGGTTAGGTTAGGTTAGGTTAGGTTAGGTTAGGTTAGGTTAGGTTAGGTTAGGTTAGGTTAGGTTAGGTTAGGTTAGGTTAGGTTAGGTTAGGTTAGGTTAGGTTAGGTTAGGTTAGGTTAGGTTAGGTTAGGTTAGGTTAGGTTAGGTTAGGTTAGGTTAGGTTAGGTTAGGTTAGGTTAGGTTAGGTTAGGTTAGGTTAGGTTAGGTTAGGTTAGGTTAGGTTAGGTTAGGTTAGGTTAGGTTAGGTTAGGTTAGGTTAGGTTAGGTTAGGTTAGGTTAGGTTAGGTTAGGTTAGGTTAGGTTAGGTTAGGTTAGGTTAGGTTAGGTTAGGTTAGGTTAGGTTAGGTTAGGTTAGGTTAGGTTAGGTTAGGTTAGGTTAGGTTAGGTTAGGTTAGGTTAGGTTAGGTTAGGTTAGGTTAGGTTAGGTTAGGTTAGGTTAGGTTAGGTTAGGTTAGGTTAGGTTAGGTTAGGTTAGGTTAGGTTAGGTTAGGTTAGGTTAGGTTAGGTTAGGTTAGGTTAGGTTAGGTTAGGTTAGGTTA